>JAMPIV010007135.1:0-701954 GCA_024509875.1 Oreohelix idahoensis | reverse complement strand
ACCAAATCTACAGAGCAACGAAATGTTGTATGAATGACTAACTTTAGAACAGATTCATTATCTGTATTCAAACGTGAGTGACAGTTCACGAGTGGAGCCATCTTGGAACCAAAACATGTAGGACTTTCAAGAAGAGAAAAGGGATGCCCGTATTATCGCTTGATCAGTCCAGAGATCACTGCTACACATGAGAACCCATTGTTAGCGGTTCAATATTATTATATGGAAAAAATATGTGCTGAACATTATGTTGAAGAATCGTTGCTAAACGAGATTAGGTTTAGAAGTCATCTGAAATATTGTTTACAAGCTGACGTGCTCAGTCAGTGACGTCAGATGATATATGTATGGGCGATACTGAGTGCTTGGCTATTGACAGTCCATTATACCCTTATTCTACATGAGTGCCCATGTAACATTGCAAGACCATTTGTCCACTGTACTATGATGTATTATGGCAACCTGTGATTTGTCACTATCTGTGCTGTCGAGTGTGTACGTCCAATTAAACTTTAGAAAAGGTACACAGTCGTTGGTGTCGATGACTTCCGGTCATACATGAGTGTGAGAAGAGAACATTTGTCAACAACACGAACCCTTATCATCATTCGCACATTATACACTCCATCCATGTCTACACAACACTGCGTAGGTCAAGTTGACATTCCATACACTACAGTGGGCAGGCAACACCATAGGGATCTTGTCAACTGATGATGATAGACGCCTGTCTTCCCGCCTAGGAGTGTTCTGGTGTACTTTATCAACATATATTATATCCAACTAAATATCAACTTTATCAACTGGTGGACCAGCTTTCTGGGTTTGACCTCGCAGAAATTCAGAAGTCAACAGATTACCGATACCAGACCGTTTCCTGTGGCTGATACGACACACTTGCAGTATTGGTTTGCTCTTTGTCAACGCTTCGTCACGTGACCTGTCAAGTGAATGCAGTATGTAGGTCAGCGTTGTTGACATTTTTTACATTAGACATTATAGAGTTTCACAGAACAGTTGGATCAATTCTTGTCAGTGTTAACAGAAAGACAGTATTTGTGAACTAAGAAGTCCTGGTTTCATCGATGGATCTTCTTGTTTGCCATATATGAACTTTAATATTTAAGGCCAGAATGTTTAATTGAATAAAGTGGCAGTTTGTTTGTTTTCATGAAAAATAACTTTGCCATTACTGTAAGACTGAGCCTATTTTGCAACACATACTATCATACACATAATTTATATATATTTATGTTTACATGTTATTTGTTTGTATAGTATGTTAGTTTCTATGTCAGCGGGTTGTGTTTAAGGTTGGGCGGCGTCCTCACAACAGAGTATCCCACGTCATAGAGGGTCCGTTGTGGGCGTTTTCTATAGGTGCAATTTTCTTGATTGAAAATTTGCTGCGACAACTGTTGCTTTTGTGTTAGCTGTGAAGTCTGTAATTATTGTTATTTTTGTAATATTTCTTTGTTCTTTAGTTTTGTTTTGATTTGTTTGTAATTTGTTGGTCTAACCTTTTCTATCTTTCAGTTCTATTCATAATTTATATTCATATATTGTGACGTCATTTGTGTTGTTATTCTTTGCAGATTCAGTGATTATCTTCATTGATTTCCCTATTTGATTTATTTTGATTTCTGCAAACGTTCTTGTATTGTCAGTCCTATTTGTACTTTATGTATTCTGTTGGTTGACATATGTTTTATATGGGTATATTTCATAAGACACAATTGCCTGTGCACTGCACTTGGATTATGGTATAGACCAGTACCTGATTATTATTACTATTATACAAGACCTTATTAAAGGCTTGTGACCCACAGATATTGGGATAGTATACTGATTAATCAGGTCATTGAGAACTTGGGGTATTATTATTGATTCAGGTGATTAGTATTATTGTTAGGCATCATGTCTACTCTAGATTATTTCATTACACAAGGGAAAGCTCTTGATAAGACTGGTCAACAATTAGAACAATGGGCAGTTGCTCAATATGACAAAGCATTAGCTGCAGAAGAGAAAAGATTAGCTGCAGAAGAAAGAAAAGCTATGGCGGAAGAGAAAAGATTAGAAAAAGAAGCTGAGGCTGCTGCTGAACAAAAGAAATTGCAGATGCAGGTAGAGGAAAGGAGATTTGAAGCTGAACAAAAAAAATTGGAAAGAGAAGCTGCGGCTGAACAAAAAAGATTAGACAGTGAAGCTGAACAAAAAAAATTGGAAAGAGAAGCTGCGGCTGAACAAAAAAGATTAGACAGGGAGGCTGAACAAAAAAGATTAGATGCTGAAGAGAAAAAAGCAATAAGAGAACATGAATTTGAGTTGGAGAAATTGAGATTGACAAGTATGAGTAATGTTAATCAGGCATCTAGTGGTAATGGTAAACCTTCTACTTACAAGGTTAAGGTTCCACCGTTCAATCAGTCCAGTGACGATATTACATTCTGGCTGGATAGATTTGAACGTTCTTGTCGTACACATAATGTGGATAAATCACAATACGCTAATCAATTATCAGAAAACTTGAAAGGTGAATCTTTGACTAGATTATGCCTTGTAGGAGAAGCAGATAAGGATAATTATGATGTCATTAGGGCGGCTTTGATAAAAAAATATCAGCTAAGTGAGGAAGGCTATCGCCTTTTATTTAAGACGATGGTACCTGAGACGGGGGTAGAATTCTCAGAATTCACTGCAAAGGCACGTCTCACAGTTGATCGTTGGATTGAGCTTTCCAAAACAGAAAAAACGTATGAAGGACTTATGGATTTGTTGCTCAGAGATAAGATTATGTCATGTGTGAACAAACCTTTCCTTGAATTTATACATGAGCGTAAACCTAAATCTCTAAAAGAAATGGAAGAATATTGTTCCCAATATGTCACTGCACACCCCGACGTGACTTTTGGCAACACTAAGATTAAGGAGAGTATGCCAGTTGCTTCAGCAACACCATACAATCCCAATTATTCACACAGATTTCAGGGACCTCAAAACAGATTTGATAAAAAAGGTAACCATAATAGTTATCAAAACCAAGGTAACCAATCATTTCAGGGTTCTTCTTCAAAGAACTGGAGACGACCTGATAGCTCTCGACACAGGGGTGGTCATAATTATAGGAATTTCCGTAGAGGAAGTAATTATAGAAACTATCAGGGTTATCCGTCTTGGAGTCAACAAGATCATAATTACAGAGATACTCATTATAATGAATATGATAATGGTAACCAAGGGTACTATGACTCAAACCCAAATAGGGGTTACAATAGAGGTAACAATAACTACAGAGGTGATAATAACCGAGGTAGATCTCAATACAAAAGACATAAACCACATTTTCAGGCAAACTCTGCACAACAAGAGTCCCATGAAGCCTATAAACAGAGTAAAGATAATAATGATGCTAGTAATATGGCATGTGCCGCTTTTGATTTTGGGAGAGCATCTCAGTGCCCCCAATGCAAAACGTTATTTGAGCCAACCACAGTGACTACTTTAAGCTGTGGCCATCCTCTTCCTGCTCTTCCAGCATCAGTCGCGCATGATGGAAGAGGGTCTCTTGTCTTACATAAGGGTTTAGTGAATAACAATCCAGTCTCTGTGCTATTTGATTCTGGATGCACCACAATTGGTGTTAGGCAGTCACTCGTAGATCCTTCCCGTGCCACTGGACAAGTAGTCAAATGTGTAACATTTGGCGGCACATTAGAGAAATACTCTACCGCTATCATTAGGATTGCTACTCCTTTCTTTACAGGAGATGTACACGCATGTCTTCTTCCGAATCCGATCGCTGACCTCATCATCGGTCGCATTCATGGAGTCAAGGAATGCACTCCGCAACAAATTTCCACGTGGGAAAGGCAAAACATGCAGATTGCTAACGCTGTAGTCACTAGAGCTCAGGCTCTTAATGTGCCTCAAACTTCATCTACTGAAGATAATGAAGTGCATAACCAAGATAATCCCTTGGTAATTTCTCGTGACTCGTTTATAAAACAGCAAGAAGATGATCCCACTCTGAAGAAATTCTTCATTCTTGCAACTAAAGGTGATCCGAATAAGGACACAAGTCGTAAATCGTGGATTACAAAGAAGAATGGCGTACTTGTACGTATGGTTCAAGACTCCATTACGTCAAGTCATTCTCAAATCCTGGTTCCCAAGAATTTGAGAGTTAAAATTTTGCAGCACGCTCACGACTCTCAGTGTGCTGGACACATGGGTTTTTCCCGTACTAAGTCAAGAGTCCTTGCGGCTTTCTTTTGGCCATTGGTAAACAAGGACATACGGATTTATTGTCGATCTTGTAAAGTATGTCAGGAAGTTAAATCCAAAGGTCCACGGCATGCTGCACCCATTCAGGCGGCGGACATTCCTATTCGGCCGTTTCAAAAAATGGCCATAGACATTATTGGTCCATTTAAGATCAAGTCTGCCAGAGGACATCAGTTTATCTTGACGTGTGTTGATATGTGCACACGTTGGCCAGAGGCTATTCCTCTGAAGAGCATTACTACTGCTGATATTGCAGATGCTCTTTGGCTTATATTTTCTCGTCTGGGGTTCCCCGGAGAGATATTGTCAGACCATGGCACCCAACTAATATCAGATACCATGTCTCAAGTAATGTCTACCCTGCAGATAGATAGATCTTTAAGTAGTATCTACCATCCAATGTCTAATGGTATGGTCGAACGCCTTAATAGAACACTTAAAAACTTACTGGGGAAGATAACTGAGGATCATCCTCAAGACTGGGACAGAGTTTTACCTGCGGCCCTCTTCGCTTACAGAGAGGTACCCAATGAACATACGGGATTTTCTCCCTTTGAACTCGTCTTTGGCGCGCGTCCGCGTGGCCCTATGTCGTTGCTTCACGATCTCATAACATCTGACAATATTGACGATGACACAAAGTCATCCTACGAATATGTCATCGCGTTGAGACAAAAGATTATCGAAGCATGCAAATTAGCAACTTCTTCTTCTGAATTTGCGAAACAGAAGGCAAGGCAATTTGCCAATAAGAAGAGATGCTTACGACAACTTTGTCCTGGTGACAAAGCATTTGTATTACTACCTTGTAGGGAAAACAGATTACTTATTTCTTGGAAAGGTCCGTACGATATAATATCGAAAATTTCCGATGTCGACTATATTGTCGATATTGATGGGAAGCATAAAACCTTCCACATCAATATGCTTACTGAATTCCATGAACGTCCGGATTATTTGCAACCCATTTTCCAAGCAACGGACAATTCTCCAGTACCACATGGTCATTACTCATCACTGTCCGTGATACAGGATGAGGAAACAAGTTTTTCAGATGTAAATCTTCCTCTTCCAATGATCCCACTTCATTCCAGTGAATCATGGAAGAACGTTACTGTCTCTCCTGATTTGTCTCTAGGAGAACAGCGACAAGTTTCAACTATGTTGCAAACATTTCAGGATGTACTCACTGACATCCCTGGACAAACTAATGTCATTCAACATGACATTGTGCTAACTGACCATACTCCTATTAGGGTTAGACCTTATCCTATACCTATACATTTCCAAGCACAGGTCGAGAAAGAGTTGGATGTGATGATAGATTTGAAAATAATCGAACCATCCACCTCTGCGTATTCTTCGCCGATGGTTATTGTGCGTAAAAAAGACAATAACATACGTCTTTGCGTTGACTATCGAAAATTGAATCAAGTAACGAAGTTCGATGCCGAACCTATGCCTTTACTGGAAGAGCTACTTACTCGACTCTCCAAATCTCATTTTTTCACTAAACTTGATTTGTCTAAGGATATTGGCAAGTTCCTTTATCTGAACGCGCCAAACCTCTCACGGCTTTTTCAACACCTAGAGGTTTGTTCCAATGGAATTTTATGCCTTTCGGTCTTATGAACGCACCAGCTACGTTCGTACGCATGATGCGCCGAATCCTATCTTATCGGTCAGATGTCATTGCATATCTAGACGACATCTGTCTTTTCAGCGATACTTGGGAAGATCACTATTCAGGGTTAGATGAATTGCTGTCTACTTTGCGTGAGCACAACCTGACAGCGAAACCCTCTAAAGCCTATATTGGTTTTAGCGAAATTTCTTTCCTAGGCCACCGAGTTGGTCATGGTTTCCTAAAGACAGAGGACCATAATACTAGTAAGATACTTAACATCTCAATCCCTAAGACTAAAAAACAGGTGAGAAGTCTGTTAGGTCTTATTCAATTTTATGGCAGATTCATTCAGAATCTATCCTCTATCATGGCACCTCTCTCAACACTTCTAAAGAAAGGTTCGCCTAATGTGGTCCACTGGTCTCAGGAATGCCAATGCTCTCTGGATAAGATTAAAACACTGTTTTCAACACCACCTATTTTAGTGCTACCCACTAAAGATAAGACATTCGTTCTTCGTAGTGACGCTTCATCCACTGGGATTGGAGCGGCACTAATGCAAGAGTACTCTGGAACTCTGCATCCTGTAATGTATATTTCCAGAAAACTTAATGCGGCAGAAAGGAATTATTCGGTTTTAGACCGTGAGCTATTAGCTATGGTTTGGTCGATCCTCAAACTACAGAGATTCCTTCTAGGCGCACATTTCATAGTAGAAACAGACCAAAAAGCTCTTACTGCTATACAGAGTAAGAATTTGAAGAGCTCGAGGTCTACTCGATATGCAATTGCTCTTCAACCTTTTCATTTCTCTGTGCGAGCTATTCGGGGATCAGATAATGTGATGGCAGACATTCTGTCAAGATGCCCACATGATTCCACATAACTATTAGGGCTTAGACTTCTTGATATGTCTAGTTCTATAGTAGTTCCTTTTCTATATCATGATAGATACACATTTGTAATTTAATAATATAATGATTGTATCACTACATAGCGGTTCATGTATGTTTATTCACCGCTGTGCTTTGATGATTTTTCTTCATAAATCATAAATTTAAGATATCTAATACGTAGTGATGATATGAATTTTTTAGGCATTGTGTAATTGCCAGAATTGTATTATACTTTGATGACACCTTCCTGGAAAAATATACTTGTAGAGAAATAATTTCTCTCAGTTTATGAGACACATTCTCACCAGTCGCTCCATAAGTCGACTTAGCCTCATATTAGGCGTTATAGGTATTCCTGATATTTTCATCTGCGCATTATTCATGCGTTGTGAGCCTATTGTACGTTGCTCCTAGATGTATTTCAAAAAAAAAAAATGTTCCATTTTTTTTTTTCCCGGGAGGTGTGGTAAGACTGTTACGTGCAGTCTTTGATATCTTACAATATTATACATAGGTAATTTTTTAGTGCTTAAGGGAAAGTCATTATTGAGTTACTTCCCTTGAACTCCGCGGATAAATACATTTTACTGCGATTTATTCGTTGTTTGGGTAATAATAGATTGTTCTTGCTTCAGAATATCTATGGCCTGAATTTATGTGTATTGTTTGTCTGAGTAGGACAAGTCTGTCTTATATCTGTATATCTTTACATATCTAAGTCGAACTATATGTTCTGTTGTCTCTAGAGAGGTCAAAGGCTATTCGGCGGATGTGTCGCTTGAGTGGTGTGATTTGGCTTCGTCCTGATAGGGACTGTGTGTGTTTTGCTATGTCGGCTTGATGCCTTGAAAAAGTGATCTCAGTGGTTTTGGGGAAAGTGATAGTCGTCTAGACCTATCGTGTATGCTTTACCCCAGTGTTTATTCATCTTGCCAAGGAATGGCAGTTTCATATTCCCTCTACCAAGGTAATCAAAGATACTCTTATGAACTCTCGATCGAAGCCACCATTGTCGATAATTACGATTTGAATGTTTAAGAGAATATATTTGACTCGATGAAAAACGACTTCGATTCCTAGCAGCACTATATTCTGTAGAATGCAGTCTATTGTTCATGACCAAATCTACAGAGCAACGAAATGTTGTATGAATGACTAACTTTAGAACAGATTCATTATCTGTATTCAAACGTGAGTGACAGTTCACGAGTGGAGCCATCTTGGAACCAAAACATGTAGGACTTTCAAGAAGAGAAAAGGGATGCCCGTATTATCGCTTGATCAGTCCAGAGATCACTGCTACACATGAGAACCCATTGTTAGCGGTTCAATATTATTATATGGAAAAATATGTGCTGAACATTATGTTGAAGAATCGTTGCTAAACGAGATTAGGTTTAGAAGTCATCTGAAATATTGTTTACAAGCTGACGTGCTCAGTCAGTGACGTCAGATGATATATGTATGGGCGATACTGAGTGCTTGGCTATTGACAGTCCATTATACCATTATTCTACATGAGTGCCCATGTAACATTGCAAGACCATTTGTCCACTGTACTATGATGTATTATGGCAACCTGTGATTTGTCACTATCTGTGCTGTCGAGTGTGTACGTCCAATTAAACTTTAGAAAAGGTACACAGTCGTTGGTGTCGATGACTTCCGGTCATACATGAGTGTGAGAAGAGAACATTTGTCAACAACACGAACCCTTATCATCATTCGCACATTATACACTCCATCCATGTCTACACAACACTGCGTAGGTCAAGTTGACATTCCATACACTACAGTGGGGCAGGCAACACCATAGGGATCTTGTCAACTGATGATGATAGACGCCTGTCTTCCCGCCTAGGAGTGTTCTGGTGTACTTTATCAACATA
This sequence comes from Oreohelix idahoensis, assembly GCA_024509875.1. Lineage (NCBI taxonomy): Eukaryota > Metazoa > Mollusca > Gastropoda > Stylommatophora > Oreohelicidae > Oreohelix > Oreohelix idahoensis. Next base: position 693,255 of record JAMPIV010007135.1, on the reverse strand, counting down.
TATTATATCCAACTAAATATCAACTTTATCAGTCTCTTAATGTCGTTCCTCGCGATCTCGCTGCCGCTTCTATTTTCGTCATGCAATGTACACTGTCGGTGTATAGTTGTGCCTTCCCCTTTAAACCACCATTAATGTATTGATGATTAATTGTATTCGCATCTCAAAGTCGAACTTACCATTGCGGTACGTTTCTATGTGTATGAGCCATCACATGTATAAACCACCTCTTTGTCGCTACAAAACTAATTTCAGCCGACTTCCCAGACATTCCGCCGATCTTATTTTCAAATTTGTCCGAATTTTCAACCGAAATAAGACTTTTATTTCATATAAGTTATTATAACCTTTATTGACTGCTTATTCTTTGTTGTTATTTCCAATTTTTCTGGGCTTGTTTGTTGCCTCTCGGCTGAAGGAAAATAGACTCGTGTCATTTTCTATTATGATGTGAAACGGAAGTCACGAATAGAATAGGAAAAGGAAAATCCGTTTAACAGTTAGATTGGTTTTATGTTTGTAGATCGTTATTTTATTTTTAAAAAAAAAGAAAATATTAAATAAGTGTCTTCAACTCAGATGTCAAGTCAGTCCTATTGTATGACTGTGAAACATGGAGAACAACTAAAGACAACCAAGAAGTAGACTAATATATGGGTGTTTATTGTTGAATGGAAGGACTGAAATTGTCGGACAAGATCATCAATGTGGAACTGATGGCAAGAACCAGACAAGTGCCAGTAGACCAGGCGACGAGAAGTAGACGTTGGCGATCAATATAACATACATGGATGAAAAGTGTTGATAATATTACAAGGCAATTCTTGTTCTAGAATCCTCAGGGTTATAGTAAGGATCCCGTTACACGCCCATTGAGGCATATTGGGAATATGGTGTTAGGCCTATATTTTCTTGACCATCGGCACACTAGGGGTGATGTGGTCAGCAATGGAAGGGTTAGATAAGACATGTAACGACCTTTAGCAAATGGCAGTGGATACGTGGGCCTGGAAGGTGTTTGTTGAAGGGCTGTGCTCCCTGAGGAACTGAAGGGTGATGATGATGATGAATATCATAACACCCCTTGTATTTTTCATGGGGTCTCTCATAACGCCCCTTGTATTTCTCAGGGGTCTCTCATAACGCCCCCTTGTATGTCTCAGGGGTCTCTCATAACGCCCCTTGTATTTCTCATAGGTCTCTCATAACGCCCCTTGTATTTCTCAGGGGTCTCTCATAAAGCCCCTTGTATTTCTCAGGGGTCTCATAACGCCCCTTGTATTTCTCAGGGGTATCTCATAACGCCCCGTGTATTTCTCAGGGGTCTCATAACGCCCCTTGTGTTTCTCAGGGGTCTCTCATAACGCCCCGTGTATTTCTCAGGGGTCTCTCATAACGCCCCTTGTTTTTTTCAATGGGTCTCTCATAACGCCCCTTGTATTTCTCAGGGGTCTCTCATAACGCCCCTTGTATGTCTCAGGTGTCTCTCATAACGCCCCTTGTATTTCTCAGGGTCTCATAACGCCCCGTGTATTTCTCAGGGGTCTCTCATAATAATAATAATAAATTCTTTAAGCGCCAAACACGGCGCATAAGGCAGAAACCAGTGCTCTCCAGGTTGTTCGTTGTGACGCCACTCCTCTTAGCTCTTGCACATTATTTAGGCCCAACGTTCTTCCTTCTCTTATTATTGTTCTTCTGAGTGTTTCTTTTGGTCTTCCTTTTTTCCGCTTACCCTCAGGAACCCAGTGAGCGCCTGTAGTGGTATTCTGTTGTTTTGCATTCGTAGGACATGACCGATATATGACCATCGTCTTTTCCTTATATAGTCGGAGACATATTTCTGCCTAGAGTCTTCTCTTATTTGTCGATTAGTCTTGAATTCTTTCCAACTGATGTTCATGAGTTTTCTAAGACATTTGCTGGTTCTGTTTCGGTAACAATAGCTTGTTTTACGATAGTGAATTGTTAACTCACTGATCAACCCTCCGATCCAACCGACCGATTCAAGGGTTTCGAGGTCAGTTATAGGAAAATATCTACACCACTAGATACTCTGGTGTATCTCTTATTCTATAATTTAACATAACATGGTGATATCCATCGAAATATACACATTCCTGATGTTTTTCTTTCGGCGTCTAAGGTGAGAAACGAATTTCACCTCCATCTTGGAAGGGTAGATAACTCAGGGGTCTCTCATAACGCCCCTTGTATTTCTCAGGGGTCTCTCATAACGCCCCTTGTATGTCTCTGGGGTCTCTCATAACGCCCCGTGTATTTCTCAGGGGTCTCTCATAACGCCCCTTGTATGTCTCTGGGGTCTCTCATAACGCCCCGTGTATTTCTTTGGGGTCTCTCATAACGCCTCGTGTATTTCTCTAGGGTCTCTCATAACGCCCCTTGTATGTCTCAGGGGTCTATCATAACGCCCCTTGTATTTCTCAGGGTCTCTCATAACGCCCCGTTATTTCTCTGGGGTTTCTCGTAACGCCCCATGTATTTCTCTGGGGTCTCTCATAACGCCCCGTGTATTTCTCTGGGGTCTCTCATAACGCCCCTTGTATGTCTCAGGGGTCTTTCATAACGCCCCGTGTATTTCTCAGGGGTCTCTCATAACGCCCCTTGTATTTCTCAGGGGGTCTCTCATAACGCCCCGTGTATTTCTCAGGGGTCTCTCATAACGCCACTTGTATTTCTCAGGTGTCTCTCATAACGCCCCGTGTATTTCTCAGGGGTCTCTCATAACGCCCCGTGTATTTCTCAGGGGTCTTTCATAACGCCCTGTGTATTTCTCAGGGGTCTCTCATACGCCCCGTGTATTTCTCAGGGGTCTCTCATAACGCCCCTTGTATTTCTCAGGGGCCTCAGAGGACACGAATAAAAATATGACTACTGTTCACTCGAGCACGTCGTGAGAAGCAACTCAATTGAAATTTTGCATTGGGCTGGCAACCGCATAAAAGCAAATTGTTACATAAACCACCCCTGCAAGAGGCCATGTCTATTTTTTGCAGGCTTACGGCAAGGGGGCTAACTGCCATAATGGCTACATGGTTCATAAAGAGCCAAAAAGGGGCAAGATGAATATACCCTGCCAGGTCTTCCGCAGTTTGGTTCCTCGCGGGAACCTCGATCTTCTGCCTGAAAAACTGGCGTGTTAGCAACATGCATATCGAGGAACCACTTGTGTGCATGTGAGCGGTCGGGGGTGCTTGTGGCTAGTGGAAGCTAGCGTGTGTGGTGGTGCACAGGGCTGAACTGTTGAGAGCTGTCTGTATCTACAGAATTGTGGTTGCTTGGCAACACATGCGTGGCCAATGACGTTCCGAGGTCCCCACCAATACCCTGACAAAAATACAAACTCGGGGACTCTTTGCGCTGGAGGAAGGGAAGGGGGCTCAAGTTATTAGTAGTCTTGAGGTCCTTGTAGTGAAACGTAAAACAGCTTCCAGGGTGTATATGGAAGAGGTATCTTTTACGGATAGGCAACACCCAGGTACATCGAGCACAGTTTTTAAACACCTAGACGAACGCTGATGAAACATTAGAGGTGACTACATACCTGAAAATTGTACACATAATTATTACATCAATGTGAACAACGATGTGTTAGTACCAGTAGGTATTTCTCACTATGCCACAATATACCAACCTACGTGTGCAAGGACTGCCTTGTAATACTATCAACTGGTTCTCTTAATGTTTGTACAGTTCAATATTAACGTCTTCTCCTCACCTCTTGTTCCTCTGATGTTTAGCTTAGCGAGGAGGTATGCTCTGTCTTCAGCAATGTTTATACAGAATAGGACAGCCAGGTATCTACTTAAGAAACATCTGAGCTATCTAAAGATCTACCTTAATAAGTTATGTCTGTCTTCAGGTTTCAGAGTATTTGGAATTAGGAATGACTTGAGCCTGTATGCAAAGTTTATCCTTTCCGGAAGATCAGCTTCCCCGTTATTCCATCAACAGAGTGGTGAACAGTTCAATCTAAATGATATGGGGCCGAATGTTAACTCTACATCAAAGTAAAGATCACGTTCCTATCTTAACGCAGGTCTGGAATAATTAGACTTTTATTAATTAATTTTTTTAGTTTTACTGGGAACGCAGGAAATCACCTTTAGAACTGGGGATTACAGCGCTTTTAGATGTCGTGTTGGGGACATTCCCAAACTTAGCCAGCTTCAAAATTCTATTCTCCCCCCAACCATCTGTCACCAAGAGATCTAAAAAATCATCCCTTATAATCTAGCGGTAGAACTTGATCGACTGATGTTTATCTGGTTCTTTCCATCATTTTATCTGAGTTGTTTCGTGTGCCTCCTTACTAGAGGAGTTTCTTCTTTCTTGTATTTATGAGTGGATTTATTGTTGTTTTTAGTAGACTTTTCATAGTGTTGTTGAGACTTACTTTCTACAGGGTGGGCGACCCCATAACCAACCCTCTAAAGTCGCCTTTTACGAGATGCCTGGCAGATTTACAATGTTACTTTTCTTTGCTCCCTTTTCGGGCCCGTGTAACTGACGGGGTAATGTCCATTCTCTCACTTCACGACTCGGTATATTGAAGACTGGGGTCACTAGAATCCTTACCAGAACACTACCTTCTCATATCATATTTGAAGACTGGGGTCACTAGAATTATTACTAGAACATTATCTTCGCATATCATATTGAAGACTAGGGGGGTCACTAGAATTATTACTAGGACATTATCTTCACATTTCACATTGAAGACGGCAAAACATTACCCGAATTCTTATTAGAAGACTATAAGGTGATGTCAAGGTCACTTTATATTCTCAGATTTTCAAATGCTGACTTGTATCTATTGGATATATATGAAACAAAAGCCCTATCTGTCTGCCCTATCAAATGTCGGTAGTACGTGACATGCCTACCATGTTTGTCATAATTCCAGCTCCATTTGGAGCTAATCGTCATAGGACATGAAGTATAGCATACATATGGACATAAGGTATTGCATATATAAGGACATGAGTTATAGCATACATATGGACATGAGGTATTGCATATATAAGGACATGAGTTATAGCATACATATGGACATGAGGTATTGCATATATATGGATATGAGGTATTGCATATATAAGGACATGAGTTATAGCATACATATGGACATGAAGTATTGCATATACTGTATAAGGACATGAATTATAGCATACATATGGACATGATGTGTTGCATATATAAGGACATGAGTTATAGCATACATATGAACATGAGGTGTTGCATATATAAGGACATGAGTTATAGCATACATATGGACATGAGGTATTGCATATATAAGGACATGAGTTATAGCATACATATGGACATGAGGTATTGCATATATAAGGACATGAATTATAGCATACATATGGACATGATGTGTTGCATATATAAGGACATGAGTTATAGCATACATATGGCCATGAGGTGTTGCATATATAAGGACATGATGTATAGCATACATATGGACATGAGGTGTTGCATATATAAGGACATGAGTTATTGCATACATATGGACATGAGGTATTGCATATATAAGGACATGAGTTATAGCATACATATGGACATGAGGTGTTGCATATATAAGGACATGAGTTATAGCATACATATGGACATGAGGTGTTGCATATATAAGGACATGAGTTATAGCATATATAAGGACATGAGGTAAAGCATACATATGGACATGATGTGTTGCATATATAAGGACATGAGTTATAGCATACATATGGACATGAGGTGTTGCATATATAAGGACATGATGTATAGCATACATATGGACATGAGGTGTTGCATATATAAGGACATGAGTTATAGCATATATAAGGACATGAGGTATAGCATACATATGGACCAGAGGTATCGCATGTATACATGTTCTGGGGCCAGACTATTGGCTACGCCGTTCGTCTGGATTCACCAGGTTCGTGGGTTATGCTGTATGGGCAACAGCTTGACTTCTTTACCCAAGCGCCCCAACCTCGCGTCGGCCGAGACATAGTCTTGGGAGCGCGTTCCTATGGTCAGTTATGAATGAAAGGGATACTTTGACACATATGACAAAACAAGGAACAATAACTCCCATTTCACTAGTAAGTTTGATCTATTATTATTATTTTGTTAATTGACAGAAACAGAATAAACGAAAGTAAAATCTAAAGTGGCCAATAAACTGACGTCACAAGCGACAGCAAACAATAATTGCTTGTTATGAAATCCTGTATCAAACAGACCGGATCTAATGCTGAGCTCTAATATTAATATGACATAGCATTTTATGTAATACGATGCCAGCTAATCTTCTTTACTGTGATATTTGTTTCATATAAATTAATTAAATACTAATGAAGAAATAGAAATTCAAAAATAGGAAGTTACTTTTCAGTTGCCCTGTATATTCACGTAGAATTTGAAGACCGGCGTTACTAGAATTCTTAATAGAAAACAACCTCCACTTGGCGTATTGAAGACAGAGTTATTAAATATATTATTAGAAGACTACTTTCACTTGGCATGTTGAAATCTGGCGTTACTAGAATTCTTATTAGAAAGCTATCTCCACAAGGCATGTTGAAATCTGGCGTTACTAGAAATCTTATTAGAAAGCTATCTCCACAAGGCAGGTTGAAAGCTCGCGTTACTAGAATTCTTATTAGAAAGCTATCTCCACAAGGCATGTTGAAATCTGGCGTTACTAGAATTCTTATTAGTAAGCTATCTCCACAAGGCATTTTGAAAGCTCGCGTAACTAGAGTTCTTATTAGAAAGCTATCTCCACAAGGCATTTGAAAACTCGAGTAAGTAGAGTTCTTATTACAAGGCCATATTCACTTAGCACTGTGAAAACAGGTGTTATTCGATTTATTATTAGAACACTATATTTACATAGCATATTGAAGACCAGCGTTAACAGGATTCTTTTTAGAAGCCTTTCTCCACTTATCGTATTAAAAACTCGTTACTAGATTTCTTATGGGAAGGCTATCTTCACTTATCACTTCGAAGGCTATCCTCACTTATCACTTTGAAGGCTGATGTCACATGAATTCTTAATAAAATGCTATATTCAGTTAGCATATTGATATTGGCATTATGAAGGCTGGCGTTACTGAAATTCTTATTAGAAGACTGTCTCCACTTATCAGAATGAAGACTGGCTTTACCTGAGTTCTTATTAGAAGATTATATTAGCTTATCATATTGAAGACTGGCGTAACTAAACGTATAATTAGATGAGCATATCCACTTAGCAGAGTGAAGACTGGCACTCCTATCATTCTTACGAGGAGACTATATCCACTTAGAATTGTGAAGACCAAAGTTAAACGGAGTTTACAGGTTGGCCTACAGCTGAACTCTTCACACACCCCAATTTTTTAACATTCTCTAGCTAATACACTTTTTATCACATGCCAGGTCTACTGAGATGACGACTTTATCTTGTCACAATTTTAAGCTGTTACTGTCCGTTATCACCTCTCAAGTTGACTGTCCCTAACATATTACTCGTCAAACATATTCTCACATTATCGGCCTCTATTTTCTTCTTCTTCTTTTTTGGTTCTTGGTCGCTAACTGACAAAGCAATCGATGACCATCACGCTTAGTGGCGTCTTGTAGGGCAGCAATAAACTGTCTCCGCTTTGGTCCTTGGTCGCTGATTGACAAAGCAATCGATGACCATCACGCTTAGTGGCGTCTTGTAGGGCAGCAATAAACTGTCTCCACTTTGGTCCTTGGTCGCTGACTGACAAAGCAATCGATGACCATCGCGCCTAGTGACGTCTTGTAGGGCAGCAATAAACTGTCTCCACTTTGGTCCTTGGTCGCTGACTGACAAAGCAATCGATGAACATCGCGCTTAGTGACGTCTTGTAGGGCAGCAATAAACTGTCTCCACTTTGGTCCTTGGTCGCTGACTGACAAAGCAATCGATGACCATCACGCTTAGTGGCGTCTTGTAGGGCAGCAATAAACTGTCTCCACTTTGGTCCTTGGTCGCTGACTGACAAAGCAATCGATGACCATCGCGCCTAGTGACGTCTTGTAGGGCAGCAATAAACTGTCTCCACTTTGGTCCTTGGTCGCTGACTGACAAAGCAATCGATGAACATCGCGCTTAGTGACGTCTTGTAGGGCAGCAATAAACTGTCTCCACTTTGGTCCTTGGTCGCTGACTGACAAAGCAATCGATGAACATCGCGCTTAGTGACGTCTTGTAGGGCAGCAATAAACTGTCTCCACTTTGGTCCTTGGTCGCTGACTGACAAAGCAGTCGATGACCATCGCGCCTAGTGACGTCTTGTAGGGCAGCAATAAACTGTCTCCACTTTGGTCCTTGGTCGCTGACTGACAAAGCAATCGATGACCATCGCGCTTAGTGGCGTCTTGTAGGGCAGCAATAAACTGTCTCCGCTTTGCTCGGTCGACAGCCGTCCTTCATGCAGTACCCCTCATCTGGTTCATGCTTTGCATCACCGCCTCCACTGTTCTCCGCAAAAAAAATCCTCCATCTTACTTTCCATTAATTGTGTGACTATATTTTTTCAACCTTCCTCTTTTGAAAAAAAGATACTCAAGCGCACCATTGTTTCTGTCAGGACATTTTCGTGCTTTCTTGATGTTCGGACAAGTAAGTCATTTGAGCCGAGCAAATGCCGGAATCCTTTTAATTGTGATATATGTGAACTTGTGACCCCCTTTAGTGAAGTAATCAAGAATATATCTGATAAGGTTGGATAAAGTTGGTTTTTTTTATTCCCGTAAATGATATCCACCAAAAGATAGATATAAGTGGATGGAAGCAGACATCATCATCATCATCAGTTGATAAGATCTCTATGGTGTTGTTTGCTCCACTGTAGTGTATGGAATGTCAACTTGACTTACGCAGTGGTGTGTAGACATGGATTGAGTGTATAATGTGCGAATGTTAATAAGGGTTCGTGGTGTTGACAAATGTTCTTTTCTCACACTCATGTATGACTGGAAGTCATCGACACCAACGACTGTGTACCTTTTCTAAAGTTTAATTGGACGTACACACTCGACAGCACAGATAGTGACAAATCACAGGTTGGCATAATACATCATGGTACAGTGGATAACTGGTCTTGCAATGTTATGTTACATGGGCACTCATGTGGAATAATAGTATCAAGTACTGTCAGTAGCCAAGCCCTCAGTATCGCCCATACATATATATCATCTGACTTCACTGACTGAGCACGTCAGCTTATAAACAATATTTCAGATGGCTTCTAAACCTAATCTCGTCTAGCGACGATTCTTCAACATAATGTTCAGCACATATTTTTCCATATAATAATATTGAACCGCTAATAACGGGTTCTCATGTGTAGCAGTGATCTCTGGACTAAACAAGCGATAATACGGGCATCCCTTTTCTCTTCTTGAAAGTCACTACATGTTTTGGTTCCAAGATGGCTTCACTCGTGAGCTGTCACTCACGTTTGGATACAGATAATGAATCTGTCCTAAAGTTAGTCATTCATAAAACATTTCATTGCTCTGTAGATTTGATCATGAACAATTGACTGCAATCTACAGGATATAGTGCTGCTAGGAATCGAAGTCGTTTTCATCGAGTCAAATATATTCTCTTAGACATTCAAATCGTACCTATCGAAAATGGTGGCTTCGTACGAGAGTTCATAAGAGTAGCTATCATTACCTTGGTATAAGAAATATGAAACTGCCATTCCTTGGCAGTACGCATAAACACTGGGGTAAAGCATACACGATAGGTCTAGACGACTATCACTTTCCCCACAAATACTGAGATCACTATTTCCCCGGCGACAAGCCGACATAGAAAACACAGTCCCTATCAGGACGAAGCCAAATCACACCACACTCTAGCGACACATCCGCCGAATAGCCTTTGACCTCTCTAGAGACAACAGAACATATAGTTCGACTTAGATATGTAAAGATATACAGATATAAGACAGACTCGTCCTACTCAGACAAACAATACACATAAATTCAGGCCATAGATATTCTGAAGCAAGAACAATCTATTATTACCCAAACAACGAATAAATCGCAGTAAAATGGATTTCATCCGCGGAGTTCGATCGAAGAGACGGCACAACTTTCAAGGGAAGTAACTCAATAATGACTTTCCCTTAAGCACTAAAAAATTACCTATGTATAATATTGTAAGATATCAAAGACTGCACGTAACAGTCTTACCACACCTCCCGGGAAAAAAAAATGGAACATTTTTTTTTTTTTTGAAATACATCTAGGAGCAACGTACAATAGGCTCACAACGCATGAATAATGCGCAGATGAAAATATCAGGAATACCTATAACGCCTAATATGAGGCTAAGTCGACTTATGGAGCGACTGGTGAGAATGTGTCTCATAAACTGAGAGAAATTATTTCTCTACAAGTATATTTTTCCAGGAAGGTGTCATCAAAGTATAATACAATTCTGGCAATTACACAATGCCTAAAAAATTCATATCATCATTTCGTATTAGATATTTATGATAAACATCAATGAACCGCTATGTAGTGATACAATCATTATATTATTAAATTACAAATGTGTATCTATCATGATATAGAAAAGGAACTACTATAGAACTAGACATATCAAGAAGTCTAAGCCCTAATAGTTATGTGGAATCATGTGGGCATCTTGACAGAATGTCTGCCATCACATTATCTGATCCACGAATAGCTCGCACAGAGAAATGAAAAGGTTGAAGAGCAATTGCATATCGAGTAGACCTCGAGCTCTTCAAATTCTTACTCTGTATAGCAGTAAGAGCTTTTTGGTCGGTTTCTACTATGAAATGTGCGCCTAGAAGGAATCTCTGTAGTTTGAGGATCGACCAAACCATAGCTAATAGCTCACGGTCTAAAACCGAATAATTCCTTTCTGCCGCATTAAGTTTTCTGGAAATATACATTACAGGATGCAGAGTTCCAGAGTACTCTTGCATTAGTGCCGCTCCAATCCCAGTGGATGAAGCGTCACTACGAAGAACGAATGTCTTATCTTTAGTGGGTAGCACTAAAATAGGTGGTGTTGAAAACAGTGTTTTAATCTTATCCAGAGAGCATTGGCATTCCTGAGACCAGTGGACCACATTAGGCGAACCTTTCTTTAGAAGTGTTGAGAGAGGTGCCATGATAGAGGATAGATTCTGAATGAATCTGCCATAAAATTGAATAAGACCTAACAGACTTCTCACCTGTTTTTTAGTCTTAGGGATTGAGATGTTAAGTATCTTACTAGTATTATGGTCCTCTGTCTTTAGGAAACCATGACCAACTCGGTGGCCTAGGAAAGAAATTTCGCTAAAACCAATATAGGCTTTAGAGGGTTTCGCTGTCAGGTTGTGCTCACGCAAAGTAGACAGCAATTCATCTAACCCTGAATAGTGATCTTCCCAAGTATCGCTGAAAAGACAGATGTCGTCTAGATATGCAATGACATCTGACCGATAAGATAGGATTCGGCGCATCATGCGTACGAATGTAGCTGGTGCGTTCATAAGACCGAAAGGCATAAAATTCCATTGGAACAAACCTCTAGGTGTTGAAAAAGCCGTGAGAGGTTTGGCGCGTTCAGATAAAGGAACTTGCCAATATCCTTTAGACAAATCAAGTTTAGTGAAAAAATGAGATTTGGAGAGTCGAGTAAGTAGCTCTTCCAGTAAAGGCATAGGTTCGGCATCGAACTTCGTTACTTGATTCAATTTTCGATAGTCAACGCAAAGACGTATGTTATTGTCTTTTTTACGCACAATAACCATCGGCGAAGAATATGCAGAGGTGGATGGTTCGATTATTTTCAAATCTATCATCTCATCCAACTCTTTCTCGACCTGTGCTTGAAAATGTATAGGTATAGGATAAGGTCTAACCCTAATAGGAGTATGGTCAGTTAGAACAATGTCATGTTGAATGACATTCGTTTGTCCAGGGATGTCAGTGAGTACATCCTGAAATGTTTGCAACATAGTTGAAACTTGTCGCTGTTCTCCTAGAGACAAATCAGGAGAGACAGTAACGTTCTTCCATGATTCACTAGAATGAAGTGGGATCATTGGAAGAGGAAGATTTACATCTGAAAAACTTGTTTCCTCATCCTGTATCACGGACAGTGATGAGTAATGACCATGTTGTACTGGAGAATTGTCCGTTGCTTGGAAAATGGGTTGCAAATAATCCGGACGTTCATGGAATTCAGTAAGCATATTGATGTGGAAGGTTTTATGCTTCCCATCAATATCGACAATATAGTCGACATCGGAAATTTTCGATATTATATCGTACGGACCTTTCCAAGAAATAAGTAATCTGTTTTCCCTACAAGGTAGTAATACAAATGCTTTGTCACCAGGACAAAGTTGTCGTAAGCATCTCTTCTTATTGGCAAATTGCCTTGCCTTCTGTTTCGCAAATTCAGAAGAAGAAGTTGCTAATTTGCATGCTTCGATAATCTTTTGTCTCAACGCGATGACATATTCGTAGGATGACTTTGTGTCATCGTCAATATTGTCAGATGTTATGAGATCGTGAAGCAACGACATAGGGCCACGCGGACGCGCGCCAAAGACGAGTTCAAAGGGAGAAAATCCCGTATGTTCATTGGGTACCTCTCTGTAAGCGAAGAGGGCCGCAGGTAAAACTCTGTCCCAGTCTTGAGGATGATCCTCAGTTATCTTCCCCAGTAAGTTTTTAAGTGTTCTATTAAGGCGTTCGACCATACCATTAGACATTGGATGGTAGATACTACTTAAAGATCTATCTATCTGCAGAGTAGACATTACTTGAGACATGGTATCTGATATTAGTTGGGTGCCATGGGCTGACAATATCTCTCCGGGGAACCCCAGACGAGAAAATATAAGCCAAAGAGCATCTGCAATATCAGCAGTAGTAATGCTCTTCAGAGGAATAGCCTCTGGCCAACGTGTGCACATATCAACACACGTCAAGATAAACTGATGTCCTCTGGCAGACTTGATCTTAAATGGACCAATAATGTCTATGGCCATTTTTTGAACGGCCGAATAGGAATGTCCGCCGCCTGAATGGGTGCAGCATGCCGTGGACCTTTGGATTTAACTTCCTGACATACTTTACAAGATCGACAATAAATCCGTATGTCCTTGTTTACCAATGGCCAAAAGAAAGCCGCAAGGACTCTTGACTTAGTACGGGAAAAACCCATGTGTCCAGCACACTGAGAGTCGTGAGCGTGCTGCAAAATTTTAACTCTCAAATTCTTGGGAACCAGGATTTGAGAATGACTTGACGTAATGGAGTCTTGAACCATACGTACAAGTACGCCATTCTTCTTTGTAATCCACGATTTACGACTTGTGTCTTTATTCGGATCACCTTTAGTTGCAAGAATGAAGAATTTCTTCAGAGTGGGATCATCTTCTTGCTGTTTTATAAACGAGTCACGAGAAATTACCAAGGGATTATCTTGGTTATGCACTTCATTATCTTCAGTAGATGAAGTTTGAGGCATATTAAGAGCCTGAGCTCTAGTGACTACAGCGTTAGCAATCTGCATGTTTTGCCTTTCCCACGTGGAAATTTGTTGCGGAGTGCATTCTTTGACTCCATGAATGCGACCGATGATGAGGTCAGCGATCGGATTCGGAAGAAGACATGCGTGTACATCTCCTGTAAAGAAAGGAGTAGCAATCCTAATGATAGCAGTAGAGTATTTCTCTAATGTGCCGCCAAATGTTACACATTTGACTACTTGTCCAGTGGCACGGGAAGGATCTACGAGTGACTGCCTAACACCAATTGTGGTGCATCCAGAATCAAATAGCACAGAGACTGGATTGTTATTCACTAAACCCTTATGTAAGACAAGAGAACCTCTTCCATCATGCGCGACTGATGCCGGAAGAGCAGGAAGAGGATGGCCACAGCTTAAAGTAGACACTGTGGTTGGCTCAAATAACGTTTTGCATTGGGGGCACTGAGATGCTCTCCCAAAATCAAAAGCGGCACATGCCATATTACTAGCATCATTATTATCTTTACTCTGTTTATAGGCTTCATGGGACTCTTGTTGTGCAGAGTTTGCCTGAAAATGTGGTTTATGTCTTTTGTTTTGAGATCTACCTCGGTTATTATCACCTCTGTAGTTATTGTTACCTCTATTGTAACCCCTATTTGGGTTTGAGTCATAGTTCCCTTGGTTACCATTATCATATTCATTATAATGAGTATCTCTGTAATTATGATCTTGTTGACTCCAAGACGGATAACCCTGATAGTTTCTATAATTACTTCCTCTACGGAAATTCCTATAATTATGACCACCCCTGTGTCGAGAGCTATCAGGTCGTCTCCAGTTCTTTGAAGAAGAACCCTGAAATGATTGGTTACCTTGGTTTTGATAACTATTATGGTTACCTTTTTTATCAAATCTGTTTTGAGGTCCCTGAAATCTGTGTGAATAATTGGGATTGTATGGTGTTGCTGAAGCAACTGGCATACTCTCCTTAATCTTAGTGTTGCCAAAAGTCACGTCGGGGTGTGCAGTGACATATTGGGAACAATATTCTTCCATTTCTTTTAGAGATTTGGGTTTACGCTCATGTATAAATTCAAGGAAAGGTTTGTTCACACATGACATAATCTTATCTCTGAGCAACAAATCCATAAGTCCTTCATACGTTTTTTCTGTTTTGGAAAGCTCAATCCAACGATCAACTGTGAGACGTGCCTTTGCAGTGAATTCTGAGAATTCTACACCCGTCTCAGGCACCATCGTTTTAAATAAAAGGCGATAGCCTTCCTCACTTAGCTGATATTTTTTTATCAAAGCCGCCCTAATGACATCATAATTATCCTTATCTGCTTCTCCTACAAGGCATAATCTAGTCAAAGATTCACCTTTCAAGTTTTCTGATAATTGATTAGCGTATTGTGATTTATCCACATTATGTGTACGACAAGAACGTTCAAATCTATCCAGCCAGAATGTAATATCGTCACTGGACTGATTGAACGGTGGAACCTTAACCTTGTAAGTAGAAGGTTTACCATTACCACTAGATGCCTGATTAACATTACTCATACTTGTCAATCTCAATTTCTCCAACTCAAATTCATGTTCTCTTATTGCTTTTTTCTCTTCAGCATCTAATCTTTTTTGTTCAGCCTCCCTGTCTAATCTTTTTTGTTCAGCTTCCCTGTCTAATCTTTTTTGTTCAGCTTCACTGTCTAATCTTTTTTGTTCAGCAGCAGCTTCTCTTTCTATTCAGCTTCACTGTCTAATCTTTTTTGTTCAGCAGCAGCTTCTCTTTCTAATTTTTTTTGTTCAGCTGCAGCTTCTCTTTCTAATTTTTTTTGTTCAGCTTCAAATCTCCTTTCCTCCACCTGCATCTGCAATTTCTTTTGTTCAGCAGCAGCCTCAGCTTCTCTTTCTAATCTTTTCTCTTCTGCCATAGCTCTTCTCTCTTCTGCAGCTAATGCTTTGTCATATTGAGCAACTGCCCATTGTTCTAATTGTTGACCAGTCTTATCAAGGGCTTTCCCTTGTGTAATGAAGTATTCTAATGTAGCCATGATGTCTAACAATAATACTAATCACCTGAAATAATAATAATACCACAAGTTCTCAATGACTTGATTAATCAGTATACTATCCCAATATCTGTGGGTCACAAGCCTTTAATAAGGTCTTGTATAATAGTAATAATAATCAGGTACTGGTTTATACCATAATCCAAGTGCAGTGCACAGGCAATTGTGTCTTATGAAATATACCTATATAAAACATATGTCAACCAACAGAATACATAAAGTACAAATAGGACTGACAATACAAGAACGTTTGCAGAAATCAAAATAAATCAAATAGGGAAATCAATGAAAATAATCACTGAATCTGCAAAGAATAACAACACAAATGACGTCACAATATATGAATATAAATTGTGAATAGAACTGAAAGATAGAAAAGGTTAGACCAACAAATTACAAACAAATCAAAACAAAACTAAAGAACAAAGAAATATTACAAAAATAACAATAATTACAGACTTCACAGCTAACACAAAAGCAACAGTTGTCGCAGCAAATTTTCAATCAAGAAAATTGCACCTATAGAAAACGCCCACAACGGACCCTCTATGACGTGGGATATTCTGTTGTGAGGACGCCGCCCAACCTTAAACACAACCCGCTGACATAGAAACTAACATACTATACAAACAAATAACATGTAAACATAAATATATATAAATTATGTGTATGATAGTATGTGTTGCAAAATAGGCTCAGTTTTACAGTAATGGCAAAGTTATTTTTATGAAAATAAACAAACTGCCACTTTATTCAATTAAACATTCTGGCCTTAAATATTAAAGTTCATATATGGAAAACAAGAAGATCCATCGATGAAAATAGGACTTCTTAGTTCACTCATACTGTCTTCCTGTTAACATTGACAAGAATTGATCCAACTGTTCTGTGAAACTCTGTAATGTCTAATGTAAAAATGTCAACAACGCTGACCTACATACTGCATTCACTTGACAGGTCACGTGACGAAGTGTTGACAAAGAGCAAACCAATACTGCAAGTGTGTCGTATCAGCCACAGGAAACGGTCTGGTATCGGTAATCTGTTGACTTCTGAACTTCTGCGAGGTCAAACCCAGAAAGCTGGTCCACCAGTTGATAAGGTTGATAAAGTTGGTTTTTTTATTCCCGTTAATGATATCCACCAAAAGATAGATATAAGTGGATGGAAGCAGACATCATCATCATCATCAGTTGATAAGATCTCTATGGTGTTGTTTGCTCCACTGTAGTGTATGGAATGTCAACTTTACCTACGCAGTGGTGTGTAGACATGGATTGAGTGTATAATGTGCGAATGATAATAAGGGTTCGTGGTGTTGACAAATGTTCTTTTCTCACACTCATGTATGGCTGGAAGTCATCGACACCAACGACTGTGTACCTTTTCTAAAGTTTAATTGGACGTACACACTCGACAGCACAGATAGTGACAAATCACAGGTTGGCATAATACATCATAGTACAGTGGATAAATGGTCTTGCAATGTTACATGGGCACTCATGTAGAATAATAGTATAAAGGACTGTCAGTAGCCAAGCCCTCAGTATCGCCCATACATATATATCATCTGACTTCACTGACTGAGCACGTCAGCTTATAAACAATATTTCAGATGGCTTCTAAACCTAATCTCGTCTAGCGACGATTCTTCAACATAATGTTCAGCACATATTTTTCCATATAATAATATTGAACCGCTAATAACGGGTTCTCATGTGTAGCAGTGATCTCTGGACTAAACAAGCGATAATACGGGCATCCCTTTTCTCTTCTTGAAAGTCACTACATGTTTTGGTTCCAAGATGGCTTCACTCGTGAGCTGTCACTCACGTTTGGATACAGATAATGAATCTGTCCTAAAGTTAGTCATTCATAAAACATTTCATTGCTCTGTAGATTTGATCATGAACAATTGACTGCAATCTACAGGATATAGTGCTGCTAGGAATCGAAGTCGTTTTCATCGAGTCAAATATATTCTCTTAGACATTCAAATCGTACCTATCGAAAATGGTGGCTTCGTACGAGAGTTCATAAGAGTGTCTTTATTACCTTGGTATAAGAAATATGAAACTGCCATTCCTTGGCAATACGAATAAACACTGGGGTAAAGCATACACGATAGGTCTAGACGACTATCACTTTCCCCACCAATACTGAGATCACTTTTTCCCGGCGACAAGCCGACATAGAAAACACAGTCCCTATCAGGACGAAGCCAAATCACACCACACTCTAGCGACACATCCGCCGAATAGCCTTTGACCTCTCTAGAGACAACAGAACATATAGTTCGACTTAGATATGTAAAGATATACAGATATAAGACAGACTCGTCCTACTCAGACAAACAATACACATAAATTCAGGCCATAGATATTCTGAAGCAAGAACAATCTATTATTACCCAAACGAAGAATAAATCGCAGAAAACTGGACTCACCCGCGGAGTTCGATCGAAGAGACGGCACAACTTTCAAGGGAAGTAACTCAATAATGACTTTCCCTTAAGCACTATAAAATTACCTATGTATAATATTGTAAGATATCAAAGACTGCACGTAACAATATCTCACATTTATGTTGATTTGTAGTCAGTGAGATAATGTTGATCAATTTTCAGCTAAAGACACAGGACGAGGTCACACAGAAGGGCTACCTAAAAAGCAGCAACCTGGGCCATTTCTCTAGCTTGTTGCATGCGGCAGAGCTGCTTCCTAGTGTTAGCCAGGTGCTTCAACCATTCATCATGCCAACTCGTACCGACAGCCTGGTCGTGGACGTTGTGGCGGCTGGAGGACATGCCTGGGTCAAGGTTATCGCTAGAAAAGCGCAGGCGTTGCATCTAGTCTGGGCAGGTAGGAGACACAATAGACATTCAGTAGAATCCGTGTTTAAATATATCGGAGAGAAAGATATGAGAGACAGCGTTTATGTATATCAGAGTGGTAAGAAAGACAAGGGAATCGACGTTACGGTATTACATCATCATCGTTGTCATCATCATCAGTATTATCATCATCATCGTTATCAGCATCATCATCGTCGTCATCACCCTTCAGCTCCGCAAGGAGCATAGGCCCTCAACAAACTTACGCCAAGTCTCTACATGAGAACGTAGCTGACATCAAAGGAGCAAGAATAAAGAGGGGGATGTCATGGATGGCACAGGCAGAGGCTACAATTGGTCAGGTGACCAGGGTTGAAAATATATCCAAAGGGGAAGAGTGGAGTAAGTCAGGGGAGAACTGGATAAACTACCAGCAGGTCATCATTAGCTTTGGCAGAGAGTGCAGATCTTAGTGCAATGGAAAAGCAGAACTGGAAATTAATCATCTGATAAGTGATCATGCTGGGGATGATGACGCCATTGTGTACACTGACGGGTCTGTAGTACATGGTGAGAAATCAGGATGGGGCTTCTCTGCGAGAATAAAGCGCAGGGTCGTTGCTGAACAGAGTGGATCCTACGTGACAACACCTACAGCATGAGAATGGAGGTAGAGGCAATTACTGCAGCATTGATTTGGCTGTCTGAAACTCCATCAACCAGGGCAGTTATATTGTCAGACTCTCAAGCCATGCTTCGGAAAGTTCAGAACGGATAGCTGCGGCAGGAATGGAAAACATAAATAGAATCCTTAAGTCTTCAAGAACTGGTGTGAATCTACATCTTCTGTCCTGATCATGCAGGGGTGCGTGGCAGTGAGAGAGCTGACAGACTGGCCTCGAGAGCACCCATAGTGGGGACACTGGACATGGATAAGGGAGAGATACTAAGCGCAATTAATGATCGCCTGCTAGATAATGACACTGCAATGGATGAATCAACAAGGCTGAGACTGTTGGAGTTTGGCATCAAAGTGAGACTAGCAGAGATGGACGTGAGAGAGGATGCATCCGTCGTATGTACAACCAGCGTGCTACAGGTACAATTAACATTCATACTCTTGGACATTTGCTGAGGGAGACTGAGCACCTATGAGTTTGCCGGAAGTGCATTTGTCACGGATTGCCTCCCCTTGCTCTGCAGTAGTGGTCCAACAGTGGCCGAAACCTAGAGTATCTAATGTGGGTCTTCAAAGGTGTCTACCTTCGCACAAGATTACTCATGGGCAGAGTTGTAGATAGAAGGATAATGATGCTTCTACCTCGAGGAACTTTCACAAGATATTTCAGAAGCGAAGAACAATGCTGAATGAGTCTTAGCACGTTAACTTTGTGTCTGACCGGCCGCATGTTTTGAAAATGGATACAAATAATTTGCTCGTTTAAGCCCCCAGCTGATTTAATTCAGCGAAATTCCATTTATTAGCTCGATATAGATGTTTATGTATATTAATGAATATGTACTAGAGGTTCTGGATCATACATATGCCTTTCTGTCTGTAATGATTAATTCAACTATGAATTTGTCAAAATCAACATATGCAAATTTAATGATCAATTACTTTGAAACAAATGAAAATAAATATGAAATGGTAATTATGAGAAATTATGGTTCATGATAGATGAAAATATAGTCTTTTGATGTGGCCTGCTAATCTTAGAACTTAGCTTCTAAATTGTTGAAATGTTGGTGCTGCTGGTTCCATCACTTCGTCTCTGTGGCAAGGGCACGTCTCCAAAGGATTCTGAAGGTAACCGCTTCCAATCAAGGCTGGGATCTTCACCACCCGTAGGTTTCACGTGTCGATCTCAAGCTTCGAACCACAGACTAGTACAGCTGGTAACGTGGGTAGAACCTCAAAAGGTTTCTCCAATCCTTACCACCAACTTTAGAGGGAATAAAAGAACACATTCCGCTGCCAAGTATTGGTTTTTCTGATTTAGATCAGGCGCCTTTCCCCGCTGTCCGTCACCGATTTTTTAAATCAGAATGTGTACTCTTCCTGAGTGTATATCATATAACTCAGGGGATGTGATAACAAAATCACCATTCTTTTAGTTAATGTAATGAAAAAATTTCAACTGGACAGCGGCAAGTGGCTTGTGCCTGAAGGAACAACTTTAAACATACATACAACTCATTACAAGTGATAATATACAAATGATGTCATCATCGTCCACTTCCTTTCTCTAGTTGGAGTCTGGGATTACCTCTGCTTTTGGTTCTTCCATGAGAACTGGCATGAAGAAATCTTCAGCGCTTGCTGTGGTGGTTCATGAATGTATCCTTTTCAAATGCTGAGGCTGCCAGCCTCGTGTAAATCTTTAACACTCCTAGCTAGTATAAACCAGTAAAATTCAAAGTATTAAAAATGTGTACAACTCAGCCTAGAAACTAGGCAAATCTTAGACGTCTTGCTTAGGTAAATACTCTTGGCAACTTAATACAGATACCTCGAACACACGTCTGGGATATTATTTCTTATTCTAGAATTCCACTGTGACTTATGAGTAGTTTCTGTAGGAGTCCGGTTCCGTATTAATAGTGGCGAGTTTTCTTTTCCAGTGGATAAAAAATGCTCAAGTACGTTTTCCGTTCCTAAAACTTCAGAATCCTGAATATTTTTTTCTGTGGCAAGGTCCGAGCTGTCTACTTTGACGATTTCAGGAATGCAGTGTCGCATGCGAGATCTTCTACGTTATATCGTAGCTCTCGGCCAATTCTTCCTGCATGGCGTTCTGACAAATCTTCCAGTCGCGTAGTTGTTTATTGGCGCCTCAAATGACAGCCAATACATTCAAAGCTCATATTATGAAAACTTTTCCTCATGTAGTATTCTGTATGACTCATGCGTTTGAAAATTTAAAACAGTCATTCTTGGTAATGTTCGTTACAGTGTTTTACATTTTTCCTGTCGAGTCGGCAGTAATTATGATATCTTAGTAAACACTTCATACTCGCATTTACCTGGATTCAATGTGGTATTATCACGTTTTAGGGACTGAATTATATATATATATATATATATATATATATATATATATATATATATATATATATATATATATATATATATATATATATATATATATACTCAATGACAATGGAAAGCGACTCCTTTGATGCTGCAGTGAGCAGAATCTGATCATTACAAACACAAAGTTCCCCCATAAGCGCATACATGCATACACTAGATGTGAACCAACAAAGAATGAGAAGTCAGTGATCGACTATGCCATTGTTAGGAGGAGTTCATTCAAATATGTCCGGGATGCTAGAGTCTGGTGGGGGCCAGAGATTGAAAGTGATCACTACCTGCTTACAATCAAAAGAACAACTGAAAGAGTTGCTCAGCCTAGGAACTGCCCAACATCACGCAAGAAACCAAGTAAACAAACGGGAG
The DNA here is from genome assembly GCA_024509875.1 of Oreohelix idahoensis. Taxonomy (NCBI): domain Eukaryota; kingdom Metazoa; phylum Mollusca; class Gastropoda; order Stylommatophora; family Oreohelicidae; genus Oreohelix; species Oreohelix idahoensis. The sequence goes on along the minus strand of JAMPIV010007135.1, from coordinate 671,332 downwards.
AAATGAGCATTAAGACCTACAAGCTGAGAGAGCCAGAAATTAAGACCAGATATCAGGGGCTTATTGCTGCAGCGGTGAGAAACACAGAAAAACAACCTGATGACTTGGAAACCCTCTGGCTTAAATTCAAGGACATCATAAAGACAGCTGCTGCAGAAGTAATTGGTGAAGTCCTACTTGGGAACAAGAGAAAGAGGACACCTTGGTGGACAGAGGAAGTCAAAGAGAAAATAAGAGAGAGGAAAATGGCATGGAAACAATACTTAGGAGCTAAAAACGCAACAGGACAAATGGAGAAATATAGAGAATATGTGATACTTAGAACAGAAGCAAAGAACAAGGTGCTAGCAGCAAAACAGAAGTCCTGGGAAGAATTTGAAGAAAAGCTAGAAAAGATGCGCAAGAAAACCAGAAATTGTTCTATAAGACCCTAAAGAACATGAGGAAGGAAAACAATGCCCTCTCAAATCTATAAAGGACAAGCAAGGCAAATTGCTTACTGCCCCGAAGGAAGTCGTGGAAAGATGGAAAGAATATTTCTCAGAACTCCTTGATGGTGAGCAAAGTCAAGCATCAGAAATGATAACCACAAGCACAGAAGAGGAAACCAATGGTGATGAAGATGACATACAGATGGAAGAACTGAAGGCAGCACTGGAGAAAATCAAGATGGGCAAAGCAGCAGGGCATGATGGTATAACACCAGAAATGGTTAAGTACATGGGAGCATCAGGTGACCTATTACTCTTAAGGGTCCTACAGGCAGCGTGGTGCAACAAGACCATACCAAAGGTTTGGGAGATTGCCATCATAACACCAATTTTCAAAAATAGTGACAATCGACAATGTGGAAACCACAGAGGCATATCCCTTCTCAGTGTCCCTGGTAAAATCTACTCTAGAATCCTAGAGCAGAGACTCCGACGCCTAGCTGAGCCACAATTGGATGAGATCCAGTGCGGATTCCGAGCAAACCGAAGTACTCAAGACCTAATCTTCACACTCAGACAGCTGAGTGAAAAGGCCCTTGAGTATAAGAGTGAGATCCATCTTTGTTTCATAGATCTGGAAAAGGCGTTTGACAGGGTCCCCTGGAGCAAACTTTGGGACTGTTTGGCAAGCAAGAACATTCCAGCACCTCTGATTCATGCTATACAGAGCTTCTACAAGTCTTGCAGAAATTATGTGAGGACAGCAAACCATAAGTCAGAAGACCACCACTGGTGTAAGACAAGGTGATATCCTGTCACCTTATCTTTTCATACTCCTCATGGACGATGTTATCAAGGCATGTAAGGAGAGAACAAGAAAGTATTCAGTGGGGTACTGGAAGATGAGACAAGTATGTATTTCAGAGCTGGCATTTGCTGATGATGTTGCCCTGATTGCTAAATCTCGAAAAAACTCGAGCATCTCTTGAGCTCGCTGATGGAAATCATCGTCATCGTGACATAACCGACGCAAGCGAAGAAGTTGAGAAAAGGGGATGGAATTTTTACAACTAAGAGGATGCGATAATGTAAAGAAGGAAACCATGAGCGTCAGTAGTCTTATAATAGACAGACGTACGAGGGACGGTCAAAAAGTAATGCCTCGTAATTTTTAATTACATTCAAAGGCAAGAAAACAGATAAAATTCACATTGAAATGTAGCCCCAAGTCTGAACTTCAAAAATGTATTTCTCAATGTAGTCTCCGTTATTTGTTACAGTTTTTGTCCATCTTCTCACAAGGGCATGTATCCCCGCACGGTAAAAATTTGTGTCCTTTTTCCTAAACCACTGGCGTACGGCGCGTTTAAGGGTCTCGGTGTCCTCAAAGTGATGTCCGCGAAGATCTTCTTTCAGTGGTCCAAACAGATGGAAGTCAGAAGGTGCAAGATCGGGACTGTAAGGAGGATTTGGTAATAATATCCAGCCAAATTATGCAATCGCATCAATGGTGCGTTTAGCGGTATGTGGCGTGGCATTATCGTGCAACAGTAGTGCAGTTCTCTGATCTTTTAATGGGTAAAGTCGCCGAAGACGACCTCTAAGCTTCTTCAAAGTTTCAATGTAACGGTCTGCATTCACCTTGTTTCCCTGTTCCAAGAAGTCGAGAAGAATCACACCCTTCTCATCCCAAAACACGGAGGCCATAACTTTCCCTACAGATGATGAACTTTTGAACTTCTTTCTTGCAGGCGATGTTGTGTGATGCCATTCCATTGACTGCCTCTTGGATTCTGGTTCCAAAAAAAAAGAACCCAAGTCTCATCACCTGTCACAATATTCGATAAAAACTCTTCTCCTTCAGTTTCGTAACGGTACAGGAGGTTGATGGCTATGGTTTTCCTTGTTTCTTTATGTCTGTCTGTCAACATTCTGGGTACCCACCGTGCACAAACTTTTGAATAACCCAGGTCTTTAATGATGTTCTGGACACTGCCTTTACTAATGGACAACATGGAAGAAAGTTCATCCAGTGTTACCCGACGGTCACCACGAATGATGCCATCAACTCGATGAATGTTGTGTGGAGTCACTGCGGTAGATGGACGGCCAGTCCGCTTTGCGTCAGCCATTGAGGATTGACCTACTTCAGCTTCGTCACAACGATGTACCCAACGTCGGACAGTGCTAACATCCACTGTTGAATCTCCATAAACATTCTTCAAACGTTCGTGGATGCGAATTGGGGTCTCGCCTTCAGCATTGAGGAATTCTATGACATAACGTTGTTTTAACCGAACGTCTTTGGCAGCCATTTTTAAACTGTTACAGTGGTGCCACCTGTTACTGAAACAGGTTGGTAATGCTATACAGTGCAGAAGAGTGTTTGAGGAATCCTGCTAAATTTACAAATTGCACACCGATGCAGTATTTACATACATAAAAAATAGGAGGCATTACTTTTTGACCTTCCCTCGTATTAACACCAGTAGGGCTAATAGTCACAGTGATGTCAAGAAAGTTCACTGAAGTTGTTGAAATTAGAGTGCCATGTCCTTCTGTCCGCGTGCAATGTCCTTCTGTCCACGTGCAATCAGCTCAAGGTCTTCTTCGTCATTTTCATTTCTGTCTCCATGTCTTTTTCCCGTGTCTTGTTTGGTCTGCATGTACTTCTCTTTCCCTGACAATTTCAGAACAAGGACTGCCGTAATGCTGTCATCAGGTTTCCTCAATGTGTGTCTCTGCCATCAGGTTTCTTCAGTGTGTGTCTCTGTCATCAGGTTTCCTCAATGTGTGTCTCTGCCATCAGGTTTCCTCAATGTGTGTCTCTGTCATCAGGTTTCCTCAATGTGTGTCTCTGCCATCAGGTTTCCTCAATGTGTGTCTCTGTCATCAGGTTTCCTCAATGTGTGTCTCTGTCATCAGGTTTCCTCAATGTGTGTCTCTGCCATCAGGTTTCCTCAATGTGTGTCCTATCCATCGCCAGCGTCTTCTTCTCAACTCTTGTTTCACTGGCACTTGTCTGGCTCTTGTCATCAGTTCCACATTTGTGACTTTGTCATACCATTTCAGTCCTTCTATTCTACGCAAGCACCCGTTTTTAAAAGTCTGTAGCTTTTTAGTTGTTGTTTTTGTTGTTCTCCATGTCTTAGAGCCATACAATAGGACTGACGACATTTGAGTTGAAGATTCTTATTTTCGTGTTGGACTTGATTTCTCCCGACCTCCAGATGTCTCCCAGTGATTACATTGACAGCATATATTTCATTTTCTTGCTTTTACTAGAGTGTGCGAATTGTAAAGTATACTAATCAGAGCTGTGTGTAACAGCTGTACGAGTATCATGTCTTGTAGTCCTGTCGTAGGTTGGGGGAAATAATCGTAATTGTTTGCTTCCTCACATCAACGGCCGGAAGTCACCAGCTCGGTTTAAGAAAGCTCCGGAAGTGCCAGGATTGGTGCAGGATTTTCTCATGCCGCATTAAGGAGACTCGTTAACCACCGGAATAAAAACCAGCTTAACGTGGGCGAGAGACTGGGGTTTTCCCACCACCTTCCCCTTACAAAAAAAAAAAAAAAAATTTAATGACGTCTATTTCGCTGGTGTGTACTTTTCTCAAATTTATTGATTTTTTTTTTTTTTTTTAAACAAAAAGTTAATGTTAAGTAATACGTTGCATTCTGTTTTGTGTTTAAAATAAGTTGAATGGAGGAAATGACAGCATTACTAAGGAATTCCCTTTCATCCTAACAACATTAACTTTGTTTATTTTCTTTTCGCTGACGTTTCCGGCAACCTTGTGGGTGTCCTGTGACGTGTACACTTCGTGAAGCTTTACATAATTTTGGGATTGTGTTTTAACTTGTGGGTATGTGGCACATATTCACCTCTAGCGATAAGCGTATCTTCTGGGTATCATCTCTCACTCAGGGTTTTCTCTCAGATATTTTAACCTGGTTTGTCAGGCTCTATGTTGGTAGTTTCAATCAATCAATACCATTTAGCTCCCCAAGGAGCATAGGCCTTCAACAAACACATGCCAAGTCCTCCTGTCCTGTGCCATCCGCTCAAGTTCTTTCCATGTTTTCCTCATCATTTTCACCTCTGTATCCAGTTCTCTTCTCCATGTGTTTTTTGGTCTACCTCTGCCTCTCTTTCCCTGGGATTCCAGAACAAGGACTGCCTTGTAATGCAATCAATAGGTTTCCTCAATGTGTGTCCTATCCATCGCCAGCGCCTTTTTTCTCAACTCTTGTTCCACTGGCACTTGTCATCAATTCCACATTTGTGACTTTGTCATACCATTTCAGTCCTTCTATTCTACGCAAGCACCCGTTTTTAAAAGTCTGTAGCTTTTTAGTTGTTGTTTTTGTTGCTCTCCATGTCTCAGAGCCATACAATAGGACTGACTTGACATTTGAGTTGAAGATTCTTATTTTCGTGTTGGACTTGATTTCTCTTGTTCTCCATATGTTTCCCAATGCAATGAAAGCTCCTCTTGCTTTTTGTATTCTTATTTTGATATCACTGTCTGTCCCTCCAACTTTGTCTATATTACTGCCAAGATATGTGTACGATTTTACATCTTTTAGTGGTATTTCTTCAAGTTCAACCTTGTTATCATATCTTGCATTTATTCTCATAATCTTTGTCTTTTCCCTGTGTATTTTCAGGCCAACTTGGTGTGACCTCTCATCGAGTATATTAATTTTGTCTTGCATCTGATTATGGTTATGGGACAGAAGAGCCAAGTCATCTGCAAAATCTAGATCATCAAGCTGTTTAGTCATATTCCACTAGATTCCATTTCTCATGTGTGATGTTGATGTTTTCATAACCCAATCTATTGCTAGTAAGAAAAGAAATGGAGACCAGAGGCATCCCATCTCACTCCTGTTCTAATACTAAACGGTTCTGTAAGTTGTCCTTTATGAAGAATTCTGCATGTCATGTCTTCATAGGTCTTCTTTATTAAGTTAACTATCTTCATGGGAACTCCATAATGCCTCATAAATTTCCAGTGATTCTCTATTTACACTGTCAAATGTCTTTTCGTTGTCCATAAATCCGATGTATAGCAGTGAATTCCATTCCAGACTTTGTTCAACTATTATTCTCAATGTGGCTATCTGGTCTGTACAGGATCTGTTTTGTTGAAAGCCGGCTTGTTCATCTCTCAGTTACTTATTTTTGGACTCTTTTAATCTCTCAAGGATGATTTTGTTTAATACTTTTCCTGGCACTGATAGTAATATTATTCCTCTATAATTTGTGCACTCTTGTAAATTTTCCTTTTTAGGCAACTTGACCAGATAACCTTCCTTCCACTTTGCTGGTATTTCCTCTCTGTGTATTTCTGAAAATAGATACAGGAGTACCGCAGGGTTCTATTCTTGGACCCCTACTCTTCGCACTGTTCATCAACGACCTGCCACTACATCTAAAATATTCAACATGTGACCTCTTTGCAGATGATTGCACTATCTACACTAGTGACACTGACTGCGCGGCACTTGAAATGAACAAGAGAAAGAGGACACCTTGGTGGACAGAGGAAGTCAAAGAGAAAATGGGAGCCGCGCTAGCGTAGTGGTTACAACACCGCTCTGGCGACCGGGTGATACAGGATCAAACCCGGGCGACGGCATTTGAGGATTTTTCGTCGACCGGGATTTGGACTGGATTAACTCGAGACCTGGCGAGGACATTTGAAGAAGTGTCGTCGACCAGGGACTGGCGGCTCCTGAGCCGACCCAGCTGCAATGGGTACCTCCGAAATCGGAGAGTATTTGCCTGAATGGCGAGGGACACCTGTCTCAGTACAAGAAATAAAGGGATACTCACGTAAAATCAATGTCAGGTTAGACATAAAAATAATAACCTGAGATTTCGCCTCGAGTATTAGCGGGCGTACGCCAAAAAAAAAAAAAAAAAAAGAGAAAATAAGAGAGAAGAAAATGGCATGGAAACAATACTTAGCTAAAAACACAGCAGGACAAATAGAGAAATATAGAGAATATGTGATACTCAGAACAGAAGCAAAGAACAAGGTGCTAGCAGCAAAACAGAAGTCCTGGGAAGAATTTGGAGAAAAGCTAGCAAAAGATGCGCAAGAAAACCAGAAATTGTTCTATAAGACCCTAAAGAACATGAGGAAGGAACAACATCATCATCATCATCAGTTGCCATCTCCACAATGAAGGTTGGCTGTAATGGATCTCCAACGTCTTCTGTCTCTTGTCTTGGTGGTGCTCTCTGATAGACTCTTTCCTGTCCATCTCTTGATGTTATCTTCGCACTTATAGCGCTGTCTTCCCCTTGCACGTTTGCCTTCAACTCTCCCTTCTGTTATGATCTTCTGCAAGGTGTTATGCCTTTTTATGTGGCCAAAGTATTTTAGCTGCCGAACTTTGACCTCCCTCATTAGTTCTCTTTTCATACCTAGATTTTCTAGGACCTCCTTATTTGTTTTCATCTCTTTCCATGAGATACGCCCCATTCTTCTATATATCCAAATTTCAAGAGCCTCAATTCTTTCTTCCAAATGCTTATTCATCGTCCATGTTTCTGCACCATACAGAAATGCAGAATATATATAACACTTTATGATTCTCAGTTTTATTTGTGAGATAACTGTTTGGATGTCAGTATATGTTTCATGTTGTTGAATGTAGCTTTGGCTATTCCTATTCTCTTCTTGATTTCTGTTTCACATCTGCCATCTTCTGTTATTATATGACCAAGATATGAGTAGCTCTTGAATTGTTCCAGGATTTTCCCATTTACGCTTATCATTAATGTGGGTTTATCGTCTGTTTTGCTAATTATCATAGTTTTTGTTTTCTCAATATTAATGTCGAGTCCATATTCATGACTTATACTGTTCACTTGCTTCACTAGTTCTTGTAACTCCTGTTCGCTTTCAGCTAACAACACGGTATCATCTGCATATCTAAGGTTGTTTATTGACCTTCCACTGATGTTCAGTCCTGGTATTTCCTGTATCTGTTTGAAAATTTTTTCGGTGTATAAATTAAATAGGCAGGGGGACAGCACACAACCTTGTCTGACACCTCTTTTTATGTCTATGTATGTGAATAATTCCTTCCCGATCTTACTGTGGCAGTTTGCTCCCAATAAAGGTTACTGAGTATTCTTATATCTTTTCCATCAATACCTATGTCTTTGAGGCATTCAATTATTTTCTCATGATGGACTCTGTCAAAAGCCTTCTTATAGTCAATGAAGCACATATACATACTTTTTTGGACCTCTGTATATTTTTCTGCTAATATTCTTAGGCAAAATATTGCCTCTCTTGTTCCACTGTTCCGTCTAAAACCAAACTGTTCTTCTTGGATTTCGCTGTCTACTTTACTTTTTATTCTTTCCTGTATGATTTTGAGCAGTATCTTAATTGCATGACTCATCAGGCTGATTGTTCTGAAGTCTGAACATTCTGTTGCATTTGGTTTTTTGGGCAATGTTATAAAAACTGATGTCTTCATGTCGTGTGGTATATATCCTGTATTGTATATATCGTTGCATATTTCTGTGATTGTATCTATACCAAAGCTCTCCAGAGCTTCTATCATTTCAATTTTTATGTTATCCAGATGTTCAGTCCTGGTATTTCCTGTATCTGTTTGAAAATTTTTTCGGTGTATAAATTAAATAGGCAGGGGGACAGCACACAACCTTGTCTGACACCTCTTTTTATGTCTATGTATGGTGAATAATTCCTTCCCGATCTTACTGTGGCAGTTTGCTCCCAATAAAGGTTACTGAGTATTCTTATATCTTTTCCATCAATACCTATGTCTTTGAGGCATTCAATTATTTTCTCATGATGGACTCTGTCAAAAGCCTTCTTATAGTCAATGAAGCACATATACATACTTTTTTGGACCTCTGTATATTTTTCTGCTAATATTCTTAGGCAAAATATTGCCTCTCTTGTTCCACTGTTCCGTCTAAAACCAAACTGTTCTTCTTGGATTTCGCTGTCTACTTTACTTTTTATTCTTTCCTGTATGATTTTGAGCAGTATCTTAATTGCATGACTCATCAGGCTGATTGTTCTGAAGTCTGAACATTCTGTTGCATTTGGTTTTTTGGGCAATGTTATGAAAACTGATGTCTTCATGTCGTGTGGTATATATCCTGTATTGTATATATCGTTGCATATTTCTGTGATTGTATCTATACCAAAGCTCTCCAGAGCTTCTATCATTTCAATTTTTATGTTATCCATGCCTGCTGATTTTCCTTTTTGTATCATATGAATGGCATTCTCTACTTCTGATCTGAGAATGTTTGGGCCTTCATTAGAATCTGGTGATGGTTTTTTTACCTCTGTTGTCCTCGAATAGTTCTTTTACGTATTCTGCCCATCTGTTTGATATGTCTTTCTCATCAAGTAATATTACACCATTTTTGTTCTTGATACAGCTTCCTCCTTGTGCAAACCGCGACCGATTTGATAATTTCTTTATTTCTTCATGCATATCTCTTGTCATGTGTTTTGCTTCCAAGTCTTCTATTTCCTTGCATTTTGTTTCTATCCACCGTTCTTTTGCTTCTCTACACATAGTACATATTGTCGTGGAATATTCTAATCCACATATATAAATTAAAAGGTAAATGTAAAGCGTAACAAATAAATTCTAATAAAGAAAAGAGCAATGGTAAAATAACAGTGCTGTCACAAGGAATGTACTCGAAATCCCCTTTGTTTTATGCTTCGTCTGCAAATTGTAACGCTTTCACGTTGATAGTAAAAGCCTACTATATTATTACCCGCTTTCTTCAATGAAACGTGTGCTGTATTTCTTGGAAAAACATTGAGAGGCAGACTGCGTAATGACCTAAATTAATCCTAACATTAATTATACTGCGTTACCAAAACGAACGAACAGATGGACTCAAATAGAAAGAGAGAGGGAGGGCTGAAAATCAGGAACGCATGCAACACGCGTCGCGCGATACACAATTACTACTATCACGCGTGTAAGGCCACATGCACTAACTTTTTTTTCAGACGGACAGTGATAAATTCACTACCCTTCCCAGAGTTAGGTTTTAAAATCACGAAAAATGCTTATTAGAAAAGATAACATGAGATGGGTTTACGTTTGAAAACATTACAGTACCCAGACAGCACATCTTCGAAACAGGAGGTCGAAGAAATTGCATATTTTGAACGCAGCCACTTAGCTCTTTTAAATTTGTATATTTGGGTTCCTTAGGGTTTGCTGGCAAAGAATATGTAAAACGTTACGCAAATAGTCTAGGAATTAACAAGTTATAACCAAAATAAAATAGTGGGGATGCCTGACAGCATGAAATCATTTCTGCTCATAAAATTTTTTTATAACGTGTTTGAAAAAACCTTACGTACAGAAATAGCCTACCATGTAAACTCCAAATTGATTGGAGCGCAACAAATATAAGACTAAACACGATTGGTCGGACTATAAATACTATCTTTGGTTGTTAGGGGAGACGTAGGAAGTTAAAATTTGTTCAAACCCTTGTCGAAACGTGGCTCCATTGGCCAGACTCGCTGATATACTCACTTAGGAGCGTTAGTTCGAGACCACTAGTTCAAATAAGCTTGATAAAGCAACAGTGCGTTGAAGCCAGCTCATATTTTTGCTAAATAAAAGCCTGGAACATAAGCAGATGGGAATTTGTGCCAGTATTTGTGCCAGAATTCATTGCTAATCAACGTATCTGTGTTTGTTTCCATGAATTGTGGTAAGCTTGAAACATTCAGTATCTTTTAATGAAAATTGAATGTGAATTGTTAATTTATGCCTGTATATATGTGTAGTTCAGTAGCAAACATGATGTAAAGCCTATAATGCTCCAGCCTGAACAGAAGGTGTCGGAGGAAAGTAAAACGGCATGGAATGGCCAAACAGTACACTGACACCTAGATGATTGACTAGAAAGAAATAATGCTGGAAGTGCAGAGGCGTAGTAACCATTAAGGAGGTTAATACTGGTATAAAGTATTTCAGATGAAGCTGACAGTTGGCCTAACGCTCTGAACTCAATGTTTGTGATGTATTGTGCTCAGTGTAAAAAGAGAGTATAAATTAGTTATGAAGTAGAAGGTACATCCTTCTTGTTTTCAGGGACCGTGGTCTTGATGGTATTGAGCAGCACCTGGTCAGAGCTTTGCTGAATCCAGAGTCGGACAGCATACTCCTTGGTCCATTTAGCTATCAGTGAGGTGTCTCCAGAGCACAGGGGAGAAATCGAGCAGAGGAGTCTTTTCCTGCCGCCATCACGCAAGATAAGCTGATGTGGCCAGCTGAGCTCAAAATTATGTACCCCATCTTAAAATAACCTTGTAACATAAACTTAAGAGGGGAAGTAAATTGTTTTAATATCAGGAACTGAGAACATCTCCAATACTAGTTCCAATAAAGACAAACTATTGAAGTCATGATGACAAATACCAACAGAGCTTGAACAAAACAAAACCAGTATTACCTCATATTACTACTACACAACTGACACACATAGGATACTTTTAATAATATATGTCACTACAATATTCATATTGATAAATTCTGTACATATAACTTGTAATTAAAATTGATTGTGATTCCTGGTTCCCTTTGTATTTGAATCAGGACACATATTCATTCATGACAGCAATGAATACATATTGTTATTTGAAAAGTTATCAGTGACTCCTTTAAGATATCCTTGTAGAGTGTTTTATGTATGTGAGGGTCACAGTGTTGTCACGTGTAGTGGAATAAATTAAATTGTTTATCTGTCTGTTGTTGTTTTGACTTACACTTCATCATACACATACCCTAGACATATAACGTAGTCATCACACTATTCCAGAATAATTCTGACTGAGATATATATATATATATATGTGGCAGCAAGTAAGGTTATCTATAATACACTACTCTCATTAGATATAGATACCTTCACAGCTGATCTCAGTCAGTACACTAAGTCCCCCTATAAATATTTATAACATCCCACTTCACCACATATATTGGGGTCTCGCTCTTGGGATTTTGAATCTTTCCCTATTAAAAATATTGGGGGTAATTCACTTCAGGGAATATAAGAATTAAAAGGTATCCTTGGGTGGAATTAAATAAGGTTGAGCTCACGGTGCCTGTGTTGTCCATTAGATATATATGTAGAGATTGAATTGTTGGTTAGACATTGTATAAATTTACCTGATAGACAATGGCGGACCTGGCCAAATTTCGATCTGCTGCTGTTCAGACTGCAAAAGAGTTAGGATTAGATGGGCAAGTTATGGTTGCCTATGTCACTACGGAATGTGACAAATTTATTGAACGCGAAGAAAGAAGGTTTGAAGCCGAAAGAAAGTTAGAGGCTGAAAGGGAAATTAAGAAGTTACAATTTGAGGCTGAGGCTGAGACTAAGAGGTTGCAGATTGAGGCTGAGGCTAAGAAATTGGAAGCAGAAAGAGAAGACAAAAGATTGGCTGCAGAAAGGGAAGCAGAAGAAAGAAGATTGGCTGCAGAAAGGGAAGAGAAGAAATTAGCTGCAGAAAGGGAAGCAGAAGAAAGAAGATTGACTGCAGAAAGGGAAGAGAAGAAATTAGCTGCAGAAAGGGAAGCAGAAGATAAAAGATTACAATGGGAACATGAGTTACGACTAAGGGAGTTTGAGTTTCAAGGCCATGCTCCTGAAAATGGTGCCAGTCCCTTTGCCTCTGATGCCACTGCTAGCCAAGGAGCCTCAACCTCAGCTATGAATTTTCATTTAGATCATTTTGTTGAGAAAGACGATGATATAGAGAGCTACCTAAATAGGTATGAACTATTAGCTACCACGTATGGGTTAGAGAGAGAGAGGTGGAGCTTAAAGTTATCTCAAGGACTTCGTGGGGCAGCTTATGAAGTTTTTGCAAAAATGAGCAGAGGTGATCAGGAAAATTATGACATGCTAAAGCAGGCTCTTTTGTTAAGGTATGAAAAGAATGCAGAATTCTATAGGAAAAAATTTAGGAATGCTAAACTACTGTCAGGTGAAACCTATCACCAGTTCTCTGCACGAATAGAGACATACTGAAAATAAAAATAAATTCCCACAATTCGATGAACGGAAATATGATGAAAGAAAATCTTTCAACCAAGGAAAAAGGTGGTGTAAGAATTGTCAGATGGACAATCATGACACTGACCGTTGTAGAAGGAAACCTGTGTATATGGCAACCCTTCAGGTCAGTCGACCTCAAGACAGGAGGAGGATATTATGTTAGATACCACTCCAGAAGAGATGAGGAAGGCACAGGCTGGGGATAAAACACTCAAGCCTTGTTTCAGAAAATTGTCAACTTGTCATACAACTCCAGGCAAGGGAGATTTTTACATGAAAAACAAGTTGATGTATAGGAAGACTGGAGCTAGATCCAAAGGTCAGGGACAACTGGTACTTCCTAAAAGATATAGGGCAGACTTAATAAGGAGCCTACATGTGAAACCAGATGGGGACCATGAGAAGATAGGTACCATCATTCAAAAGGTGGCTCACAATTATTATTGGCCCAAAGCAAGATGGGACATTGAGAATTTTGTAGAAAGGTGTAGCATAGCACATGAGGGAACACCCACAAGTGGGAACATGGATCAGGACCTGGACACACCACGGGGCAAAATTAGGCCTGATAATAAAAAGAAACATAAATTTGAAAAAGTGGACCAAATGGAATGGGAAGCCCCTTTTCACGGACAAGCTTCACTTAACTGTTTTACAATGGCCACTATGCGGAGAGTGCAAAGAGATGTCTTACCCCAGGATAAGCCGAAAATCCCTCAATCGGACTTAAACAAACTGGAGGAAGAGGATGTAGAGAGGAAATCTCTCATCAAGAATTTTAAGTGGGGAGAAAGCCCCAAAAGGAAAATTGGTAGCGGTCGTTTTGTGAATGATAATTCTGGGAGGAAAAATCATCACTATAAAGCTTCGAGTGGAAGAGACCATACCGGTGCATGGACAAATATGTCCACACAATTAAAGGTCCATATGTAGCTTTGTTAAGAACGTGGACTGATGAAAAGGCAGAGGAAAACATTACATCTTCATACCAATATGTGAATGAGCTGACCACTCGTTTAAAAAACTGGCTGGAAACTTGCCAATGAAAATTTGAAACAAGCCAGGAAGAAACATGCTGCCTATTATAACAGGAAGGCGAAAGACAGAAATTTGGCTGTGGGAGAGAAAGTACTGCTTCTTTTGCCCGGGAGTCAGAATAAGTTACAAATTGGATGGCAGGTCCATATACAGTTTTAGAGAAGGTATCTAGAACAAATTATAAGATAGATAAGAAGGGGAAAGAAAAAATCTATCATGTGAATCTCCTGAAGAAATATTTGGAAAGAGAACATCAGGAGGAGACACACTTGTTGACCTTGTCCATCGCCATGGAGATGAAAAAGGAACCACTTTCATCATTTGAGTATCCATTACACCCCTGTGAGACAGCAGCACAGGTGAAAATCAGTACACATTTAACGAAAACTCAGAAAGAGAGAGTGCAACAGGTTCTAAATAATCATGCAGAGGTGTTAACAGACCGACCAGGGCATACAAACCTATTGGAATATGATATGAAACTGATAGACCCCACACCTGTCTGTATGAAACCATATTCGATTCCGTTTGCTAAGGAGAAAGCTTTGAAGGAAGAGATAGACTATCTGTTGAAGGAGGGAATTATTTCACACAGTGAATCCTCATATAGTTCCGGTGTTGTACTCTTAAGGAAGCCCTCTGGAGAACATAGACTCTGTATAGATTACAGGAGACTGAATGCTATTACAGAAGGACAGGTGGATCCATTGCCGGATACAAATCAGCTGTTGGCCAGACTAAATAAAGCTAAATATTTCTCAAAAGTGGATCTGAGTAAAGGATACTATCAGATTCCAGTAAAGCCTGAGGTTAGACCATACCTAGCTTTTAGTACCTCAGAAGGACACTATGAGTTTAATAGATTGCCATTTGGATTGAAGAATGCGCCTAGTGTCTTCTCTAGAATGATGAGAAAATTGTTGGATGTAAACATTTCGGAGGAACGTAATGAATCCCTGAGTTGCCTCTTTGATTGAGGATATTCCGAATGTTTCATACAGGATAATAAGAAGATTATGGGATCCACTACAAAAACTCTGCTATCACCAGGTATATGTTATCTCCTCATAACGTACATTTTGAGGAAAATCTAATGTTCTCTGGACCTGTCATTGCGCAGACTCAGAGAAGAGAAATGGTGAATACGGGTTGCGAAGCAGCATTAAGACAAGCACTCACACTTGCGGCTGTTCAGTAACATAACCGAAATATATTATTGGTTGTAGAAGTCTGAGGCAGATTTCATGAGTAGTGCCTACTCGGAATGGACCCAACTACATAAAACCATGATAGCACCACAGCAGAGTAAAGTCAAGTTGACTTACATTTATCTATGTGTATATAGAATAAAGGACTGACATATAATGTCTGTTTTAAGAGGGGAGATGTCGTGGAATATTCTAATCCACATATATAAATTAAAAGGTAAATGTAAAGCGTAACAAATAAATTCTAATAAAGAAAAGAGCAATGGTAAAATAACAGTGCTGTCACAAGGAATGTACTCGAAATCCCCTTTGTTTTATGCTTCGTCTGCAAATTGTAACGCTTTCACGTTGATAGTAAAAGCCTACTATATTATTACCCGCTTTCTTCAATGAAACGTGTGCTGTATTTCTTGGAAAAACATTGAGAGGCAGACTGCGTAATGACCTAAATTAATCCTAACATTAATTATACTGCGTTACCAAAACGAACGAACAGATGGACTCAAATAGAAAGAGAGAGGGAGGGCTGAAAATCAGGAACGCATGCAGCACGCGTCGCGCGATACACAATTACTACTATCACGCGTGTAAGGCCACATGCACTAACTTTTTTTTCAGACGGACAGTGATAAATTCACTACCCTTCCCAGAGTTAGGTTTTAAAATCACGAAAAACGCTTATTAGAAAAGATAACATGAGATGGGTTTACGTTTGAAAACATTACAGTACCCAGACAGCACATCTTCGAAACAGGAGGTCGAAGAAATTGCATATTTTGAACGCAGCCACTTAGCTCTTTTAAATTTGTATATTTGGGTTCCTTAGGGTTTGCTGGCAAAGAATATGTAAAACGTTACGCAAATAGTCTAGGAATTAACAAGTTATAACCAAAATAAAATAGTGGGGATGCCTGACAGCATGAAATCATTTCTGCTCATAAAAATTTTTTATAACGTGTTTGAAAAAACCTTACGTACAGAAATAGCCTACCATGTAAACTCCAAATTGATTGGAGCGCAACAAATATAAGACTAAACACGATTGGTCGGACTATAAATACTATCTTTGGTTGTTAGGGGAGACGTAGGAAGTTAAAATTTGTTCAAACCCTTGTCGAAACGTGGCTCCATTGGCCAGACTCGCTGATATACTCACTTAGGAGCGTTAGTTCGAGACCACTAGTTCAAATAAGCTTGATAAAGCAACAGTGCGTTGAAGCCAGCTCATATTTTTGCTAAATAAAAGCCTGGAACATAAGCAGATGGGAATTTGTGCCAGTATTTGTGCCAGAATTCATTGCTAATCAACGTATCTGTGTTTGTTTCCATGAATTGTGGTAAGCTTGAAACATTCAGTATCTTTTAATGAAAATTGAATGTGAATTGTTAATTTATGCCTGTATATATGTGTAGTTCAGTAGCAAACATGATGTAAAGCCTATAATGCTCCAGCCTGAACAGAAGGTGTCGGAGGAAAGTAAAACGGCATGGAATGGCCAAACAGTACACTGACACCTAGATGATTGACTAGAAAGAAATAATGCTGGAAGTGCAGAGGCGTAGTAACCATTAAGGAGGTTAATACTGGTATAAAGTATTTCAGATGAAGCTGACAGTTGGCCTAACGCTCTGAACTCAATGTTTGTGATGTATTGTGCTCAGTGTAAAAAGAGAGTATAAATTAGTTATGAAGTAGAAGGTACATCCTTCTTGTTTTCAGGGACCGTGGTCTTGATGGTATTGAGCAGCACCTGGTCAGAGCTTTGCTGAATCCAGAGTCGGACAGCATACTCCTTGGTCCATTTAGCTATCAGTGAGGTGTCTCCAGAGCACAGGGGAGAAATCGAGCAGAGGAGTCTTTTCCTGCCGCCATCACGCAAGATAAGCTGATGTGGCCAGCTGAGCTCAAAATTATGTACCCCATCTTAAAATAACCTTGTAACATAAACTTAAGAGGGGAAGTAAATTGTTTTAATATCAGGAACTGAGAACATCTCCAATACTAGTTCCAATAAAGACAAACTATTGAAGTCATGATGACAAATACCAACAGAGCTTGAACAAAACAAAACCAGTATTACCTCATATTACTACTACACAACTGACACACATAGGATACTTTTAATAATATATGTCACTACAATATTCATATTGATAAATTCTGTACATATAACTTGTAATTAAAATTGATTGTGATTCCTGGTTCCCTTTGTATTTGAATCAGGACACATATTCATTCATGACAGCAATGAATACATATTGTTATTTGAAAAGTTATCAGTGACTCCTTTAAGATATCCTTGTAGAGTGTTTTATGTATGTGAGGGTCACAGTGTTGTCAAGTGTAGTGGAATAAATTAAATTGTTTATCTGTCTGTTGTTGTTTTGACTTACACTTCATCATACACATACCCTAGACATATAACGTAGTCATCACACTATTCCAGAATAATTCTGACTGAGATATATATATATATATGTGGCAGCAAGTAAGGTTATCTATAATACACTACTCTCATTAGATATAGATACCTTCACAGCTGATCTCAGTCAGTACACTAAGTCCCCCTATAAATATTTATAACATCCCACTTCACCACATATATTGGGGTCTCGCTCTTGGGATTTTGAATCTTTCCCTATTAAAAATATTGGGGGTAATTCACTTCAGGGAATATAAGAATTAAAAGGTATCCTTGGGTGGAATTAAATAAGGTTGAGCTCACGGTGCCTGTGTTGTCCATTAGATATATATGTAGAGATTGAATTGTTGGTTAGACATTGTATAAATTTACCTGATAGACAATGGCGGACCTGGCCAAATTTCGATCTGCTGCTGTTCAGACTGCAAAAGAGTTAGGATTAGATGGGCAAGTTATGGTTGCCTATGTCACTACGGAATGTGACAAATTTATTGAACGCGAAGAAAGAAGGTTTGAAGCCGAAAGAAAGTTAGAGGCTGAAAGGGAAATTAAGAAGTTACAATTTGAGGCTGAGGCTGAGACTAAGAGGTTGCAGATTGAGGCTGAGGCTAAGAAATTGGAAGCAGAAAGAGAAGACAAAAGATTGGCTGCAGAAAGGGAAGCAGAAGAAAGAAGATTGGCTGCAGAAAGGGAAGAGAAGAAATTAGCTGCAGAAAGGGAAGCAGAAGAAAGAAGATTGACTGCAGAAAGGGAAGAGAAGAAATTAGCTGCAGAAAGGGAAGCAGAAGATAAAAGATTACAAATGGAACATGAGTTACGACTAAGGGAGTTTGAGTTTCAAGGCCATGCTCCTGAAAATGGTGCCAGTCCCTTTGCCTCTGATGCCACTGCTAGCCAAGGAGCCTCAACCTCAGCTATGAATTTTCATTTAGATCATTTTGTTGAGAAAGACGATGATATAGAGAGCTACCTAAATAGGTATGAACTATTAGCTACCACGTATGGGTTAGAGAGAGAGAGGTGGAGCTTAAAGTTATCTCAAGGACTTCGTGGGGCAGCTTATGAAGTTTTTGCAAAAATGAGCAGAGGTGATCAGGAAAATTATGACATGCTAAAGCAGGCTCTTTTGTTAAGGTATGAAAAGAATGCAGAATTCTATAGGAAAAAATTTAGGAATGCTAAACTACTGTCAGGTGAAACCTATCACCAGTTCTCTGCACGAATAGAGACATACTTGGAGAAATGGACTTCTCTGGGGAAAACCCAAGATCTTAAGGAAATGGTCCTTATAGAGCAATTAAGAGAGTCCATGGCTCCAGACCTGAGAAAGTTTCTCATGGAACAAGGTGCAGAGAGGCTGGGTGAGTTGCTAAATGTTGCTGAAAGGTATCAAGCAGCTCAAGCAGAGGTAACAGGTAATAAAAAGAAACAAGTGGATAACTTTAGGGCACCACAGAACTTTAATAAATTTGATCCTAGGGATCAAAACAAAGGTAAGCACCAGTTTGATAGGCCACGGTATGAAAATAAAAATAAATTCCCACAATTCGATGAAAGGAAATATGATGAAAGAAAATCTTTCAACCAAGGAAAAAGGTGGTGTAAGAATTGTCAGATGGACAATCATGACACTGACCGTTGTAGAAGGAAACCTGTGTATATGGCAACCCTTCAGGTCAGGTCGACCTCAAGACAGGAGGAGGATATTATGTTAGATACCACTCCAGAAGAGATGAGGAAGGCACAGGCTGGGGATAAAACACTCAAGCCTTGTTTCAGAAAATTGTCAACTTGTCATACAACTCCAGGCAAGGGAGATTTTTACATGAAAAACAAGTTGATGTATAGGAAGACTGGAGCTAGATCCAAAGGTCAGGGACAACTGGTACTTCCTAAAAGATATAGGGCAGACTTAATAAGGAGCCTACATGTGAAACCAGATGGGGACCATGAGAAGATAGGTACCATCATTCAAAAGGTGGCTCACAATTATTATTGGCCCAAAGCAAGATGGGACATTGAGAATTTTGTAGAAAGGTGTAGCATAGCACATGAGGGAACACCCACAAGTGGGAACATGGATCAGGACCTGGACACACCACGGGGCAAAATTAGGCCTGATAATAAAAAGAAACATAAATTTGAAAAAGTGGACCAAATGGAATGGGAAGCCCCTTTTCACGGACAAGCTTCACTTAACTGTTTTACAATGGCCACTATGCGGAGAGTGCAAAGAGATGTCTTACCCCAGGATAAGCCGAAAATCCCTCAATCGGACTTAAACAAACTGGAGGAAGAGGATGTAGAGAGGAAATCTCTCATCAAGAATTTTAAGTGGGGAGAAAGCCCCAAAAGGAAAATTGGTAGCGGTCGTTTTGTGAATGATAATTCTGGGAGGAAAAATCATCACTATAAAGCTTCGAGTGGAAGAGACCATACCGGTGCATGGACAAATATGTCCACACAATTAAAGGTCCATATGTAGCTTTGTTAAGAACGTGGACTGATGAAAAGGCAGAGGAAAACATTACATCTTCATACCAATATGTGAATGAGCTGACCACTCGTTTAAAAACTGGCTGGAAACTTGCCAATGAAAATTTGAAACAAGCCAGGAAGACACATGCTGCCTATTATAACAGGAAGGCGAAAGACAGAAATTTGGCTGTGGGAGAGAAAGTACTGCTTCTTTTGCCCGGGAGTCAGAATAAGTTACAAATTGGATGGCAGGGTCCATATACAGTTTTAGAGAAGGTATCTAGAACAAATTATAAGATAGATAAGAAGGGGAAAGAAAAAATCTATCATGTGAATCTCCTGAAGAAATATTTGGAAAGAGAACATCAGGAGGAGACACACTTGTTGACCTTGTCCATCGCCATGGAGATGAAAAAGGAACCACTTTCATCATTTGAGTATCCATTACACCCCTGTGAGACAGCAGCACAGGTGAAAATCAGTACACATTTAACGAAAACTCAGAAAGAGAGAGTGCAACAGGTTCTAAATAATCATGCAGAGGTGTTAACAGACCGACCAGGGCATACAAACCTATTGGAATATGATATGAAACTGATAGACCCCACACCTGTCTGTATGAAACCATATTCGATTCCGTTTGCTAAGGAGAAAGCTTTGAAGGAAGAGATAGACTATCTGTTGAAGGAGGGAATTATTTCACACAGTGAATCCTCATATAGTTCCGGTGTTGTACTCTTAAGGAAGCCCTCTGGAGAACATAGACTCTGTATAGATTACAGGAGACTGAATGCTATTACAGAAGGACAGGTGGATCCATTGCCGGATACAAATCAGCTGTTGGCCAGACTAAATAAAGCTAAATATTTCTCAAAAGTGGATCTGAGTAAAGGATACTATCAGATTCCAGTAAAGCCTGAGGTTAGACCATACCTAGCTTTTAGTACCTCAGAAGGACACTATGAGTTTAATAGATTGCCATTTGGATTGAAGAATGCGCCTAGTGTCTTCTCTAGAATGATGAGAAAATTGTTGGATGTAAACATTTCGGAGGAACGTAATGAATCCCTGAGTTGCCTCTTTGATTGAGGATATTCCGAATGTTTCATACAGGATAATAAGAAGATTATGGGATCCACTACAAAAACTCTGCTATCACCAGGTATATGTTATCTCCTCATAACGTACATTTTGAGGAAAATCTAATGTTCTCTGGACCTGTCATTGCGCAGACTCAGAGAAGAGAAATGGTGAATACGGGTTGCGAAGCAGCATTAAGACAAGCACTCACACTTGCGGCTGTTCAGTAACATAACCGAAATATATTATTGGTTGTAGAAGTCTGAGGCAGATTTCATGAGTAGTGCCTACTCGGAATGGACCCAACTACAAAAAACCATGATAGCACCACAGCAGAGTAAAGTCAAGTTGACTTACATTTATCTATGTGTATATAGAATAAAGGACTGACATATAATGTCTGTTTTAAGAGGGGAGATGTCGTGGAATATTCTAATCCACATATATAAATTAAAAGGTAAATGTAAAGCGTAACAAATAAATTCTAATAAAGAAAAGAGCAATGGTAAAATAACAGTGCTGTCACAAGGAATGTACTCGAAATCCCCTTTGTTTTATGCTTCGTCTGCAAATTGTAACGCTTTCACGTTGATAGTAAAAGCCTACTATATTATTACCCGCTTTCTTCAATGAAACGTGTGCTGTATTTCTTGGAAAAACATTGAGAGGCAGACTGCGTAATGACCTAAATTAATCCTAACATTAATTATACTGCGTTACCAAAACGAACGAACAGATGGACTCAAATAGAAAGAGAGAGGGAGGGCTGAAAATCAGGAACGCATGCAACACGCGTCGCGCGATACACAATTACTACTATCACGCGTGTAAGGCCACATGCACTAACTTTTTTTTCAGACGGACAGTGATAAATTCACTACCCTTCCCAGAGTTAGGTTTTAAAATCACGAAAAATGCTTATTAGAAAAGATAACATGAGATGGGTTTACGTTTGAAAACATTACAGTACCCAGACAGCACATCTTCGAAACAGGAGGTCGAAGAAATTGCATATTTTGAACGCAACCACTTAGCTCTTTTAAATTTGTATATTTGGGTTCATTAGGGTTTGCTGGCAAAGAATATGTAAAACGTTACGCAAATAGTCTAGGAATTAACAAGTTATAACCAAAATAAAATAGTGGGGATGCCTGACAGCATGAAATCATTTCTGCTCATAAAATTTTTTTATAACGTGTTTGAAAAAACCTTACGTACAGAAATAGCCTACCATGTAAACTCCAAATTGATTGGAGCGCAACAAATATAAGACTAAACACGATTGGTCGGACTATAAATACTATCTTTGGTTGTTAGGGGAGACGTAGGAAGTTAAAATTTTTTCAAACACTTGTCGAAACGTGGCTCCATTGGCCAGACTCGCTGATATACTCACTTAGGAGCGTTAGTTCGAGACCACTAGTTCAAATAAGCTTGATAAAGCAACAGTGCGTTGAAGCCAGCTCATATTTTTGCTAAATAAAAGCCTGGAACATAAGCAGATGGGAATTTGTGCCAGTATTTGTGCCAGAATTCATTGCTAATCAACGTATCTGTGTTTGTTTCCATGAATTGTGGTAAGCTTGAAACATTCAGTATCTTTTAATGAAAATTGAATGTGAATTGTTAATTTATGCCTGTATATATGTGTAGTTCAGTAGCAAACATGATGTAAAGCCTATAATGCTCCAGCCTGAACAGAAGGTGTCGGAGGAAAGTAAAACGGCATGGAATGGCCAAACAGTACACTGACACCTAGATGATTGACTAGAAAGAAATAATGCTGGAAGTGCAGAGGCGTAGTAACCATTAAGGAGGTTAATACTGGTATAAAGTATTTCAGATGAAGCTGACAGTTGGCCTAACGCTCTGAACTCAATGTTTGTGATGTATTGTGCTCAGTGTAAAAAGAGAGTATAAATTAGTTATGAAGTAGAAGGTACATCCTTCTTGTTTTCAGGGACCGTGGTCTTGATGGTATTGAGCAGCACCTGGTCAGAGCTTTGCTGAATCCAGAGTCGGACAGCATACTCCTTGGTCCATTTAGCTATCAGTGAGGTGTCTCCAGAGCACAGGGGAGAAATCGAGCAGAGGAGTCTTTTCCTGCCGCCATCACGCAAGATAAGCTGATGTGGCCAGCTGAGCTCAAAATTATGTACCCCATCTTAAAATAACCTTGTAACATAAACTTAAGAGGGGAAGTAAATTGTTTTAATATCAGGAACTGAGAACATCTCCAATACTAGTTCCAATAAAGACAAACTATTGAAGTCATGATGACAAATACCAACAGAGCTTGAACAAAACAAAACCAGTATTACCTCATATTACTACTACACAACTGACACACATAGGATACTTTTAATAATATATGTCACTACAATATTCATATTGATAAATTCTGTACATATAACTTGTAATTAAAATTGATTGTGATTCCTGGTTCCCTTTGTATTTGAATCAGGACACATATTCATTCATGACAGCAATGAATACATATTGTTATTTGAAAAGTTATCAGTGACTCCTTTAAGATATCCTTGTAGAGTGTTTTATGTATGTGAGGGTCACAGTGTTGTCACGTGTAGTGGAATAAATTAAATTGTTTATCAGTCTGTTGTTGTTTTGACTTACACTTCATCATACACATACCCTAGACATATAACGTAGTCATCACACTATTCCAGAATAATTCTGACTGAGATATATATATATATATATGTGGTAGCAAGTAAGGTTATCTATAATACACTACTCTCATTAGATATAGATACCTTCACAGCTGATCTCAGTCAGTACACTAAGTCCCCCTATAAATATTTATAACATCCCACTTCACCACACATATGTCATTGTCTATTGTTTTATATTCTGGAGTGTTTTTTGCTTTCTTTCTTTCTGCCATTTTATTCAAGATGTCATCTGTCATCCAAATTTGATTTTTCTTAGACTCCTTTTTAGGTAAATTTGCATTTGCTGATTGTATGCTTGTTTTTAAGCATTCCCATTTTGCGGTTGCTTTTTCTTCTGGGTTTTCTCTTCTATACTGCTCCATGCTTTCAGTCAATAACTGCTGATATTTATTTTTGACATCGATTACATATTTCTGTTTTATATCTGGTTGTTTCAGCGCTGATATTTCTATCTGGGGTTCCTCCTGTCTTTTGTTTCCTGCTCTTTTCAGCTTTATATGTACTTTGATGACGACTGGAATGTGATCTGAATTTATGTCGGCGCCAGGATGTGTCTTTGCACTTGTGACACTGTTCTTAAATCTATGTTTTATCATGATATAGTCAATTTGATTTCGTGTTACATCTCCTGGGCTTTTCCATGTGTATAATTTCCTTGGGTGGTGTTCAAAAAAGGTGTTACATATGACCAGCTGGTTTTCTTCACAGAACTGGATAAGTCTGTCTCCTCTATCATTTCTTGTCCCTAATCCATACTGTCCTACTATTTTCTTGTATTTTCCTTTTCCTACTTTTGCATTCATATCACCCATTACTATCAACACATCTGTAGATTTGACTGGTTTAAATGTGTGTTGTAGCTCTTCATAGTATTCTTCTATTTCTTCCTCGCTGTGATCTTTAGTTGGTGCATAAGTTTGTAAGATTGATATGTCGAATGGCTTTGCTCTCATCTTTAGTAACATCATTCTGTCATTGTGTGTCCAGTATCCACATACGTATTTATCTAACTCCTTCTTTATCAACATTCCTACCCCTCTTTCATGTTTTTCTCCTCCTGAGTGTATAAGCGTGTACTGGTCTCTTGTTATGTAGCCTGTATCCAAAAGTCTTGCCTCTGCAACTCCCAGTGTATCGAGTTTCATGTCTGTTGCCTCTAATATAAGATTGTCAAGCTTTCGTTCTCCGTTTAGAGTTCTAACATTCCATGTTCCTATTTTTAGGCTTCTCCTACTAGTTTTTAGGTGGTCTTTCTCAGAATGCTCCCTTTCAACAGAATTTAAGGAACACTCGTCATTATGTACTTCCTTACTCATTAGAGGAGTTGCCTCTTCCCTGTTAGTTTGTACAGTAGATTCTTCCCCAGGGGACAGAGAGTTCTCAACATATCGGTTCTTATCTTGTTGTTGTGATCCCATTACGTTCTGTAGGAAGTACGTGGTAAGGCCCCAATCTCTTCCACGGTGGCTAGCCATTGTCTTTTTCTATGTCCGACATGCCTCTGGTGCGCCACACACTTTGCTGTTTCGCTTTGCGAGCCGTTGATCTTCTCAGATTCCTCCGCCTCACTCACCGTCTCAGTCTTTGTGTACTAGGGATGGACATTCCCTTGAGTA
The DNA here is from genome assembly GCA_024509875.1 of Oreohelix idahoensis. Classification (NCBI taxonomy): domain Eukaryota; kingdom Metazoa; phylum Mollusca; class Gastropoda; order Stylommatophora; family Oreohelicidae; genus Oreohelix; species Oreohelix idahoensis. The sequence continues at coordinate 646,253 of JAMPIV010007135.1, read as the reverse complement.
AGATTGCTCCTACTCCACCCATGTAGTTTAGCCAGTCAGCCAAGACTGTTGCCCGGGATGTGGCCACCGCCGTACACAAGCGGTATTCGAGGAGCCATACATGAGCTAGATAAAGAGAGGAGAACCAAATAGGATCCTGACTATCCTAAAAAGGACATGGCTGTCTCTCACCGTAAGGTACTATCCCTCTCTCTTTATCCTACAGCCCTCAATGCCCTCTCAAATTTATAAAGGACAAGCAAGGCAAATTGCTTACTGCCCCGAAGGAAGTAATGGAAAGATGGAAAGAATATTTCTCAGAACTCCTTGATGGTGAGCAAGGTCAAGCATCAGAAATGATAACTACTAGCACAGAAGAGGAAACAAATGGTGATGAAGATGACATAAAGATGGAAGAACTGAAGGCAACACTGGAGAAAATCAAGATGGGCAAAGCAGAAGGGCGTGATGGTAATAACACCAGAAATGGTTAAGTACATGGGAGCATCAGGCGACCTATTACTCTTAAGGGTCCTACAGGCAGCATGGTGCAACAAGACCATACCAAAGGACTTGGAGATTGCCATCATAACACCAATTTTCAAAAAGGGTGACAATCGACAATGTGGAAACCATAGAGGCATATCCCTTCTCAGTGTCCCTGGTAAAATCTACTCTAGAATCCTAGAGCAGAGACTCCGACGCCTAGCCGAGCCACAATTGGATGAGGTCCAGTGCGGATTCCGAGCAAACCGAAGTACTAAAGACCTAATCTTCACACTCAGACAGCTGAGTGAAAAGGCCCTTGAGTATAAGAGCCATCTTTGTTTCTCTCTCATCCTCATTTGGCCCATACACTATGACCAGGCTGACTATGGTTTCTCCTTCTTTTAGTTTTACAACCATAATGCGCTCAGAGACAAAGTTCCATCCCTTGATACTATCTTTCTGGTTTTTGGCTACAATGCAACCCACGCCCCCTTTAGCTCTTTTAGATGTGGGTACACCACTGTTTAGCAGCGTGTTGCCATCGAGATCCATGACTCCTTGTCCCTTTTTCTTTGTTTCCGTAATAGCCAGGATTTCTAGTTTTGCTTTCCTCATCTCTTCCACCAGCTCCTCTTCTTTCCCATTTATACTTCTTGTGTTCCAAGTTTCATAAGTCGTAGTCCGTAGTCCGTTCCAGTTCGTCGCCTTTAGAATCAGTCCGGTTTTCTGTCTTATATTACTCGTAATCATAGTTTAAAGCAAACAGGTGATTGGCCTGTTGTGCCTTTGCATGGTGGAGGGGACTGCCTCCTTACGGCCTCCGTGCAGGCCGCCCTCCTCCTTTTTCAGCTGGGCTTGGGACCGGCCTTGGCGGAGTTAATTTGTTTAATTAACAATACTTAATTTTGATTATGACTGCATACTGTAAACGCACGCTGTTATATTACCTTTATAATGTTGCATGCCTTCATATTAATGCTTTAAGTAACATGTGGGAATGAAAGGATATAGTATGCAAGATAAATGAGAGTGGAAGGGCAGAATGTTAGACGGGCCTGCGCCCCCAATTCTTAACCCTTCGAAAATAAAGTTTGTTCGTTCGTTCGTTCATTCTCTCTCCCAGACTTTGCTTTATTTCTTCTCTACTTGGTCTTTCACAGCACAGCTGATTTGTAGCTTCTCTTCTGCTGGCTGGATGTCTGAGGGATTAGTTGGAGATGGTATATTGAGAAGTTCCTCAAAATGTTCTGTCCATCTCTTCATTTGTTTTTGTATATTACTAAGCAATTTTCCATTCTTATCTTTTATGAGGTCATTTCCCTGTTAGCTTCTTTGTGTTGTTGTACAGGCCCCTCATATTTCCTTTGGCGGCAGCTTCCTCTGCTTCCTTTGCCAACTCTTCAATATACTTCCTCTTGTCTCTTTTGTTGCTTCTTCTTACTTCTTTGTTTGCTTCTATGTACACTTCATGAGCCTTGGCTTTGGAGCTTCTGGTTTTGCTTCTGTTTAAATCTGCTTTCTTGTTTTTCCTGTCCTCTATCTTGCTAATGGTTTCTGTTGTTATCCATGCTTTGTGCTGACGTTCTCTTTTTCTCATTACTTCTTTACATCTCGTTCCATATATTTTTTACTTGCTGCCAGTGGTCTTCCGTATCTGCTTCATCTTCCAGCTGTTGGAGTACTTGGTATTTGTTGGATACTGTGATTGAACATTTTTCTCTTATTTCCTGATTTCTTGGATACCTCACATTGTACTGTTGTCTATAGCTATATACTGTTGTGAATTTCTTGAGTTTTAATTTTGTTTTAGCCAACAGAAGATGGTGATCTGATACCACATCTACTGCTCTACATACTTTTACATCATGCAATGATGACCTAAACTTCTTACTTATGCATATGTGATCAATCTGATTCTCAGTTCTGTGGTCTGGTGATATCCGTGTTGCTTTATGTATTCTTTTATGTGGAAATATTCTTCCTCCTATAGCTAGTTGATTTGAAGCACAGAAGTTAGTTCCGGAAGTTGACGGGAACTGCGGTAAGACGTGGAGTACAATGGATGGGTGTGGAAAAAAAAATCGAAAAAATGTGATTCGTCTTACGAGGACAAAAGACAAAGAAAATAGCCAACAGCCAGAGTATGTATTGTGTAAATCCGGTGGTGGCAGTCATTTCCTTTTCCGGGCACGCTCGTGCGTTCGCGGGCAGCAAACGTGTTAGGACTTCGATGCCTTCAGGGAAGTACCTAGGTTTAATTTGTATATTTATTTAGGTTCATATGTGTCCTATCTAGCCTTCACTTTCTGTCCTTTCCCTGACGAAGGCCTTGTGGCCGTAACGTTGGCTATTTTCTTTGCCTTTTGTCCTCGTAAGACGAATCACCTTTTTTCGATTTTTTTTCACACCCATCCAGAAGTTAGTTCCCCATTCTTGTTCATCATACCTAATCCACGCGTTCCCATGATTTCTTCAAAGCCAGTGTTGTCTGTTCCTATTTTCGCGTTTAGGTCCCCCATCAAAATTGTGATGTCCTTCTTTTCTTTTTGTCCAAGACATTTTGTAGCCTGGTGTAAAAGTCTTCTTTCTCGGATTCTTCTTTATCATTTATTGGTGCATAACACTGGATGATGTTTATGTTTCTTTTCTTTTTGGCTGATTTAAACCTTGCTGTTATAATTCGGGGGCCCATGGCTTCCCATTCTATAAGTGCCTTCTGTGCTTCCCTAGACAGCATTAGAGCCACCCCAATCACTGTGGTGGGCTCTTTCCTCCTCGGGTCCTGTGGACAACACCATCTCTCCTGTGGTCAATCTCTTCTCGATGCCCTTCCACCGTGTCTCGCAGGGACCCAGGATATCAATCTAGTAATTTCCATTTCTGCTGCTACTTGTGCAGTTTTCCCTTGTTCATATAGAGTACGAACATTCCATGTGCCAATCCTGGAGATTTTCCTAGACGAAAAAAGGTTAGTCGGCAACCTAGATTCCTGTCGGCTTTCTCTGGGTTGCTTCATGCGCCTCCTTTCCAGAGGACCTTCTTCTGTCTTGGGCGGCTGATGTGATTTATTTTCTGTATTTGACTTATCCATGTTTGTTGAAGGTTTTTGGTAAAAAGTTTTTTACGGGATGGGGTAACCAGACCCATGCCCAACCCTCCTTAGTCGCTTTTTACGACATGCATGGTAGGGTACAGTGTTACTATTCTTTGCTCCCCTTTCGGGCCCCGGTAACACACGGGTGGTTGGTAGTTTGTTACACTATAAAAGGTAGGCAGAAAATATCGGAAGCCTACAGTACTGTCATCATCATCATGTGGAGCACAGGCCTTCTTTTCACGCCAAGCCTTCTAATGTTTTTGGATCACTTAATGTATTTGTATGGCTGTGTGTCTGTGGATCTCGGTGTGTTTTTGGATCTCTTAATATTTTTGGGTCTCCGTATGTCTTTGGAGCTCCGTGTGCTTGTAGATCTCTTAATGTGTTTTGATCTCTTAATGTTTTTGGGTCTCCGTGTGTCTTCAAATCTCCGTGTGTTTTCAAATCTCCGTGTGTATTTGGATCTCTTAATGTTTTTGGGTCTCCGTGTGTCTTTGAAGCTCTATGCGTTTTTGCATCTCTTAATGTTTTTGGATCTCTTAATGTTTTTGGGTCTCCGTGTGTCTTTAAATCTCCGTGTGTTTTTGTATTTCTTAATGTTTTTGGATCTCTTAATGTTTTTGGGTCACCGTGTGTCTTTGGAGCTCTGTATGTATTTTTTTAATCTGTTAATATTTTTGAGTCTCCGTACGTTTTTTGGTCTGCCTGTGTTTTGGGCCTTTATGTGTTTTTGGATCTCAGGGTGTTTTTGTTTAGATTCCTTGAGCGTCCGAGTGGATAAGCAGTTAGAGTGCTTGCCTCTCGGCATCCAAGGTTACCATATTCCGGGATAGAAACCTGGTAGCGTCGCGCTGCAGTCTACCCAACTATAAAAGGGTACATGACTCTCCACTTGAGTCAGGGAAGAAAAAGGTAGTGATGAAGGGAACTGTTCACCCACCTCATAATCTGGACCTAGTATGGCGAAGTCCCTAAAAATTCACTTCCTTACAGCAGTATCTACCTTTACATATTTTAAAAAATGTTTTTGGATCTACTAATATTTATGGATCTCCTACTGTTTTTAGATCTCCCAATGTTTAATGTTTTTGCATCTCTGTGTGCTGTTGGATCTACGTGTGTTTTAAAATCTCTTTATGTGATTAGGTCTTCATATGTGTTTTTGGATGTCTTAATGTTTTTGGATATCTTAATGTTCTTGGATCTTTGTGTGTTTTTTTATAATCTCCTAAAGTATGTTGGGTCTCCGTGCGTTTTTGGGTCTCCGTGCGTGTCGTGTGGTGAGTACTGGGGCAACTACAACAGTAGTTTTTGCCAGGAATAGTCTATGAGATATTAGATATAAGGTCTCTAGAAATTGGCTCGTTAAGAAAGAAAAAAAACCTATTCGAGATAGGGACAAGAAGACAGGAATGCGAATGCTTTCCACTAGACAGTGTTTTCTAATTAATTATGGAAAGAGTTCTGTTTCCCCACGACCTTAGCTTCTGCCCTTAGATCCCGTAAAGAAAAAGCCCCCAACCTCATCTGAGTAGAGAAAGGTTCCTATAGGTGAATATGTAACACCGACAGCACGAGTGATACATTAACAAACTAGATAATGATCAAACGATCGTTGGGTTTATTAATGAAATATCCACACATATAGGGTTAGTAATGGTTAGAACGTGATGATGGTGAAAGACGATTCACACAAAACACACAGATGAGATAATAAAATTGCAGTTAATTAAGTAATAGTTAATTAAGAATGAACTGGTGTAAAGTGAAATGATGATGATGTGATATGATACGTGTTACCAAAATGGTGAGTACTCTACACAGTCCATGTGTCTCTAAATGCTTCGCATTGATATGGCGATTCACATGTATGCATACAATGTCCCAAGTTGTTATACGTTATGTCGAGTGGGGTATCTCTAAGCCGAGGACGTTCTGATGAATACTGTTGTCGTACGGAGAACGCTGACGAGATATCTATGTATATTCCTTCACTGTTTGAGTATATCTCTGTAGTGTGGATCAACAGTTAATAGTTGTCATATGAACAAAAAGTCTGTTGTCTAATCTCCCAAGGGTACTGGTCAGACTGGATATCTTCACGAAATGTTAGTGATATGTAGACTCATAACCTTGCATATGTAGTCGTGATTCATAATATATAGTCTGCTTCATAGAATGCGCTTAAGAGGGTGTTGCACTTGCTATAAATATGCGATTCCTCTTTTCAGCTCTTTTGCTTGACTTCAGATAATAATGATCTTTCGAGTGATTTGAATTTATGATGACTCTGTATTGAACTTGTGAGCAAGCAGTATATGGTGACGAAAAATGCTGCGTCCACCTTCTGACTTGTGGGTGAGACAATATTCCTTTTTAATTGAGGAATGAAAGATGTCCTAGGGCGAATTCTGCTAGCCAAATGTCCGTTTTTGATAACTTATTTCTGGTTAGACGTCAGACACGTTGCGTGTAGACTCAGACTTCTGATGAACTGAAGACACACAAAAGTCTTCGTAAGTTTTTCACATTTACCATCACTGGTTGACTTTCATTTAAACTACTGCTCATAATTCATTTCTCTCTCTGAGTTCAATTCTAATGATGTTAAATATCTTGTGCATGAGAGTGTGTGCGCATGGGAGACTGTGATGATGATGAACTATTAATTACCTCCTATCATCCTATCATCTTCTAGGAAAATCTTCTGATTTTATTAATCAGTTATGCCAAAAATTATTTGAAACTTTATCTTTCGCACATTTTAGCTGTGAGGTTAAAATAAACAAAAATTTAAAAAAATGTATTAATAATCTGTATAAGATCTACTAACCTTCTTTTCCCTTCGAAAATCCTTTAAGAACACAATTCATCACAGAACTGAATTATATCCACTCTGAATAAACACGTGTGTTAGGCTATGCGTTTTTTGGGTTTAATCTCTTCCTCACAATGTAAAAAACTGGACTCCTTCCTAGAACAAGCTACGCAGTAGATTATATTTCTGCCAGTCCAATATGGGTTTCTTGTACAGCTCCGCCCATACCAACCAATCCTTAATGGCCCCTCTGGTCACTCATTCACAGGATCGCTCTTGTCCCCTGTCAGTCCAAACGTGGGTGTAGTTTGACCTCTGATTGTTTATTGTTCGCCTGGCCAAGGTGGGCGTCCAATGTGGTAAACCAACGCTTGTCTGAACCGCGGCCGACCAAAGATAACACCATTACAGCATGAGACGTTTTCCCCTGGCCAATCTGGGCGTCCAATGTGGTGTCACAGAAATTACAGCATGCGCAGATGTTTGATTAGTATGACCAGATGTGTTTTTACCAGATTTATCACGATGCAATGTGGGCTTCAAGCGATAATATCAGGCATGGGGACTCAATCAAAGGACTTTTATTTCCCCCGATGAAAGAACAAATGTGGTTCTCTAGATACCGGTCGCGAGTAATCACAACAATGAAATAGCAAATGTGGGTCGCAAATATGGGATGAAAGAGCAAATGTCGGAGAAAATACAATATGAAAAATGTAGGAAAAGATGGAGCAAAAAGGCCTTTGCGCTCGTTTATCACAATAGCCCCTCCTCAAGTGTGATGTCAATCGTACTCAGGAGAGCTTAGCCTTCTTGCTCGGGATTCCTTAATCCTTTTCCTCATCTTCGTTTTTCTCTCCGGTTTCCACCCTTTCCTCTACTTGTCTGTGCTCTCCATCCTGCCTCATAGGATGACGGCTTAAAAAATCCGCTCCTACGTTATGTTTTCCTTGGATATAGTCCACTTGGAACATGTAAGGTTGTAGAACAAGCGACCACCTCATCAATCTAGCATTCAAATTCTTTGAATTGGCGAGGAAGGTCAGAGGTTGATGATCACTCTGGATTGTAAATTTCCTTCCGTACAGGTATGCTTGAAATTTTTGTATTCCCCAGATGAGGGACAAACATTCCTTTTCGATTGTGGAATAGTTTTGTTCTGCTCGGTTTAACTTCCGACTCGCATATGCGACCGGAAATAGATTTGGTGGGCTCCTGTCATCTGGCTGTAGTAATGTAGCCCCGATTCCAATGTTACTGGCATCTGTGCGCAAGATGAATTTTCTAGTTAAATCCGGGAGCCGTAAAATCGGTTTTGTGGTGAGTTTCTCTTTCAAGAGTGCATATGCATGTTCACATTCTGCTGACCATGTCACTTTATCTGGGTTTCCTTTCTTGGTTAGCGATGTAAGCGGTGCACAGAGGCTATTAAAATCCTTCATATATCTCTGGTAGAATCCACAGAGAGATACAAATGACCGGACATCCCTTTTTGTGGACGGTCTCGGTGCATTTCTCAGCTTCTCAACGTTTTGAGTCTCGGGGAACATGGTCCCATGGGATATAGTATGTCCTAGGAACTCTAGCTGTTCACACCCAATTTGACATTTGGTTGGGCGGGCGGTTAGTCCCGCTTCTCTGAGTCTGTTAAACAGCAAGGATAGCGCTGATATATGTTCTTCAAACGATTCAGTAGCTACTAGGATATCATCCATAAAATTGCTGATAGCGGGATGATTCAAAGGATCCAATAACTTTCGCATCATCCTTGTGAAGACACTAGGAGCATTGTTCAGTCCAAATGGCATCACATTAAACTCGAAGTGTCCATCTGGAGTACTGAAGGCTAACAGGTTCCTCACCTCAGCTTTTACCGGTATTTGATAGTACCCTTTACTGAGGTCGATCTTTGAAAAATAGCGAGCCCTGCTCAGCTAAGTAAATAGCTGGTTCTGGTCTGGTAACGGTTCTGGCTGGAACTGTGTTAACGCATTCAGCTGTCGGTAGTCGATGCACAGGCGGTGTTCTCCACTGGGTTTGCGTAACAGCACCACTCCCGCACTGTAAGGGGACTCCGACTTCGAAATTATGCCTTCCTTAAGTAAGTAATCAATTTCTTGCTTTAATGCCGTCGCCTTGGCATACGGAATCGGATAGGTTCTCATTCGAACGGGCGTAGGATCCGTGACTTCCATGTCAAACTCCATCAGGTTTGTCCGGCCCGGTTTGTCTGTCAGAGAGTCGGCGTGGTTTTCCATCAATCTCCTTACTTTTTCTTGCTGGGCTTCCGTTAAGGTGGAGCTTATTTTCACATCTAAATGTGATTCCTCCTGTATCACCGGGTACTCTACGGATGATAATGGCTCTTCTTCCATTTGCATAGCAATGGCCATAGTCATGAGGTGCGCTGGTTCGGCAGGGGCTCGCTCGTAAAACTTCTTAAGCAGATTTAAGTGATATATTTTCTGCTTTCCGTTCACGGCGATTTTATAGTTGGTGCGAGAAATCTTTTCCACCACTTTGTAGGGTCCCCTCCAGCAAATCTGCAATTTATTACTGCTACTTGGCAGAAGAAGTAGCACCTTCTCTCCTACTGCTAGTTCTCGGTCCTTCGCATTGCGATTGTAATATTTGGCATGTTTCCGCCTAGCCTCCCGTACTTTCGCTGTGGCTAATTCCCAGCCAGTCTTCAGGCGTTGTTTCAAGTCTGTGACATACTGGAAGGCTGATGTGACAGTGTCGTCTGCCTTGGCATCTGTCCATGTTCTTAGTAATGCTTCTAATGGACCTTTAATAGGTCTTCCGAAGAGTAATGTGGCCGGAGGAACTCCAGTTGACGCATGCGGTACTTCCCTATAAGCAAATAATGCGGCAGGAAGATACTGATCCCAAGTTTCTGGCTTCTCCTGTGCCAACTTCCGAAGAATAGAGGTGAGCGTCCCGTTAAACCGCTCTACTTGCCCGTTACTTTGGGGGTGATAGGGCGAAGTATGGATATGCCTAGTCTTGAATATTCTAAGCACCTCCTCTGTCAACTTGCCTCTAAATTGTGACCCGTTGTCTGTGAGAATTTCATGCGGGAAGCCCAATCTAGTAAAGATATTCAGTAAAGCGTCAGCTACATGCACTGAGTCGCATGCTGGCATGGCTATGGCTTCGCCCCACATGGAACAGGTGTCCACTAAGGTAAGGATATGGGAGTTCCTCTTCTTAGTTCTCAGCAGAGGTCCAATTATATCCACGGCCACTCTTTCAAATGGGGTGCCCAAGATTGGCATCTCCCCAAGGTTCGTGGGTGCCGTCCAGTGTTTTGGTGCAACTTTCTGGCACTGAGGACAAGACTTGACGAAACGTTCAATGTCGCCTGTGATCCCTGGCCAATAATAGTGGCAGGCGATCCTTTGAGTGGTGGCGCTCATTCCCATGTGTCCACTAAATGGGATAGAGTGGCCCATCTCAAGCACCTGGTTCCTATAGGTTGCAGGAACTACTAATTGGTTGTGTTCCTGTCCTTCATTTCCAGTTCGGCGATACATCAATCCATTTTTCATAAAGAAGTCTCCCTTGGTAGGTGGGTTGTGTGTCCTAGGTAATTTTTTAAAACAGGGCGCCAGTGAGGAATCTTCCATTTGGGCCCTCTTCAATTCCTCGGGGAGGATATTGGTAGGAGGTTCCTGCTCTGCGTCTTTTCTTGACTGTCCTCTAGTCTGTACGGCCGCCATGACTAGTGGTTGAGTAGGTTCCCCAAGGAACACATATCTACATCCCAAGATTAAAGAGTAGATTGGTTCTTCCATTATAGCTGCACGAATCTCTCCTGTCACGTAACGAGATTCCACTCTGATAAGTGCAATTGGCAGTGTCATGGGTGCAACATCCTTCGTCGGACCTTGGATGTCGACACTCTCTTCTGTTATCTGGTCAGGGGTGACAAGAGATGCCCTGACCACCGCATCGAAAGCAAGTCCTGTGTCATAAAAGCACTCCACAGATTGTCCGTTTACGAGGACTGATTCGATGACGGGAGGATGAGAAACGTTTCCGGTCCTCTGCTCCTTCCGGGGTGACGATTTTGTCTGCAGACAGGCAGCATGTTGGGGAGGAGGTCTGCGCTTGCACTCATTAGTGTTGTGATTGTTCAAGCGACAGTACTTGCACCATTTATCTCCCTGTCTCTGGTGTGGCGCAGCATTTTTCTTGTTTTGCTCTTTGTAGTTATCTTGTTTTGCGTGCTGTTTATGCGAGATGTGTGGTCCTTTGCTTTGTTGGTCTGGTTGGGAGCGAGCAGGTTGCTTTGGCGCCTGATCCGAAAACTTCTTTCTGGCTCCTTGAGACTCCATGAGAGCATTTTGGAATCGCTCTGCCAGTGTAAGAATATTTTCTAACCGGTCAGCGCCGTTTTCAGTGAGAAATCTACGCATTTCCACCGACATAGACTCTTTTAGTTGCTCTATCACAATGAGCTCTTTCAACCCGTCATAGTTCTCGGTAAAGTTTCCCAGTGTACACCACTTCACTAGGTAGTCTTCAATACGGGCTGCGAACTGTGAGAAAGTCTCTCCCGCCTCCTTCCTAGAACCTCGAAATTTTTTCCGGTAAGCCTCTGAATGAAGCTCGTACCTCACCATGAGAGCTTTTTTCAATGCCTGATAGTCATCTTGCTCTCCGGCCGGAAGTTTATTAAAAACTTCGTAGGCGGCTCCTCTTAGGCCCTGGGAAAGTTTCAGGTTCCACTTCCGTTCTTCAAGTCCAAACCCTGTTGCAAAGCGTTCAAAGCGGTCTAAAAAGGCGTCCATGGTATCGTTCCTTTCTGAAAAAGGTTCCGGCGGAAAGTTCATGGCTTTGGGTGGCGCAGGTTGCGAAGTAGGCACACCATCTGAGCGGGGTGAGTACCCTCCATCACAGTTGGAAGCCGATACACTTTTTGCCAGCTCTATTTGATTGGTCTGTCCCTGGATTTCCAGTTGCTTCATCTTAACTGCATGCTCTGCTGCGGCTTTCTCTTTACGCTCCGCTGCTTCTGCTGCTTCTTTCCGCTCCGCTGCTTCTGCTGCGGCTTTCTCTTTCCGCTCCGCTGCTTCTGCTGCAGCTTTCTCTTTCCGCTCCGCTGCTTCTGCTGCAGCCTTCTCCATTGTAAGTTTCTGCATTTCCATCTCTCTTTCATGGAGTTTATCAGTTTCCTCGCTTACATATTTCATCAGGTCTTTTCCACTTAACCCGAATTCACGACCTGCCTCCATTAAACTAGCTCTAATTTTTGCGGCATCTGCCATGATATGCAGTATGGGTTCGCGAAGGGAAAAATTGGCAGTGACCTCCAAACAAATTGTTTAGACTCGCACAAGTAATTATCTCTTTAAAACCAGCTAGGTTTAAATTAGTAATCAAGTTCAAATAGTTCTTAAAAAATCACTCACTCAGCGTATTCTGAAAATTATATAACAGATTATCTCGAAGTTTTGTATGAAAAATTTGCTAAATATTTATGATAAAAATTTTCCCACCAGTTACAGAAAAAGATTTTTTTAAAATCAATTCCCTACAGTATCTTTTGTTCTCAAAAAGTGCTTACTCTGTCCGTTTGATACTCAATTTAAAAAGTATCACTCGTGCTTTAGAGATATAAATTATCCCCCATATGAAATAGACAAATATAGTAAGAGTCAGTCTAGAAGTTAATCCCTCAAAATGCCAACAAATTTTGCAATTATCGCAACTGTATAGCAGGGATGAAAATGTGATTTATGACACTTCTAAGTCCGGGTTCACTAATCCCAAGACGAGCCCACAATTGTCGTGTGGTGAGTACTGGGGCAACTACAACAGTAGTTTTTGCCAGGAATAGTCTATGAGATATTAGATATAAGGTCTCTAGAAATTGGCTCGTTAAGAAAGAAAAAAGACCTATTCGAGATAGGGACAAGAAGACAGGAATGCGAATGCTTTCCACTAGACAGTGTTTTCTAATTAATTATGGAAAGAGTTCTGTTTCCCCACGACCTTAGCTTCTGCCCTTAGATCCCGTAAAGAAAAAGCCCCCAACCTCATCTGAGTAGAGAAAGGTTCCTATAGGTGAATATGTAACACCGACAGCACGAGTGATACATTAACAAACTAGATAATGATCAAACGATCGTTGGGTTTATTAATGAAATATCCACACATATAGGGTTAGTAATGGTTAGAACGTGATGATGGTGAAAGACGATTCACACAAAACACACAGATGAGATAATAAAATTGCAGTTAATTAAGTAATAGTTAATTAAGAATGAACTGGTGTAAAGTGAAATGATAATGATGTGATATGATACGTGTTACCAAAATGGTGAGTACTCTACACAGTCCATGTGTCTCTAAATGCTTTGCATTGATATGGCGATTCACATGTATGCATACAATGTCCCAAGTTGTTATACGTTATGTCGAGTAGGGTATCTCTAAGCCGAGGACGTTCTGATGAATACTGTTGTCGTACGGAGAACGCTGACGAGATATCTATGTATATTCCTTCACTGTTTGAGTATATCTCTGTAGTGTGGATCAACAGTTAATAGTTGTCATATGAACAAAAAGTCTGTTGTCTAATCTCCCAAGGGTACTGGTCAGACTGGATATCTTCACGAAATGTTAGTGATATGTAGACTCATAACCTTGCATATGTAGTCGTGATTCATAATATATATATATAGTCTGCTTCATAGAATGCGCTTAAGAGGGTGTTGCACTTGCTATAAATATGCGATTCCTCTTTTCAGCTCTTTTGCTTGACTTCAGATAATAATGATCTTTCGAGTGATTTGAATTTATGATGACTCTGTATTGAACTTGTGAGCAAGCAGTATATGGTGACGAAAAATGCTGCGTCCACCTTCTGACTTGTGGGTGAGACAATATTCCTTTTTAATTGAGGAATGAAAGATGTCCTAGGGCGAATTCTGCTAGCCAAATGTCCGTTTTTGATAACTTATTTCTGGTTAGACGTCAGACACGTTGCGTGTAGACTCAGACTTCTGATGAACTGAAGACACACAAAAGTCTTCGTAAGTTTTTCACATTTACCATCACTGGTTGACTTTCATTTAAACTACTGCTCATAATTCATCTCTCTCTCTGAGTTCAATTCTAATGATGTTAAATATCTTGTGCATGAGAGTGTATGCGCATGGGAGACTGTGATGATGATGAACTATTAATTACCTCCTATCATCCTATCATCTTCTAGGAAAATCTTCTGATTTTATTAATCAGTTATGCCAAGAATTATTTGAAACTTTATCTTTCGCACATTTTAGCTGTGAGGTTAAAATAAACAAAAATTTAAAAAAATGTATTAATAATCTGTATAAGATCTACTAACCTTCTTTTCCCTTCGAAAATCCTTTAAGAACACAATTCATCACAGAACTGAATTATATCCACTCTGAATAAACACGTGTGCTAGGCTATGCGTTTTTTGGGTTTAATCTCTTCCTCACAATGTAAAAAACTGGACTCCTTCCTAGAACAAGCTACGCAGTAGATTATATTTCTGCCAGTCCAATATGGGTTTCTTGTACAGCTCCGCCCATACCAACCAATCCTTAATGGCCCCTCTGGTCACTCATTCACAGGATCGCTCTTGTCCCCTGTCAGTCCAAACGTGGGTGTAGTTTGACCTCTGATTGTTTATTGTTCGCCTGGCCAAGGTGGGCGTCCAATGTGGTAAACCAACGCTTGTCTGAACCGCGGCCGACCAAAGATAACACCATTACAGCATGAGACGTTTTCCCCTGGCTAATCTGGGCGTCCAATGTGGTGTCACAGAAATTACAGCATGCCCAGATGTTTGATTAGGATGACCAGATGTGTTTTTACCAGATTTATCACAATGCAATGTGGGCTTCAAACGATAATATCAGGCATGGGGACTCAATCAAAGGACTTTTATTTCCCCCGATGAAAGAACAAATGTGGTTCTCTAGATACCGGTCGCGAGTAATCACAACGATGAAATAGCAAATGTGGGTCGCAAATATGGGATGAAAGAGCAAATGTCGGAGAAATTACAATATGAAAAATGTAGGAAAAGATGGAGCAAAAAGGCCTTTGCGCTCGTTTATCACAGTGCGTTTTTGGGTCTCCATACAGATGGCAATAGAACAGTTGGGCGACCGCAGCTGAGATTCAAAGATGTGTGCAAGAGAGACATGAGGGCACTGGACATAAATCCAGCAACTTGAGAGGATGAAGCTGCCGATCGTACCAAGTGGCAATGCTATATGCGGAGCCACCTCAGTTTGGGCGAAAAGAACAGCAGGAAAATAAGCAGCTGAGGGTTGTCACCTCAGGAGCGCATTCCCATAGTCAGTTATGACTGAAGGGGCTATTATTATTATTATTGTTATCATCAGCTAGCTATATCGGTCATTGAGTATGGATTTGTAATACTCATGCTGTCAGTAACACAATGTGAACGACTAGAACGCATTCAAAATGAAGGGATGCGTATAGTCTTGGGCTGTACGTGTGATACCCCCATTGTGATCATGAGGTACATGCTTGGAATGCTGTCGATAAGATCCAGATATGCGATGGCTCAGGCAAAAGCCTATATGCGATTAACCACAGACAAACGGCACCCCCTGCATGGAAACATAGCTGACATTAAGGGAGAAAGAATAAAGAGGGGGATATCATGGATGGCACAGGCAGATACAACTATCAAGCATGTGACCACAGTTGAAAATATATTCAAAGGGAAGAGGGGAGTAAGTCAGATGAGAACTAGATTAACTACCAGCAAGTCATCATTAGCCTTGGCAGCGAGTGTAGAACTTGGGGCAATGGGAAAGCAGAACTGGAAATTAATCAACTGATACTTAAAACTGTATTCATGCTACAACCCATAATTCTATGAAAAGCTACACACAGAGTGTGTGATGCGTGGCTGTATTAGTGCTACATCCCATAATTATATGAAAAGCCGCATACTGAAGGTTTGGTGCGTGTGGAAGACATGTAAGAGATCAGAACGGATTAAGTGCCATCTCCGCCTTGATGAATGGCTGTAATGAGTATCCGATTTAGCGTTGATGATGTCCTCTTATTGTCTATTTATTGTCCATCTTTTACTATTACCTTTTTACGTTAACTTTCCGTGCCTTTTTTTGTTTGTCTGCACTCAACTTTCTGTTTTCTTATTGTCTGCACTCAACTTTTTATCTGTCTTTTTGTTCTTCTTAAATTGAAAATTTCAGCAAAGTGATGTGTCTCTTCCTTCGGTTAAAATATTTTATTTGTCTAGATTTGATTTCTTTCATTAATTCTGGTTCAATAGGACTTAATTTAGCTTTCTGCTGTCCCTACGAGATGCACTTCTATTTTTTTTTCTAAAGAAATTGAGAAGGTGAGCGGTGAATGAACTTGTTTCATGGTTGATCTTAGAACACAACGGTCATCATTTTATGGGGTGTCAACAAGTTCCATGTGTTATATACTAAAATAAAACGGAGGGAGAACTCAATATAGAGAAATTAAAACAAGTTCCAGGCGTTATATACGAAAAAGAGCCTAGAGAACTCAATATGGAGAAATTAAAACAAGTTCCAGGTGTTATACATGGAAAAGAGCTTAGGGAGAACTCAATATGGAGAAATGAAAACACGTTCCAGGTGTTATACATGGAGAAGAACGGAGGGAGAATACGGAGAAATGAAAACAAGTTCCAGGAGTTTGTCGTAATTTTTATCTGAGAGGGTTCTGATGGATATTGGTCCCTTTAGAGTGTAGAGTGATATTGAAGGCTCTGTGAGAATAAGGATTTAGGAGAATGAGGTAGTAGATTCACAAGCGCTGGGAAGAGCAAGGACAGTCTCTGATTACGACAATATCTGTTTCTCCCAGACTATTCCTATCTCTCTTCTGAACAAACAATTGTTTGTCAGTTCCAGTCGCTCAGGCGCACTCACCGATTTGGTGATTCTGTCGCGCAACGTACATGAATACAGCCTACACAGATGGGAAATGTTTGGAGTTTTGGGCCAGCCGACAACCAATACAAATAAAGTTCAATACCTTTATTATCATAAATCAGTCACAAATAATTATACATTTACAGTCAAAAATCAAAGGTTACAGAATACAAATATGATAAGGGAAGAGGGGGGTTTGAGGAGAAATATCCCATCCACCGTTTTTATTTACTAACAGACAAGACCCGGTCCAAAAGACAAGAAAAGGGGGAAGATCAGAGATAGGCAATTTAACCAACCGGTAAATTTATTACTCTGGGGCACGGGGTTACAGTAAAAAGGGGGGGGGGGGTGTAGAGGAAAAGCTAGGGTCTCAAATGTCTCCCTTTAATCAACAAATTTTTCGGGAGGGGGGAATGAACACAGTTACACAATCCCACTAGGAGAAGTCCCGTACAATGAATATAATGCACCTTAATACTAGGTCGAACTAATTAAAAGGGTAAAGAAAAGATTAAATCTCCTTTCATTCAAAACACACACTAGGGCTGGCCATCCCGCAGACACACACGCAGACTTACCAAAATGGTGAATTCTGGCACTCTAGGAATCATTTACCACAGCAGCTAATACCGTGGAATAATGGACTGGTCTTCTTATTTCTTCCGTGTCAGGCCCCAGATTTAACGAGGTAACAAATAGTCTCAAAAAATCGCCAGACGGTGAAGCGTAAAGGCTACTGTTGGTTTTGATAAAGTTCCTAATGAATGGCACAGGCACTTGGCTAAGCGTGAGGTATGATGTGGTTCCTAAAATTGGCACAGCTGGTGGAGATACCTTTCTTTTTTCCGTACTGTCACAAGTTAAAAACACTGAGGTAAGTTCTTCTTCGGGGGTGGGTAAAATCCACTGAATATACTTGACAGACAGTGTTCAGGTAGATCTATGTTCTTCTTCACAAATAGGGCAGTGAATAAAATATGTTCTGCTTCCAGTTTACTGTAAGGACTATATGAACTAGTATTTTAAAAGTGTTTCTTGGGTGGCTTTATTCTCAGTTAAATTCAGAGGAGCGGGGCCCATTACAGGTCGCCACAAGTTTAGCTTTAAAAAAGTTCATATGTTACTGGAGTTATCGAATTGAGTTGGCAGAACTCTGTATATAATTTATAATTGCTGGGATGCAGGTTGAATGATCGTTCTGAATGAAAGATAATCAAAACAAGAAATGCATTACAAATCATATTATAATCTGACACGCGATAAATTACAGTTAGCCTATTTACTTTATTAGCGTCGTCAATTTAACAAATCAGGAAAACTCCCCGTGAGTTAAAAATAATCAAAAGCACATCTATCTATACAGAACTAAACTGTATTTACTAGTTATAATTCCCTTTACGCGTCAATTGTATTAGGAAATACTTTTTGATGTAACATTTAGTTTGCACTAGAACTTTGAAAATGGGTTTATTTAATAAGGTTAAATTTACACCACAATCCAGTGAAATAACTAGACCACTGATCACTCGAAGCTAATGTATAAATTACCGTCTGCGTGTCGTGGAATATTCTAATCCCCATATATAAATTAAAACGTAAATGCAAAGCCTAACAAATAAATTTAATAAAAGGAAGAAGAATGGTAAAGAACAGTGCTGTCACAATGACTGTACTCGAAATCCCCCTTGTTTTCTACTTCGTCGGCAAATTGTAACGCTTTCACGTTGATAGTAAAAGCCTACTGTATTATTACCCGCGTTCTTCAATGAAACGTGTGCTGTATTTCTTGGAAAAACATTGAGATACCAAGCTGATCAATGACCTAATTTTAATATTTCATTCATTCCATTTTATACACGGCGTAACTAAAGACAGATGGACTAAAGGATAGAGAGAAGGGAGAGGCATAAAGCCGAACACGTGCAACACTAAACACGCGTCGCGCGATACACAATTGCTGCCATCACGCGTGTAAGGCCACATGCACTAACTTTTTTTTCAAATCGACAGTGATAAAATTCACTACCCTTCCCAGAGTTAGGTTTTAAAATCCTGAAAAACGCTTATTAGAAAAGATAACATTAGATGGGTTTACGTTTGAAAACATTACAGTACCCAGACAGCACATCTTTGAAACAGGAGGTAGAAGAAATTGCATATTTTGAACGCAGCCACTTAGCTCTTTTAAATTTGTATATTTGGGTTCCTTAGGGCTTGCTGACAAAGAATATGTAAAACGTTACGCAAATAGTCTAGGAATTACCAAATTATAACCAAAATAAAATAGTGGGGGTGCCTGACAGCATGAAATCATTTCTGCTCATAAAATTTTTTTATAACGTGTTTGAAAAAAACCTTACGTACGGAAATAGCCTACCATGTTAACTCCAAATTGATTGGAGCGCAACAAATATAAGACTAAACACGATTGGTCGGACTATAAATACTATCTTTCGTTGTCAGGGGAAACGGGAGTAGGAGTATTTTTTGAAAAGATGTGTGGACAGGGTTTCATTGGTTAGAGCTGCGAATATACACAATTCAGAGCGTTAGTTCGAGACCACTAGTTCAAATAAGCTTGATGAAGCAACAGTGCGTTGAAGCCAGCTCATATTTTTGCTAAATAAAAGCCTGGAACATAAGCAGATGGGAATTTGTGCCAGTATTTGTGCCAGAATTCATTGCTAGTCAACGTATCTGTGTATTTCCATGAATTGTGGTAGGTTTGAAATATTCAATATCTTTTAATGAAAATTGAATGTAAAATTGTTAATTTATGCCTGTATATATGTGTAGTTCAGTAGCGAACATGAGGAAAAGCCTATAATGCTCCAGCCTGAACAGAAGGTGTCGGAGGAAAGTAAAACTGCATGGAATGGCCAAACAGTACACTGACACCTAGATTATTGATTAGACAGAAATAATGCTGGAATTGCAGAGGCGTAGTAACCATTAGGGAGGGAAATACTGGTATAAAGTATTTCAGATGAAGCTGACAGTTGGCCTAACGCTCTGAACTCAATGTTTGTGATGTATTGTGCTCAGTGTAAAAAGAGAGAGTATAAATTAGTTATGACGTAGAAGGTACATCCTTCTTGTTTTCAGGGACCGTGGTCTTGAAGTTATTGAGCAGCACCTGGTCAGAGCTTTGCTGAATCCAGAGTCGGACAGCATACTCCTTGGTCCATTTAGCTATCAGTGAGGTGTCTCCAGAGCACAGGGGAGAAATCGAGCAGAGGAGTCTTTTCCTGCCGCCATCACGCAAGATAAGCTGATGTGGCCAGCTGAGCTCAACATTATGTACCCCCATCTTAAAATAACATTGTAACATAAACTTAAGAGGGGAAGTAAATTGTTTTAATACCAGGAACTGAGAACATCTCCAATACTAGTTCCCATAGAAACAAACTATTGAAGTCATGATGACAAATACCAACAGAGCTTGAACAAAACAAAACCAGTATTACCTCATATTACTACTACACAACTGACACACATAGGATACCATTGATAATATATGTCACTACATGAATCATATTAATAAATTCTGTACATATACCTTGTAATTAAAATTGATTGTGATTCCTGGTTCCCTTTGTATTTGAATCAGGACACATATACATTCATGACAGCAATGAATACATATTGTTATTTGAAAAGTTATCAGTGACTCCTTTAAGATATCCTCTTAGAGTGTTTTATGTATGTGAGTGTCACAGTGTTGTCAAGTGTGGTGGAATAAATTAAATTGTTTATCTGTCTGTTGTTGTTATGACTTACACTTCATCATACACATACCCTAGACATATAACGTAGTCATCACACTACTCCAGAATAATTCTGACTGAGATATATATATATGTGGCAGCAAGTAAGGTTATCTATAATACACTACTCTTATTAGATATAGATACCTTCACAGCTGATCTCAGTCAGTACACTAAGTCCCCTATAAATATTTATAACATCCCACTTTACAACATATATTGGGGTCTCGCTCTTGGGATTTTGAATCTTTACCTATTAAAAATATTGGGGGTAATTCACTTCAGGGAATATAAGAATTAAAAGGTATCCTTGGGTGGAATTAAATAAGGTTGAGCTCTCGGTGCCTGTGTTGTCCATTAGATATATATTTAGAGATTGAATTGTTAGTTAGACATTGTATAAACTTACCTGATAGACAATGGCGGACCTAGCCAAATTTCGATCTGCTGCTGTTCAGACTGCAAAAGAGTTAGGATTAGATGGGCAAATTATGGTTGCCTATGTCACTACGGAATGTGACAAATTTATTGAACGCGAAGAAAGAAGATTAGAAAAAGAAGCCGAAAGAAAGTTAGAGGCTGAAAGGGAAATTAAGAAGTTACAATTTGAGGCTGAGGCTGAGACTAAGAGGTTGCAGATTGAGGCTGAGGCTAAGAGGTTGCAGATTGAGGCTGACAAAGAGGCTAAAGCATTGGAAGCAGAAAGAGAAGACAAAAGATTAGCTGCAGAAAGGGAAGAGAATAAATTAGCTGCAGAAAGAGAAGAGAAGAGATTAGCTGCAGAGAGGGAAGCAGAAAAGGAGGAGAAAAGATTACAAAGGGAACATGAGTTACGACTAAGGGAGTTTGAGTTTCAAGGCCATGCTCCTGAAAATGGTGCCAGTCCCTTTGCCTCTGATGCCACTGCTAGCCAAGGAGCCTCAACCTCAGCTATGAATTTTCATTTAGATCATTTTGTTGAGAAAGACGATGATATAGAGAGCTATCTAAATAGGTACGAACTATTAGCTACCACGTATGGGTTAGAGAGAGAAAGGTGGAGCTTAAAGTTATCTCAAGGACTTCGTGGGGCAGCTTATGAAGTTTTTGCAAAAATGAGCAGAGGTGATCAGGAAAATTATGACATGCTAAAGCAGGCTCTTTTGTTAAGATATGAAAAGAATGCAGAATTCTATAGGAAAAAATTTAGGAATGCTAAACTACTGTCAGGTGAAACCTATCACCAGTTCTCTGCACGAATAGAGACATACTTGGAGAAATGGACTTCTCTGGGGAAAACCCAAGATCTTAAGGAAATGGTCCTTATAGAGCAATTAAGAGAGTCCATGGCTCCAGACCTGAGAAAGTTTCTCATGGAACAAGGTGCAGAGAGGCTGGGTGAGTTGCTAAATGTTGCTGAAAGGTATCAAGCAGCTCAAGCAGAGGTAACAGGTAATAAAAAGAAACAAGTGGATAACTTTAGGGCACCACAGAACTTTAATAAATTTGATCCTAGGGATCAAAACAAAGGTAAGCACCAGTTTGATAGGCCACGGTATGAAAATAAAAATAAAACCCCACAATTCGATGAAAGGAAATATGATGAAAGAAAATCTTTCAACCAAGGAAAAAGGTGGTGTAAAAATTGTAAGATGAACAATCATGACACTGACCATTGTAGAAGGAAACCTCCTCATTGTGCTGCTATGACATCGGGGAAAAAGGAAAAGAAGGTCAAACCTGAAGAACTACAGGAACCATACCACCCCCCAGTGTGTGAAGATGTCATCTGTAATGGTGTCACTATAAGATGTTTATATGATACCGGTTTAGATTACGATTCCGTTGTGAGTTCTCACCTGGTGCAGGCCGATCAATACACCACAGAAACAGTGGAGATTCAAACTGCAACCAAGGATGTAGCTACCATGACACTTCCCGTCGCCCGAATAAAAGTGAAAACGCGATATGTGGAAGGAATCATAAAAGCAGCAGTGATAAATGAGCCAATCTACCCTCTGATATTGGGGTGTAGATATGTCTTCTTGGGGAATCCCAAGAGACCTGTGATATTGGCAACAGTGCAGACCAGATCACAGTCAAAAAAGGAGGAGGATAATCCAATAAATACTCATCCAGATGAGATGAGGAAGGCACAGGCTGAGGACAAAACACTCAAGCCATGTTTCAAGAAGTTGCCCAAATCTCATACACCTCCAGGCAAGGGAGAGTTTTATATGAAGAACAAACTGATATATAGGAAGGCTGGATCTGAATCCAATGGTCACGGACAGCTGGTCCTTCCCACTTCATATAGGACTAAAGTGTTGGAACTAGGGCATGCGATTCCCTTCAGTGGTCATATGGGAATCAGCGCAACAGGACAGCGAATAGCTTGTCACTATTTCTGGCCAGGAATAACTGAAGATATCAAAAGATATGTAAAATCCTGTCCAGAGTGCCAACGAGTAGCACCTAAACATTGGACTGCACCAGCAACTCTGGGGGAAATGCCCATAGTGGGAACACCCTTTGAGAGAGTTGCCGTGGATCTTGTGGGACCTCTCACCCGAACCAAGAGAAGGAACAGCTACATTCTGACTCTGGTGGACACTTGTTCTATGTGGGGAGAGGCAGTAGCCCTGTCATCGATTGATTCTAAACATGTGGCAGAGGCATTGCTCACAATTTTCACAAGGTTAGGCTTTCCCAATCAAATCTTGACTGATAATGGCTCTCAGTTCAAGGGGAAACTAACTGAAGAAGTTTTCAGGATCTTCCAGGCCAAACACTTCCATTGTAGTGTGTATCATCCCCAAGGGAACGGCCAAGTGGAAAGATTTAACGGCACGTTGATGTCGATCCTGAGAAAGTTGGCACACGAAAAACCAGATACATGGGACCAGTACCTGCACGCCGCCCTCTTTGCTTATCGGGAGGTACCCCATAGTTCAACCGGTATGGCCCCGGCAACATTATTGTTTGGAAGGCCAATAAAAGGTCCACTCGAAGCTTTGTTAAGAACGTGGACTGATGAAAAGGCAGAGGAAAACATTACATCTTCATACCAATATGTGAATGAGCTGACCACTCGTTTAAAAACTGGCTGGAAACTTGCCAATGAAAATTTGAAACAAGCCAGGAAGAAACATGCTGCCTATTATAACAGGAAGGCGAAAGACAGAGATTTGGCTGTGGGAGAGAAGGTACTGCTTCTTCTCCCCGGGAGTCAGAATAAGTTACAAATTGGATGGCAGGGTCCATATACAGTTCTAGAGAAGGTGTCTAGAACAAATTATAAGATAGATAAGAAGGGGAAAGAACAAATCTATCATGTGAATCTCCTGAAGAAATATTTGGAGAGAGAACATCAGGAAGAGACACACTTGTTGACCTTGTCTATCGCCATGGAGATGAAAAAGGAACCACTTTCATCATTTGAATATCCATTACACCCCTGTGAGACAGCAGCACAGGTGAAAATCAGTACACATTTAACGAAAACTCAGAAAGAGAGAGTGCAACAGGTTCTAAATAATCATGCAGAGGTGTTAACAGACCGACCAGGGCATACAAACCTATTGGAATATGATATGAAACTGATAGACCCCACACCTGTATGTATGAAACCATATTCGATTCCGTTTGCTAAGGAGAAAGCTTTGAAGGAAGAGATAGACTATCTGTTGAAGGAAGGAATTATTTCGCACAGTGAATCCTCATATAGTTCCGGTGTTGTACTCTTAAGGAAGCCCTCTGGAGAACATAGACTCTGTATAGATTACAGGAGACTGAATGCTATTACAGAAGGACAGGTGGATCCATTGCCGGATACAAATCAGCTGTTTGCCAGACTAAATAAAGCTAAATATTTCTCAAAAGTGGATTTGAGTAAAGGATACTATCAGATTCCAGTAAAGC
Source organism: Oreohelix idahoensis (assembly GCA_024509875.1). Taxonomy (NCBI): domain Eukaryota; kingdom Metazoa; phylum Mollusca; class Gastropoda; order Stylommatophora; family Oreohelicidae; genus Oreohelix; species Oreohelix idahoensis. The sequence continues at coordinate 622,247 of JAMPIV010007135.1, read as the reverse complement.
CTGAGGTTAGACCATACCTAGCTTTTAGTACCTCAGAAGGACACTATGAGTTTAATAGATTGCCATTTGGATTGAAGAATGCGCCTAGTGTCTTCTCTAGAATGATGAGAAAATTATTGGACCCTCTGAATAATCCATGTATAACAAATTTCATGGATGATATCCTTATAGCAACAGAAACATTTGAGGAACATATTGACTCTCTGAAGATGCTGTTTGATCGACTTAGGGAAGCAAATTTAACAGCCCGACCAACCAAATGTTGCGTTGGATGTAAAGAATTGGAATTTTTGGGACACACAGTTTATCAGGGAAACATGACCCCTGACCCAAAGAATTTAGAGAAACTAAAGAAAGCCCCGAGACCACAAACCAAGAAGGACGTGAGATCCTTTGTCTCATTATGTGGTTTCTACCAGAAGTATATCAAAAACTTTAATTCCATATGTGCACCGTTAACTGATTTGACACGTAAAGGACATCCAGATCGCATTACATGGACACCACACTGTGAAATGACTTACCAAGAATTGAAAGAAAAGCTCACAAGTAAACCCATTTTGAAATTACCTGACTTAAGTCAAGAATTCATAGTAAGGACGGATGCAAGTAATATTGGGTTAGGTGCAACTCTACTACAGAAATCAGATGCATTGGATGGGGAATTAAGCCCAGTGGCATATGCTAGCAGAAAGTTGAATAAAGCTGAAATCAACTACTCAACTAGCGAAAAAGAATGTCTTGCAGTAATATGGGCAATAAAGAAATTCAATATTTATCTGTATGGGAAGGCATTTAAGTTGCAAACGGACCACAAACCTTTATCGTTTCTAGCCCAGGCTAGGCATGAGAACTCTAGGTTACTCCGATGGTCCTTGCTTTTGGCTCCCTATAATTTTAGCATTGAGTATATATCTGGAAAAACAAATTTGGGAGCGGATTTTTTAAGCCGCCATCCGTGTGATGAGAATCACCGTAAACCCCAGAAATAATAATAAATTTCTCTATGTGTATATAGAATAAAGGACTGACATATAATGTCTGTTTTAAGAGGGGAGATGTCGTGGAATATTCTAATCCCCATATATAAATTAAAACGTAAATGCAAAGCCTAACAAATAAATTTAATAAAAGGAAGAAGAATGGTAAAGAACAGTGCTGTCACAATGACTGTACTCGAAATCCCCCTTGTTTTCTACTTCGTCGGCAAATTGTAACGCTTTCACGTTGATAGTAAAAGCCTACTGTATTATTACCCGCGTTCTTCAATGAAACGTGTGCTGTATTTCTTGGAAAAACATTGAGATACCAAGCTGATCAATGACCTAATTTTAATATTTCATTCATTCCATTTTATACACGGCGTAACTAAAGACAGATGGACTAAAGGATAGAGAGAAGGGAGAGGCATAAAGCCGAACACGTGCAACACTAAACACGCGTCGCGCGATACACAGTTGCTGCCATCACGCGTGTAAGGCCACATGCACTAACTTTTTTTCAAATCGACAGTGATAAAATTCACTACCCTTCCCAGAGTTAGGTTTTAAAATCCTGAAAAACGCTTATTAGAAAAGATAACATTAGATGGGTTTACGTTTGAAAACATTACAGTACCCAGACAGCACATCTTCGAAACAGGAGGTAGAAGAAATTGCATATTTTGAACGCAGCCACTTAGCTCTTTTAAATTTGTATATTTGGGTTCCTTAGGGCTTGCTGACAAAGAATATGTAAAACGTTACGCAAATAGTCTAGGAATTACCAAATTATAACCAAAATAAAATAGTGGGGGTGCCTGACAGCATGAAATCATTTCTGCTCATAAAATTTTTTTATAACGTGTTTGAAAAAAATCTTACGTACGGAAATAGCCTACCATGTTAACTCCAAATTGATTGGAGCGCAACAAATATAAGACTAAACACGATTGGTCGGACTATAAATACTATCTTTCGTTGTCAGGGGAAACGGGAGTAGGAGTATTTTTGAAAAGATGTGTGGACAGGGTTTCATTGGTTAGAGCTGCGAATATACACAATTCAGAGCGTTAGTTCGAGACCACTAGTTCAAATAAGCTTGATGAAGCAACAGTGCGTTGAAGCCAGCTCATATTTTTGCTAAATAAAAGCCTGGAACATAAGCAGATGGGAATTTGTGCCAGTATTTGTGCCAGAATTCATTGCTAGTCAACGTATCTGTGTATTTCCATGAATTGTGGTAGGTTTGAAATATTCAATATCTTTTAATGAAAATTGAATGTAAATTGTTAATTTATGCCTGTATATATGTGTAGTTCAGTAGCGAACATGAGGAAAAGCCTATAATGCTCCAGCCTGAAACGATGGTGTCGGAGGAAAGTAAAACTGCATGGAATGGCCAAACAGTACACTGACACCTAGATTATTGATTAGACAGAAATAATGCTGGAATTGCAGAGGCGTAGTAACCATTAGGGAGGGAAATACTGGTATAAAGTATTTCAGATGAAGCTGACAGTTGGCCTAACGCTCTGAACTCAATGTTTGTGATGTATTGTGCTCAGTGTAAAAAGAGAGTATAAATTAGTTATGACGTAGAAGGTACATCCTTCTTGTTTTCAGGGACCGTGGTCTTGAAGTTATTGAGCAGCACCTGGTCAGAGCTTTGCTGAATCCAGAGTCGGACAGCATACTCCTTGGTCCATTTAGCTATCAGTGAGGTGTCTCCAGAGCACAGGGGAGAAATCGAGCAGAGGAGTCTTTTCCTGCCGCCATCACGCAAGATAAGCTGATGTGGCCAGCTGAGCTCAACATTATGTACCCCCATCTTAAAATAACATTGTAACATAAACTTAAGAGGGGAAGTAAATTGTTTTAATACCAGGAACTGAGAACATCTCCAATACTAGTTCCCATAGAAACAAACTATTGAAGTCATGATGACAAATACCAACAGAGCTTGAACAAAACAAAACCAGTATTACCTCATATTAACACTACACAACTGACACACATAGGATACCATTGATAATATATGTCACTACATGAATCATATTAATAAATTCTGTACATATACCTTGTAATTAAAATTGATTGTGATTCCTGGTTCCCTTTGTATTTGAATCAGGACACATATACATTCATGACAGCAATGAATACATATTGTTATTTGAAAAGTTATCAGTGACTCCTTTAAGATATCCTCTTAGAGTGTTTTATGTATGTGAGTGTCACAGTGTTGTCAAGTGTGGTGGAATAAATTAAATTGTTTATCTGTCTGTTGTTGTTATGACTTACACTTCATCATACACATACCCTAGACATATAACGTAGTCATCACACTACTCCAGAATAATTCTGACTGAGATATATATATATGTGGCAGCAAGTAAGGTTATCTATAATACACTACTCTTATTAGATATAGATACCTTCACAGCTGATCTCAGTCAGTACACTAAGTCCCCTATAAATAGTTATAACATCCCACTTTACCACACTGCGCAGAAAGAATACACTCCAATAGTCAACGAAGGTAGATGAAATCTAGCAGGAATCCGACTAGGCTATATGCTAGTGCAACTAGGATTCTGTCAGAACGAACGATAAAATGCAGTTTTCGGAGTTCTTTATTTATACATCTCGAATGTAACTTAAATGGGACGTGTTGGATTTTCACGCCTTTCTTGAAGTATAGCAAATCCGAGGTACAACGCCGTTGTGTTAACCGCTGTGTTTCCTCCGTTTTCCCCGGTCTACCGATCTTCTTCGTCTCATGCTGCTCGCATAAGGGTGCGAAAATTTCTCGAGAAGCTAACTACGTTAGCTGAGAGTTCCCTGATTCTTTAGATCGTATACCGCTCCACGTTGCATTCTGAAGATCAGCCTGTCTTTGATGGTACCGCTGTTCTGAGAAGCTTTAGCAACTCCCACCAGGCGGGGCGACAGCCAGGTAAGAAAATGAACTGCTGTTAATTGCTCTAGAAACAGGAGTGTCTCTGGCCACGTCCTCTTTTGGGCCGGCGTTAAGGAAAAGATTGCTATAAATCGTTCTCAGAGATGGTCGTGGGCGTGATTTAACCTCCCATCAAAGGCCATGCGATCTCAAAAGTTCACAGAAGATAGCAGGCTACATATTAATGATCCAGCGTGTAAAATTCTCGTCGTATCTGTGTTAGGTATGTATTAGTGAGTGTGTGGTAGAACAGTCACTCACAACACAGGTACGTAAATAATAGTCATGGATGGCCGTAAACATCTGGTGTAATTTAAATGTCGATTTATTAAGTCACAGCACGATCACGTTTACATTGATATACACACAGTCACATTACAAGTCATTGCAATACAATACTCTTCAACATTCATCAGCAGATCTATATCAAGGCCTAAAGTCCTCACGACTCATCTCTGCGCTATAACACTGCGCTATAATACTGCACCCAGCAGTTCACATAAATTATGGCCTAAAGTCCTCATGACTCACTTATAATACTGCACCCAGCAGTTCACATAAATTATGGCCTAAAGTCCTCATGACTCACTTATAATACTGCACCCAGCAGTTCACATAAATTATGGCCTAAAGTCCTCACGACTCACTTATAATACTGCACCCAGCAGTTCACATAAATAATGGCCTAAAGTCCTCACGACTCATCTCTGCGCTAGACTTATAATACTGCACCCAGCAGTTCACATAAATTATGGCCTAAAGTCCTCACGACTCACTTATAATACTGCACCCAGCAGTTCACATAAATAATGGCCTAAAGTCCTCACGACTCATCTCTGCGCTAGACTTATAATACTGCCGTATAATACTGCACCCAGCAGTTCACATAAATAATGGCCTAAAGTCCTCACGACTCATCTCTGCGCTAGACTTATAATACTGCACCCAGCAGTTCACATAAATTATGGCCTAAAGTCCTCACGACTCATAATAGCTTCCTCAAAGCTTCACAAATACTTAATATGGCCTAAAGTCCTCACGACTCATCTCTGCGCTAGACTTATAATACTGCACCCAGCAGTTCACATAAATTATGGCCTAAAGTCCTCACGACTCATAATAGCTTCATCAAAGCTTCACAAATACTTAATATGGCCTGTCCCAATCCTGGACTCATAATAGCTTCCTCAAAGCTTCACAAATACTTAATATGGCCTGTCCCAATCCTGGACTCATAATAGCTTCCTCAAAGCTTCACAAATACATAATATGGCCTATCCACACAGCAAAAACATTAAGTCGACATTATTCAAAGCACTACGTAGGCATACATCCTCGAAAAACACACACAGACAGCGTTGACCACTCCCGGTCCAACGCTCCGAATCCCTCTTCTCCTCTCCGGGATCACACACTCTAGTCCCCGCCAAAAAACCCAAAACGAGACTCCGCTGTTTTTGAACACAGCTCAAAAACAGTACAGAATAAATACATCTCAGCATTTGAGATAAAAGCGTTCGCACGCTTTCCTGTACTCTGTCACTCAAAATAAAAAGGATATGTTTCTATTATAACGTTAAACAAACCTCAGCTTAATCAGGTATACAAGTATTGTAACTCATAATCTACTTTGCCCAAAAACATATTCCGAATTACTGCCCTTTCAAAGGATCAACTTGTTACAGTTTCCCACACACCCAGGAGAAAAAAAATGATTCTATCATTTTTTTGAAAATTAACTCCCAAAACGAAAAAATTTAAAAGATAATGGAGTTCTAACATATGTTTTACAAAATTCATCTTATGATAAGTCAGAAATAGTATATCTACAAAATATTAGCAGTAAATGTAAAGTAAATAACAATCATCCAACGTATGATTACTAAAATTAATCTATTAGAAAACCAAGCTAAGTATCTCAAAATTAATCTATTACAGAACTAAGTTAAGCATATACAATAATACTCAAACAAGCAACAAACAATCGTACTAGAAATGACAATATCAAACTAACGAAGTATAATTCGTAAAGAAGTAAAATATGAAATCATCATATGAAAAACAACAAATAATATCACAATGTCAAACTATGTGAAACAAATATAACTATCCCTGATCTAAAGTTACCTCATTACATGAACAATACAAAGAATGAAAGTCTAAGTAGCGTAACAGAAAAAAGTATACACGAAGCATAAAGTGAGACAAAGATGAAACACGGAAGTATAAACAACATATCAGATCATGCTGAAAAGACAACAGAAAAGATGTAAAGGGATGACGAACAGTCAACAAAAACAGATAAAAAGTAAAGATGCACATGTAGAAAAAGTAGTAACAATACGTTATAACTATCTAAATTAAACATCATATTGTCTAACTTAATACAATCATAATCAAAAATTACAAAACAAAATACCAAAGTATATCTATACTAACAACACAAAGTAAAAACTTATGACAAAAAGAATAGTAAGTAATTTAGCCAAATTATAAAACTTATGCATAACTAATAATAAATTATACAAGATATCGCACAAACAAAAAATAAAACGCTATCAAAAAGATTTGCACTGACTCAAAGTCACGCGCTAAATACAGAAAAATGCATCAAACATTAAAAAACAATTTCAAGGAACTAATGACACTACACATTACTAACCATAATATACAGATTAACATTGGCACAGAAAAAATATTACAACGTTCGAAAAAATACATTTTCAAAAAAAAAATACAAAAAAGTTTCGTATCACTAAGTTGCATAAAAATAGTATTACATTTACAACCAATTCAAAGCTATAATGAATAAACTAACAAAGAAATCGACTTCAAGAAAATGAAGGACGTATGAACAATCTATCTCTAAACAGACACACATTAACAAATGTAAGTTTTTTTTTTTTTTCTCTTCAAAAAATATACATCACATAAAACACATGAGAAAAAATTCAAGTGCTCATGAATTATCTAAAAGTAATTATTGCACCATTACAACTAATGAGTTTTGTGCATAGGGCTGGCAAACTCAACATGTACAAAAGTTGTCTTAACAAAACTGCTACAACAACAAAAAACCAAAACAAACAACTGCAAGTTCAACAGTGGAATATAACTAACAATAGAAACACAAAATCATGGCAATCAAATAATGCATTAAATATTTCAAACGAAATTACATGTTATTGCAAAACAAGAACATATCATTTATTATAGTAACAAATACAAAAAATATTTACTGTTTTAATAAATAAATAAAAAATCAGATGGAAATCTCTCGCTTTCCTGTCAACATGTCCTGACCCTGAGCAAGCAAAACATCCGATGTTTAATGAGACGCTGAAAAAGTTACGCTTGAACGCACACAATGACCCAAAGTTGACCTCCTTTTCTCACAGTTAATATGTCACAGGAGCCTTGACTGTTATCGTAAAGTCGCTTCTGTCAAAATATATGAATGAAAATTTCCATTTTAATGAATGGTGAAATCTAATGAGAAAAAACGTAGAAGTCACAATGACAATTACCCTGTACTTTGGTCCTTGTAAAGCAATGGTCCTTTCACAATGCCCTCAGCTCTTCTTTTATAATCTCTAGACATCACAGAAGACATTACTGCCGTAGGCTGAAACAAAATGTTACATTCACAACACCGAGACACTTTCTCGTGCTGAACAACATTATCAGACATAGTATTTAAAACACCAGTGTTATTGTTACCTTGTTTATCTCTATTACAACTGACTCTGGGCTCATGTTGAGCAAAGTTAGCATACTTGCGCTTATTATTTGTTACATGATGAAAATATTTATTACTACAGTTGCTTTGTTTACAAACAATGACTCTAGACTTTTGCTGAGTCAAGTTATGTAGAAAAAACATGTGAAGAGCTATATTATCTCTCTTTATATTCTTGTCAATTCCTCTATTATGACAAATGTTATGTCTATAACCCAAGTTAGCATTGTTGTTGTTAACATATCTTCTTTGACAAAAATGTCCACTAGACAAGACTTGCTTTCTAGTAGCAAAATCATTACCAGATTGATAGTTTTTCTTACAGTTATTTCTACTATAACTTACAGAATTCTTCGGATCAAAATGTTGAAATCCGCTAAATTGTTTACAATTCCTTGGAGAATCAAAATTACCACTTGATAAACTCCCTTGGTACTGTCTAATCTTGTGATTATATCTCTTACTATCAATGTTCTTCTTTTCACCTATGGGAATATGTTTACCAATCCCGTCAAACTGGCTGTGCTGAGTTTGACAAGTAACTGAACCCTTAGAATGTTTATTTTCCTGCCCATAGTGGGTTTCATTCCTGGAAAATATAGTACTATGTTTATTCCCTGTTACAAGTTTATCAGAATCTGCAACAGTAAACACGTGATTGATTTTAGGAGCCTTAACTTTCAATTTCTCACATTTCTTTTCGTAATCAATAGAACTGGCTGAAACACAAGAATCTTTATTAGCCTGACGCCAAGAATTATCAATAGAGTCACTAGTACCACTAGCACTAGGGAAGTTGTATCTCCCACGAAAAGTTCTATGTTTACCATGTATGGCCTCTCTATGAGCAAAAAGTGTATGGGGTTGACTTTTCGCAACTTTCTGTGTATCACTGTCAACATGGACAGAAGACCACATTTTTTTTATCTAAGACGATGTCAAGCAGGCCATTTACCCGTTTTCTGGCCTCTGCAATTTCAATATCTCTATGCGCAATCTCTTGACTAAGTTTCTTATTTAAATCATTAAGAGCCAAAACTCTGCAACCTTCTTCTGCTAGCAATTTCTCAATCTTAGCAACCTTCTCTTTCTCAGAGGTCAACTCTACCAATGTCTCTTTTCCATCTTGCTCTTTATTTACCTTTATTGACTGTGTTTCATTCTCACCATTATTATTATTCACTAACTCATCGACTTCCCCTGGAAATACAGTATTCTTCTCTTCAAGTTTATCAAAACATACATCATGTATCATTACATTGTATAATCCTTCTCGCTCATTGGTTTCCGCTTTTAATTTTTCATACATGTCTTTTCTTCGTTGGATCTCTTGTGTAAGGTTTTCCACCTCCACATGCTTAACTTTTATCTGGACCTCCAATTCTTTAACCTTCAATAGTGAAGAATCCAAACTTGCTTGTACTCTAGCAAGTTCCAGGTTTGATCTATTTAAATCACTTGTAAGTTTAGCTAATTTTTCCTTAAGTTCATTCTCTTCAGCTTTACCCTTTAAGCAATTTTTTCCTTCCTGTCTGTTGACTCTTACTTCCTCATCTTCTAGCTTCTTTTCCTGATTGTCAGCAATTATATTGTGTATACCCTTCAATATATTGTCGTGTTCAACATGAATATTATTATACACAAATACACGAAGGTCGAGCAGCAGCAACTTTGCTAAATTCCTAGCCATTCTTAAATGAGGGATGGACTGAAATCTATTCTCAGCAAAATCTCTTAGTGCTCTCGACGCACTGACCAACAATCCGTCCATCACGTGTGCTTCCAGTTCTGGTCCTTTTAATCTATGAAAATTTTTACCCTCTTGAAATAAATACTCCAATAAAGGCCACATATTATCAGGATCCATTTCGTCATCATCCATAGTGACTTACTTATTGAGATCACTGTATATGTATCAATAAACCTTTTACTCCTGACAGCTAAATAACCATACAATAAATTGCAACTATTCCTAATTACTGTCAGATCAATTTCTGTTCAAAGAACCTTTATATTGTCATATCCATATCATGGTAGTCAATACCACATGTTAATAGCCATAAACTACTTATGCATTAAATTCTACTCATATGTCACTATAGACATAAACAACATCAACAACAGAATTAAAAAGAAATGCATAGAATTCAGAAGGCCTGAGGACATGAGTGACATGACACACTTTACAGAACAAACAAAAATCACTTATCTGTCAATTTTCCATTCCCTTCCGCCAAGACTTTAAATATCACATAATTCTGACGCTAAAACAGTCTATCGCCGAAAGGTATTGGATCTAGATTCTCTTCCCTTCAGGTCCTCGCTTTAGTAAGGTATGTGCTCGAATACTGCATAGGAGCACATGATGATCGTAACAGGAACACAGCAAACCCGCTCTTGACTCGAGCTATACTTGCAAAATGACTGGTACAACTGCACATACACTCGACTTGTACACGCTATCCTTCAGACGTTGTATCACCTCATAAACTGCTGGCTCGCTGCTTGATAATTTCGCTGCACATCTGATAGCAAATGTAGACTACAGACGTTGTTGTTTTCCACAGGCACGACACAGGACGTCACCGACAGTGCTATAAAGCTGATTGTTACCACGAATAAGGCGTTTCCCAAATGCGCCACACATGTGGCATACAAACCAGGTTACGGTTGAAGCACATGAGATTCAGGTCACGCATGAAGTTCTCTCAAAACGACTGTTGCGGGTGTCAGAACCCGAAAACAAATCTATCAAATGATACAGATATGTGGACTGTATCGATAACGATTTTATCCTTCCGTCTGTTAAATACTCTCTCAAGTTAGAGAAACTCTTGATACGCGAATGTCATATCCATTCGTTCCAATTTGAACTGGTCCACCACTGTTACCGATGATGAAACATTAATATTAACGGTGTATGGGTGGCGTAGGTGTGCCGTCGTATCTGTGTTAGGTATGTATTAGTGAGTGTGTGGTAGAACAGTCACTCACAACACAGGTACGTAAATAATAGTCATGGATGGCCGTAAACATCTGGTGTAATTTAAATGTCGATTTATTAAGTCACAGCACGATCACGTTTACATTGATATACACACAGTCACATTACAAGTCATTGCAATACAATACTCTTCAACATTCATCAGCAGATCTATATCAGGCCTAAAGTCCTCACGACTCATCTCTGCGCTATAACACTGCGCTATAATACTGCACCCAGCAGTTCACATAAATTATGGCCTAAAGTCCTCATGACTCACTTATAATACTGCACCCAGCAGTTCACATAAATTATGGCCTAAAGTCCTCATGACTCACTTATAATACTGCACCCAGCAGTTCACATAAATTATGGCCTAAAGTCCTCATGACTCACTTATAATACTGCACCCAGCAGTTCACATAAATAATGGCCTAAAGTCCTCACGACTCATCTCTGCGCTAGACTTATAATACTGCACTATAATACTGCACCCAGCAGTTCACATAAATTATGGCCTAAAGTCCTCACGACTCACTTATAATACTGCACCCAGCAGTTCACATAAATAATGGCCTAAAGTCCTCACGACTCATCTCTGCGCTAGACTTATAATACTGCACCCAGCAGTTCACATAAATTATGGCCTAAAGTCCTCACGACTCACTTATAATACTGCACCCAGCAGTTCACATAAATAATGGCCTAAAGTCCTCACGACTCATCTCTGCGCTAGACTTATAATACTGCACCCAGCAGTTCACATAAATTATGGCCTAAAGTCCTCACGACTCATCTCTGCGCTAGACTTATAATACTGCACCCAGCAGTTCACATAAATAATGGCCTAAAGTTCTCACGACTCATAATAGCTTCCTCAAAGCTTCACAAATACTTAATATGGCCTGTCCCAATCCTGGACTCATAATAGCTTCATCACAGCTTCACAAATACATAATATGGCCTGTCCCAATCCTGGACTCATAATAGCTTCATCAAAGCTTCATAAATACTTTATATGGCCTGTCCCAATCCTGGACTCATAATAGCTTTCACCACAGCTTCATAAATATTTAATATGGCCTGTCCCAATCCTGGACTCATAATAGCTTTCACCACAGCTTCATAAATACATAATATGGCCTATCCACACAGCAAAACATTAAGTCGACATTATTCAAAGCACTACGTAGGCATACATCCTCGAAAAACACACACAGACAGCGTTGACCACTCCCGGTCCAACGCTCCGAATCCCTCTTCTCCTCTCCGGGATCACACACTCTAGTCCCGCCAAAAAACCCAAAACGAGACTCCGCTGTTTTTGAACACAGCTCAAAAACAGTACAGAATAAATACATCTCAGCATTTGAGATAAAAGCGTTCGCACGCTTTCCTGTACTCTGTCACTCAAAATGTCACTCAAAATAAAAATACAAGGTATATAATCTACTTTGTTTCTATTTTCAAAGGATCAACGTTAAACAAACCTCAGCTTTCTGTTTTCCTGGAATCAGAAGTATCACAAGTATTGTTGAATTCTCACCCAGGAAAGCTAATGGAGCTACTGTTTGCACCGTGAAAAAAGTACCATACAGAAACTCATGATGGCGTCTGATCAAAGTGCTGTATGCCTGTTCGCACTTTTGATCCCACATGACCTTATCAGGACAACCTTTCTTGGTGAGGTCAGTCAGAGGTGCTGTCAGTCCGTTGAAGTTCTGGATGTATTTCTGATAGTAGGCACATAGTGATAAGAATGACCTGATGTCTTTCTTTGTTCGGGGTCTTTTTGCTGCCACTATTTTCTCCACGTTCTTCTTAATAGGCCAACTACAGCCGTGAGAAATAGTGTGCCCCGGGAAGTCCAGCTTTTCAAATGCGATGAGACATTTGCTAGGTCTGGCTGTGAGACCAGTTTCCTGTAGTCTCCTAAGGAGCATAGCGACGGTAGCAATATGTTCTTCGTAGGATTCCGATGCAATTAAGATGTCGTCCATGAAATTATGGATGTGGGGACTTTGCAAGGGTTCTAAAAGCTTTCTCATCATCCTGGTAAACACTCCTGGTGCGTTATGCAATCCGAACGGCATCACATTAAATGTGTAATGTCCTTCACTAGTGCTGAAAGCTAGCAAAGGTTTAACTTCCTCCTTGACTGGTATTTGATAATAACCTTTATTGAGGTCAATCTTAGAGAAAATCGTTGCCTTGCTGAGCTTGGTGAACAACTCAGAAACAGTTTGGAGCGGTTCAGGCTGGAATTCCGTTACGGCGTTTAGCAACCGGTAATCAATACACAGCCGAACTTCCTTATTGGGCTTCTGTAACAGCACTACACTCGAACTGTAAGGAGATGTAGACTCGCTGATAATTCCTGCCTGACGCAGCTTGTCTATTTCTCCGCGAAGTGCATCAGCTTTGGCGTACGGAATGGGGTATACTCTGGTTCGAACAGCGGTCTCGTTTGTTAATTTCATGTCAAATTCGATGAGATTTGTTCGACCAGGTACATCCGTTAAGACTGCACTGTACTGCTTCAGTAGCGCCCTGGTTTCTGTTTGTTGTTCTATTGAGAGATTATCGCCGAACTTGACATCTTTAAAGGATTCTGTGGGTTGCAATGGATACTCCATGCAACCATCATCATCATCCTCGTCTTCCGTTGCTATGGCGACAGCCAAGAGATGCTCGGAGGATGGCACCGGTCTTTCCAAATATTTCTTAAGCAGATTTATGTGGAAGACCTTCTCCTTTCCTTTGATGGAGATCTTGTAATTGGTACGTGAGATCTTTTTAAGGACGGTAAACGGCCCTTGCCATCCGATGCGAAGTTTATTGCTTCCGGTTGGAAGTAGCAACAAAACTTTCTCCCCTGGTTGTAGTTCTCTCTCTTTTGCAGCTTTGTTGTATCATTTAGTATGTTTAGCGCGGGCTTTCTTAAGGTTGGTGTTGGCTAGATCCCATCCTAGCTTTAACCTTTCCTTGAGCTCAGATACATATTTGCTTGCAGAGACGACTGTCTCGTCAGCCTTTTGGTCTGTCAGGGACCGAAGTAAGGCTTCTAATGGCCCCTTTATAGGTCTGCCAAATAAAAGTGTAGCAGGCGGGAATCCCGTAGACGCTTGGGGAACCTCTCGGTAGGCGAATAAGGCAGCCGATATATATAGGTCCCAGTCTTCCGGTTTCTCCTGACCCAGCTTACGTAACATGGTGGTGAGGCTGCCATTAAAACGTTCCACGAGCCCATTTCCGGCCGGATGGTAGGGACTTGTGTGGATATGTTTGGCCCTCAAGATCTTAAAGATCTCCTCCATTAACAGGCTACGGAATTGGGATCCATTGTCCGTCAAAACTTGTTGAGGGAATCCCAACCGTGTAAAGATTTGCACGAGGGCTTCTGCGACATGCTTGGAATTTATGCATGTTAGCGGTACAGCTTCGGCCCACATTGTGCAAGTGTCGACTAAAGTCAGGATGAACCTGTGCTTTCTTTTGGTCCTTTCCAGGGGTCCAATGATGTCGACAGCAACCCGTTCAAATGGAGTACCCACTATTGGCATTTGCCCCATGGGTACTGGGGGTGTCAAGTGCTTGGGTGCTACCCGTTGGCACTGGGCGCAGGATTTCACGTACCTGATAATGTCAGAGTTCATTCCTGGCCACCAATAGTGGTTTTTTATTCGCTGAATAGTGGCGTTTTGTCCCATATGTCCGCAAAAGGGAAGAGAGTGCCCCATTTCTAAGATCTGGCTTCTGTACTGCGTCGGTACTAGGAGCTGGTTATTCCCCGTGTCCGGGTTGCCCGTTCTACGATACAATACGCCATCTTTAGAAAAGATGTCTCCGTTGTGTCTGGGGTCCTTAGTCATGGGCAGTTTTCTAAAGCAGGGCTCCAGAGTAGGGTCCTTTTGTTGCGCCTCCTTCAGTTCATTCGGCAACAAATTTGGCGCAGGCTCCTTCTCCTTCTTGGCTTGCCCTCTTGTGGTTACCGCTGCCACAATCGGCTCCTTTGGTCTCCCAATAAACACATATCTACATCCCAGGATAACTGGGTAGATCGGATCATCCATTATGGCCGCTTTAATAACACCTCTGACAAAGTCAGAGTGTATTTCTACCAGTGCGATAGGCAGCGTCCTGGGCGCATCACTCTTAAAAACTCCACTAAGTTTGACGGTTTCCTCTGTCTCCTGACCTGGTTTGACTAGGTGTCTAGCAACAATACGACTAAAACTTAATCCAGTGTCAAAGAGACAAGTGGTTGAGGTACCATTCAAAATTACAGTTCCTCGAGTTGAGGGTCGGTCCCCCTCAGGTTGAGAATCACTGACATTGACTCTACCTTTCGAGGCTGTATGCAAACATCCAACGCGGTTTGGACCGGTTTGTTTGCCCTGATCAGACGTTCCTGGTGTAGGGGTCTTTCCTTTTCCTTGACCTTGGTGACCGCGCTGCCACGTAGGCCTGGTGGGTTGATCAGAATTGTTGTGGGGGGGGGGGGGGGGAAATCGGGTTTTGTAGAATTTCGATTTTTCCTGGGGAGGTCTCTGGGTATTATTTTCTCGTTGGTTATAATTCTGAGAAGGATTGGAAGAATAGGATGTCTGCTCTAGATTTTGTTTTCGAGATGGCTCATCTGTGGGTTTACGTTTTGTGCTGGGAAGTTCGGCCATTGCATTGGTATAGCGTTCGGCCTTATTGAGGATGTCCTCAAGTCTGACTGCGCCCTGTTCCGCCAAAAATCTACGGGTTTCGTTTGAAAAAGTTGACTTTATCTGCTCCACAAGAACAAATTCAAGGAGTCCCTCATATGTAAGAGGTAGGTCCGATAATTCGATGCATTTTGTCAAATAGCCCGTGAGACGTGAAGAGAACTGTGAAAATGTTTCCGTGCTCTCTTTTCGGCTGTTCCTGAACATTTGCAGGAATTTTCGGGCGGTCATCTCAAACCGTTCTAGCAAGGCCTTTTTCAGCATGTCGTAATCATGTTGGTTCGATCCCAGCTTTGTGTATACGTCATAAGCATTAGCTTTTAGTGACGTTGAGAGCTTAAGTGCCCAGCGGGAACTCTCTAACCCATACAGATTCGCGAGCCTTTCGAATTTTTCTAGGTAGCTGTCAATTTTTTCATTAGGGCTAGGAAAAGATTCTAAAGCAAAAGACATCGCCGTTAATTGGGCAGTCTGAGTGCTGGAGAGATCCATTGACTGGGGCGAAGACGGCTCTCCGTTATTCGAAGTAGAGGCGCCCAGACTCTCTAAAGCCTTAAGCGCCAGTTCATGCTGTGTTTCCCTGTCTCTCTCCTCACGTTGTCTCTCCTTCTCTCTTTCCCTGCGAGCTTCCATCTCTGCCTCAATTTTCTTCTGCTCCAATTGACGATCGTCCGCTTCTTTCTTCCTAGCTTCTGCCCTCTGTTCTCTCTCTTTTTCTTCCTTCCTCTCAGCTTCTGCCCTTTGTTTCTCTTCTTTCCTCTCTGCTTCTGCTCTTTGTTGCTCCGCGTCATATATTTGCAGTTCCTGGGTGATAAACAGATTCGCGGCTTCTGTGTCTAATCCTGAGTCTTTCGCTTCCTGTCTCAGAATGGATCTTATCCTAATTCTCTCTGCCATGATTGAAGATCTGGATGCTTCTACTATTAGAGAGTATTAAGAAAGAACAAGAAGGGAAAAAAACAAAGCCGCTACGAGAAAAAACCGAAAGTAAAAAACAATTTACTTAATGACCTCGTGTGTTAACTTATCGCCTCTATTATTGTCACTTAAGACTTTTAACGCAAGCAACTATGCCAATTAATTGGTAAGTTACACTAGAAAAAAATCTACTATTACTATCAGTAGAGAAAAATTTAAATTAAACCAATTTAAAAGGGAAAAAAAATTAAAAAAATTTTTCCCCGAAATTTTAATTCTCTAACAACAAACTCCGTCCCTGAAGTCAATTTTATGAGAATAGACGTGTTAACAAGACTTAAAAAGTCAGAACAAGGCGTCTTTAGCTAAGCTCAACTGACAAATCTTTTATTATCACTAACTGCCTGCTCCTGTGGAAAAAAAACAAACCTGTCATAATTATTGTGTGGTCGGCCCAAATACTGAACGGCTTGGTCTAGGGGAAGTAATTACTTTTAAAGATTATACCCTACTTCACAAAGACAATCAACCACACTCTATTTTAACTAGGTTCAGAATCTCGAACGAGCTAACCATATATTGTCGTAATTTTTATCTGAGAGGGTTCTGATGGATATTGGTCCCTTTAGAGTGTAGAGTGATATTGAAGGCTCTGTGAGAATAAGGATTTAGGAGAATGAGGTAGTAGATTCACAAGCGCTGGGAAGAGCAAGGACAGTCTCTGATTACGACAATATCTGTTTCTCCCAGACTATTCCTATCTCTCTTCTGAACAAACAATTGTTTATCAGTTCCAGTCGCTCAGGCGCACTCACCGATTTGGTGATTCTGTCGCGCAACGTACATGAATACAGCCTACACAGATGGGAAATGTTTGGAGTTTTGGGCCAGCCGACAACCAATACAAATAAAGTTCAATACCTTTATTATCATAAATCAGTCACAAATAATTATACATTTACAGTCAAAAATCAAAGGTTACAGAATACAAATATGATAAGGGAAGAGGGGGGTTTGAGGAGAAATATCCCATCCACCGTTTCCCGGTTTTATTTACTAACAGACAAGACCCGGTCCAAAAGACAAGAAAAGGGGGAAGATCAGAGATAGGCAATTTAACCAACCGGTAAATTTATTACTCTGGGGCACGGGGTTACAGTAAAAGGGGGGGGGGGTGTAGAGGAAAAGCTAGGGTCTCAAATGTCTCCCTTTAATCAACAAATTTTTCGGGAGGGGGGAATGAACACAGTTACACAATCCCGCTAGGAGAAGTCCCGTACAATGAATATAATGCACCTTAATACTAGGTCGAACTAATTAAAAGGGTAAAGAAAAGATTAAATCTCCTTTCATTAAAAAAACACACTAGAGCTGGCCATCCCGCAGACACACACGCAGACTTACCAAAATGGTGAATTCTGGCACTCTAGGAATCATTTACCACAGCAGCTAATACCGTGGAATAATGGACTGGTCTTCTTATTTCTTCCGTGTCAGGCCCCAGATTTAACGAGGTAACAAATAGTCTCAAAAAATCGCCAGACGGTGAAGCGTAAAGGCTACTGTTGGTTTTGATAAAGTTCCTAATGAATGGCACAGGCACTTGGCTAAGCGTGAGGTATGATGTGGTTCCTAAAATTGGCACAGCTGGTGGAGATACCTTTCTTTTTCCGTACTGTCACAAGTTAAAAACACTGAGGTAAGTTCTTCTTCGGGGGTGGGTAAAATCCACTGAATATACTTGACAGACAGTGTTCAGGTAGATCTATGTTCTTCTTCACAAATAGGGCAGTGAATAAAATATGTTCTGCTTCCAGTTTACTGTAAGGACTATATGAACTAGTATTTTAAAAGTGTTTCTTGGGTGGCTTTATTCTCAGTTAAATTCAGAGGAGCGGGGCCCATTACAGGTCGCCACAAGTTTAGCTTTAAAAAAGTTCATATGTTACTGGAGTTATCGAATTGAGTTGGCAGAACTCTGTATATAATTTATAATTGCTGGGATGCAGGTTGAATGATCGTTCTGAATGAAAGATAATCAAAACAAGAAATGCATTACAAATCATATTATAATCTGACACGCGATAAATTACAGTTAGCCTATTTACTTTATTAGCGTCGTCAATTTAACAAATCAGGAAAACTCCCCGTGAGTTAAAAATAATCAAAAGCACATCTATCTATACAGAACTAAACTGTATTTACTAGTTATAATTCCTTTTACGCGTCAATTGTATTAGGAAATACTTTTATATGTAACATTTAGTTTGCACTAGAACTTTGAAAATGGGTTTATTTAATAAGGTTAAATTTACACCACAATCCAGTGAAATAACTAGACCACTGATCACTCGAAGCTAATGTATAAATTACCGTCTGCGCAGAAAGAATACACTCCAATAGTCAACGAAGGTAGATGAAATTTAGCAGGAATCCGACTAGGCTATATGCTAGTGCAACTAGGATTCTGTCAGAACGAACGATAAAATGCAGTTTTCGGAGTTCTTTATTTATACATCTCGAATGTAACTTAAATGGGACGTGTTGGATTTTCACGCCTTTCTTGAAGTATAGCAAATCCGAGGTACAACGCCGTTGTGTTAACAGCTGTGTTTCCTCCGTTTTCCCCGGTCTACCGATCTTCTTCGTCTCATGCTGCTCGCATAAGGGTGCGAAAATTTCTCGAGAAGCTAACTACGTTAGCTGAGAGTTCCCAGATTCTTTAGATCGTATACCGCTCCACGTTGCATTCTGAAGATCAGCCTGTCTTTGATGGTACCGCTGTTCTGAGAAGCTTTAGCAACTCCCACCAGGCGGGGCGACAGCCAGGTAAGAAAATGAACTGCTGTTAATTGCTCTAGAAACAGGAGTGTCTCTGGCCACGTCCGCTTTTGGGCCGGCGTTAAGGAAAAGATTGCTATAAATCGTTCTCAGAGATGGTCGTGGGCGTGATTTAACCTCCCATCAAAGGCCATGCGATCTCAAAAGTTCACAGAAGATAGCAGGCTACATATTAATGATCCAGCGTGTAAAATTCTCGTGGAAATGCTGCATGCAGGTTTAAAGTTACAATAGATGATCAGGGGTTCTAAAGTTATGAGAGACCAATATTCTGTTATAATCCATCGAGTCAGGGAAATTCATTTGTCATACTTAGACGTACGTCACAGAGTTACACATGGAAAATAACGGAGGGAGCAACTCATTATTGAGAAATGTCTAGGGGGCGTAGAATGTGCACGTGACCTAAAGCAGCACTTACTATGAGACTGGCCCTTACTAGTGCCCATTGATACAGTATATAGAGTTACGCGAACTATGTCAGAATCGAAAACGAGGCTGAACGACGTAGACGCCATTTTCGGCTGGACAATACCAGGGCTAGTAGCGAGAATAAGCATCGAGTAAGATTTTTTTTTTTTTTAAATTAATGAAAATAAATATCCCGTTCAACCTCTGATGGATTATAATTAGGATATATATTGTTTTCAATTCAAAATAATATGAACAGCTGCCGATAAGAGAAAGTGGCATCACATTTGTCAAATCATTGTAAATAGGGACAATCACAATTATGCTTTTACGTTAAATAAATAAACAAACAAACAAAAAATAAAATAAAAAAATAAAGAAGAAACTCTGAACAAGAATAATATTATAATGGAGGGGTGTAAAGACCTGGTGGTTACAGTTATATAACTGACTTTAACAGATATTTAATTGACTTTCGCCTATTAAAAGTCATATGTATTGTAAGAACAGCATCAGGCCTTCACATTCCGAGCCACTATATATTAACATTTGTTCGTATTAAATATTGTTTGACTATATTATGCAGTTCCTTAGGACTGTCTATTCTTAACACCTCTTCTATATTTATAAGATTATATTTATATATATATTTAGATTTATAAATATATTATAAATATAATATATAATTATAAATTTATATATATACATATATATATATATATATATATATATATATATATATATATATATATATATATATATATATATATATATATATATATATATATATATACACACACACACACATTACATACATACATACATACATACACACACACACACAGAATTTTATAATTATATAATATAAATTATATAATTTTGTAATTGTAATATATAAAATTATAAAAAATTATATAATAAAAATTATATAATATAATGAAATTTTATATTTGTCTCTATTTTGGCTTCCTTATCTTCTATGTGTTGTTTAATCTTTTCAGTAAGTGAGTAGTTTATGATTGGTCTATGATCTCATATTATATATATATATATATATATATATATATATATATATATATATATATATATATATATATATATATATATATATATATTATATATATATATATATATATATATATATTATATATATATATATATATATATATATATATATATATATATATATATATATATATATATATATATATATATATATATATATATAATAAAACTATAATAAAATTGTAATTAATTTTTATTATTTTTATTATATTATTTTATAAGGTACTATGTTTTGCTAAGTGTTGCAATTCGTACGGAATATTTGTTGCTAAATAGTGAAATTCTAACGGAATTTAAAATTCAACGGAGTATATGTTAAAAATTCACGCTACTGATTCTATTCAATAAAACGGTAAGTAAACTAGTTTTTTTCTTTTTGTTTTGTTAGTTGAAATACAAAGAATAGTACAAATATGTGCTACTGTATTTGCATCTAATTTTATTTCAAATTATTAGTTAACCTAAACGAAAATGCATATTAGGTCTGAAACTCGCGATTGGGTCCATTTTCCTGCTATTCGGGTACAGCCGAAAATGGCGGCCAAATTTTAGTTCGCGTAACTCTTATATGATAAAGGGGCACTAGCCCTTACTCACTCCCAATGAAGAGGAAAATTGTTGGAGTCGGAGTCCTGGCTTCGGTAGTTTTGTACGCAGTTTGCGTTGTAGTCAGAGTCGATTACAAGCTGCACTACTTCGACTCCTCTCATATTTTTAAAATTCCCCGAATGCGGGGACAAAAATCGGTTATTTATCCAGAAATGTGGAATCATTTTTTTAAACCCCTTCTCATCGGAGTTGAGTCCTATTTATTAAACTACTGGAGTCGAACACATTCATGTCCGATACCATAACTCTGCCGAAGCATGCATATTTATTAGCTTTTTTTGTGTGACAGAATTTGTGTAGAATTAATTCTTCTTTGCCTAATCGATACTTCAATTAAATTGCATCCGGTGCTGCAAGTTTGCGAGCAGAGCGCCAACAAACATCTGTATCATTTTCACACCGCCATTAACATTAGCATCTCATATTTTTACGTTATCTGCAGCATGGATCCACCATTGCAGATGACATTCTTGAGGAAGCCAACGTCAAAGCCTATTGTCTTGCAGCATTGGTTACTATGGCAGTTTATTTTACAAGATGATGATTTCATGCAGAACTTCCTTTTAATCGCCTCTTACGACATACCTGAGGGAACAGTAATCCTATTCTTTATTTGCCTCTGTCGTGAGAGGTTCAGATGTTATTAAAAATAAGGAGATATCCTGAACATAAAGGTGTATCAGATGATACCAGGATAGTGCCAGATAAGAGTCTGGTCTTATCAGTAATACCCCCTTCTCTGAAGAGAGTAAGTGTGTATAGACACAAAGGTAGGGTCAAGCTATGTAAGTTCCCAGAGAAGATGGTGATGTAGTACTCTGAGACCCTAACTGCTACCTCTCCTGATCTGCCTCTGTGATTATTGTAGTTAATATTGTTTCTGACTCTGCTAGGGGAAATTATTTAATTAAAATTTACCAACATTGAATAAAAACTTAACTTAAAGAATTTAAGTAAGTCTGCTTGTAAATATTTACAATTTATTTATACATTTTCTCTTTTCTGTTTGAAAAGCATTAAAATCAAATATTTTACAAAAGTAAATAAATAAGAACAGTTCAACAAAAATGTCTTTCTCTTGTATTAAAATGTCTATCTCTTGGTAGACAGTCTAGCTTGCTTGATCTTTCACTGAAGAATTATTAGTGTTATCTTTACAATCTAATTGAGCTCTATACTGTTCTGTTCATCATGAACCGGATGCGTTTATTTTTTGGGTGAGCCGGCATACGCTACACAGTTGCCCTGAGAGCAACTTATGTGAGTCACTGCAGATGGCTCCCTCTGATGCTGGATAGAATCTTCAGATGAAAAACTTTCCAACTGTTAAACACGATATGTCTGGCCCTTTTCCATAAACTGGCACTGCATTCGTTGCACTTTCAGTAAGAGATGCCTCTTCTTATTTGTGGTAGGTTTTAGGTTAAAGGATTAAACCTGAAACGAAGTTAAACGCAATCCCTGTATTTGCCTATCAATATCCCTCTTTGACACAGATGGGGACGATAGACAGTTTCCGACTAGCGTGCTAGCAGATGCACAAGGTATAGTATAGTAGCAACAATCATTTTAATTCAATGTGATCATAATTTTCTTCTACCTTCTTAATTATCATTCGTTTCCCATGATTCGCCTCCATGCAATAATTTGGTTGCGAATAAAACTACTAAGTAATAGGTCAAATTATACAGTACTACAATCCCTTTCATCTTTCCTTATGTTCCTGGTAGGTGTCTCATTCCATTCAAGAAATACTTCTTCAAATACTTTATCAAACTTACAGTCGTACTTTGGCCATCATTCTCAATATTTTAAATATTTCCGAAGGCGGGCTTTGCCTCTAGAATTACACATGAGCCTGTAAGTTTCATCAGTACACACTGTCCATTCCTAACACATCTATACACGTCTTATCGCACAGATGGATTAATCAACTGAAGAGAGAGAGAGATTTGTTCTTACCCTTAGGCACACACAGATTAGCCCTTAATGGTTGATTAAGGTCTGCTAATAGGTACAGAAGGCAAACACTTGCATTAACATATGCTCTTCTTTCCCCCGCTTTCTGTGTATTCAAATAATAGTGACTGACCTGAGTTTGTTAGGCCAGTCTATTTATAGTGTGACCTCGGACGTACGAGATGGGCATGCCGAGGAATGTAATCACAATCAGAAAATATGGGTACCTTTCTGCCTATCGTTCAATGTAGGAAAACTACTTTTATTATTATCTCCGTTATTCCTGATGCGATTTTATTCCCTCAAAGCTTAAATTATACGTGGGATTAGGCTTTATATATCTATGTAACAATCTTTTAGTTTCCAAATTGCATTTTATAGTATGCATAGTTTAAACTGCTAAATTTAGGACAACCTGAAGCTTCGAATGCATTCAACCCAAGATTTCTCCCGTCCTATATTAGTATTAGTAAAAGTATTATTACTTACGGGTAGAGTAATATCCCTAATATTGTGTTGGTACCCTCTTTCAAGTGGTACTTCTTCTAAAATGCTGTAGTAAAATTCCGAAGTTAATCAGGTTACACAGATTGGGCCTTGCCATCTTTATTTTCCCAGCGGTAGTAAACACAGGACCAAGAAAGCGTTTTCATTGGTTCTACAATGTATGGAGCGCGGTATGGTCAGAGAATTCGTGACCACATCACGCCAAGTGTGCCGATGGTGAAGAAAAAAATGGGCTTCACACCATATTCCCAATATGCCTCAATGGGCATATAACGGGATCCTTTACCTTTACTTTTACCTTAGGAAATTTTCACACCAGTTACTAATTTTTTATTCTTTTAGTCTTACATTGTAGCCCTGTTTCTCGGGATAAAGGTTACTAGAACTGAAGCGTCGTTGTCTGGTTTTCTGCATGTATGACAGTGAAATCGTTTATAATTCTTGTCTTTTAACTTCTATAAGATTTTGTTGTATGACGCGCGAGAACAAGCAAAAACATATCAAGTTTTGATATGTGCTGCAGATTAGCTTCGTTTTTACGTTATATATGCATGTTAGATTAAGTTCCCGCTCTGGGAGAGTGATAAACCTAATTACTGAGGGTTGACTTAGCGAGTTCTACATGTCACTGTGCAAACGAGAAATTCATCTCTGTTAAGGGTGTGCGCAATTAGCCAGCTTCCTGTTTTATAGATTAACTCTCCACGCTTGTGGTAAACAAATCTTAGCTCTTCTCGGGCTAGCTGATAGATACTAGTACTGTTCTTTTCAGGATTATCCCTTATGAGGGCTTCTTGGTGCTAGCTGCTAGATAACTAGTGGTCCTTTTCAGCAGGGCTTTGGAGTGGATCCCGGCGCTGGAGCAGTGGAGCAGTATGCTTTTGCCCGGAGCTGAAGCTAAGAAAATGTTTACTGCCCCATTGCTCCAGTTTCGTTTTTCATTTTTAATGCTAAATGAATGAAACTATACTAAATGTATAAAAATAAAATAAAATAAAATAAAATATTGAATGGTGTGTTTAATTCGAAACCCGAATTAATAAAACAAAATAAAATAAAAATACCTTCCACCCATTTTCAATGTAAATTAAGCTCAGCAAAATACCTTTCATATTTTAAATGAAAAATTCAAAATTGCACACCAATGTGATGACAGAGCAGCTTGGTCTATTCTCATAATAACCACATAATACAGTAACATCATCCTGTAAAACAAATTGCAACAGAAACATTCGCTGCAAGAAAATGTGACTGTGTTGTGGATGCTTCCTGCAAGGGCGTCAGTTACATGGGTGGCTCCATGATCCATAGGGAGCAGAAAAAAAATGCTGACGTTGATTATTCGAGTGAATGTTTTGGGAGGCGTTTTGAGGCTATAGAATCTGTTGGTAGTCTGAAAAGTTCCAGCAGTTCGTGAGGCTATTCACAGCTGGCCACACCACAATCTGGCTGCTAGTAGAGTCGCTTTGAGCTTGCCAACAACTCGAGTTAATGTGGAGCGACTGTTTTCGGCTTAACGATACTTTTCATCGATGAAGCTATGAAACAACACCTTGACTACAGCAGTAATTCTTTTTTAACAGAATGAATTATGAAAATAAGAAAGATTAAATGATTCTAGTTTGTGACTTTTACATTGTTTTAAAAATTGTTAATGAATAAATTTTCTTTTTCAAAGATACGATGTGCACTTTTAAAAACTTAAAATAAAATTCGAAAAATTTGAGTCCGAGCGCGGAGCGGCGCTGGAGCGGAGCAATTTAAAAACAAAATTGATTGCTTCAAAGCCCTGCATTTCATGGTTATCACTTATCAGGGCTTCTGTATGCTGGCTGGTATATACTAGTAGGCCTTTTCAGGACCAGCCCTTATGAGAGTGTCACCATGGAAGCTGTTAGATACGTCTAGTGCCCTTTTCAGGACTAGTCCTTATGAGAGCGCCCCATGGTAGCTGTTAGATACGTCTAGTGCCCTTTTCAGGACTAGTCCTTATGAGAGCGTCCCATGGTAGCTGTTAGATACGCCTAGTGTCCTTTTCAGGACTAGTCCGTATCAGGGTTTCTTAATGCTAGCTGATGGATACTAGCATTGCCTTTTTCAGGACTAGCCTTTATCAGAGCTTCTCCATATTAGCTGATAGGTACTTGTGGTCCTTTTTCTTTTTTGTGTGTGGTCCCTTATCATGGCTTCTTCATGCTGTCTGATATATACCAGTCGTCCTTTTTCAGGACTTCTTCTTGCTATCTGATATATACAAGTAGTCCTAGTCAGACCATCTTCGTGCATACAAGTACCGTAGTCCTAGTCAGACCATCTTCGTGCTATCTGATATAAACTAGATAGTCTTTTTCAGAGCTTCTTCGCGCTAGCTTATAGATTCTAGTAGTCATATTCAGGGCTTGGTATTTATTAACACTGCACTAGAGTTTATACAGAGTTCTCTTTATTTTTGTTTTGACTGCGAATTGTACTCAGAAATAACAGAAAGACTGTTATTGAAAACCACGTGTTTCTCCAAAAGAAGACAAACAATTGAAAGAAACACACACAAAAAGTTTTAGTTTACTGGCCGGTCTACTTTTAGCCAGTCCAGGGGCAGAGGATATTTCTGAACTTAACATTATTTATATCTGTCACAAGTGTACGTTTTTGTGAAAAGTATGACGAATAACTAGTCTATGTTAGATAGAAAATAAACACCTATGCAGGCCACCAAGAACCACTTTTGTCAGTAGTGAAACGTCGAAAGCTTGCCTGGTTTGGGCATGTAACTTTCGACATGACTCCCTTTCGAAAACGATCCTCCAGGGAACAGTCGAAGGTAAACGGAGAAGAGGAAGGCAAAGAAAATCCTGGGCTGATAACATCAAAGAATGGGCAGGGCACGGTTTTTCCACACTTGTACGCATTGCTGAGGATAGAGAGCAGTGGAGGACCCTGTCTGATGCTTTCACTATGGCACCTCTACGACCCATGACGGGTTACGGGTTGAGATGAGATGACGAATAACTGGTTAATGATAACTGGTATAATCATGTGTGTTTTTATATTATTAATTCAATGACATAAACTGTATGTATATTTTCATCATCATCATCATGTTCCCGTTTTCACACGCCATGAAACTTGGAGCCTGGAACCACCACTGCAGCGTGATACCACATACATATGTTTAGTGTACATGTTTAGTGTACATGTTTAGTGTACATGTTTAGTGTACATGTCGCGAGAGGGGTGAGATGTTATTAAAATATAAGATATCCTGGACAAAAAGTTGTATCAGGTGATACCAGGATAGTGCCAGATAAGAGTCTGGTCTTATAAGTAATACCCCCTTCTCTGAAAAGAGTAAGGGTGTATGGATATCAAAGGTAGGGTCAAGCTGTATAAGTTTCCAGGTATGATGTTATTGTATTATCCTGGATCCCTATGGGCTCCCTCTCAAGATCCTCCCTTGATTATTATATTATTATTATTATTGTTGACTCTGCTAGGGGATATTAACAAAATTATTTCCAACAAGAACATAAACTCAACTTTAATAAGTAAGTAAGTCTGCTGGTAAATATTTACAATTTATTTAGCCTATACCGTTTCTCTTTTCGGTCTGGAAAGTTTGAAATGAAATCAAATTTATTTACAACAATAAATCAATAAACATTGAAAATAATTAACAATCTTAAAAAGTCATTCACTGGTTGAAGGTTATTACCTGGGTTAATTATCTTCTTTTACTGTAAAGAACACTTATATGATACTAATGATTTGTCACTATTTCTTGACTGTGAAGCTAGTAATGGGTAAATTTATGTCCACAATTTTCATCATACACTGTAGGCTATCTTTATTAGTATCTTGTTTGTTAATGTCGGGGTATAATCTGGATACGATGACTAGTGGCTTTCTTTTGCCACTTATCTGTTGTTTAGAGATCGATCACACGCCTGCCATGGACGGACAAGTATTATAAATTCCTCCAGGCAGTGGAAGCTGGGTATCTGGCTCTGTTGACCACAAGAGCACTCGCACCACAGAGTCCAACAGAGGTGGATGACTTTTTAAGTTGGTGTAGTTTTCAGGATAAAACCTGAAACAAAAATAAACGTAACCCCTATAAGGTCCATCACTATTCCATTATTACACAAGATGGAGATGATAGACAGTGTCAGAAAATGTGCTAGCAGATGCACAGGACAATTTATACTAGTATTACCCACAGCCAGTTCACCGTGACTACACTTTCCTTCTAAATCCTTAGCTAGATCCATTTGTCCATGCTACGCCTCCATACAATGATTTGGTCTAGTATAAAATACTAAGTAAGACCTTGATCAATACATTAAAACAATTTCTGTCATCCTTCCTTATGTTCCTGGTATGTGTCCCATTCCAACAAGAAATAATTCTTTAAATGCTTTTCCAAACCTACAGACACACTTTTGCCATCATTCGCAATTTATTTTGAATATACACAGTCTGGTAAGTCCTTCAGAAATTACACAATGGTTGCAGAAACACGTCTACACACTCCCTATCGCACACTGTAGTGGTTTAATAGAATTCATCATCATCTCAACCCATAACCCGTCATGGGTCGTAGGGGTGCCATGGTGGAAGCATCAGCAGACAGGGTCCTCCACTGCTCTCTATTCTCAGCAATGCGTACAAGTGTGGAGAAACCGTGTCCTGCCCATTCTTTGATGTTATCAGCCCAGGATTTTCTTTGCCTTCCTCTTCTCCGTTTACCTTCGACTGTTCCCTGGAGGATCGTTTTCGAAAGGGAGTCATGACGAGTTACATGCCCAAACCAGGCAAGCTTTCGACGTTTCACTATTGACAGAAGTGGTTCTTGGTGGCCTGCATAAGTGTTTATCTTCTCTCTAACATAGACATTTGTTTTGTGCTCTTTATAGCAAATGCGCAAAATTCTATAACATTTATGCTCGAAAGCCTGAATCCTTCGCTCCGTATCTGCAGTGAGTGTCCAGCCCTCACACCCATACAAGAGAATAGATAATACAAGTGATTTGTATAATTTGATCTTCACAGGAAAACTGATGTTACTTTTCCAGATCACATTCAACCTTGTCATGGCAGCTGAGGCCATCTCAAGTCTTGTCTTGATTTCTTTATTTGATCTTCCATCACTACATATAGTGGACCCGAGATATTTAAAGGTGTTAACTTCTTCTAACGTTTGCCCATTTAACGTAATGTTGGTCGGAACATGTTTCTTATGGCTATTCACCAATATCTTGCTTTTTTCTATATTAATTTCCATCCCATATGTTCTTGTTACTTTCTCCAGTCTAGAGGTAAGGTCTTGAAGTTCTGATTCTGTTCCAGCTATCAGATCAATATCATCAGCAAAACGTAGATTACACAGAGGTCGGCCTCCAATCGATATGGTTGATTTATAATCGTAGAGAGCCTCCTGCATAATATGTTCTAGATATATATTAAAGAGCACTGGTGACAGGATACATCCCTGGCGAACTCCTACAGTTGTTTTGAAAAATTCTCCAATGTCGTTGCTTGCAAAAACAGCACTGCTTGCGTCCTTGTATAGTGCTTCAATGATATCTATGATGTTGGTATCAAAATTGAATTTTCGCATTATTTGCCATAAGCCTTCATGCCAGACTCGATCGAAGGCTTGTGTGAAATCGATGAAGTTATGGTATAAATCATGTTGATGCTGGAGATGTTTTTCGATCAGTAATCTAATATTGAAGATTTGTTCTGAGGTACTTCTTTTTGGTCTAAAGCCAGCCTGTTCCTCTGACAAGATTTCTTCTGATTTCTGTTTTATTCTGTTCAAAAGTATCCTTAACATCACCTTACTTGGATGACTAATAAGGCTAATGGTTCTGTAGTTCTTGCACATTTTTAGATTTCCTTTCTTTGGAAGCGGTATTACTAATGACTGCGTCCATTCTTTTGGCCATTTTTTTGTACTCCATATCTTCTGGCAAAAAAGAAGATATGGAGTACAAAAAAAAAATGGATATATATATATATATATATATATATATATATATATATATATATATATATATATATATATATATATATATATATATATATATATATATATATATATATATATATATATATATATATATATATATATATATATACTTTCGTACCTTCAGGCACGCACAGACGAGCTGTTAATGAGCATCTATGGTCTGCTCTTCAGCTGCAGTTGGCAAAGGCACACTTCATTACCAATTTTACCGTTTCTTCTGCTCGCTTTGCTTTTCAAATCTTATGGCCTCAATTTAGCAAGAGCAAGGTCTATTTATACTAGCACATCCGGCGTTTCGGAACTCAGGGGGCTAAAGTGGTATTGTGAATCTCAAAATGAGGCATAATTTGTCTCTCTGTTCAATTATGAAAAACTATTTTCCCAATTATCTTTCTTATTTCTGGAGCGATTTTATTCATCCAAAGCTTAAATTATACCCTGAATTATTCTTTATCTATCTATCTAATAATCATTTAGTCTCCTAAGTGCATTTTAGTCTATGCATACTTTAAACAGCTAAATTAGGGACTAACCTGATGTGTCGAGGCCTTTCCACTCGATTTTTCTCTCTTAATAAACTACTTTTCGAGGAAGTCTTTACACCTACCTCTAAAGTAACATTCCTGTTGTTGAGTTATAGACCTATTCCCGGTGGTACTTCTTTCCTACTTATGTAATTAAATGGCATCCTTCACTCGGTTGCACGGATTGAGACTCCATGTTAAGCCTAGTACGTTTCAGTAAACACACGAACAAGGAAGTCTTTCCCATTGGCTAGTGTATCATACAGTTCTTACAATGTATGGCGCTCGGTGTGGTCAGAGTTACTGAGAATTTTACAGAAGGCCGTGTTGTGAAACAGACTAACTCACGACAGTACAGATGATTTAAATATGAAAGTGTTATTATTTCGTCGTTAGAACATGGGGCTAATTGTAAATAACGCTCACTGTTATTTGAGGTATATCATGACATCGAATGATTAGCAATGCCAGGTGAAGCACATTATGTAAATACATTATTTAGTAAGTAATGGGCCCCGTGTAGTTTACCGGGGGTCTCTGATGAGACAACGGAAGAATAGGCCTACTGATCCCTCGGGCACAAGGCCACTAAAATGATGATGTGCATGGAGCTGGCAATCAGCTAATAACAAACGAAATGCTACAGTAACCACTTCTGCAAGAGCACGTGGATGTTTTGTGTAAGCTTCCTACTAGGTGGCACATGGTCCTCTGGAAAGGAGGCGCATGAAGCAACCCAGAGAAAGCCGACAGGAGTCTGGGTTGCCGACTAACCTTTTTCGTCTAGGAAAATCTCCAGGATTGGCACATGGAATGTTCGTACTCTGCATTGGTGACTCCAAGCTCCATAATTAGCGAAAATAAGAGTGATGATAGTTTAAATATGCAAACAATTTATGTTATTAAATTAGCAATATTGAAAAAAATACGAACACGTGCGACTATACCAGTTATCATTAATCAATTATTCGTCATACCTTTCATAAAAAACATACATGTGTCACATATATCAAGCATAATGAGAATTTGCCATTCACTTTTTTTCTTCTAAGCAATAAAATGTATGGAACATTGTTATTATGTATTAGTGCTCTTGCTAACAACAAGAAATGTGTCTTGTTTTTCCTTTATATGTTTTTTTTTGTTTGTATTGTGATAGGGTAGTGAAGATGGTGATATTGTCGTCATGTACGACTGAACTGCTGGCCACTTTTCATTCCCACTAGACTCATACACTAATAAAGCTCTACTCTTGCTGTAAAGGCAGGGGTTGTATTATTTATACAGCCCGGGTAATGACACTGAGCACGTTAACGAGTTAACAAACACCCAGCCAGTGCTCATGGGTTAACGTGTCCCCATGTCTTTGCAGGCTACTTCTGCTAACTCTGTGTGGCTTTCTTCGATGTCTTCTACAGCGGAATTCAATCGGAAAGGCCGCACGCTTTTTTTTTCCTTACGTCTGTTATTTTGCTGTTATACCCTGTTCAACCAAAACCTTTTGAAGGGTTAACAACGGTTATATTTGGGTATATAGGGTGTTAACGTCTTCGCTGGTATCACGTTCCTAGTCTTGGAAATGACTGGTCCTGAAAAAGACCACTAGCTGCCTGTTAGGTCCCTACTCGTTGTTGTCTTTTTCGGCTGTGTGTTGTTCATGACTGTCTTTATTATATTTGGTAGGAGTTCCTTTAGGGTTTCATTAATTATTTTGTCTACCGCTTCTTTCTCTTCCTTGATTGCTTTTTGGTAGGCGTTCCTCTAGGGTTTTGGTAATTATTTTGTCTTTAATTTCTTTCCTTCTTTCTCTTCCTTGGTTGCTTTTTGTTATGATATCCTCTATGGTCCTTCTCTCTGTTTCAATTCTTTTGAGGACTTCTTCGTTCTCTTCCTTTAGCTCTGGGAGTTTGGCGATGTCGACTTCTATTTGGTGTTGAATGGATTTCATGTCCTGTAACATTGCCTAGGCGCTCTGTTAGGCTCCTATTGTTTCGTCTCTTATGGTATCCGTGTCTTCGTTGTGCTGTCTGTTCTTCTCGACTTTGAGTTTTTGTTTTATCAAACTGTCTCTCTTGCAGGTTTTTTTAGTGTGCGAAAACTGCTGGCAGTTTGAGCACTGCATAACAGGAAGGATGTACTCTTCTGTTTTTCGACATCTATCGTCTAGGTTTAGTTGACTTGGTCTTGAAGTCCCTTTAATAGTTAGGATAACTAGGTTTGTGTCCTTCTTGTCCCATGTCTTCAGTCTCTCAAGCTGTGTTATTTTGACATTCTTATTTTCTGTTTGCAGGCGGCTATGGACTTCTTGTGTAGACCAATTGTTGTCGACCCCTCTTACAACTATCTTTTTGGACTTCTTGTAGATCTCCACAGTAACTTTAATCTGGTAGGGCAGCTGGACTTCTTTGTGTCCGGACTCTAGTTCGACCATCAGTTCGTTTGTCTTCTCCGTGTTATTTAGAGCTATTATAACTCCCTTTTCGTGTCTTGTAACTCTCGTTATACTCCTCCTGCCCGTTATTGCCTCGAGGAGACCGATCACTTTATCGTCGGGTAGAGCCCTGAGCGAGGCCTCACCTCCCGACATCTGAGTGATCTTAATGATCCTCTCCTGTAGTGCCTCGTGAGAAACGGCATTTCTTTGCTTGCAAAGTTGGCACGTTCCGACTTCCGTCTCAGTTTGAGCGTGTGGTCTGCGGGACGGATTCACGTTCTGGCTTGTTGTCTACCTCTGGTCTCGTTTTACGGAAGTTGCCTGGTCACTGCATGATGGAGACTCGACTATGACATCTTGTTTTGGCGGTGGTTTTACTTTGTCGGGCTTCAGAGCACTGTTGCCCTCTGTCGTCGAAGTTTTGTGGCCATGTTTTGCAGATGTTGCCTGGTCACTGCACGATGGAGCCACCGCCTCGACATCTTGTTTTAGCGGTGATGCTGCTTTGTCAGGCTTCGGAGCCTGGTTATCCTCTGCCTTCAAAGCTCTGGGTTACTCATCGGTCGTAGTGTCAATGGTTGCGTTGTTCGGCTTCTGAGAAGGACCGGCCCCGACGCGAGTAATTGGGGCAGTCGTGCTTTCCGGCTGACTGTCTTTGTTCTTTGCAGATTCATGTTTGCTGTCAAGTGTTGGCGGGCTTCTATAGATTTTCCTCTTATTTGCTTGTGGCTTGGTACGAACCATTTTAATATATTGCTATCCGCATGGAACGCTGAAATTTGAGGCCGCACGCTCATAAGCAGGGGCTTTTTATACTCCGCTATAACCTTATAACTCAAGGTGTCTTGAGACTTCCTGCCTGGTGACGTGGATTCGCGAAAGACTCAGTGTTCTCGTTACTATAAATTTT
Organism: Oreohelix idahoensis; assembly: GCA_024509875.1. Taxonomy (NCBI): domain Eukaryota; kingdom Metazoa; phylum Mollusca; class Gastropoda; order Stylommatophora; family Oreohelicidae; genus Oreohelix; species Oreohelix idahoensis. The sequence continues at coordinate 588,665 of JAMPIV010007135.1, read as the reverse complement.
GTCGGTAACGGATTCCGAACTTTCACGGAACTGAATAGATGTAAAATTCCCATGCTCTTGTTGGCGCTATTCTGGGCCCACTCGCAGTAGTATAAGCTGAGATGGTCATTTGCTGGTCCCGTGCTACTAGCGTTTTATGACAGGCGCGGAATGGTGCTTCTTCTGTGTTCGCTCAAACCTTTATTATTATTATTTATTATTATTATTCCTTTGACCGCCGACCGACTAAGCAGTCTTCGGCCATAACACCTTGCGGCGTCATTAGGGCAACAAGAAATCGTCCGTTGTTCCGTCACACCTAAAGGCGTATATTGGTACAACAGACTTTTAATTGTTGTTTCTGTGATCAATGTGACAAGCAAGCGGTAGATCAATCCGCTGTGCCCCGAACTTGCCCTCATGTGTACTCTACTCCTGTCGCTATAAAACCATTTCGCCATGCCTCCCAGACGCCCGTCCAGCCAAAATCCATTCGGGACCGAAGGTCCTCGAAAAAGGGCAGTCTGGCACAGGCACAGTTCCCACTCACTGCCTCTACTGCGCTGGGAGGACCCGGCGACCGGGACCAGACGCAGCCTTGAGAGGACAAAGATCGCCTTAAAGGAGCAGGCGTCTTTGGGCAGCTCATACCTTTATCTCCTCATTAAGTTGACAGTTTGTCCTAGACAGGGGCGGACAGACAATGATCCAAGCCCCGGGGAAATCAAGGGTGATTATAATCAAGGGTGGATGACCCTTTTTCCCCGGGGCTTGGATAATTATCGATTCCACATAGATTATGTTCTAGGCTAGAGTAGGAGGTTACGGGGAGCATGAACCCCTCTATTGCTGTGGGCCCATCGGACGGTGCCCAAAATGCTGAACGCTCAGCTCGTCCCTAGTCCGAGAGTTCTGTCATCCCCATACAGTTTCTCTGTCGAAAGGGTTGGTGATGGCCAGTTAGGCCATGTTGTCTATCCGCTCCTCGCGTGGAGCCAACAGTCTTACGGGACGTTTTGTACTGTTTGCTTGACTTCCCCACATGGATACATTCTTGTTTTTTTTTTTTTTTAAATTAGTTAAACAGATGGCATTTCAGTCTGCAGTGACCGGTTCTCTGTTTGAAAATTATCACCTGACAAGGTAAGGAGTAGTGTACATTTGTTATATCTGACTGTGGGTATTCTCACGCCATTATTCTTTGAATATGTTTTTTTAATTTTTTGCTGGTTTTATTAAAATGTTTCCATGACTTCAGTTTGAATTTCGTTTCCTCCTTCTTTAGTAAGTAAATCCGCCTTCTCATTTCCCCATGTCTTGCAGTGGACAGGAATCCACTGTACTCTGACATTATTAAACGTATAGCTGGTTCCACTAGTGCTCCACAAAGGCGTCTAATTAACTATTTACTTAGTCGTTTCTCTTCTACCCTGGAGTGTTGAGATTTGTCAGATAGAGCACCATACTATCCTATCGGGTGTCTTCCTCCTGGCCTGGTTTAAATCTAGTCCTCGGTCCTTCAGAGATTGTCTAATGTGGTCCTCCCAGCGAAAAGAACCCACAATACTGTCCCTGAAAAAACGTCTTCTCTACAACAAAGCCAAGCTGACCCACGCAATTCTATCAAACAATGCTCCGCCGTACCTACGATCATTGTTTCAAACCAGTAGAAGAGAGGGACTACAATTACATCAGTTACGTCTGCCCAAACCTAGGATCGACCTGTTCAAACAGAGTCTAGCCTACTCTGGAGCCTACTTATGGAACAGCCTTCCACACCACCTAAAAAGCCTACCTACACAATATTCATTTAACAAAGCACTTTTCAAACACTTCCTAAACACTGATTATCTACCCCCATAGAAACATCATTTGCCTGTCAACATCTCATCCATAGGTCAACATTTCTTTTCCTCTTCCGCTCGTTTTTAATGGGAATAATTTGTTTTATATCCATGTAATACTATTATATAATGTAATGTATGTGAGAATGTACCCGCATACCACTGTACTTTAGAGATGTGAATGTTTCCGTTTGCTTAAATGGGTGATGTACATGCAGATATAATTTTTTTTTTTTTTTTTTTTTTTTTTTAAACTGCTGAAAGACTTTTTCTGTTACAGAAGTGCGCAAGAAAGTGTTATTATTATTATTTCAATTTCCGCCAAGAATGTATGGATGTAAGCGAGAATGTGTTTTTGTAATTCTTGTATTGAGGATTGATGACACATTCAAAAATACTACAGATTAGACGTTTTGACCGCATAAGTGAGTGTCGGTATACATAACTTATTTATTTATTGTTTTGTTTATATTATTTTATTTATTATTATTATTATTTTTTTTTTTTTCAGTCACTATCTTTATTTAAAAAAAAAAAAAAACCTAGGCTACTCATTTTTTATTATGATTGTATACTGTAAATGAATGCTATTATGTTAACTTTATAATGTTGCATGCCTTTAAATTAATGCTTAAAGTAATATGTGGGAATAAAAGGATATAGTATGCAAGATAAATGAGAGTGAAAGGGCAGAATGTTAGACGGGCCTGCGCGCCCAATTCTCAACCCTTCGAAAATAAAGTTCGTTCGTTCGTTCGTTCGTTCGTTCGAACTCTGTGTCATCCTAGAAGTCTGGATCCCTGGCTCTTAGTTTCCCATACTTGTGGAAGCCAATCTTCTCCCATTATGCAGACATGGCCAAACCATCGTAGTTGGGAATATTCTACTTGGGTCTGCAGGGGCTGGGTGTTGAGGCCTTGCCGTATCGTCTGGTTTGCGGACCATGTCTCTTCTGGTTACTTCAACCACCTTCTTCAGATACCTCATTTTTGAGGTTTGTAGCTGGTTTTTGTGGGTTGTAGTCATTGTCCATGATTCACATCCATAGGTCACGACTGGAACATAGGTGGGACGGTATACAGCCACTTCGCCTTTTAGCCAACTTCTCTTTTACCAAAGGATCCTCGATTTAAGGCCTGAAAAAGTCTCCCAGCTGCTGCTTTTCGGGTAGCCAACTCTTCTTTGATGCCTCCCTTCCAGTCTATGACAACTGCAAGGTATTCAAAGTGGCTGACGTGCTCCAGGACCTGTTCTGCCACCATAATCTGATGCCTTCTTCCCTCTCGTCATATCACCATGGTTTTTGTTTTGGAGCTGCTGATGACCATCTCTCTCTTCCCCAGATCTTCCTTCCAGACTTGTAGGTTGGGTTTAAGATGTGCCTCTGATATGGCGTGTAGTTCTGGTACTATAGTTTATTTTTTCTAAGGACAGTTATGAGTGATAGGGATTCTGTGACTAATGATGTAGTGGGTGCTTCTATACTTTGTTCCCCCCGGATCTACGCTACATAGCACCATTTCTGGTCCCAGTGTGCATTAATATATCCAGAAACACCTTTTTAATTTAATTTGAACACTTCATGTTATTTTATTACTGAGATAATCTGGCAGAATTCTCCTTCTTCTTCTTTGTCTTCTTCTTTGTTTTCTTCATCGTCATCATCATCCTCATCATCTTCTTCTTCTTCTGTCTCGTCTTCTTTGTCTTTCACTCTCTGTCAAAATCAAGGCAATTGATTAGTTGTAGCTTCAACGTCGTCCCTTACGACATGGCGATATTGTCTGTGACGTGACTTTCAGTGGTCTTGATTTCCTGGAGCTAATCTTGGACAGTTAATAAACAAACAGAAAGCAGCTGTAGAAACATAATTATGGTACTTGAGGAGAATGGTGTGCCCAGTCTTGGACGACAGTACCCTAAGTCTATTCAACTTTCATGTCACTAACACCTTGGTCAAACATGAGGAGTTATAAGATGACAACAATATTAATCTTAGTCACTCCTAACAAAAGTGTCAAGAAATGATACAAAATTTATAGACCACATATTTAGAAGCGAGTCTGAAAACAACCGAAAAAAAAATAGGAAAAAAGTACGAACGAAAAAAAGAACTAACAAATAAATAAAAAAAAACGGAGAAAAACAGTGAGATGCCATGATGTAGTCAATAGGAAAACAGTTGGTATCTTGGCGTACTGGAGTGCTTAAAGGAAAGATAGAGGAAGGATCTTTATTCGACACCGTCGTCGTGACATATGATAATGATAACTTCTCATGAGTCATTATGACAGAGCTTTACAGACTCATGCTTGTCCCTGGCGTCGATGTCTCTGCGGTTATCTTATAAGTTCAGGTTCTTCAAAGTAATATTCAACCAGAGTCTCCCCTTCTTGACAGAATAAACCAGCTCGACTCTTCTAGCTAAGACCAGAAGAAATACAGAAGATAAAGGATTGAAAAAAAACTTGTGTTCTTAGATTCCTTTGGTAGCACATGAAAGAGTTATGGACAAAGATACTATTCTTAAAATAAAACTAGATGGGGATGTCGCAAATGCATATTTCTAATAATGTAGCCCCCACAAGTGGATGCTTTAGCCACATTGATGCTATCGTGTTGATTTCCCTAGCGAAATTCAGAACGCGATTACTTCTACACTTTCTCAAAGCAATCAAGCAGTGTTGTATCAGCGAAATTAGAGCAAACATTAGCTCAACTGGGGACCTTTGGTTGTGGTGGTACCGTAGCATCACTTTTGTAAAATTGACGTCTGAACACATTGTTTGCGACTGGAGTTTTCGCGCTCTCCCCACGGAACTCTGCCGAAGGAATGCGGAGGAATGAGACAACAAAATGAAGCCGAAAACAAGCATTTCTCATTTAAATGGAGATACACGTCTCACTGTTCATGGTAGTCTTGTCTTTAGTCAGACTGTTTTCAGTCTTGTAGAACCGCATTGGTTGTCTGTTCCTGGTGACACGTGGTGTCAGTCGCAGTACAAGGTATTTTGGATTTGTACTGCAAACCTGGTGTTTTTGAGTTTCCTTTCCCTTTCTATTTAAACTGTCGAAGTGCTTAATATGTATATCTTATTTATGGAAAGTTTTTCTTATATTAAAGGTAGGACTGATGAAATAATAGTCAATCGCTTGATGACTCTTGCTGAAAATCTGAACAGTCAGTTTTATTTTTTAAGCGTATTTGCAGTTTATAGCATTGTGGCGAGATGGATGTGGGGTAGAAAATTAAAAAGTAGTTCCCAGAAATGAAGAAGTGAGCTGGTGAACCAGAGGTAAAGTCAGGTAGTAAACTGCACAGTTCTTGATGTCACGGGTCAAATGAGAGTGTATTTTGACTTTCTAATCCGATTGTCTAATAGTCGCCGAAACATCACAGGGCATGAGAAAATATTCGATTGCGTGTACTTATGGAGTCATGATCTGTCATATTATTCTTCAACTTTTTCGCTAGACCAGGGGTGTTATACAAATATTTGAGTGCAGCTCGTATTTATTCCCTATCAATTTTAAATTATTAATATTTTTTTGACCACACAACAAAATTATAACTGAAAATTTAAATAATTCAATAACTGCAGTTATAAACAAATTAGTGCATTTTATTGTTTAATGATATTGTAGTAAAACATTTACCGCCTTGGTATATTAATATCTTACAAGATTTCTCTCTCTCTCTCTCTCTCTCTCTCTCTCTCTCTCTCACACACACACACACACACACACACACACACACACACACACACACACACACACACACACACACGAACCAAAAAAAAAAGAAGAAAAAAACATGTCACTGTATCGTCGTTTTCATCATGTTGTTTGCTTGGGTGTCTTGATTTGAGTTTTCACGATAAGTTGTACTTGTTTGACACGTTGTAGTAACAGTCTTCCCTAGGTCGCTAAAACATCTAGACATTGAAAACGCTATGCTTATGCAAGAAACAGCATTGGCTCTCTGTTAAACAGTTTACAATTAAAAAATTGTGTTACGTTTTTCACCACTAGTTGAACCTGAAAAATATGATCACGGTACGGTATCTATGGGTTATAACCACGTTGCCCCTCTGATGCTGACTGGCCACTGTTGATCAGACTCATCATTTCGACAAGTGTCTTGAGGCTGTGGTTAAGTCAGTCAAAACGGGGCCTTTTATGTAGTTTCTCGAAAAGGTGGCGGAATTTTTTCATTGTTCGTCAATGAACGTTTCACTTAGACAGTATTATGGGGATTTTAATCTAACTGAGCAGTGTACTAAAATCTTGTAAATGGATTTCTTCCTATGTTTTTTTTCTTTTGCCATGCAATGATGTGTTTATCGTGCTGAACGTGTGCGTTCGCTGTAATGAGGTATAATGATCTGGTCACGGACTTGAGACACGATGGGTTCTCAGCAGAAGTCATAGCTGGTGAGGTAGGTGCAAGAGGTCTAGTGACTGCCTCAGTGTATGATCTACTGAAACTATTGGGTGTAAAAGGACAATCAAAAACAAGGGCACGTAAGAGGTTCGGTGAAACTGCGGGAAGTGCATCATGTTGGCTATGGAACAACCGCAACAGGCTGTGGAATTTAGGTCAGTAGTTTATATACAGTATAATGATTAATTTCACAGTTGCATTCAACTGGCAGCATGGATAAAACCTAGAGTGAAGTTAAAAGCTGCAACCAAGTCGGAGTGGGTTCATTTCCCAGCTCATGCTGGAATGACGACAGGAGACTGATACTTGGGAGAGCAGCGCTCTGAATAGAGTTTCCTATTGTATAAATTACTTTCCCGTTCTTATTGATTGAATCATGATCTAGAACTACTTATTGATGTGGTCGCTATGTTCTAACAACATTGTTCCCACTGCTATACTGAATCTCCCCATTACTCTTTCGGCCTAACAAGTGTAACAGTGTCATTCTGTTTTTTAGGAGTGTCCGAAGATCCAGATTTTTAGGGGAGAGCATTAATCGATACTAGCGACTATCGATTACTACCGAGTACCGGATACGCATTATTTGTGGGGAGCGTTAATCGATGCTAGTCAATATCAAATTATTTCTTGTACTCGTAGCCCAGTGCTGACGATATTGGTAATATCGAATCTGAATCTGAATTGATCACGTGCTATCTTGTGTCTCTTCTTCTTCAAGTACCATGCCAGGTGGCGTAGGTGATCATGTCTCTCCCCAGTGTCTGTGTCCAGTCCCGTTTATCAATTCTAGTGTTGACTTCTTTCTGTGTCAAGCTGTCAGTTGTCCAATATCTGCTCCCTTTGACATCTTTTTACTTCAATCTTTCCTGTTGTCATAAAATTTTCCAGCTTTCTCTTCCCATGACATGCTCAAAGAAAGTGGCTTGCCTCCTCCTGATATGATTAATAAGCTTCAATTGCGTACTGGCTTCTTTCAGGACATTTCTAGCTGCCCATTGTATTCTTAACATTCTTCTATAAAACCCCATGTTTGTGGCCTCTAGTGTTTTTCTTACTTGTTCACTAGTGTCCATGACTCACTTCCATATTTCAGGATTGATTCTATATAACACTGAAGAACATTCTTTCTTACTTCCATTGACAAAAAAATTGTTGCGTAAAGTAATTTTCATTTTATAGAATACTTCATTAGCCTGAGATATTCTACTCGACTGAGATGCAGCTTCCATCCCTTGTTATTAACGAGCCTAGCTAATTTAATCTGTTGATTTGTTTTAAAACTTGACCACTTACTTTAATATTGCATTCCAGAGAAGTCATTTTCTTCAAGATGACAAGTGCTGTTTCGGCTTAGGCCTTTATTTTCATTCTTGTATCTATTATGTTCTTTAACTCTTTTTCTCTATTTGCTATTAAGAAGGTGTTACCGGCACATCTCAAGGTGTTTACACCTACAGATAGTAATCACATGTCATCTATCCAGTGTGTATCCACTGTTGTAGATGTCATTCTACAGTTTTTACTACATCTACTCAAAATTGTCCCACAGTCTCCATTTCCTGTTCCTTTATCTTTTTCATGTGAGATTTGCCTTTATTCATGTAACGCATGACCTCCGCAACCATCAGCCACGAATGTTGGTGGCCCTCTACATTTGTCTTGGAAATTTAATATGATCTTTCATTTTCATAAAGCTCCTTAACGTATTCTGTTCATTTTTCCATTTCATTCTGTTGACCCTTTGATATCGTTTCTTCAATTGATTTCAAACAACCATTGGCTGTTTGTGTTCCTCTGCTTATTCACTCGTTTATTTGTTTGTAGATATTGTGTCTATCTTGTGCTGATCTTGGGCTCCTTATTTAACGTCATGCAGCGGGGAAGAGGCGGGGCTTGGTGTTGTCAACATTTTGTGACGCTAGGGAGATAGGGGTTAAAAAAATCAAATTCCACACACAAAATACGAATGAGGATTGCTTTTTTCATAAATGATATCGGAACAATATAGATTTTGTTACCTCCATCCTTCTTGTCTACTTGTATCCGCAATTATTAACAAGCCTTCGTGGACGATTTACACGAATACTTTAATCTTCAGGTTTTAAGCTCTAAAAGTTGAAGTTATTGATGTGTTTTATGTGCATTTAATTTTAATTTTTTAAAATTAAATGAAGCCAAAAAGAGCGATATTTTAAACAAATTTAGCAACATTTAACCAGCAAATTAGTCTTTGCAGAATCCTGATCAATTAAATATTATTTACCTTACAAGATTATGACTTTGTCTGCACTAGTTAACTAATTTACACTCGACTACATTCTTTCTGTTCACTATTACACAAAATTGGGGGAAGGGGAGTTAAGAGATTTGTGACATCACATAAGAGGTGGGTCTGGGTGTTTGTGAAGTAGTAAAAAGGTTGAGAAAGGGGGGGGGGGGGGGGGGGGGGGGGGGAATTTAAAAAAGACATCAAATAAGAGGTGGGTTATTTGGGGAAATTCCAAAAGGCTCAAATTACATTATGCGCCCCGGCGCGAGAAACAGGGGGGGGGGGGGGGGGGGGGGGCAACTCTGGTTTAGCTGACAGCTTATTTTGCTTACTTATATTTGTTTACAATTTCTTTATTTACTCTGTTATATTCTCCTTGTTCTGGCTTATTCCTTCTTCTTGCATCAGTCAGTTGTGTTGTGATATTTCATGTCGTCCATTTCTTCTTCTTAGTCCACTTTATTGCTTGTAAGATTTCTTTTGTGTTGGGTATGTTGGCCTTTTAGCATTTCCTAGTGCTCGTCTATACTCTGCTTTTTTTCAGTCGCATTATATCTATTCTGTATTGTAATGTTACATTTTTCTTATTGGTGCTTATATTTGAATAAAATTAATAGCTTGGTGACGGTCGCGTATCGCCTGCATTAACGATTTTCCATACCGAATGAAGTGATTCTTCCGGAACCACCATTAACTTTATTGTACAACATTGTTGCAGCACTTTGTATTTGATGCTTTCAGGTGCCATGCGTGCAGCAAGATAGCCAGAGGTTATCCGCTGTGTTGAAAGTCATACTTTTGTCCTGGGGAAAGTGGTACTTTGACTTTCAGTGACTTTACAATTAATATATAGCTGATATAGAAGTTAAGAGTCCGATTGACAGAGTGGTTAGAGCGCTGGTCTCATGCGGCAAAGGTGCAGGGTTCGAATCACCGTACCGACACACTCCACTCTACCCAGCTGTAAATGAGTACCTGACTGAGTTAAGGAAGGAAAAGGCAGCGAAGAAGTGAACTGGTTACCCCACCTCACGATGCTGGGCCTAGTATGGTGAAGTCTCTAACACTTCACTGCTACGGCAGTATCTGCGATGGGACTACCTTTATATAGTCTACTGAATCACATTCATATAATCATATCAGCGTGATTCCCAGAGGGACCTAATTTCAGTGTCGTAACTAGTAACTACAATGTAAAGAGCCCCGAGCACAAATTAAGTTTGTCCTTCCTTACATAAAGCGCTCAACAATTATAATCATTATGTGGCTAAGGTGTACCAAACGTTGAACTACTTACTTCTTCGTTATCATCATCATCATCGATACCTTTCAGCTCCTCAAAGACCATAGACATTCAACAAATTTGTGCAATGTCCTGTCCATTATAATACCTTATGTCTAGCCATTCTTCATCTTTGCAGCACTTCTTGAGATCTTTCCATACCCCCTGCTTTCTTCTTAAGTACGTCTGCAGACTCTTGTTCATACGTTTTGAGCCATCCCTCTGTTTCTTTTACAGTGACGATTCCGGAACAGCGGCCATCTTTGATGCTGCTAGTTGGTTTTATAAGTGTTAAGAGTAAAATGAATGTCCCCAGTAATGTCAAGAGTTATTTCACTTTGTTGTAATAGTTCTGTGACTCGGTGAATAAATATTCTTGTTGCAACGCCAAACGTGTCAATTGTACTTGGTTTGACTTGTTAGTTGTAAATGACTTTTTCATTTCTTTAAAATTTTTTATGTTTGAATCTGTGTATTCGTATTCATAAACTGCAAAACTGTCAACTGTAATAATAATAAATCATGAACTTGAAATTGTCATAGATTTTTCGAAGACTCCGTATACGTAACGACTTTCAACTTTATTTGACATGAGACTTTACGAACCACATTTTTGCTCCAAAACATTTCACAACAATTATCCATTGGTAAAATCGATTTCCTTAATATATAGTATCCGTACAATTATCTACTCTTATATTTTTGTTCTAATATCCAAAATATTATAGTCCTCTGCTCTCCCACACACTTATCTCTTTGTCCGCTAAATATATCTTTTTTTGATCATACTCGACACATTGGAATTTTCCACCAATATTTTTATATACAAGTTTTACTCACATTTTAACATCTTGTACATCTCGATATACTTTCTTTTAATACATATTCCTGGCCATCTTGGCTATTCAACACTGCGGATTTAATATATCCTGAAGAAGTGGCTATACCACATTGAAGTATTAATATACACTTGAGTTATGAGTCGAATCCAGACTCCTTGAAACGTTTTTAAAAGTAGATTATACTACACAAATAATAAGTGGACTTGCCACATATGCGGACACGTCTATACGCTACCAAGCGTAGACACAGACTCTCCTCTACGTCATCCCTCGATACGTTACTTTGTCATAGCTAACGACTCTGATTTTTGCATTTTGACGAGGCTCAAAATGGTGCGCAGCAATTCCGCTAAAAATAACTTTATCAAGATTGCTTCGCCCCATAATGTGCTCTCAACACAGTGTATGCCCTCTCCATCGACAACGATTGTTCCAGTGGTATTCATCTTTTTTATGTCCATCAACTTAGTGCAATTTTAATCGTATTATGCGCAAGACGAAGTCGGTAACTTATTGGTTGTCTTTTTATTTTTTTGGGGGGAGGGGGAGAGACATACAGCAGGCATAGCTAATGTTTGAGTTTAAAATACTAATTTTTTTGTGTTACTTGATCTCACTCGATTTTTATATAGTACATTTCATTACATTTCACATTACAGTGGAAATCTCTTCTGGCTTTCCGATTCATTATTTTTATAACGTTGTCTGTTATGATTCATTTATGTCATATTACTTTAGTTCACAGTGAACTTTTCAGATCTCTTATGGAGCCGGGCTTTCTGTCCAGTACAAGATGGCCTGGTTCTTTTTCATCTTCCTTTTGCTTTTAAGCTAAAACGTGTAAAGAAATGCTGGTTGTAAATTGCCGTTTCCTCTTAACAGGAAGAGATTATGCAATTTAACTGTCCTAAATGGGCCCCAACTTTGCACGCCTGTTCTTGTGCCATTATGAACACTTGATGTTTCAAAGTTAGAGTGGCCATTCTCCCGAGTTTTACTGTCAGTGCAGTGAAGATTTTCCGAATATTGATACAACCGTTGGAGATACGAACTAAAATCATCATTTTTCTTCATACTGCATATAGAATGCGTTATGAGAACGAAATCAGCCAACATCAGTGGTGGTTTCTACGGTAGTTTTTTACATGATGAGGTTGCCATCCCCCATACAATGACAAAAGAGTCCAGATTTTGCCGATAATTTAGCTGTTATGTCCCATGGGTGGAACTAGATGTAAGACTAAATAAAGATACTTGAGGCAAGGTTACATCTATTGTGTCTAAAATACTGAGAGAAAAGACGAAGATTATAAGGAAAAATCTAGCTAATGACAGCAATATTGCTCTTGGAGAAACAAGATATGACCTATATCTTAGCCGCTATATAGACAAAGCTGCAGAAACAGGTAGTGATATCGAAATGAGAATGCAGCAAGCAAGATAAGCTTTCGTTGCATTGAAAAATGTATTAAAATAAATAAGAAATCAAATCTACAAACAAAAAAAAATCACAATCTCTGATAAATAAGAAATCAAATCTACAAACAAACAAAAATCACAATCTCTGCTGGTATGTCCGGACAGTCCTACTTTATGACGCTAAAACATGTCCGGACAGTCCTACTGTATGAAGCTAAAACATGTCCGGACAGTCCTACGGTATGACGCTAAAACATGTCCGGACAGTCCTACTGTATGACGCTAAAACATAGACCGCAACAAAAACGAAAATGAAGAAGTTACAGACTTTCATAAATGGGGGCTTACATATAATGGAAGGATGGAAATGGTTCTGACAAGATAACCGTTGTGGAACTGCTGACAACAACCAAGCAATTGGTAGTCGAACAAGAGGTGAGGCGATGATGCTGGCGTTTGATAGAACACACTTTAAACATGTTGATAATAGAACAAGGCAGGTCTTATTCTGAAATCTCAGTGGCGAGAGAGGTGGAAGGAGATAACAAAAAAATACAGAGAGAATGGAACTGTAGTCAGTCGTGAACAGTATTAAGAAGACATAGGGAAACTTTGACGGATGGTGAAGGGTAGGAAGGCTTGGCTTGAATTTGTTGAATGCCAATACTTCATAGGGAGCTGATGGGTAATCTTGTTTCAGCCTGCTACGTGACCTTTTGACCACACTGAGAGTTGGTACAAGTGGTCTGAAAACAAATGTTTACCTACTGATGCTCATGGTTTTACTCTTTCACACTTCCTGTGACACCTCGAGTTGTAAATACTATATTCCTTTCGCTCAGTATTCTAATTTTACATCGAATGTGCCGTGATGAAGATGCTTGAGTTCTTTCGTCGACTCCTGTCCAGTATCTTTCTGAGTCAAGTGGGTGTCGATTGACATTGGTTCATCGCTGGATTCAATTTTTACTCCAAGCCATACTTTACTATCGTTTTATTTAATGTTATTTTCTGTGTTATTGAAGTTAGTTTCTTTACGAGATTTCTTTCTTGTTTAGTATTTTTTTTATTAATTAATTAGTTTTTTTCAACTGTTTGCTGTGTCCTTTGTTATTTTCGCAAAGCCTGTCTATATTTTTCATCTTTGCTTCCTGTTTGTGACAGTTGCAGACAAAAGGTAGTCCCGAAATTCCCCATGTTTCTAGAGTATTGTTCATGTATAAATGTGACTGTCACCATTCTTCTGATTAGTCTTTTTACTTTCTAATTTAGTTGCCCGTTAGCATATTTCTTTGATTGCGTCTAATTTCATGCAATACAATAGTATAGGCTTTCGGAATCGACTACTACATCGTACAAGCCACAAGAAGCCCCCAAGATCGTCACTGGCATTTGCTACCACGCATGAAGGCATGATTGAAAATGTAAAGAAGAAGAATCGAGTACTGACAGCTTCATGTGTTTTTACACTCCGTATTTCTTCAGTATCGAACGTTGGATCGTTTACCGATATTAAGTATCGGGTAATCTGAAACTTCATGCGGTATGGTGTTATTTGTTAAGCTATCAGCTAAAACCCGCCACTGTCCGGGTCTTTGTAAATGACCTATCGAATTTTTTCTTCAGATCATCTCCTCTCGCTTGTATATTCTTTGCTAATGCTTTCTTGTTTTTATGTCTCCTGTGCTATCTCTCTTTCGTATTATCTCAGCAATTCTTGTTTTATTTGATTGCTATTTCGTTAACTTTATTTCTCACCCATCCTAAGTAAAGACTTTCATTTCTTCCTTCTTACAAAGGTAGAGGTAAATATAGTCCCATAACAGATACTCGTAGGGGGAGTGAAGTACTAGAGACTTTACCATACTAGATCCAGCTTTATGAGGTGAAATGACCAGTTCCTTTCCTCGCTGCCTTTGCCTTCCCTAACTCAGGAACAGAGTCAGGTACCCATTTTAGCTGGGTAGACTGGAGCTAACGCTATGCGGTTTCTTCCTTCTTGCACCCACCGTCTTCTTTTCGGAGCTCATCAGTATCCTGTTATTCACTATGTCACATCGTTCCTTATCACACTTATCATTTGGACTCAGGATTATCACACTCTCGTCGTGTGTTTTTCCTCATTATAATCATTCCATGTGCATTATCTACACCTTATTTGTAAGCAACGTCAAGTCTGTTTTTGACAGCGAACATAAACACCTTAAATTTCACCACGCATTGACGAAAGCGAATGGCCCGAGAGACTCGTCCAAGCCACCCACTCCCCTCCTTGTTTAAAAAAAAAAAAAAGTCAGATATGGATTGTTTTTAAAGCAGCTTGTTGGACGCAGACCACGGTCACTCCAGCTTATTACACTAATTAATACAAACTAATGAATGAGTGAATGAGTAAAGACGGGGATGAGCGAATGCGTTCTCTCTGTTTGGTTCGTGAGTGAAGAGTTTCCGGAACTTGCTGGCAGCTACACTGGGTGTCTCAAGTGTCCTTTACTAGTACCGGAAGGGAGATGAAGATCTTATTAGCAGGACAGTTCAGTTGAAGCTTTACATAAGACAGTTGTGATTCTGCCATCGTCGTACTGCCCACGAACACAGTCAGAGTAGAGGTTTCCTGACATCAGCTATTGTGGAAGGTGACTGAGCATTTTTGGGCGAAAGGCCAGTTACCTTTTAGGTAAAGACGTACAACATACGACGAACATGTAGCTAGGTGAAGTATTACTGCCGTGAGGGATAAGAAATAGCTGACGTTGTCGTCCGGAACAAGAAGTTAGAAAACAACAAAGACAAGGAAATGAAGACTAATCAAAATGAATATAAATAGGATATGAGTTGCTGTAGTGACTCGCTGAAATCTTGGTTTTGAATTCAAAGCCACGTGTCAAAACAAACAAAAACAAAACAAAAAAAGGGGGGGGGGGAGAGACATCCCACAGTTACCCACATTACACAACGGTAGACAGAGAGACCCAGGTTCGGTTTTGAAGGAAAAATATTGTCTGTCTGCTATACGTGCACATTGTGCATAACGAGAACTTTTGATGGATGCATGTCTACTTTCACATACATATGTAAGAACGTCTGCATCTGCCTAGACTTATTAAGCGAAACAGCTGACGGAAATAAAGACAGTGTCAATTTGATATTATCTATTCATAGTGTTTCCTTGGTGTGAAACGAGTTTGAAACGCATACGCTGCTCCACCTTTCTGGAAAATACGTTTCCCGGCGTGTTACGTCACGACTTCCCACTTTTAATTATCATTTCATAAGTACGGTTTAAACAAAAAAATTCTAGTTTCCAGTCTTGACATATGGATGCGAGTCATGGGCAGTGACTACAACCCACAAAAGCCAGCTCCAAACCTCAGAAATGCGGTATCTGAGGAAGGTGGTTGAAGTAACAATAAGGGACATGGTCCGCAACCAGACGAAACGGCAAGGCCTCAAAACTGGTCCCTGCAGGACCCAAGTAGAACAGTCCCAACTACGATGGTTTGGCACTGTCTGCAGAATGGAAGAAGGTCCGCTACCGCGACAAGTATGGGAAACTAAGACCCAGGGATCCAGACCTCCAAGACGACCCAGAGTCCGCGGGGAGGACAACATTAGACAATCTCTGAAGGACCTAGGACTCGATAGGAATTAGGCCAGGAAGAGGACAGCCGATAGGACAGTATGGCGCTCTCTCTGGGAAAGTTCAACACCCCACGGTAGAAGAGGAACGACTAAGTAAGTACGTTTCCATGTGTCTGCATGTGTTGCCGGGAAGGATGAAAAGGGTTGAGAAGTAAGAGGCTAAACACATGAGAAATGTTGCCATCTTGAGGTAGAAAGCGCACACCATCGTTCATTCTCGTCATTTCTTGTCGGGTCATTTGTTTGTGGGTATAATAGTAAGATACGAATTGGTGGCGAGATTCTTGGATAACGCAGACATTCTTGAGGAAGACCATTTAAAAAAAAAAAAATGTGTTTGTGTGTATGCGGGGAAGACAGAGAAGTATTGGAGAGAAACATTATTGAAAGGAAAACAATAAATTTTTGGAAACGACATAAAAATTCTTAGGGAAGACATAAATTATTGGGGAAGACAGAAAGTAATGGGCGGCGGTATAAGAGATTGGACAGTTCTAAAACATGACACATTTTAGCCAAAGCGTGCCATTGAGAATCGACATGTTTGTAAACGAACTTCCACAAGGAAGGAGATCGTGGGCTAAAATTAATCTGGTAAGAAATTAAGCAGGATTTTAAACAGATTAGTTCTGTCACACCTGATTGTACATGAGACGGTACATCCTTCGAAATATCTACTTAACTTTTAAAGGCAGGCTAATCTTTACTGACCCGTCGACAGTTTGAAGAGTTTTGTGAACGTATTTAAAAGAATGTCAGGGTGTCCTACCAACAGGAGAGGGATATGTAGTTAAAAACAACAACTTATTCCTTAGTTTCTGAACTTGACTTTAACTATGCTTGTATACGTTAGTAAAAAACAAATCCTGGATCAGACACCATAAACTAATTTTGTATCCAGGCGACTAAACCTTCAAAGTTCAAAGATTATCCTGCGTCATTTGTTGAACAGTTTGAGAGATATATTATCTACACCATTGTCTCGAAATAAGAATCATTGAAGGTCAGGAGAAACTCTAGCCCACACAACATTCTTGTTTATTAACTTTGATCAGACAAATCCTGCATAGACTGTTATAGTGCACGATGCTTAAAAGTCACAACGGGCTGATCACCCGCTTGCTAGTCACTTCGATTACGGAAACAACAGCAAATGGGCTGATTTGCCGTTGCCCTAAAGACGCCACTAGGCGTGATGGGAAACAATGGCAAAGAAAACCTATCTGCTGTTGCCCTAAGACGGCACTAGGCGTAATGGCCACTGACTGCTTTGACGGTCGGTGGCTAAGGACGGAAGAAGAAAGAAGAATGCTTAAAAGTACCTTCATATTTAAAAATAGCTATTTCTTCACTTCTATCCAATTAATTTATATGAAACCAACGTCAAAGTGAAGATAATTAACTGTCATTTTATTACATGACACGTTATGTCACATTATTATTACAGCTCAGCGGAACGTCTGTTATGTTCAACACATGAACCCCTCTAGCGAGCAGAAATTTTTTCTCTCCCTTGTAATGTCAATTTATTGGCCATATTGAATTTTATTTTGTTTATGTGAATACAAAATATGTGAATAAAAAAATATTTGAAAAAAAAAGAAATGACAATTATTGCTCCTTAGTTTGACATTTGTTTCATGCATATCCAATGGAAACAGGTGAGGCCACAACAATTTAAAAATAGGACGTGGCTTTTCAGTCATATTATTTAAATTTTAATTTAAATAAAGGTGTATTAACTATTCCCGTCACTTGGAAACCACGCATCTCTGAGGAAACAAACCTACAGTTGCCATCAGAGTTAAATACATATTTAAAACAAGGGCAGAGGGATATCACTGTAAGACATGATGCGCGTCGTCATTGTCATCGGTAAATCTGCTGAACTGCATTTATGACTGGCATTTTTATTTCATGACATCTTTGTTTTTCTGTTATTAACCTAGGTCAAGGTCAGTTTGGCGAAAGAGATTTGGTTAGCCAGGCTGAAGAACATCTAGAATGTGCAGCACGTCATCCATTTGAGTTCAGCGTTCCTCAGGTATGTTCATCATCATCGTCTTCACTGCCCTTCAGCATAGTGCAAAGACCGTCAGTTTGCTCACACCACGCCCACCCGTCCTGTGTCGCCGTGCAAGTTCTACGAGCGATGTCTGTCTCTTTATATATGTTTTCAGTTTTCTTATCCATATGTTTCTGGTCTCCCTTCTTTAACATTTACTGTGTGGATTCCAGAACGAGGATTGCCTTTTAATGCATATCAGCTGGTTTCCTCAGCGGTGTGTCCTGTCTAGCCCCACAGTCTTTATCTCACGTCTATTTCCGCTGGTATTTGTCTGGGTCATTCTACCAAGTTCACTAATATTTATTTAGTAACACGCAAATACCTCGCTAAATGACGGGAAATAAATATGTTGTGCTCTTTCTGCTACATATCCTGATGACGACACTAATTCTTCTGTGCTCATTTCATTCATTCCTTTTGCATTCCATTTTAACTTAATTGGATCTTTCTAGTCAAACTTATCATGACTCATCATAGTCAGTCATAAATTCACCACGACAAAATTGAAAGGCCTTTGTGCACTTTAAATGCGTGTTCAATTTAATTGTCACGGTGCGATGTGCGCTACTTCCATATTTTCTCGAAAAGGGGGCATGATTTTTTCATTGTTCTTTACAGTACGTTTCACTTAGACAATTAGTCATCTGGGGATTTTTGACATTGAACAAATAGTTAACATCTCCACTGTTGTAACAAGTTTATCATTTCTTGATTTATACTTTTATTGATATTTTTTTATAATGGAGTTTATTAAAGTCAACTTCGAGCAGCTATAAATAGTTAACATTTGTGTAATTCTAAAGACCGAAACCATACAAAAATAAAACGAACCAGTTTTACTTGGAACAGCAGTTCTCTGCTACAAACTAATTTAAAGTATGTCCGACGTCCAGTTTGTTTAATGCTGAATATATTCATTGCTTTTCTTTTAAATGCGTTTTCCAGGTTCACTTTGCATTTTACAACCAAGTGACGCAGCCAATGGCAGACTGTCTGAAGAAGATGGGCGTGTTTGTGTGGGGTGAGATTGTACCCGTTGAAGAAAACGTTCATGCCAAACTGGAGACATTCATTGATGATGATACACATCGTGACAGTGATACTGATGAGTATGATTATGAGAAGTGTGGCATTAGAGATAACGTGTACACAGACAAGAAAGACATACACGACAGTACCCTGCGCCATGTGTCCAGCGATGAACAACATTCTTTGGCTTCATCTTTGGGAACTTCCAACAGTGCTCGTTCTTCAGATCAATCTAGCTCAGATACTGTCAGAATTTGTGAGAATGTGGACTTATATAATCCAGGTCAGCGTTGCATTGTAGGGAAATGTAACATCACTGAAAAATTAGCTGATTTCAGGAGTTCAATTCCGGAATTTCACAGCTTGTTTCTTCAGCTTGTGACTAGTCCGCCTGTCTATGGCTCGGAAGCAGCCACGTCAGTTTTGAAGGTTGATCATTCAGTCAGCACTATTTCACGCGTCAATTTGGACATCACTACTCTTATTGCTTTCGTGTCATCCGTCACCAACGGAAACTGCCATTTTGTCTTCCGTGATAACGTTCTCACCCTCCAAGCCAAAGAGGAACGAGAGAGTCATGTGCTGCCCATACTAGAGAAGTACTTGAAAGGTAATGCGCTTCCAAACACTCTTTCATCTCATGTATTTTACTTCTGTGTGTCAGTATAAAAATGATGTCAGTGTACACAGAATATGCATGTGAATATGAAAAGGATATGAATACGAGGGGGTTGGTTTGGTTTGGTTTTAAATGTCATCTTCATTACACACGGACACCTCCATCAGTGCTCAGATCTCATCACTTAGATCACACAACGAGGATCTCACTCAGCACATTGCACGAACACCGTAGCATCGGCGAGGATCCCAGTGTGTGTATACAGGAATTACACAATCTATAGATATTTTTGTGGTGGGTAGGTTTCCTAATTCTTAGATTTTGTCAGGGCATCGGCCGTATGGCCTACTGTTTTTCGATTTCCAGCTGGTTAGGAAATTTTAAGGTGCACAACTTGCACACATGACTTCTATCTTTTGGCTTTTGTCCAAGAAGGCTAGACATCCAATCTCACTACCCAGGAGATGGGGGGAGGGGGGGGGGAAGTATGACGTCATTAGGAACCACTAGTTCTGAACAAATGCCCATTAATTATATTCCCTCCCAGCACAGAGCAACTTCTGGGAAGGTTAAGGCGGCCGGCGTGATGCTGACCACATCACCCCTAGTGTGCCGATGGTCAAGAAAATATGGGCCTAACACCATATTCCCAATATGCCTCAATGGGCGTGTAACGGGATCCTTTTACCTTTACCAGCACAGGGCTATGATCAATGGGGAGCTAGTGTGACGAAAGAATGAAGGAATGAAGTCTTCATAAGAATGGATTTTTACTGGTTAACAATGAGACAGTTGTGGGGAGTAGGAATGGACAGGCTGGCGGACAGATAGACACATTTGATAGTTAATTTGATAGACAGAAGAACGGACGAATATATGAATGGGCAGATATGTTGATTAGTTATAACAATTTATATATTGTTTCAAAGTATAAGCGAACGATATATTAGAATAACAACGAGAAACATATGAGTGTATGACGTTACTTCTGCGGTTGATCTCACAACTTCACAGCCTATTAGCGAGTCCACCTGTCACGGAATACCTCCCCTTTTGTTTAACAGTAGTGGTCCACCAGTGGCTAACACTCAATAGTATCTAAGATGGGCCTTCAAAGGTGTCTACCTTCGCACAAGATTACCTCTTGGCAGAGTTGTAGATAGATGGATAATGACGCTTCTATCTCAAGGTAGTGTCCACAACATGTTTTCCGAAGTCAAGAACAATGCTGGATAGGGCAGAGCACTATTAACTTATATCTGATCCGTCGCCTTTTGTGAAGAATTTAAGCAATGGTTTTAGCCCGTTCAAGCCCCCAGCTGGTGTAAATCCAGCGAAATTACTTTTATAAGTATTTGCTCTTTAGATGTAAATATATGTCTAGATGTAAAGAGTCTTGCTCATACGTTTGCTTTCACAAATATAATAATTGAATCAACTATGATTGTTTTGTTTTAAACAAATTTAATAATCAATTAGTCTTAACAGGTTAAAATAGCGATGGAATGATGGTGAATTTTAGATCTAAATAAAATTGTCTTCTCTGAGACTTGGGTTGAGGATTGATAAAAACAATTGTCCTTTTTCTGTTTCTTTAATAAACTTAGGTGGTCAAGTGAGTCCTACAGCCGTGGTTTTGTCAATTCTTCTGTGATGAGGGCACTTCTCCACACAACTCGTCCAATGTAGGCAGTTAGTGTTGATTCCATACTTTTAATTCACAACTGGTGACGTCGAAACTTTAACCTTGCAGCTTCTTACCATGAACAGTCTGATAGCTTCGTTCCACGAACTTTAGACAAAATAAAAAGAACAAAAGTGGTTTTCAAGAGTCTGCCTGAGACAAGACAAAAGGTCTGTGTGACGCCTGAGACAAGACAAAAGTCTGAGTGAGGACTGAGAAGATAAATGAGTTATGGTGTTGCTTGTGGATAGAGTGACGTATAGTTATCAGGAGTAAAGAACAGATACTGGCTCTCCCTCCTACCACTCAGTGACTATGTTTCAACTACTGTCACTCCGCGTCTCTCTCTTAATTGGAGTAAGGTTTAGTACACATTAGTAACTCCACAGACAAACAAGTACCAGTACAGATAGTGACAAGTACAAGTACAGATAGTAAAAAGCGTCTGATCCACCGTAAGAGGTCTAATTTATTAAGGGTAAAACTATTGCAAATAAAAGGAAACAGTAAAATTGTCAAAATCACAAAGTTTTAAATCACACACAAAAAAATGCATAAACCCAAAATCTTGTGTCAACAACGCTGGAAAATAAGAAACCTAGAATAATCAAACGAGCTTGACTCTCGGGTCTACGTAATTCCTTTTTTCCCTAATAATGTGGGGTAGAGGTTAAATTAATCCTTCGCAGAATACCCTGAAATAAAGAAGTCCCTACACACCCAAAATAAAACCGCTGACTTCTTCTTGTCAGCCACACAGCTATTAAACTCCATTAATGTCCCACTGTTATTACCAGCTCTCCCTCTCCCAAGCACTTTTTCTGAGTGCACTTCCTGTCGTAAAATTAACAGAGATACAACGTTAAAATACCTCAAAAGATAACATGTAAGGATAAAAACATAATGCGTAGGCTGCTGATAGTACATGATCGCCCTGACCGCGGGTCATCACCCTCCATAAAAATTGACTTGCTAGACGGGAAGTCAAAACGGTTACCATTTGAACGGGATGAGAACGGCGGATCAAAAGGAAAAAAATATGACTGAAAAATTGCGTGAGACTAGCAAGGCTAAGGAGACGCAATTGGGGGGGAGGGGGGGGGGAAGGAAAAATTCACGTCCCCAAATTGACACGAGGTACGGAAAGGGACGCTTTTGCGATACCAAGCCTTTGATTTGAATTCAGCGGCTAAACGCAGATGCTTGAAATATTACAAAATTTAAAAAGTAACTTTTTCTTAATACTAATGTTAGGAATATAAAAATTAGCTGGCCGGATGGCCCATTCTGAGCAGTGAAATAATATGCTTTTAATTATACAGACGGATAGATAATAATGAAGACATTGACAAAAGACTGTGTTGTTCACATCAGCGAAAGACTGCATTGAATCAAACATGTCACTATTTGCACAAAAATCGCGACCTTGAAGACTCAAGTGTCCAAATCTAGTTAGAATGAAAGAGAAGGGGAATTGGTGGAAGCTGTGGCTAAAAATAACTTTTCAGACAAAAATTGTAGAGGGGATGAATAGGTTGGTTCAAAAACCAAGTACGTTTTTGTGAAAACGCAAGTAGAGACGGACGGACTAACAGATAAAAATCCATACTTGACTGAAGCATGACTGAAATGACTTTAGTGTAGGAAATTTGAATTGAAAAACACAAGGCAGTGATTGGCCACAGACAATCATATTATCGGCGCTCAGACGCGCATTTGGGGTCATTCAGAATAAGTTGTCCAGTGATAGACACAGTAAATTTCAAGTGTGGTGATTTCCAAATGAAATAAATTGAAATAAGTTCAGGGACGCCATACTATAGCCAGCAGCTCAGCTGAGTTTTGCTAGCATTTCTGTGTTCTTTATTCATAATCTGGTAAGATTGAAATTATTTCTTTGTATATTTTGAATATTGTTTAATGTTTCGAGTGATTTGATACTGCCATATCGAAATCTAGCCTTACAAACAAGTAAGGATTTGCTCTAGACCCCCCGCCCTAGTTCAGGGTCTAGGGACAAACAATATACATAAACTCCAGCAAGGGTTAGGAAGGACAGATCAAGTGTTGAGAACAATGAAACATATTACCTATCCTATTTTAGGGCAGGAAACTAATGAACCTATTTCAGAATCTGTAGTCTGGGAGGACTTATCCGATGTGAAACCAACATGGTAAAATGTGCTGTATGGTCAGAGAGATCTGACCCGTCTATATGTTGTTGTTGTGTAGTGTGTGTCCAGTCATGGTTAGAGAATGGAATTTGACACATAAATAATACTTTGATTGCAGAGCTGTGAGTTTCAGTTGGCACCCAAGCGGTGTCGAATGAGTTGGTGATTTTACACGAGTGGATCCGTGCAGTAACGTTGTGTCAGAGCATTTTCTTATTGCCCCCAAGCACGGAGAGGTGGGGCCACCATAAGTCTTATATTGCCCCCAAGCACGGAGAGGTGGGGCCACCAGATCTCAGCACCAGAGCTACCTATTCAAAGTTGAGTGAGCCTCTGGTCTGCTGGAAATTCACCAACTCCATTTAGTTACTAACAATCCCATAAAATTCCTGCCATTACTGGACAATGTGTAGTCACTATAGATCGGGAGTGATGAGGCCACCCCAACAGCACAACCATTAACTATCCTCCCAATTAGATGACTGCTATAAACACTAATAAAACTAAATAGTCTAGTAACATACATATGTACACCCTTGCATTTATTATGTAATATTCCATGCATTTCTTTCAAAATTTCTAAATCTTTCATAAGTTCTGGTCAAAATAAAACTTGGTCCAGAACGAAATAAATGTAAGAAAATTTCTATCAAAATTTTTACACACTTGAGTTAGTTCAGTGTATTATAACATTTGTTAAATATTATTAGACTTCTTAAATATCTGTGTGTGTGTCTATAAACTATCACACCACATTACATATCATTACCCTAGACATTTAACGTAGCCACATTCATTAGAAAAAAAAAAAAGATAAGTGTGAGGTCGTAGTGGTAGCGAGAAGGGCCTTCTGACAATTCACAGTTACATATTATCTCAGGAGCCTTCACAGCTGACCTCATGCATCACACGTAGTACTATCACCATCATATAATACCATCAAACCCACTACATATATTGGGGTCTCTTTGTCCCGGGATCATTAGCCCAACAGTAATATTAGGATCTCCTGGTGGGAGAAATAAAATTAGGGGAACAAAATTGTAAAATTCCCTTTAAAATTAAAAGTGTCCCTGCAGATAAAAGTTGGTGAATCTTCACAGCCAGTAATAAGTAATTAGTTAATTAATTAATTAGAATTATTTAGACTATAGTAATTAGAAGTAATTTAGTGGTTAGAGATTTATCTTGTATATTATTATATTGTCTAAAAAGTATGGCGGAGCTAGCAAAATTCCGATCAGCTGCTGTGCTGACCGCAAAGGAGATGGGAATGGATGGTCAGATTTTAATTCAATATGTAACGGCTGAATGTGATAAATATATTGAAAGGGATGAATGGAGAATAGAAAAAGTGGCTGCAAGAAAATGAGCGTCTGAAAGGTTGGCTGGAGAGAAGGGGCTAGAGGCTGAGACTAAGAGGTTGCAGATTGAGGCAGAAGACAAACGACAGCAAAGGGAGGCAGAAGATAAAAAGGCCGAAAGGGAGGCAGAAGATAGAAGGTTGCAAAGGGAGCACGAATTACGACTAAGGGAGCTGGAATTACAAGGCCAGGCTCCTGAAAATGGTGCCAGCCCTTTTGCCTCAGATGCTACGCCTAGTCTGGGAGCCTCAAACTCAGCTATGGGGTTTCATTTAGACCATTTTGTTGAAAAAGACGATGACATAGAGGGGTACCTAGGACGTTTTGAGTTATTAGCTACTACATATGGGTTAGAGAGAGAGAGGTGGAGTTTAAAGCTATCACAGGGACTGAGAGGTACTTCTTATGAAGTATTTGCTAAAATGAACAGGGAAGACCAAGACAATTATGACATGTTAAAGCAGGCTTTGTTATTGAGGTACGAAAAAAATGGGGAATTTTATCGTAAGAAATTTAGAAATGCCAAACTGTTGTCTGGGGAGACATACCACCAATTCTCTGCCAGACTAGAAACCTATTTGGAGAAATGGACTGCTCTGGGGAAGACCCAAGATCTTAAAGAAATGATCATGATTGAGCAATTGAGAGAGTCCATGGCTCCAGACATGAGAAAATTTCTCATGGAACAAGGTGCAGAGAAGTTGGGGGAGGTTTTAAATGTCGCTGAGAGGTATCAGGCAGCCCAGGCAGAGGTAAGTGGTGCTAAAAAGAAGCACATAGATAATTTTAAAGCTCCACAGCAATTTAATAAATTTGATAATAGAGAGCAGGGAAATAAAGGTAGGACAAATTTTGAACGGCCAAGAAATGACTACCGAGACAGAAACTAACAGTTCAATGACCAAAAGTTCAATGAAAGAAAACCGTTGAACCAAGGAAAAAGATGGTGTAAATGGTGCAAGAAGGATAACCATAACACCGAATTTTGTAGAAGGAAACCTTCAAACATTGCTGCAATGAAGTCGGGGACGCAAAGATTAAAGGTTAATCCTAATGGACAACAGGAACCTTATCACCCCCCAGTTTGTGAGGATGTTATTTGTAATGGGGTCACCATAAGGTGCCTTTATGATACAGGTTTGGATTATGATTCAGTTGTGAAGTCTAGCCTAGTGGACCCAAGTCAGTATACCACAGAAACAGTGGAAATACAAGGGGCAACTAAGGACATACCACTCATGACACTTCCCATTGCAAGGATAACGGTGAAAACTCGCTATGTGGAAGGAGAAATCAGAGCAGCAGTGATAGATGAACCAATCTACCCTCTGATATTGGGGTGTAGATACGTCTTCTTGGGGAATCCCGAGAGACCTGTGATCATGGCGACAGTGCAGACCAGGTCACAGAAGAAGGAGGAAGAAGGTGAACCTATAAATGCTCATCCAGAGGAGATGAGGAAGGCGCAGGCTGAGGATAGGACACTCAAGACCTGTTTTAAAAAATTGCCCAAATGCCACACACCTCCGAGCAAGGGGGAATATTTCATGAAGCACAAACTCTTATACAGGAAGGCCGGAACTGGAACAAATGGTCACAACCAGCTGGTTCTTCCCACTTCATATAGAGATAAAGTGATGGAACTCGGGCATGCGATTCCCTTCAGTGGTCACATGGGGATCAGCGCCACAGGACAGCGTATAGCTTGTCATTACTTCTGGCCAGGGATAACGGAGGAGTATAAAAAGATATGTCAAATCCTGCCCAGAATGTCAAAGGGTAGCTCCAAAGCACTGGACTGCTCCTGCAACTCTAGGGGAAATGCCCATAGTGGGAACACCTTTTGAGAGGGTTGCAGTGGA
Source organism: Oreohelix idahoensis (assembly GCA_024509875.1). NCBI lineage: Eukaryota > Metazoa > Mollusca > Gastropoda > Stylommatophora > Oreohelicidae > Oreohelix > Oreohelix idahoensis. Next base: position 562,141 of record JAMPIV010007135.1, on the reverse strand, counting down.
TATTGTAGGACCTCTCACTCGGACCAAGAGGAGGAATAGTTACATCCTTACTCTGGTGGACACTTGTTCTATGTGGGGAGAGGCGGTAGCCCTGCCATCAATTGATTCAAAACATGTAGCAGAGGCACTACTTACAATATTTACCCGATTAGGATTCCCGCATCAAATCTTGACGGATAATGGTTCTCAGTTCAAGGGGAAACTAACGGAAGAAGTTTTTAAGCTATTTCAAGCCAGACACTTTCATTGTAGTCCGTACCATCCGCAAGGGAACGGCCAGGTAGAGAGGTTTAACGGGACTCTCATTTCTATCCTGAGAAAGCTGGCACACGAAAAACCGGATCTGTGGGATCAATTCCTGCCCGCCGCATTGTTTGCGTACTGGGAGGTACCACATAGTTCAACCGGGATGGCTCCCGCAACTCTGCTATTTGGGAGGCCCATAAAAGGTCCCTTAGAAGCCCTATTAAGGACCTGGACAGATGAGAAGGCGGAAGAGACTGTTACCTCATCTTATCAATACGTGAACGAACTGACCACTCGTTTGAAAGCTGGATGGAAACTGGCAAATGATAATTTGAAACAAGCCAGGAAAAAACATGCAGCATATTTTAATAGGAAGGCAAAGGACAGGGAACTGGCAGTCGGAGAGAAGGTGCTGCTTCTACTACCCGGAAGCCAGAATAAATTACAAATTGGATGGCAAGGTCCATATACGGTTCTAGAGAAGGTGTCTAGAACAAACTATAAAATTGACAAAAAGGGGAAGGAGAAAGTTTATCATGTAAACCTGTTAAAGAAGTATCTGGACAGATCATTCCAGGAAAGCACCCCCTTACTGACCTTAGCTATCGCAACTCAAATGCAAAAGGAACCACTCACCTCACATGAATACCCATTACATCCTTGTGAAACAGCAGCACAGGTAAAAGTCAGTAAGCACCTGACTAAAAATCAGAGGGAGAGAGTTCAACAGGTTCTGGAGGAACATACAGATGTATTAACAGATAAACCAGGCCATACAAATTTGCTACAGTATGACATGAAACTGGTAGACTCAAACCCAATCTGTATGAGAGCCTATTCTATTCCGTTCGCGAAGGAGAAGGCATTGAAGGAAGAAATAGATTATTTGTTGAAGGAGGGGATTATTTCGCACAGTGAATCATCTTTTAGTTCTAGTGTCGTTTTGTTGAGAAAACCGTCTGGGGAACACAGACTGTGCATAGATTACAGGAAACTGAATGCTGTCACAGAAGGACAAGTGGATCCATTACCAGACACAAAACAGTTATTTGCCAGACTGAACAAGGCAAAATACTTTTCAAAGGTGGATCTTAGTAAAGGCTATTACCAGATCCCAGTGAAGCCTGAAGTGAGACCTTATTTGGCTTTTAGCACTTCGGATGGACATTATGAATTCAATATGCTACCATTCGGACTGAAAAATGCTCCGAGTGTGTTTTCAAGGATGATGCGCAAATTGTTGGATCCCCTGAATAACCCATGTATCACGAATTTCATGGATGATATTCTCGTCGCCACAGAGACATTTGAAGAACACATTGAAGCTCTAGAAATGTTATTTAATAGGCTTCGGGAGGCGAACTTAACTGCTAGGCCAACAAAATGTTGTATTGGATGCAAAGAGTTGGAATTCTTGGGGCACACTGTATATCAGGGTAATATGACCCCTGATCCTAAGAATTTGGAAAAACTGCAGAGAGCACCTAGGCCACAAACAAAAAAGGACGTGCGATCATTCGTGTCGTTATGCGGATTTTATCAGAAATACATCAAAAATTTTAACGCTATTTGTGCTCCTCTGACTGATCTGACTCGCAAGGGACTTCCAGATAAAATTATTTGGACTGCACAATGTGAACTAGCGTTCCAAGAGTTAAAGGAAAAACTCACTAGCAAGCCTATTCTCAAACTGCCTGATTTGACACAGGACTTTGTCTTAAGAACCGATGCAAGTAATGTAGGACTCGGAGGGGCTTTGTTGCAAAGATCATCTTCACCTGATGGGGAACTGAAACCAGTCGCTTATGCAAGCCGCAAATTGAATAAGGCGGAACAAGGATACTCCACAAGCGAAAAAGAATGTTTAGCGTTAATCTGGGCAATAAAGAAGTTTCAAATCTATCTGTATGGTAGGACTTTTGTGGTCGAGACGGACCATCAGCCTCTCGTATTCTTATCTCAGGCTAAGCATGAAAACGCAAGATTGCTGAGGTGGTCTTTATTGCTTCAACCTTATCAGTTTAGTATCCAATATATCCCAGGCAAATTGAATGTTGGTGCAGATTTCCTCAGTCGGCACCCCTGTGATCAAAATTAGAGTAGTGGCAGACGTGAGGAGTAATTTTACCTATGTGTATCGCTGGTTTTGGAACTTGCCGTAGGCATGTTTTCAAGTGGGGAGATGTGTCGTAAAATTAACAGAGATACAACGTTAAAATACCTCCAAAGATAACATGTAAGGATAAAAACATAATGCGTAGGCTGCTGATAGTACATGATCGCCCTGACCGCGGGTCATCACCCTCCATAAAAATTGACTTGCTAGACGGGAAGTCAAAACGGTTACCATTTGAACGGGATGAGAACGGCGGATCAAAAGGAAAAAAAAATATGACTGAAAAATTGCGTGAGACTAGCAAGGCTAAGGAGACGCAATTGGGGGGGGGGGGGGGGAAGGAAAAATTCACGTCCCCAAATTGACACGAGGTACGGAAAGGGACGCTTATGCGATACCAAGCCTTTGATTTGAATTCAGCGGCTAAACGCAGATGCTTGAAATATTACAAAATTTAAAAAGTAACTTTTTCTTAATACTAATGTTAGGAATATAAAAATTAGCTGGCCGGATGGCCCATTCTGAGCAGTGAAATAATATGCTTTTAATTATACAGACGGATAGATAATAATGAAGACATTGACAAAAGACTGTGTTGTTCACATCAGCGAAAGACTGCATTGAATCAAACATGTCACTATTTGCACAAAAATCGCGACCTTGAAGACTCAAGTGTCCAAATCTAGTTAGAATGAAAGAGAAGGGGAATTGGTGGAAGCTGTGGCTAAAAATAACTTTTCAGGCAAAATTGTAGAGGGGATGAATAGGTTGGTTCAAAAACCAAGTACGTTTTTGTGAAAACGCAAGTAGAGACGGACGGACTAACAGATAAAAATCCATACTTGACTGAAGCATGACTGAAATGACTTTAGTGTAGGAAATTTGAATTGAAAAACACAAGGCAGTGATTGGCCACAGACAATCATATTATCGGCGCTCAGACGCGCATTTGGGGTCATTCAGAATAAGTTGTCCAGTGATAGACACAGTAAATTTCAAGTGTGGTGATTTCCAAATGAAATAAATTGAAATAAGTTCAGGGACGCCATACTATAGCCAGCAGCTCAGCTGAGTTTTGCTAGCATTTCTGTGTTCTTTATTCATAATCTGGTAAGATTGAAATTATTTCTTTGTATATTTTGAATATTGTTTAATGTTTCGAGTGATTTGATACTGCCATATCGAAATCTAGCCTTACAAACAAGTAAGGATTTGCTCTAGACCCCCCGCCCCAGTTCAGGGTCTAGAGACCAATAAAATACATAAACTCCAGCAAGGGTTAGGAAGGACAGATCAAGTGTTGAGAACAATGAAACATATTACCTATTCTATTTTAGGGCAGGAAACTAATGAACCTATTTCAGAATCTGTAGTCTGGGAGGACTTATCCGATGTGAAACCAACATGGTAAAATGTGCTGTATGGTCAGAGAGATCTGACCCGTCTATATGTTGTTGTTGTGTAGTGTGTGTCCAGTCATGGTTAGAGAATGGTGTAATGAAATTGACAGAGATACAACGGTAAAATATCTCCAAAGATAACATATAAGGATAAAAAACATAATGCGTAGGCTGCTGATGTACATGATCGCCTAGACCGCGGGTCATCACCCTCCATAAAAATTGACTTGCTAGACAGGAGGGGAACGGAGGATCAAAAAGGAAAAATATGACTGGAAAGATTGCGTGAGACTAGAAAGGCTAAGGAGACGCAATTGGGGGGGGGGGGGGGGGGGGGGGGGGGGGGGGGAGGAACGGAGAAAAGTCACGTTTCCCAAGTTGACATAAAAAGTAAGCAACTCGACAGAAGGGACCATAGATATGTTACGCCACAGTCATTTATTGGACGCTTTTGCGATACCAAGCCCTTGATTTGAATTCAGCGGCTAAACGCAGATGTTAGGAATATTACAAAAATTAAAAAGTATTTTTTTCTTAATATTAATGTTAGGAATATAAAAATTAGCTGGCCGGATGGCCTATTCTGAGCAGTGAACTAATATGTTCTTAATTTTACAGACGGATAGATAATATTGAAGATAATGACAAAAGACAGTGTTGTTCACATCATCGACAGACTGTATTGAATCTAAAAGTGTCGCTAATTGCACAAAAAAAACACGATTTTGGGACGCAGGTGTTCAAATTTACTTAGTATGGAGGAGAGGGTTTTTGGGTGGTAGCTGTGTCTAAATATAACTTTTAACGACAAAATTTTGGAGGGGAGAGAAAGGTTGGTTCAAAAATCAAGTACATTTTGTAGAAACACAAGTAGAGACGGACAGACTAACAGATAACCATCCATACTTGACTGAAGCATGACTGAAATGACTTTATGGTAGGAAATTTGAAATTTAAAATAAACCTAGGCAGTGATTGGCCACAGACAATCATATCATTAGCGCTCAGACGCGAAAGTGGGGCCATTCTTCAATAGTTGTTCAGTGATAGACACAGATTTTAAAGTGTGGTGATTTCCATATGAAAGAAAGTGTAAGAAGTTTAGGGACGCCATACTATAGCCAGCAGCTCAGCTGAGTTTTGCTAGCAATTCTGTGTTATTTATTCATAATCTGGTAAGATTGAAATTATTTCCTTATATATTTTGAATATTGTTTCATGTTCGAGTGATTTGATACTGCCATATCGAAATCTAGCCTTACAAACAAGTAGGGATTTGCTCTAGACCCCCGCCCAAGTCAGGGTCTAGGGACCAACGGTGTACATAAACTCCAGCAAGAGTTAGGCAAGACAGATCAAGTGTTGAGAATAATGAAACATATTACCTATCCTCTTTTAGGGCAGACAACTAATAAATATTTTTCAGAATCTATAGTCTGGGAGGATCTATCTGATGTAAACCCACCATGGTAAATGTGCTGTTTGGTCAGAGAGATCTGACCTGTCTGTATGATGTGGTTGTTGTGTCAGTGTTGTGTCCAGACGTGGGTAGAGAATAGATTTTGACACATGGCCCATACTTTGATTGCAGAGCTGTGAGTTTCTGTTGTCAACCAAGCAGTGTCTATTCAGTTGGTGACTTACTCGAGTGTATCTGTGCAGTACTTGTGACAGAGACCACCATTATTGCCCGCCAGCACGGAGAGGTGGGACCACCAGATTTCAGCACCAGAGCTACAACCACAACATGAGTGAGCCTCTGGTCTGCTGGACATTCACCAACGCTGTGTAGTTACTAATACCCTCATAAAAATTCCCACCATTTTCTGGACACTGTGTAGTCAATATAGACAGGTGTGATGAGACCACCCCAACAGCACAAACATTAACTATCCTCCCAAGTAGATGACTACTAGAACATTTTAATAAAACTAACTAGTATAGTACATATATATGTACACTATTGCATTTATGATATAATATTCCATGCATTTCTTTTCATAATCTCTAAATCCTTTTAAGTTCTGGTCAACCTAAAAAATTGACACAGAACAAAATAAATGTAATATAATTCTATCAAAAAATTTTACACTATTGAGTTAGTTCAGTGTGTTGTAATATTTGTTAAATATTATTAGTTTTGTTAAATATCTGTGGGTATATCTATAACCTATTACACCACACTACATATCATAACCCTAGACACTTTACGTAGCCACATTCATTTAAAAAAATTAAGTGTGAGGTCGTAGTGGTAGCAAGAAAGGCCTTCTGACAATTCTCAACTACATTTTATCTCAGGAGCCTTCACAGCTGGCCTCATACATTACATTTAGTAATATCACCATCATACAATACCATCAAACACCACTACATATATTGGGGTCTTGTCCAGGGATAAGTAGCCAACAGTAATATTAGGATCTCCTGGTGAGAGAAATAAAAGTAGGGAAATAAATTGTAAAATTCCCTTTAACATTAAAAGTGTCCCTGCAGATAAAAGTTGGTGAATCTTCACAGCCAGTAATAATTAATTAGTTAACTGGTTAGTTAGAATTAGTTAGACTATAGTCATAAGAAGTACTTAGTGTATTTACGGGTTAGAGATTTAGCTTGTATATTATTATATTGTCTAAAAAGTATGGCGGAGCTGGCAAAATTTAGATCAGCTGCTGTGCTCACCGCGAAGGAGATGGGAATGGATGGTCAAATTTTAATTCAATACGTAACGGCTGAATGTGATAAATATATTGAACGGGAAGAAAGGAGGTTAGCTGAAGAGAAGAGGTTAGAGGCTGATAGAGAAATTAAGAGGCTGCAGATTGAGGCAGAAGAAAAACGACAGCAAAGGGAGGCAGAAGAAAAACGACAGCAAAGGGAGGCAGAAGAAAAACGACAGCAAAGGGAGGCAGAAGAAAAAAGGTTGACTGCCGAAAGGGAGGCAGAAGATAGAAGGTTGCAAAGGGAGCACGAATTACGACTAAGGGAGCTGGAATTACAAGGCCAGGCTCCGGAAAATGGTGCCAGCCCTTTTGCCTCAGATGCTACGCCCAGTCTGGGAGCCTCAAACTCAGCTATGGGGTTTCATTTAGACCATTTTGTTGAAAAAGACGATGACATAGAGGGGTACCTAGGACGTTTTGAGTTATTAGCTACTACATATGGGTTAGAGAGAGAGAGGTGGAGCTTAAAGCTATCACAGGGATTGAGAGGTACTTCTTATGAAGTATTTGCCAAAATGAACAGGGAAGACCAAGACAATTATGACATGTTAAAGCAGGCTTTGTTATTAAGGTACGAGAAGAATGGTGAATTTTATCGTAAGAAATTTAGAAATGCCAAACTGTTGTCTGGGGAGACATACCACCAATTCTCTGCTAGACTAGAAACCTATTTGGAGAAATGGACGGCTCTGGGGAAGACCCAAGATCTTAAGAAATGATCATGATTGAGCAATTGAGAGAGTCCATGGCTCCAGACATGAGAAAATTTCTCATGGAACAAGGTGCAGAGAAGTTGGGGGAAATTTTAAATGTTGCTGAGAGGTATCAGGCAGCCCAGGCAGAGGTAAGTGGTGCTAAGAAGAAGCACATAGACAATTTTAAAGCTCCACAGCAATTTAATAAATTTGATAATAGAGAGCAGGGAAATAAAGGTAGGACAAACTTTGAGCGGCCAAGAAATGACTATCGCGACAGAAACTCACAGTTCAATGACCAAAAGTTCAATGAAAGAAAACCGTTGAACCAAGGAAAAAGATGGTGTAAATTGTGCAAGAAGGATAACCATAACACCGAATTTTGTAGAAGGAAACCTTCAAACATTGCTGCAATGAAGTCGGGGACGCGAAGATTAAAGGTTAATCCTAATGGACAACAGGAACCTTATCACCCCCCAGTTTGTGAGGATGTTATTTGTAATGGGGTCACCATAAGGTGCCTTTATGATACAGGTTTGGATTATGATTCAGTTGTGAAGTCTAGCCTAGTGGACCCAAGTCAGTATACCACAGAAACAGTGGAAATACAAGGGGCGACTAAGGACATACCACTCATGACACTTCCCATCGCAAGGATAACGGTGAAAACTCGCTATGTGGAAGGAGAAATCAGAGCAGCAGTGATAGATGAACCAATCTACCCTCTGATATTGGGGTGTAGATACGTCTTCTTGGGGAATCCCGAGAAACCTGTGATCATGGCGACAGTGCAGACCAGGTCACAGAAGAAGGAGGAAGAAGGTGAACCTATAAATGCTCATCCAGAGGAGATGAGGAAGGCGCAGGCTGAGGATAGGACACTCAAGCCCTGTTTTAAAAAATTGCCCAAATGCCACACACCTCCGAGCAAGGGGGAATATTTCATGAAGAACAAACTCTTATACAGGAAGGCCGGAACTGGAACAAATGGTCACAACCAGCTGGTTCTTCCCACTTCATATAGAGATAAAGTGATGGAACTCGGGCATGCGATTCCCTTCAGTGGTCACATGGGGATCAGCGCCACAGGACAGCGTATAGCTTGTCATTACTTCTGGCCAGGGATAACGGAGGATATAAAAAGATATGTCAAATCCTGCCCAGAATGTCAAAGGGTAGCTCCAAAGCACTGGACTGCTCCTGCAACTCTAGGGGAAATGCCCATAGTGGGAACACCTTTTGAGAGGGTTGCAGTGGATATTGTAGGACCTCTCACTCGGACCAAGAGGAGGAACAGTTACATCCTTACTCTGGTGGACACTTGTTCTATGTGGGGAGAGGCGGTAGCCCTGCCATCAATTGATTCAAAACATGTAGCAGAGGCACTACTTACAATATTTACCCGATTAGGATTCCCGCATCAAATCTTGACGGATAATGGTTCTCAGTTCAAGGGGAAACTAACGGAAGAAGTTTTTAAGCTATTTCAAGCCAGGCACTTTCATTGTAGTCCGTACCATCCACAAGGGAACGGCCAGGTAGAGAGGTTCAATGGGACTCTCATTTCTATCCTGAGAAAGCTGGCACACGAAAAACCGGATCTGTGGGATCAATTCCTGCCCGCCGCATTGTTTGCGTATCGGGAGGTACCACATAGTTCAACCGGGATGGCTCCCGCAACTCTGCTATTTGGGAGGCCAATAAAAGGTCCATTAGAGGCTTTATTAAGGACCTGGACAGATGAGAAGGCGGAAGAGACTGTTACCTCATCTTATCAATATGTGAACGAACTGACCAATCGTTTGAAAGCTGGATGGAAACTGGCAAATGATAATTTGAAACAAGCCAGGAAGAAACATGCAGCATATTTTAATAGGAAGGCAAAGGACAGGGAACTGGCAGTCGGAGAGAAGGTGCTGCTTCTACTACCGGGAAGCCAGAATAAATTACAAATTGGTTGGCAAGGTCCATATACGGTTCTAGAGAAGGTGTCTAGAACAAACTATAAAATTGACAAAAAGGGGAAGGAAAAAGTTTATCATGTAAACCTGTTAAAGAAGTATCTGGACAGACCACTCCAGGAAAGCACCCCCTTATTGACCTTGGCTATTGCAACCCAGATGCAAAAAGAACCACTCACCTCACATGAATACCCATTACATCATTGTGAAACAGCAGCACAGGTAAAAGTCAGTAAGCACCTGACTAAAAACCAGAGGGAGAGAGTTCAACAGGTTCTGGAGGAACATACAGATGTATTAACAGATAAACCAGGCCATACAAATTTGCTACAGTATGACATGAAACTGGTAGACTCAAACCCAATCTGTATGAGAGCCTATTCTATTCCGTTCGCGAAGGAGAAGGCATTGAAGGAAGAAATAGAGTATTTGTTGAAGGAGGGGATTATTTCGCACAGTGAATCATCTTTTAGTTCTAGTGTCGTTTTGTTGAGAAAACCGTCTGGGGAACACAGATTGTGCATAGATTACAGGAAACTGAATGCTGTCACAGAAGGACAAGTGGATCCATTACCAGACACAAAAGTTATTTGCCAGACTGAACAAGGCAAAATACTTTTCAAAAGTGGATCTTAGTAAAGGCTATTACCAGATCCCAGTGAAGCCTGAAGTGAGACCTTATTTGGCTTTTAGCACTTCGGATGGACATTATGAATTCAATATGCTACCATTCGGACTGAAAAATGCTCCGAGTGTGTTTTCAAGGATGATGCGAAAATTGTTGGATCCCCTGAATAACCCATGTATCACGAATTTCATGGATGATATTCTCGTCGCCACCGAGACATTTGAAGAACACATTGAAGCTCTGGAGATGTTGTTTGATAGACTTCGGGAGGCGAACTTAACTGCTAGGCCAACAAAATGTTGTATTGGATGCAAAGAGTTGGAATTCTTGGGACACACTGTATATCAGGGTAATATGACCCCTGATCCTAAGAACTTGGAAAAACTGCAGAGAGCACCTAGGCCACAAACAAAAAAGGACGTGCGATCATTCGTGTCGTTATGCGGATTTTATCAGAAATACATCAAAAATTTTAACGCTATTTGTGCTCCTCTGACTGATCTGACTCGCAAGGGACTTCCAGATAAAATTATTTGGACTGCACAATGTGAACTAGCGTTCCAAGAGTTAAAGGAAAAACTCACTAGCAAGCCTATTCTCAAACTGCCTGATTTGACACAGGACTTTGTCTTAAGAACCGATGCAAGTAATGTGGGACTCGGAGGGGCTTTGTTGCAAAGATCATCTTCACCTGATGGGGAACTTAAACCAGTCGCTTATGCAAGCCGCAAATTGAATAAGGCGGAACAAGGATACTCCACAAGCGAAAAAGAATGTTTAGCATTAATCTGGGCAATAAAGAAGTTTCAAATCTATCTGTATGGTAGGACTTTTGTGGTGGAGACGGACCATCAGCCTCTCGTGTTCTTGTCTCAGGCTAAGCATGAAAACGCAAGATTGCTGAGGTGGTCTTTATTGCTTCAACCTTATCAGTTTAGTATCCAATATATCCCAGGCAAATTGAATGTCGGTGCAGATTTCCTCAGTCGGCACCCCTGTGATCAAAATTAGAGTAGTGGCAGACGTGAGGAGTAATTTTACCTATGTGTATCGCTGGTTTTGGAACTTGCCATAGGCATGTTTTCAAGTGGGGAGATGTGTAATGAAATTGACAGAGATACAACGGTAAAATATCTCCAAAGATAACATATAAGGATAAAAAACATAATGCGTAGGCTGCTGATGTACATGATCGCCTAGACCGCGGGTCATCACCCTCCATAAAAATTGACTTGCTAGACAGGAGGGGAACGGAGGATCAAAAAGGAAAAATATGACTGGAAAGATTGCGTGAGACTAGAAAGGCTAAGGAGACGCAATTAGGGGGGAAACGGAGAAAAGTCACGTTTCCCAAGTTGACATAAAAAGTAAGCAACTCGACAGAAGGGACCATAGATATGTTACGCCACAGTCATTTATTGGACGCTTTTGCGATACCAAGCCCTTGATTTGAATTCAGCGGCTAAACGCAGATGTTAGGAATATTACAAAAATTAAAAAGTATTTTTTTCTTAATATTAATGTTAGGAATATAAAAATTAGCTGGCCGGATGGCCTATTCTGAGCAGTGAACTAATATGTTCTTAATTTTACAGACGGATAGATAATATTGAAGATAATGACAAAAGACAGTGTTGTTCACATCATCGACAGACTGTATTGAATCTAAAAGTGTCGCTAATTGCACAAAAAAAACACGATTTTGGGACGCAGGTGTTCAAATTTACTTAGTATGGAGGAGAGGGTTTTTGGGTGGAGCTGTGTCTAAATATAACTTTTAACGACAAAATTTTGGAGGGGAGAGAAAGGTTGGTTCAAAAATCAAGTACATTTTGTAGAAACACAAGTAGAGACGGACAGACTAACAGATAACCATCCATACTTGACTGAAGCATGACTGAAATGACTTTATGGTAGGAAATTTGAAATTTAAAATAAACCTAGGCAGTGATTGGCCACAGACAATCATATCATTAGCGCTCAGACGCGAAAGTGGGGCCATTCTTCAATAGTTGTTCAGTGATAGACACAGATTTTAAAGTGTGGTGATTTCCATATGAAAGAAAGTGTAAGAAGTTTAGGGACGCCATACTATAGCCAGCAGCTCAGCTGAGTTTTGCTAGCAATTCTGTGTTATTTATTCATAATCTGGTAAGATTGAAATTATTTCCTTATATATTTTGAATATTGTTTCATGTTCGAGTGATTTGATACTGCCATATCGAAATCTAGCCTTACAAACAAGTAGGGATTTGCTCTAGACCCCCCGCCCAAGTCAGGGTCTAGGGACCAACGGTGTACATAAAACTCCAGCAAGAGTTAGGCAAGACAGATCAAGTGTTGAGAATAATGAAACATATTACCTATCCTCTTTTAGGGCAGACAACTAATAAATATTTTTCAGAATCTATAGTCTGGGAGGATCTATCTGATGTAAAACCCACCATGGTAAATGTGCTGTTTGGTCAGAGAGATCTGACCTGTCTGTATGATGTGGTTGTTGTGTCAGTGTTGTGTCCAGACGTGGGTAGAGAATAGATTTTGACACATGGCCCATACTTTGATTGCAGAGCTGTGAGTTTCTGTTGTCAACCAAGCAGTGTCTATTCAGTTGGTGACTTACTCGAGTGTATCTGTGCAGTACTTGTGACAGAGACCACCATTATTGCCCGCCAGCACGGAGAGGTGGGACCACCAGATTTCAGCACCAGAGCTACAACCACAAGATGAGTGAGCCTCTGGTCTGCTGGACATTCACCAACGCTGTGTAGTTACTAATACCCTCATAAAAATTCCCACCATTTTCTGGACACTGTGTAGTCAATATAGACAGGTGTGATGAGACCACCCCAACAGCACAAACATTAACTATCCTCCCAAGTAGATGACTACTAGAACATTTTAATAAAACTAACTAGTATAGTACATATATATGTACACTATTGCATTTATGATATAATATTCCATGCATTTCTTTTCATAATCTATAAATCCTTTTAAGTTCTGGTCAACCTAAAAAATTGACACAGAACAAAATAAATGTAATATAATTCTATCAAAAAATTTTACACTATTGAGTTAGTTCAGTGTGTTGTAATATTTGTTAAATATTATTAGTTTTGTTAAATATCTGTGGGTATATCTATAACCTATTACACCACACTACATATCATAACCCTAGACACTTTACGTAGCCACATTCATTAAAAAAAATTAAGTGTGAGGTCGTAGTGGTAGCAAGAAAGGCCTTCTGACAATTCTCAACTACATTTTATCTCAGGAGCCTTCACAGCTGGCCTCATACATTACATTTAGTAATATCACCATCATACAATACCATCAAACACCACTACAAATGGAATTTGACACATAAATAATACTTTGATTGCAGAGCTGTGAGTTTCAGTTGGCACCCAAGCGGTGTCGAATGAGTTGGTGATTTTACACGAGTGGATCCGTGCAGTAACGTTGTGTCAGAGCATTTTCTTATTGCCCCCAAGCACGGAGAGGTGGGGCCACCATAAGTCTTATATTGCCCCCAAGCACGGAGAGGTGGGGTCACCAGATCTCAGCACCAGAGCTACCTATTCAAAGTTGAGTGAGCCTCTGGTCTGCTGGAAATTCACCAACTCCATTTAGTTACTAACAATCCCATAAAATTCCTGCCATTACTGGACAATGTGTAGTCACTATAGATCGGGAGTGATGAGGCCACCCCATCAGCACAACCATTAACTATCCTCCCAATTAGATGACTGCTATAAACATTAATAAAACTAAATAGTCTAGTAACATACATATGTACACCCTTGCATTTATTATGTAATGTTCCATGCATTTCTTTCAAAATTTCTAAATCTTTCATAAGTTCTGGTCAAAATAAAACTTGGTCCAGAACGAAATAAATGTAAGAAAATTTCTATCAAAATTTTTACACACTTGAGTTAGTTCAGTGTATTATAACATTTGTTAATATTATTAGACTTCTTAAATATCTGTGTGTGTGTCTATAAACTATCACACCACATTACATATCATTACCCTAGACATTTAACGTAGTCACATTCATTAGAAAAAAAAAAAAGATAAGTGTGAGGTCGTAGTGGTAGCGAGAAGGGCCTTCTGACAATTCACAGTTACATATTATCTCAGGAGCCTTCACAGCTGACCTCATGCATCACACGTAGTACTATCACCATCATATAATACCATCAAACCCACTACACTTCCCCAAAAGTCCTTCGTTGGCACACGTGCGCTTATACTCCGCTAAGATTACAGCTTGCTGGCAGATAGCAGGAGTGGAAATGTTGACCCTATCTTCTCCCAGTTTCTGCTGACAAATCCGTGAAAACAACCAACCCCACTGTGAATCCTTTTCGAAGAGAATTGTCAGGACCAGTGCAAAATCCTCTAATTGCACACTTAGGCTGTAAATCCAGTTTCTAAAGGGTGAAGATGAAGCTGCTCAGTTGTTATTATGCGTTGGAGGTAACCAATCCTTTTGCTAAGGCCCATCACTCTTGTGAAGGCCTTTCTAGATACAGACGACGTAACTCTTTGCAGTTGACGCAGGTGGAGCATGGACACTCCACTTACTTTGCGAGGTGGCGTTACAAATATTCCCAGCAAGGGAAATCACTCGAATGAACTCGTAGTAGGGTGTCGAGGAAATAACCGTTCTTAGTAGGGACACCTTAAGGTAAAAAGGTAGCCGATTAATCCGGCCTTTCCAGGAATGCAAATCAGGCCGATGGCTCAGAACTCCGTCGGAGTTTACTGATTCTTTGCGAGATTTGTGAAGAATTTCCTGTACTAATTTAGTTGGCAAACTGCACAGAGGTCTCTACCGCTCACGACAAGAGTTCCAGGGACTGATAGCGTTTAGAGACAGTACATGGCTGAATATATAGTAAGAATAGTCCACAGGTATTCACACGTGGGTTAACACCTGCACAGGGGAATGCCGAAAACAATCGTAATTGCTAACCAGAGAATTCTCCTGGAGACGCAACTACAAGAAGAATTTGCGTAACAGAGTGGCTGGTATTAAGCTGAGAAATTCCTAGACTTTACCTGGCATGAAAAACACGGAAATTATTTTGATCGCCACCCATCAACGCAGGTGTCACGGACTAGTCGCCAAGTCACTCTTTCGCTCGGGTTGCCGCATAATATGATGCAACAGTTTCAGAACCACGCGACTAGTTTCCCTGCTGTCAAAGACCCGGGAACGTTTTCCGCTCACTCTCAGAAACCGAGTGCCAGGCGTCTGACTCGTGGCCAAAAGAGCTCTAAGAATAAGCCACCTAACGCGACTGAGAGTTTTGGGCACGTCAATTATTTCTCCTGCCATCATTAAAGAAAAGGGGCACAAGCCTGTCCCAACAAGAATGACCGGCCAGTTACCCCGTTTTACAATACAGGAGACTGAAAATAATTAAAATGGGCGGGCCACAAGTCAAGAAAAGAGTGAAGGGGTTTGCCAAAGCTCTGGGCGAGTGCCAAAGTTTCAAACAGAGAGGGTAGGGGGATGGTAGCCCCCATCCTTAGGGCCAAATTCTTTCAGACCCAGCGTCACACTAAGTACATTTGTGGGCTGCAAATTAACAGGTGCATTGTCTCGCTGTCCACCCACCAATGTTAGCCTCCCTGAATAATTATTCTCCTTGAGTATACACAGTATAACTCGGGGAATATGATTAGAAATCACCGTTATTCTTCTAGTTACTTTAATGGGGAAAATATGTTTGGACAGCAAGAGGGCAATGGCTTGCCTGAATTACAGTTAATAAGGTACATATATCTCACAAAATAATATTATACACTTTAGGCACATGTGATGTAATCATTACTCATCACTGCTCCATTCGGAGTCTGGGGTCACGTCTGCTGTCGGTTTTCTGTACGTCTAGCAACGCTTGCTGTAGTGGTTTATGAATATACTATTTTCATATGTTGAGGTTGCCAGCCTCATATTTAACAATCTTAGCAAGAAAAACATGTCAAATTCACAAGGTAAAATAAATGTTTACACTTACCGCAATGTAACTTTTGGGAACACAATCTCCTGGCACAGTTAGAAGGGACACAGCACGTTGATCCTTTCGAATCACTAGGTCTGGGAAATTTTAGTATTCCTCTTATGACGGGGTATCTGATTCCTTAGGTCTCCAGTCTTTGTATTTAAAAATGCAGGTTTACTTTTATGTTTCAAAGTTGCCCAAATACTTCGATCTTTCACTTATCATTTTGGAATCCTTTGTCCGATCCTTCTCTCTGGCTCTGGTGAATTGCTAGCTTGACGTGGCGATGCAGTCTGATTTGTGACTCCGATTTTGCAAGATTATATTTTCATTTCTCAGTTCAAATCCCAGATTGTACTTCTGACGAATTTGCCAATGAAAGTCAAAGTCTATTCTGGCTCTCAAATTAAGCCAATAGTGAGCTCTTTAGAACTAAATGGGTCGGGGCGTTAAATCATAATACTCCCCGCGTGTTTTAAAATATCAAATTTTAAAATTCCAACGCGTGACCACTTTCTAATAAGGCGGTAATACTTCGGATTGCATCTTTATGGAAACTCACAAACAAATCAGTGAACTTACTTTCTGTCTAAATGCTTTCCCATTACATTGTCTCCCCAGACAGATTATCGGTAATTTTGATTCAAAGATGGTTCAGCGGAAACGATTATCTAATTATCACCTGTGTCTTCGCACACCTCAGACGGCTTTCTCGGACAGAAAGACCGCGAAACCAGGTGGTCACTTGCCTGTTTGTCGCTGGAAATGAGTTACGTCAAAGTCGCTGTTCCTCTTCACGTTTACTGTCTGCATCAAAGGTGGTGAGACAACTTAGGTGATAAACGTATTATCCACTGACCTGTCTAATTAACCTTGTCATGCGACGATTCACCGGGCGAAACGTAAACAAGTCTGGGAGCGGCTAGGCAAAATGAAGGTTAAAAAAATATGCCAAATAATAGGACGATCGGTGAGGAACATGAAGAAAAGAAGTGATACTGCTGGAGAGAATGAAAGTTATAAAAGTGCACAGCTGATTCGTCACACCACCCTTTCGTTGCACTATTGCAGGCTATCAGAAGGATGTGGATAGACAGATGAATGCTGAAAATCAGAAAGGCTAATGGTAAGAAGTAAGAAAATAAAAACGACAAACACAAACGTGCTAACGTACCTAACCAAAAGGGGTTAACCCTTCAAACCCAAATGAAAGGCTCTGCATTGCAAGCGCTGTGAGGAGCTTGAGGACTGACATGAGGGTCGAGTCCCATCTCAATCAGCTGTTATACTAGTCACACCAGACGCAGGGTGTCGGTAAATCCGAGCGTCTGGATGTCCCTACCTCCGATACACAAGATTCTAGATGCCTTGAAATCCTCCTACCGTGATCTAATTACACCCCGTGCACACTGGTTGTTGGTTACCAAATGACCTGCTCCGCGAACCAAGTAATAATTATAAGAGTAATATAGTACTAATACGAGTAATACTTATGGAAACATTATGAAAAATAAAAACAATAAATATATCTTATATTTGAGAATGTATAACATCACTATTATTTATGATATAATAAAAAATAATAAGAAAGACATTAACCACAAGAAATAGTTCACACAAACATTACAAGCAAATATCATTATAACGTACTACTAATAAGGAAAACGAAACGAAAAAAATAATTTAAAAGAGTATCAACACATGGAAACTCGAAACAGTAAAATGAATACTCCGTAAATATTCCAATATTCTGGGAAAAAACAGGCAAATAACAAACACAATCTGATGAAAATAGGTCGCACCAAATAAATTCATATTGCAGATATCACTTAGAGTTTAAAAAAAAAATAAAATAAATAAAGCTACACTGAATACCCTAACTATAACCGAAAATCAGGTTGAACAAGGTAGACTCAGCCGAGATAGTGGTTGAACGGAGGCAGATGAAGCTCATCTGATGCTATTCCGATCTCCTCCCATTTCTTAACAAAATAAAAATAGTCATGGGCATATTTAGATAAGTTAGTAGGTAACGTTTTGGTTAGAAAGATATGTAAACATATACATGTGTATGTACTCGTGAAAGTGTATAGGTAGGTTAGCTAGTGAGTAGATTGGTTGAGTTACTCAACATTAGACCTAAAGGTCTTTTATATTTGGACATGCGCCCTAATATAACCGACTAGGTTGAACGGGACGCGCCTCGCCAAAACGAGGCAAAACTTTGTTTTTTAAAATAAAAAAAAAGAGTAGATTGGTATTTAGGCAGTAAATGAACAGACACTCAAGAGAAGTGGGATATTAAAGGCTTTAGTCGCTTCCTCATGTCATACAAGGCGACGAATATGAGGCTGTGTATGGGGGGCTGGCAACCTCATAATGTTAAACAAATTGTCACATAAACTACAGCTGCAGGAGCATGTGACTGCTTGATGCAGGCTTCCTGCGAAGCTAGCGGCAGTGATGGTTCTATGCTCCATATGGAACACAAAGTATGATGATGATTATATCGATTTCCTGAAGTGAGCCTCCTTGTCTGTGCAAAGGAGAATACAAAACGAAAGATTTTTAAAATAGGAACGAAAACTCTGTTTGTCCTCGTGGTAGTTTGTCGTCTGCTGAGTTCTGTCCCTTGACCTTGTCGTCTTTCTTCTTGCCGTGTGAACCTAAACATTGGACAGTCTCTTCAGACGATTTCAAGCTCTGTGAGTATATATGTGTATGTGTGTGCGTCTGCCTGCCGTCCACATGAGACAACAAGCACCCCACAGGCTGAAAAAATATAGTCCGCCGGGAATCTCTTGGGTTTCTTATAATGTCTGACAAGGGAAACCAGACTTGACCTCCTCAGAGAGACTTAATTAAAGTAGAGAGCTGTGAAGTAAAGAAGAAATGGTACGCCTGGAAATTGAAGAATTCTGGAGAATGATGGATTGGGAACAAGAGAAAGTGCTTTTGAATTTACGTTATGTAAATAAGGGTAGTAGAGGAAATCTGGGGTTAGGCAGGAAAGAGAACGAACGAACTTTATTTTCAAAGCGTTTAGAATTGGGCACGCAGACCCGTCTAACATTCTGCCATTCATTTCTCTCATCTTTCATACTGAATACATGTATTCTCACATTATCTTAAATATTATTTAAATAATTAAAAAAAACAAAATAAAATACAATAAAATCCCAACATTGTAACAGTACAGAAACAGTTACATACATTTACAGTACCAGTAGAGAGAGAGAGAGAGAGAGAGAGAGAGAGAGAGAGAGAGAGAGAGAGAGAGAGAGAGAGAGAGAGAGAGAGAGAGAGAGAGAGAGAGATAATTTGTGAAAGGTGAGAAAAGACTGCGACTTTTTAAAATTTCAACCACATGTCATGTTCGAGACCCAGACTTTACCTGTTAGCCCTTGTAAGAAATCTCCAGCTAGTAAAATCTCTCTTTCTTTCTTTCTTTCTTTCTTTCTTTCTTTCTTTCTTTCTTTCTTTCTCTCTCTCTCTCTCTCTCTCTCTCTCTCTCTCTCTGTGTGTGTCATTCGTTTTCTCATTTCCTAGTAGTCTGAGTCTGTGAGATTGCTCGTGGTCTGCAAGATGTCTAGTGATCCATGTCTGTGAGATTGCTCGTGATCTGGGAGGTGTCTAGTGGTCCATGTCTGTGAGATTGCTCGTGGTCTGCAAGATGTCTAGTGATCCATGTCTGTGAGATCGCTCGTGATCTGGGAGGTGTCTAGTAATCCATGTCTGTGAGATTGCTCGTGGTCTGCAAGATGTCTAGTGATCCATGTCTGTGAGATTGCTCGTGATCTGTGAGGTGTCTAGTGGTCCATGTCTGTGAGATTGCTCGTGGTCTGTGAGATGTCTAGTGATCCATGTCTGTGAGATTGCTCGTGGTCTGGGAAATGTCTAGTGGTCCATGTCTGTGAGATTGCTCGTGGTCTGGGAGATGTCTAGTGATCCATGTCTGTGAGATTGCTCGTGGTCTGGGAAATGTCTAGTGGTCCATGTCTGTGAGATTGCTCGTGGTCTGGGAGATGTCTAGTGATCCATGTCTGTGAGATTGCTCGTGATCTGGGAGGTGTCTAGTGGTCCATGTCTGTGAGATTGCTCGTGGTCTGCAAGATGTCTAGTGATCCATGTCTGTGAGATCGCTCGTGATCTGGGAGGTGTCTAGTGATCCATGTCTGTGAGATTGCTCGTGGTCTGCAAGATGTCTAGTGATCCATGTCTGGGAGATTGCTCGTGATCTGTGAGGTGTCTAGTGGTCCATGTCTGTGAGATTGCTCGTGGTCTGTGAGATGTCTAGTGATCCATGTCTGTGAGATTGCTCGTGGTCTGGGAAATGTCTAGTGGTCCATGTCTGTGAGATTGCTCGTGGTCTGGGAGATGTCTAGTGATCCATGTCTGTGAGATTGTTCATGGTCTGTGAGAGATGTTAATGCTCTTTTTTGAAAATGTTTGCATTTCCTGTGTGTTGCCTTCTTACTTTAATTGACTTTAGAATTCATGTCTTATGTCCTCTCTTATGGCCTCCAGATATCTCCTTCTATTTAATATATCACCAACCCTCACCCTACTTTTTTTTTCAATAGGTTTCGAAATCTAAGTTCTTCTCTTCGTTTATTTAATGACATGTAGTATTATTTTCAAATGTAATATTATTTACAAATTTAGTGTTAATCTAGTATCCTTTACAAATGTAACATTCCTGTAGTGTTATATACAAATGTAGTATTATTTATAAATGTATTAATAGTATTATTTACAAATGAAGTATTAATGTAGTATTATTTACAAATATAGTATTAATGTAGTATTATTTACATATATTACGGCATATTATTTATAAAAATAGCCCCTTCAGTCATAACTGACCATGGGAATGCGCCCCTGAAGTGACAACCCTCAGCTGCTTATTTTCCTGGTGTTCATTTCGACGTTTTCTTCTCTCTTCTGCTTGTTGTGAAAGCTTCTTTTCGCCCAATCTGAGGTGGCGCCGTAGAGAACATCGCCACTTGGTGCGATCGGCAGCTTCATCCTCCCAGCTTGCTGGATTTATGTCCATTGCCCTCATGTCTCTCTTGCACACCTCTTTGAATCTGAGCTACGGTTGCCTAACTGTTCTTTTGTCATCTGCCAGTTGTCCGTAGAAGATATCTTTCGGAATGCGACCATCTTCCATGCGGCGAACATGGCCAAGCCAGCTTAGTCTGCGCTGTCTAAGCAGTGTATACATGTTTTGAAGGTTAGCAAGTGACAACACCTTGACATTTGTCACTTTGTCTTTCAACGAAATACCGAAGATGTGGCGTAGACACCATAGATGGAAGGTATTGAACCTTCTTTCTTGCTTAACATAGGTTGTCCATTTCTTGCTGCTATATAGAAGTGTGCTGGTGACGCAGGCGTTATATACCGCAGCTTTGGTCTTCGTTGTGAGTTTGGAGTTTCCTCAAACACGTGTCGTGATGCCGGCAAAGGTAGCTGCAGCTTTGCCAATGCGGCTGTCAACTTCTGTGTCCAGAGAGAGTTTGTCATTGATGGCAGACCCCAGGTATGTGAAGTGGTGCACCACTGCCAATTCATAGTTATCGATAATGATAACCGGTGCATCATCCACATCCTGACTCAGCACATTTGTTTTCTTAGACTTATTGTGAGGCTAAAGTCCTTGCATGCTTGGGTGAAGCGATTCATCAAGCTCTGAAGTTCCTGTTGACTTTGAGTGACGACTGCAGCGTCATCGGCGAATAACAAGTCTCTTATAGTGACCCTTCTGATTTTTGCTTTTGCCTTCAGCCTTGCGAGGTTAAACAATCGGCCATCTAACCTAGTGTGAAGGGATATTCCTTCAGTTGCATCTCTGAATGCATGGTTCAAGAGTAAGGCAAAGAAGATCCCGAAGAGAGTTGGAGCCAGAACGCAGCCTTGTTTAGCGCCACTGCGTATGTCAAAGGGCTGTGATGTGTGTGACCGGGTGAATAGGAAGGAGTAGACGGGAACGGCACTAAAAGTCCAGGCTCGTGTGACAGTGTCTATCGTGATAGTGGATTTTGTAGAAGGGATGTAATTCTGTATTTTACTTGATATAAGGGAAATAATCCCAGGACTTTTCTTTAGTGTTTCTTCTGGTAAATACTGGTTAATCACCAGAGTTAGTAATTCCAGAAGGAAGGAACAACCCAGGTAATTGGTAGATCTCGTAAGTGCCGTAACGGATTTAGTATTGATCTTGCAGGGGTGGTAAGTAATTAGCAACTCGAACAATCAATGGAAACTTTCAATGGTGCAGAGCATTTGGTAAGTCCAAATGGTTATAGAAGATGTTCTTTTATTTTGTTTCGAATTCCAAATAAACAGTGGCAGCTCGAGATAAATTTCTGGTGGGGAGGAAAATGAAAACTGCCAGCTTTAGCCTCCAAGGCGAAAGGCTTACGGCACCTCAATACTCTAGTCGTTTTATGATCTGTGGAAATCCTAGCGAAATAAAATACGATTCGAGACTTCAATCAAAACTAGTTCGAACTTACTTCAAGTGGAATGAACCACTCACATAATCGTGGCAGGGGTTAGCGCTGGTTCACTAACCTTCCTGGTCGGTAGGAGGTCTCTAGATAAAACGTAAGAGTCAAGGGCTTTTGTTCTTTAGTAGTCGTAGCGCCAGGTTGCTCCAAACCTAAACTAAAGAACGCCCTATGATGTTCTGACTCTAGCTTTGAGATAACTGTCTCAAGCTCTCTCTGTCCCTGATTTCTAAGATGCATCAGTCTTTATACTGGTCTGGTGCTATGGCTCGCCAGAGGAAATATTTCTTATTGGAGTTAAGACCGGAAACCTTCAAATGATTGGTCTTGGGGGCTAGTGGACCGTTGAAATAATCTTTAACCTAACCATCTACGAATCCTCTAGTCTAAAATTATTGTTTCTATGTGATGATGACCAACCATTGTTTAAAGTTCTCTCTAATCTAAATGTTTTCCGGTCTGACTTGTATGTAGGCCACACAAGGTTTGATGACATCATGGGTTCATGTGTGTCATGACTGATGATGTCATTGAATCTTGACTAGTAGTTTATTTATCTAACTAGTCATTCATAAAATACTTTACTATAAGGCTAACAGTTGTAGCTACTTAATAGTCTACCCTGTTACATACGCCCGGGGGCCGCCAAAGTGTATCCCGTTGGGAGACACTTTAGTCCCTAAAAAAAATGACTAATCCCTAAAAAAAAAATATCGGGGTTCAGGTATCCCACCAGAAATCATGTCGGATGGAATACAACAATCAATATATGGAATGATGGATGAATCAATTCTATTAACATTTTAAGAATTAATTGTAAGTAGGGACTGATGGACATAGTTAAGGTACTTAAGTAAGGACTGATGGACATAATCAAGGGACATAAGTAGGGACTGATGGACATAGTCAAGGTACTTAAGTAAGGACTGATGGACATAATCAAGGGACATAAGTAATGACAGGGGATGACATGGTAGGGACCATTAGCAATAATAATGGGCAAAAATATAACAGTAATGGAACTGAACAATCATCAACCAACTAGCAAACCGCTTTTATGGGTCGATAGTTATCAAATATCTCTCAAAATACATTATAAAACATAATACATCATGATAAGCGAGTTAACGTCGCAAAGGAGAACTGGAAACAAAAATGGCGGGTGCCCATAAAATATGGCTATCACCCTACACTTCAACTGAAGTGGGTGATAAAATAAAATAATGGAACAAAATGAAAATGGAACCACGAAACTTGGTGGTAAGGTATGGGAAACATGGGTAAGTCTCAATAATAAAAATGACTGTACCGGTATAACAATAACCGGAAATAATGCAAGGATTGGAAACATGGCAATCAACGGACTAAGGTACTCAATGGAGAAATGGTAAATAGTTAAATCACATATGTTAGTGGAACAATAACTGGAACTTCAAACAATCATGAAGCAAAAATGGAGTCAATATTATAATAAGTCATGGATGATGCCAACATTAGTGGCGGGTGAAAATGTATTTTAGTTAAACACTTTTTATTAGGTACAACAGGACAACAGCACACTCAAATCTGAGCAAAATCTTGCTTCAGAAGCATAGCAAATAACAAAGGGACATAAAAGATGGTCAAAAGCAAAGGAAAAAAAAACAAAGGGAGATAAAAGATGGTAAAAGTAATGGGAACAAAAAAACAAAGGGAGATAAAAGCTAGTCAAATATTAAATTAGTCAAAACTAACGTGACTTCATGACACTACGCGTGTAAAAGGAAGTACATCAGCAATATATGAGGACTACACTGTTCTTTTGAATCGGGATATCCATCATCAATGTTTGAAAGGAGGCCGCAAGGGTAACTGTTCATGTACTGGGA
Organism: Oreohelix idahoensis; assembly: GCA_024509875.1. Lineage (NCBI taxonomy): Eukaryota > Metazoa > Mollusca > Gastropoda > Stylommatophora > Oreohelicidae > Oreohelix > Oreohelix idahoensis. The sequence continues at coordinate 537,963 of JAMPIV010007135.1, read as the reverse complement.
GATTCATCAATGTTTTTCTTGCGGACCAAAATGTAATAGTTCTCCATAAATAGAAATTCCTGGACTTTATGGCAGAACTTGCAAACCTGACAAAAGTTCGTAACCGAGATGTCCAGGGATGCACAACAGTTGGTCTTCACTGCAACATCAGGATCAAACAATTCAGCAGCGGAAGCATTGGGCAAGAGACTTGCTTCGTAAAACATGAGAATCAGGGAGGACATCATACGAGAAAACGATTTCAGGGCTGGAAATGTCGACATGACAGGAACTGGCATCTTGAAGTATGTACAGTTCAATTCGTAATCAACTTCGCTAAATATTCATCGCTTCTAATCTTACGATGTCTTGCGATGACAGGCGAGGATCGTGCTGTATAGGTTGGGGTGTAGGGACAATGGCATGGACAACAGGAGTGGACGGGACAGAGCTTCGTGGTGGAGGCTGTGGAATGGTAGGTGGACAACGGTGGAATGCGTAAGCGACGGGATGAAGGGGTGACAGGGGGGGGTGGGGGCGGGGGGGAGGGACTACGGTGAGGAGAATGAACATAACCACGGGAGTGACGAATACGGGGACGCACATGGGCGGCCTGCTGGAGAAGGTACTTAGGAAGGGGAGCAGAATCGCCAGATGATGTCGAATGACGACGTTTAGAAGTAAAACGAGCTGGGGTAGGAGGAAGATCAGGTTCAGTATCAGAAGAAGCAGAATCGGGGTAACTGTCAAGATCTGAGGGAGGGGGAGGAAAACAATCAGAGGTTGGAAGAGCAGGTTCAACTTCCAAAAAGTCGGAATCAAGGGCGGTATCAAGGTCGGAGGAAGGTGGATGAAGATAATCAGAGGGAGGAAAAGCGGGGTTAGATGAGATATGAGCAGAGGGAGGAGGGGAGGACACGACAGGAGTTGTTGTAACTGGAGGTATAATAACATCATGCTGAGGCGGAGCATGAGAGGGGCCCGGAGTAATGGAGGGTAACTCAGCTAAACGCGCGTCACGGGCGTGGATACGGGAGTACAGTTCAGGAGGAGGGATAGGACCTTCAGAGGTGGAACAAGAACGATAACGTCTCGTACGATCAACCATATGGGAGGGTGAAGAAGGAGAAGGTACCTTGGAGGTGGAGGGAACAGCAGCTCGACGGACTACTCTAGACCGGAGTCTGTGTAAAGCATTATCTCTGGTAGGACTATCACTATCTGATGAGGAAGCATCATAATCATGGGGTTGGACAGGTGTAAGCGGAGCAGGGGGGGTGTTAAGTGAGACGGGGGCAGATCTGATGTTGTCTGATGGAGGACTAAATGAAAGTTCAGACATGGATGGAGAGTTTGAATGGTTATATTGGAGGGTAGCATTTCGCACTGGGCGGCCAGACGGAAGAGCGGGAGGAGGGACAGTGTAGGGGCGTTGCTCATCTAGTCGCAATTGGGTAGCATGAGCTTTGGTTTCGTGGTGTCGCTCTTCATTCCAAATCACGAAGGTAACAGGGGATGTCTGTTCAACTATCTTGTACCCGGAAAGCCAGCGATGATCAAATTTATCGCTACGGACATGCTTCTTAAACCAGACCAAGTCACCAACTTGGAAGGAGGGTAGGTTAGTGCCCTTATCAAGTAAACGCTGTCGCTTCTTAAACGCCTTGAGAGCGTTATGGTGAACTTGCTGGTGGGCGAAACGTTTTTGTCGTAGGATAATCTCAATGGGATTATCACCCATATATTTCCGCTGAGGAGTAAGGAGATTATCCAAAGGTAGGCGTGGTTCCCTGCCATACAAAAGGTAGAATGGCGAGAAACCAGTCGTATCATTCACATTGACACGCAGAGCCTCAAGAGCTTGGGGTAAATAAAAATCCCAATACTGCGGATTATCAGCTGTGAATTTGGAGAGGATGTCATGAAGAGTCTTATGCATTCTTTCATTGCGACCATTTGACTGGGGCCTATAGAAGCTGGTCATCTTATGTCTTATATGAAGGGCTGCAAGAGTAGAATGAAAAGGTCGACCAGTAAATTGCTTCCCATTATCGGAAAGAATAGTCTTAGGATAGCCGTGGCGAGGCACAAAATCATTAAGGAAGATTTCAGTTACTTCTTCAGAGGAAGAGCCACAAAGTGGAAAACATTCGGGCCAGACAGAATACTGGTCTACAAAATGCAAGACATGGGTATTACCGGACTGAGAAAGAGGATAGGGACCAGATAGATCAACGCTGACGCATTCCATAGGGAAATGTGTCAGAGACATCAGTTGGGTAGGGATACGCAGAGGCCGCATGTTGCGCTGCTTGCAAGTTCTACAAGAGTCGACATACTCGGCAACGTCTTTGTAGAGAGAAGACCAGTAATATCGCCTGGAAATAATGTCTCGTGTTTTATCTCGCCCCATGTGTCCATTAGAATCATGGAAATCATGGAGAACACGAGGGATAAGATGCTTAGGAAGACAGATGAGGAGTTTATCTGGACATTTAGGGTTAATCCAGTAAAGAACGTTATCAGAGGATTGAATAGTGTAATTGGAAACGGATTTGGGGTCACGCTGAAACTGAGAGCGAATCTGCAGGAGCGCAGGATCTCGAAGTTGTTCCTTCGCAGTAAAAGAAGGAAAAAGGAGCTCATCAGGAGAGCTGGAAGAAGTGTCATGAGTAGAAATGACAGGAGGAGGACAGTCAGCATTAATGACAAGTATTTCTTTAGCGTTATCGTCAAGGTCTGATGACGCCTTAGGATCTGGCCGAGAAGAATAGGAGGGATCTGTACAAGTATCATATGGTATGCGAGACAGAAGGTCAGCTACAGTGTTATGTTCTCCTGGAATATGCTCAATGGTAGCATCATAACTCTGTAAATTCAGAGCCCAGGTTTGTAGCTTACGGGGTTGCTCAGACGTCTTGGATAGCCAAGTGAGCAAAGGCTTGTGATCGGTACGGATTAAAACTTTTGTACCACGTAGATAGAAGTCTAACTTTTGCAACGCATAGTGTATGGCAAAAGCTTCCTTCTCAGTAACGGTCCATTTTTGTTGAGACCGACTAAGTGCGTGAGAGAGGAACGCAATAGGCATCTCGTTTGGGACTTCGGCAATAATCGGAGGAGAGTCCGAAACGTTGGCCTGGACAAGGCAAGCACCAACGGCCCGAAAAGAAGCGTCCGTATACAAAATCATAGGACGTCTAATGTCTGGATATGCTAAACGAGGAATCTTAGTGAGGGAAGACTTAAGATAATTGAAAGCATCTTGGCAGGCGTCAGTCCATCGGAAACGAGCATACTTTTTAGTTAGAGCAATAAGAGGCTCAGCAGCTCGAGAGAAATTGATTATATGTTTTCTATAGTAAGAACAACTGCCCAAGAAACCGCGAACGTGGCGAACAGAAGTAGGAGGAGGCATATCACGGATGGCCTGCACTTTAGCATCATCCGGACGGACACCATCTTGGTTGATTATGAAGCCAAGATATTTAGCTTCGGTCTGTAAGAAGGCACATTTGCTTAACTTGAGCATAACATTATGTGCTCTCAATCGGTTAAAAACTTTCTCCACATGGAGTAAATGATCCTCAAGGGTTCCTGGAGTGTGAATCAGGATGTCATCAACATAAGCCAAGGCGTAAGATTGCATGCCCTTCAGTACTTCGTCCATGAGGGACATATACGTGGCAGGGCTGGTCTTTAGACCGAATGGCATGACATTCCATTGGTAACTCCCAATATGTGTAGTAAAAGAGGACTTCATTTTGGCTTCCGGTGACATCGGAATGCACCAGAATCCAGAACGGGCATCTAGGGTAGTAAACCACTTAGATTTGCCAACGGTTGCCAAGATATCGTCAACCCGAGGAAGGGGGTATGAGATAACTTTGGTGATGGCATTTAAGGCCCGATAATCGCAACAGAAGCGATTAGTACCATCCTTCTTAGTGACTATTACAATGGGGGAAGACCAGGAGGATCGGGATCTCTCAATTATACCTGCTGCTAACATATCCGTAATCGATTTCTCCACGATCTCCCTATTCTTAAGTGGAGTGTGATACGGCTTAAGTGAGACAGGCTCTTCAGTGGTGGTATGGATTTCCATTGTTACAGTATTGGTTCTCTTCAGTTCCATGTCTGAGACAGCAAACATATCATGATTTTTCTTGACTAACTGACGAATGCGACTGGCATGTGGGGAGTCAGTTGTCACCTGCTCCATTAATTGAGCAAGGCGTGTGGGTGGTACATTCATGGAGGAGGAGGGAGAAGGAGAAAGTTGTGGAAGGAGAGGTGGAGGAGAAGATGTCGTTTCTTTCATCCAATGTGAAGGAGGGGGTGGCGTAGAAAATGTAGGAGAGGAAGATAAGTAGTGCTGAGGAGGATAGTTACCATGTGGTAAACGCGCATGTGTAACAGCATTAATGGTATTCAAACTCCAAGGAGAGGGCTTCTTGAAGGAAGAAGATCGTCCATCATTTCCCAGGGGAGGACAAGTATGCAGAAGGGAGGGAGCATTGAGAGAACATGTATGGGGGTTTGGGGGTTTAGAAGACAGTTGGGAGTGGTTGGTGACACGGGCAACAATAGTACCTCTGGGTATTGTAAGAGGTTTTCCTGAAGAATTTAGGAGCATAAGGGGAAAGTCACGTGACGTGGACACAGTGACAATGCCATCGACGACATGGATACAGGGATCATCGATGATGTCTGAGTCAGGCAGAGGTTCCACGTAAGCAGAATGACCTGAGGGTATATAGTCGGACCGTTTGACCCGACCAGTAACGATAGTAAGACAATGAGGTTTTAATGTGACAGGGGCAATAACTCTAACAAGAGACGCAATGTGGATATCATCCTGAAGAGGGATGAACTCACCATTGACACGGATCTGTTTCAAGTCAAAGTAAATGCGCACTTTGTGATGAAGAAAGAAGTCACGACCAAGAATGAAATTCCTAGTCATCCCACTAGCAACAATAAAAGGATGCGCCAGAGATTGAGATCCAATCTGGAGGCGAATGATAGCCGTTCCAATGGAACGCAAAGGTTGTCCAGTGACAGAAGTTAAAGAAGTGGAAGAAGGAAAGAATTGGACGTGTTTGCGGATCTGGCGAAATAACTGTTCTCTTATTAAACTAACAGTAGCGCCAGTATCCACAAGAGCGCGATAATTCTTTTTATTAATGGCAATTAGACAAGAAGAAGGGTCAGGAGTGACCGAAGGAGGAGAGATATAAGAGATGGAAGTCGGAGAGACCGTAGAAGAGGAAGAAAAAATGTTCGGACTTTCACAGGACTTGTGAACGTGACGAAATGTGTTTGTTTTGTTAGAGGATCTAGTGCCCACAAGAGGTGGGTTAAAGCCACACGACGCGATCCTATCTATCGGGTGGCGGAATGTGTTTCCCTGGCCCATGAGAGGTTGGGGGCGGAACTGTCCACGGTTGAATGAACGTGGAGGGACACGAGGTGGTTGTATGGGTGTTACGTGCAGTCTTTGATATCTTACAATATTATACATAGGTAATTTTTTAGTGCTTAAGGGAAAGTCATTATTGAGTTACTTCCCTTGAACTCCGCGGATAAATACATTTTTACTGCGATTTATTCGTTGTTTGGGTAATAATAGATTGTTCTTGCTTCAGAATATCTATGGCCTGAATTTATGTGTATTGTTTGTCTGAGTAGGACAAGTCTGTCTTATATCTGTATATCTTTACATATCTAGGTCGAACTATATGTTCTGTTGTCTCTAGAGAGGTCAAAGGCTATTCGGCGGATGTGTCGCTTGAGTGGGGTGATTTGGCTTCGTCCTGATAGGGAATGTGTGTGTTTTGCTATGTCGGCTTGATGCCTTGAAAAGTGATCTCAGTGGTTTTGGGGAAAGTGATAGTCGTCTAGACCTATCGTGTATGCTTTACCCCAGTGTTTATTCATCTTGCCAAGGAATGGCAGTTTCATATTCCCTCTACCAAGGTAATCAAAGATACTCTTATGAACTCTCGATCGAAGCCACCATTGTCGATAATTACGATTTGAATGTTTAAGAGAATATATTTGACTCGATGAAAAACGACTTCGATTCCTAGCAGCACTATATTCTGTAGAATGCAGTCTATTGTTCATGACCAAATCTACAGAGCAACGAAATGTTGTATGAATGACTAACTTTAGAACAGATTCATTATCTGTATTCAAACGTGAGTGACAGTTCACGAGTGGAGCCATCTTGGAACCAAAACATGTAGGACTTTCAAGAAGAGAAAAGGGATGCCCGTATTATCGCTTGATCAGTCCAGAGATCACTGCTACACATGAGAACCCATTGTTATTGGTTCAATATTATTATATGGAAAAATATGTGCTGAACATTATGTTGAAGAATCGTTGCTAAACGAGATTAGGTTTAGAAGTCATCTGAAATATTGTTTACAAGCTGACGTGCTCAGTCAGTGACGTCAGATGATATATGTATGGGCGATACTGAGTGCTTGGCTATTGACAGTCCATTATACCATTATTCTACATGAGTGCCCATGTAACATTGCAAGACCATTTGTCCACTGTACTATGATGTATTATGGCAACCTGTGATTTGTCACTATCTGTGCTGTCGAGTGTGTACGTCCAATTAAACTTTAGAAAAGGTACACAGTCGTTGGTGTCGATGACTTCCGGTCATACATGAGTGTGAGAAGAGAACATTTGTCAACAACACGAACCCTTATCATCATTCGCACATTATACACTCCATCCATGTCTACACAACACTGCGTAGGTCAAGTTGACATTCCATACACTACAGTGGGGCAGGCAACACCATAGGGATCTTGTCAACTGATGATGATAGACGCCTGTCTTCCCGCCTAGGAGTGTTCTGGTGTACTTTATCAACATATATTCTATCCAACTAAATATCAACTTTATCAACTGGTGGACCAGCTTTCTGGGTTTGACCTCGCAGAAATTCAGAAGTCAACAGATTACCGATACCAGACCGTTTCCTGTGGCTGATACGACACACTTGCAGTATTGGTTTGCTCTTTGTCAACGCTTCGTCACGTGACCTGTCAAGTGAATGCAGTATGTAGGTCAGCGTTGTTGACATTTTTTACATTAGACATTATAGAGTTTCACAGAACAGTTGGATCAATTCTTGTCAGTGTTAACAGAAAGACAGTATTTGTGAACTAAGAAGTCCTGGTTTCATCGATGGATCTTCTTGTTTGCCATATATGAACTTTAATATTTAAGGCCAGAATGTTTAATTGAATAAAGTGGCAGTTTGTTTGTTTTCATGAAAAATAACTTTGCCATTACTGTAAGACTGAGCCTATTTTGCAACACATACTATCATACACATAATTTATATATATTTATGTTTACATGTTATTTGTTTGTATAGTATGTTAGTTTCTATGTCAGCGGGTTGTGTTTAAGGTTGGGCGGCGTCCTCACAACAGAGTATCCCACGTCATAGAGGGTCCGTTGTGGGCGTTTTCTATAGGTGCAATTTTCTTGATTGAAAATTTGCTGCGACAACTGTTGCTTTTGTGTTAGCTGTGAAGTCTGTAATTATTGTTATTTTTGTAATATTTCTTTGTTCTTTAGTTTTGTTTTGATTTGTTTGTAATTTGTTGGTCTAACCTTTTCTATCTTTCAGTTCTATTCATAATTTATATTCATATATTGTGACGTCATTTGTGTTGTTATTCTTTGCAGATTCAGTGATTATCTTCATTGATTTCCCTATTTGATTTATTTTGATTTCTGCAAACGTTCTTGTATTGTCAGTCCTATTTGTACTTTATGTATTCTGTTGGTTGACATATGTTTTATATGGGTATATTTCATAAGACACAATTGCCTGTGCACTGCACTTGGATTATGGTATAGACCAGTACCTGATTATTATTACTATTATACAAGACCTTATTAAAGGCTTGTGACCCACAGATATTGGGATAGTATACTGATTAATCAGGTCATTGAGAACTTGGGGTATTATTATTGATTCAGGTGATTAGTATTATTGTTAGGCATCATGTCTACTCTAGATTATTTCATTACTCAAGGGAAAGCTCTTGATAAGACTGGTCAACAATTAGAACAATGGGCAGTTGCTCAATATGACAAAGCATTAGCTGCAGAAGAGAAAAGATTAGCTGCAGAAGAGAAAAGATTAGCTGCAGAAGAAAGAAAAGCTATGGCGGAAGAGAAAAGATTAGAAAAAGAAGCTGAGGCTGCTGCTGAACAAAAGAAATTGCAGATGCAGGTAGAGGAAAGGAGATTTGAAGCTGAACAAAAAAAATTGGAAAGAGAAGCTGCGGCTGAACAAAAAAGATTAGACAGTGAAGCTGAACAAAAAAGATTAGACAGTGAAGCTGAACAAAAAAGATTAGACAGGGAAGCTGAACAAAAAAAATTTGAAAGAGAAGCTGCGGCTGAACAAAAAAGATTAGACAGTGAAGCTGAACAAAAAAAATTGGAAAGAGAAGCTGCGGCTGAACAAAAAAGATTAGACAGGGAGGCTGAACAAAAAAGATTAGATGCTGAAGAGAAAAAAGCAATAAGAGAACATGAATTTGAGTTGGAGAAATTGAGATTGACAAGTATGAGTAATGTTAATCAGGCATCTAGTGGTAATGGTAAACCTTCTACTTACAAGGTTAAGGTTCCACCGTTCAATCAGTCCAGTGACGATATTACATTCTGGCTGGATAGATTTGAACGTTCTTGTCGTACACATAATGTGGATAAATCACAATACGCTAATCAATTATCAGAAAACTTGAAAGGTGAATCTTTGACTAGATTATGCCTTGTAGGAGAAGCAGATAAGGATAATTATGATGTCATTAGGGCGGCTTTGATAAAAAAATATCAGCTAAGTGAGGAAGGCTATCGCCTTTTATTTAAGACGATGGTACCTGAGACGGGGGTAGAATTCTCAGAATTCACTGCAAAGGCACGTCTCACAGTTGATCGTTGGATTGAGCTTTCCAAAACAGAAAAAACGTATGAAGGACTTATGGATTTGTTGCTCAGAGATAAGATTATGTCATGTGTGAACAAACCTTTCCTTGAATTTATACATGAGCGTAAACCTAAATCTCTAAAAGAAATGGAAGAATATTGTTCCCAATATGTCACTGCACACCCCGACGTGACTTTTGGCAACACTAAGATTAAGGAGAGTATGCCAGTTGCTTCAGCAACACCATACAATCCCAATTATTCACACAGATTTCAGGGACCTCAAAACAGATTTGATAAAAAAGGTAACCATAATAGTTATCAAAACCAAGGTAACCAATCATTTCAGGGTTCTTCTTCAAAGAACTGGAGACGACCTGATAGCTCTCGACACAGGGGTGGTCATAATTATAGGAATTTCCGTAGAGGAAGTAATTATAGAAACTATCAGGGTTATCCGTCTTGGAGTCAACAAGATCATAATTACAGAGATACTCATTATAATGAATATGATAATGGTAACCAAGGGTACTATGACTCAAACCCAAATAGGGGTTACAATAGAGGTAACAATAACTACAGAGGTGATAATAACCGAGGTAGATCTCAATACAAAAGACATAAACCACATTTTCAGGCAAACTCTGCACAACAAGAGTCCCATGAAGCCTATAAACAGAGTAAAGATAATAATGATGCTAGTAATATGGCATGTGCCGCTTTTGATTTTGGGAGAGCATCTCAGTGCCCCCAATGCAAAACGTTATTTGAGCCAACCACAGTGACTACTTTAAGCTGTGGCCATCCTCTTCCTGCTCTTCCAGCATCAGTCGCGCATGATGGAAGAGGGTCTCTTGTCTTACATAAGGGTTTAGTGAATAACAATCCAGTCTCTGTGCTATTTGATTCTGGATGCACCACAATTGGTGTTAGGCAGTCACTCGTAGATCCTTCCCGTGCCACTGGACAAGTAGTCAAATGTGTAACATTTGGCGGCACATTAGAGAAATACTCTACCGCTATCATTAGGATTGCTACTCCTTTCTTTACAGGAGATGTACACGCATGTCTTCTTCCGAATCCGATCGCTGACCTCATCATCGGTCGCATTCATGGAGTCAAGGAATGCACTCCGCAACAAATTTCCACTTGGGAAAGGCAAAACATGCAGATTGCTAACGCTGTAGTCACTAGAGCTCAGGCTCTTAATGTGCCTCAAACTTCATCTACTGAAGATAATGAAGTGCATAACCAAGATAATCCCTTGGTAATTTCTCGTGACTCGTTTATAAAACAGCAAGAAGATGATCCCACTCTGAAGAAATTCTTCATTCTTGCAACTAAAGGTGATCCGAATAAGGACACAAGTCGTAAATCGTGGATTACAAAGAAGAATGGCGTACTTGTACGTATGGTTCAAGACTCCATTACGTCAAGTCATTCTCAAATCCTGGTTCCCAAGAATTTGAGAGTTAAAATTTTGCAGCACGCTCACGACTCTCAGTGTGCTGGACACATGGGTTTTTCCCGTACTAAGTCAAGAGTCCTTGCGGCTTTCTTTTGGCCATTGGTAAACAAGGACATACGGATTTATTGTCGATCTTGTAAAGTATGTCAGGAAGTTAAATCCAAAGGTCCACGGCATGCTGCACCCATTCAGGCGGCGGACATTCCTATTCGGCCGTTTCAAAAAATGGCCATAGACATTATTGGTCCATTTAAGATCAAGTCTGCCAGAGGACATCAGTTTATCTTGACGTGTGTTGATATGTGCACACGTTGGCCAGAGGCTATTCCTCTGAAGAGCATTACTACTGCTGATATTGCAGATGCTCTTTGGCTTATATTTTCTCGTCTGGGGTTCCCCGGAGAGATATTGTCAGACCATGGCACCCAACTAATATCAGATACCATGTCTCAAGTAATGTCTACCCTGCAGATAGATAGATCTTTAAGTAGTATCTACCATCCAATGTCTAATGGTATGGTCGAACGCCTTAATAGAACACTTAAAAACTTACTGGGGAAGATAACTGAGGATCATCCTCAAGACTGGGACAGAGTTTTACCTGCGGCCCTCTTCGCTTACAGAGAGGTACCCAATGAACATACGGGATTTTCTCCCTTTGAACTCGTCTTTGGCGCGCGTCCGCGTGGCCCTATGTCGTTGCTTCACGATCTCATAACATCTGACAATATTGACGATGACACAAAGTCATCCTACGAATATGTCATCGCGTTGAGACAAAAGATTATCGAAGCATGCAAATTAGCAACTTCTTCTTCTGAATTTGCGAAACAGAAGGCAAGGCAATTTGCCAATAAGAAGAGATGCTTACGACAACTTTGTCCTGGTGACAAAGCATTTGTATTACTACCTTGTAGGGAAAACAGATTGCTTATTTCTTGGAAAGGTCCGTACGATATAATATCGAAAATTTCCGATGTCGACTATATTGTCGATATTGATGGGAAACATAAAACCTTCCACATCAATATGCTTACTGAATTCCATGAACGTCCGGATTATTTGCAACCCATTTTCCAAGCAACGGACAATTCTCCAGTACCACATGGTCATTACTCATCACTGTCCGTGATACAGGATGAGGAAACAAGTTTTTCAGATGTAAATCTTCCTCTTCCAATGATCCCACTTCATTCCAGTGAATCATGGAAGAACGTTACTGTCTCTCCTGATTTGTCTCTAGGAGAACAGCGACAAGTTTCAACTATGTTGCAAACATTTCAGGATGTACTCACTGACATCCCTGGACAAACTAATGTCATTCAACATGACATTGTGCTAACTGACCATACTCCTATTAGGGTTAGACCTTATCCTATACCTATACATTTCCAAGCACAGGTCGAGAAAGAGTTGGATGTGATGATAGATTTGAAAATAATCGAACCATCCACCTCTGCGTATTCTTCGCCGATGGTTATTGTGCGTAAAAAAGACAATAACATACGTCTTTGCGTTGACTATCGAAAATTGAATCAAGTAACGAAGTTCGATGCCGAACCTATGCCTTTACTGGAAGAGCTACTTACTCGACTCTCCAAATCTCATTTTTTCACTAAACTTGATTTGTCTAAGGGATATTGGCAAGTTCCTTTATCTGAACGCGCCAAACCTCTCACGGCTTTTTCAACACCTAGAGGTTTGTTCCAATGGAATTTTATGCCTTTCGGTCTTATGAACGCACCAGCTACGTTCGTACGCATGATGCGCCGAATCCTATCTTATCGGTCAGATGTCATTGCATATCTAGACGACATCTGTCTTTTCAGCGATACTTGGGAAGATCACTATTCAGGGTTAGATGAATTGCTGTCTACTTTGCGTGAGCACAACCTGACAGCGAAACCCTCTAAAGCCTATATTGGTTTTAGCGAAATTTCTTTCCTAGGCCACCGAGTTGGTCATGGTTTCCTAAAGACAGAGGACCATAATACTAGTAAGATACTTAACATCTCAATCCCTAAGACTAAAAAACAGGTGAGAAGTCTGTTAGGTCTTATTCAATTTTATGGCAGATTCATTCAGAATCTATCCTCTATCATGGCACCTCTCTCAACACTTCTAAAGAAAGGTTCGCCTAATGTGGTCCACTGGTCTCAGGAATGCCAATGCTCTCTGGATAAGATTAAAACACTGTTTTCAACACCACCTATTTTAGTGCTACCCACTAAAGATAAGACATTCGTTCTTCGTAGTGACGCTTCATCCACTGGGATTGGAGCGGCACTAATGCAAGAGTACTCTGGAACTCTGCATCCTGTAATGTATATTTCCAGAAAACTTAATGCGGCAGAAAGGAATTATTCGGTTTTAGACCGTGAGCTATTAGCTATGGTTTGGTCGATCCTCAAACTACAGAGATTCCTACTAGGCGCACATTTCATAGTAGAAACAGACCAAAAAGCTCTTACTGCTATACAGAGTAAGAATTTGAAGAGCTCGAGGTCTACTCGATATGCAATTGCTCTTCAACCTTTTCATTTCTCTGTGCGAGCTATTCGGGGATCAGATAATGTGATGGCAGACATTCTGTCAAGATGCCCACATGATTCCACATAACTATTAGGGCTTAGACTTCTTGATATGTCTAGTTCTATAGTAGTTCCTTTTCTATATCATGATAGATACACATTTGTAATTTAATAATATAATGATTGTATCACTACATAGCGGTTCATGTATGTTTATTCACCGCTGTGCTTTGATGATTTTGACTTCATAAATCATAAATTTAAGATATCTAATACGTAGTGATGATATGAATTTTTTAGGCATTGTGTAATTGCCAGAATTGTATTATACTTTGATGACACCTTCCTGGAAAAATATACTTGTAGAGAAATAATTTCTCTCAGTTTATGAGACACATTCTCACCAGTCGCTCCATAAGTCGACTTAGCCTCATATTAGGCGTTATAGGTATTCCTGATATTTTCATCTGCGCATTATTCATGCGTTGTGAGCCTATTGTACGTTGCTCCTAGATGTATTTCAAAAAAAAAAAAATGTTCCATTTTTTTTTTTTCCCGGGAGGTGTGGTAAGACTGTTACGTGCAGTCTTTGATATCTTACAATATTATACATAGGTAATTTTTTAGTGCTTAAGGGAAAGTCATTATTGAGTTACTTCCCTTGAACTCCGCGGATAAATACATTTTTACTGCGATTTATTCGTTGTTTGGGTAATAATAGATTGTTCTTGCTTCAGAATATCTATGGCCTGAATTTATGTGTATTGTTTGTCTGAGTAGGACAAGTCTGTCTTATATCTGTATATCTTTACATATCTAGGTCGAACTATATGTTCTGTTGTCTCTAGAGAGGTCAAAGGCTATTCGGCGGATGTGTCGCTTGAGTGGGGTGATTTGGCTTCGTCCTGATAGGGAATGTGTGTGTTTTGCTATGTCGGCTTGATGCCTTGAAAAGTGATCTCAGTGGTTTTGGGGAAAGTGATAGTCGTCTAGACCTATCGTGTATGCTTTACCCCAGTGTTTATTCATCTTGCCAAGGAATGGCAGTTTCATATTCCCTCTACCAAGGTAATCAAAGATACTCTTATGAACTCTCGATCGAAGCCACCATTGTCGATAATTACGATTTGAATGTTTAAGAGAATATATTTGACTCGATGAAAAACGACTTCGATTCCTAGCAGCACTATATTCTGTAGAATGCAGTCTATTGTTCATGACCAAATCTACAGAGCAACGAAATGTTGTATGAATGACTAACTTTAGAACAGATTCATTATCTGTATTCAAACGTGAGTGACAGTTCACGAGTGGAGCCATCTTGGAACCAAAAACATGTAGGACTTTCAAGAAGAGAAAAGGGATGCCCGTATTATCGCTTGATCAGTCCAGAGATCACTGCTACACATGAGAACCCATTGTTATTGGTTCAATATTATTATATGGAAAAATATGTGCTGAACATTATGTTGAAGAATCGTTGCTAAACGAGATTAGGTTTAGAAGTCATCTGAAATATTGTTTACAAGCTGACGTGCTCAGTCAGTGACGTCAGATGATATATGTATGGGCGATACTGAGTGCTTGGCTATTGACAGTCCATTATACCATTATTCTACATGAGTGCCCATGTAACATTGCAAGACCATTTGTCCACTGTACTATGATGTATTATGGCAACCTGTGATTTGTCACTATCTGTGCTGTCGAGTGTGTACGTCCAATTAAACTTTAGAAAAGGTACACAGTCGTTGGTGTCGATGACTTCCGGTCATACATGAGTGTGAGAAGAGAACATTTGTCAACAACACGAACCCTTATCATCATTCGCACATTATACACTCCATCCATGTCTACACAACACTGCGTAGGTCAAGTTGACATTCCATACACTACAGTGGGGCAGGCAACACCATAGGGATCTTGTCAACTGATGATGATAGACGCCTGTCTTCCCGCCTAGGAGTGTTCTGGTGTACTTTATCAACATATATTCTATCCAACTAAATATCAACTTTATCAATGGGGTTGGATGGTAACCATGAGAGCTGGTGCGGCTGACGTTGATCATTCACCGGGTGTTGAGGTTGTGATCTAGCGTGGTTCAAGGTCCTGTTAAGATTATGTTGATTCTGTACACAACTTTTTGATGTGTGTCCGGCCAAACCACAAAAGTAGCATATGACTGGAGCTACTTGTTGAACTTGTAGAGCAGATGGGTGACGTCGGTGTTGAGTGCGCTGAACAAACCGTTGACGATGTAGTGAAATTGACAGAGATACAACGGTAAAATTCCTCCCAAGGATAACATTTAAGGATAAAAACATAATGCGTAGGCTGCTGATGTACATGATCGCCTAGACCGCGGGTCATCACCCTCCATAAGTTTGACTTGCTAGACCGGAGGGGAACGGAGGATCAAAAAGGAAAAAAATATGACTGGAAAGGCTAAAGAGACGCAATTGGGGGGGGGGGGGGGGGGGGGGGGGAGGGGGGGGGGGGGGGGGGGGGGAGGGGCAGGGGGGCGGAAATGGATGAAAGTAAAAAAAATTCAAGTCCCCCAAATTGACACGAGGTACGGAATTGGACGTTTTGCGATACCAAGCCTTGATTTGAATTCAGCGGCTAAAACGCAGATGTTAGGAATATTACAAAAATTTAAAAAGTAATTTTTCTTAATATTAATGTTAGGAATATAAAAATTAGCTGGCCGGATGGCCTATTCTGAGCAGTGAACTAATATGTTCTTAAATTTACAAACGGATAGATAATATTGAAGATAATGACAAAAGACAGTGTAGTTCACATCATCGCTAGACTATATTGAATCTAAAAGTGTCACAATTTGCACACAAAAACACGACCTTGGGAACAGGTGTTCAAAGTTACTTATTATGGAGGAGAGGGTTTTTGAGCGGTAGCTGTGTCTAAATATAACTTTTTACGACAAAATTTTAAGGGGAGAGAAAGGTTGCTTCAAAAATCAAGCACATTTTTTTAGAAACACAAGTAGAGACGGACAGACTAACAGATAACCATCCATACTTGACTGAAGCATGACTGAAATGACTTTAGTGTAGAAATTTGAAATTAAAAATAAACCTCGGCAGTGATTGGCCACAGACAATCATATCATTAGCGCTCAGAGCGCATTTGGGGTCATTCTTCAATAATTGTTCAGTGTTAGACACAGATTTTAAAGTGTGGTGTTTTCCCATATGAAAGACAGTGAATAAATTTAGGGACGCCATACTATAGCCAGCAGCTCAGCTGAGTTTTGCTAGCAATTCTGTGTTATGTATTCATAATCTGGTAAGATTGAAATTATTTCTTTATATATTTTGAATATTGTTTCATGTTCGAGTGATTTGATACTGCCATATCAAAATCTAGCCTTACAAACAAGTAGGGATTTGCTCTAGACCCCCCGCCCAAGTCAGGGTCTAGGGACCAACAAGGTACATAAACTACAGCAAGGATTATGCAAGATATATCAAGCGTTGAAACAGATTACCTATCTTCTTTTAGGGCCGACAACTAATAAATATTTTTCAGAATCTATAGTCTGGGAGGATCTATCTGATGTAAACCCACCATGGTAACTGTGCTGTTTGGTCAGAGAGATCTGACCTGTCTGTATGATGTGGTTGTTGTGTCAGTGTGGTGTCCAGACGTGGGTATAGAATAGATTTTGACACATAGCCCATACTTTGATTGCAGAGCTGTGAGTTTCTATCGACAACAAAGCAGAGTCTATTCGGTGGGTGACTTTACTCGAGTGTATCTGTGCAGTTCTTGTGACAGAGACCACCATTATTGCCCGCCAGCACGGAGAGGTGGGACCGCAAGTTTTCAGCACCAGAGCTACAAAAAGATGAGTGAGCCTCTGGTCTGCTGGACATTCACCAACTATTGGTAGTGACTAATATCCCCATAAAAAATTCCCACCTTTTTCTGGACACTGTGTAGTCAATATAGACAGGTGTGATGAGGCCACCCCAACAGCACAAACAGTAACTATCCTCCCAAAGAGATGACTACTCGAACATTTTAATAAAACTAACTAGTCTAGTACTTAAATATGTACACTCTTGAATTTATTATGTAACATTCCATGCATACTTTTCATAAATTTTAAATCCTTCTTTTAAAACAAGTTCTCGTAGCCACATTCATTAAGAAAAAAAAAAAATTAAGTGTGAGGTCGTAGTGGTAGCAAGAAAGGCCTTCTGACAATTCTCAACTACATTTTATCTCAGGAGCCTTCACAGCTGGCCTCATACAATGTACATGTAGTAATAACACCATCATACAATACCATCAACACCACTACAGACGATAAGATCCCGGCAATGGAGTATCGCACGGCTGTAACATGGATGGTTGCTGCCAAGACTGACGGTAATGACTGATGTCCATTGGCTCTTCATCTGTGTGATCGTGTGCACGAGGTTCACGCCCAAGTCTATTTGCAAACCGTTTCTTCACATTGTCTTCATTTATTGCTATTTGAATGGCATCAAGGATTGTCTGTGGGTCTTTCCTTATTAAATGAAGTTTCAGCGCATCTGACTGGAGACCATCGATAAAAATGCCAACAAGTTGGTTTTCCGTATCAGTAGACGCAGAGGAAGGTTCCAGTAAAGCATCTTCAGCCAGGTTTAACAACCTATCGGCATAAAACTGAACCGACTCGTGACGGTCCTGAATGAGTCCGCGAAGCAAAGTCCAAGCGTGTTGGTGGTCCTTAACGGAAGAGTAACGGCGGGTGAGCTCCTTCTGTAGAGAGGCGAAGGTCTCGTCTGGAAATAACTGTGCCCGGCGACGTAGATAGTCAGTGACAAGTGACTGAGATGACAAGAAGGCAACACGTTTGCGATCGGCATCAGTGGCTGATGGAATCAATGAAGTAAATTTCTCAATGTCACGTAACCACTGCCGAAAAGTGGACGGATCGCCACAAAAAGGCTTAACAATGTTATTGATGTTGTGCAGATTTGCACTCTGTGTAACCACGCTAAGGGTGGTAGCAATAGCGTGTAGAGAACTATTAGGAACTTCAGCGTTATCTGGCAATGGTTGACTCAACGCATGCTGTTGTTGCATGTCATGTATCTGCTGTTGTAATAACAGATTTTGTTGTTGGAGCAATTGTACTTGATTTTCAAACTGCTGTTGCATATTTGGATCCATCATGCATAGGCTGTACCACACCAAAAATGACAATCTCTGGTGTGTGAAAGGTCACGGGCACCAAAAGTCAATCTATGTGACCGGGTGAATAGGAAGGAGTAGACGGGAACGGCACTAAAAGTCCAGGCTCGTGTGACAGTGTCTATCGTGATAGTGGATTTTGTGGAAGGGATGTAATTCTGTATTTTACTTGATATAAGGGAAATAATCCCAGGACTTTTCTTTAGTGTTTCTTCTGGTAAATACTGGTTAATCACCAGAGTTAGTAATTCCAGAAGGAAGGAACAACCCAGGTAATTGGTAGATCTCGTAAGTGCCGTAACGGATTTAGTATTGATCTTGCAGGGGTGGTAAGTAATTAGCAACTCGAACAATCAATGGAAACTTTCAATGGTGCAGAGCATTTGATAAGTCCAAATGGTTATAGAAGATGTTCTTTTATTTTCGTTTCGAATTCCAAATAAACAGTGGCAGCTCAAGATAAATTTCTGGTGGGGAGGAAAATGAAAACTGCCAGCTTTAGCCTCCAAGGCGAAAGGCTTACGGCACCTCAATACTCTAGTCGTTTTATGATCTGCGGAAATCCTAGCGAAATAAAATACGATTCGAGACTTCAATCAAAACTAGTTCGAACTTACTTCAAGTGGAATGAACCACTCACATAATCGTGGCAGGGGTTAGCGCTGGTTCACTAACCTTCCTGGTCGGTAGGAGGCTCTAGATAAAACGTAGGAGTCAAGGGCTTTTGTTCTTTAGTAGTCGTAGCGCCAGGTTGCTCCAAACCTAAACTAAAGAACGCCCTATGATGTTCTGACTCTAGCTTTGAGATAACTGTCTCAAGCTCTCTCTGTCCCTGGTTTCTAAGATGCATCAGTCTTTATACTGGTCTGGTGCTATGGCTCGCCAGAGGAAATATTTCTTATTGGAGTTAAGACCGGAAACCTTCAAATGATTGGTCTTGGGGGCTAGTGGACCGTTGAAATAATCTTTAACCTAACCATCTACGAATCCTCTAGTCTAAAATTATTGTTTCTATGTGATGATGACCAACCATTGTTTAAAGTTCTCTCTAATCTAAATGTTTTCCGGTCTGACTTGTATGTAGGCCACACAAGGTTTGATGACATCATGGGTTCATGTGTGTCATGACTGATGATGTCATTGAATCTTGACTAGTAGTTTATTTATCTAACTAGTCATTCATAAAATACTTTACTATAAGGCTAACAGTTGTAGCTACTTAATAGTCTACCCTGTTACATGTGCTTCCAGCTTCAATTTAGCGTGGCAGCCTATTTTCATGAGGATTTTGAGGAATCCATCTCTACTAACCAGGTCAAATGCCTTTGTGAGGTCTATAAAGGCGACATATAAAGATATTTTCTGCTCTCTTGATTTTTCGTGAAGCTGGCGGAGAGAGAAGATCATGTCCATGTTGATCTTCCAGCTCGGAACCCACACTCTGACTCTGGATATATGCGCTTAGCTAACTTGTGTAGTCGCATTAAGATGACTGGTGCAAAAAGCTTACCCACAATACTAAGAAGAGAGATGCCTCTGTAGTTATTGCAATCACCTCTGTTATTATTTACAAATGTACTATTATTTACAATTGTAGTATTCACGTAGAATTATTAAAAATTTAGTATTCACATAGTATTCTTTACAAATATAAGATTCCTATAGTATTATTTACGAATGTAATATTCATGTGGTATTATTTTTTTTTTTAAAGCATGAAGATGACATCTGGAAGTCATGGCTGAACTGAGCGCAATCCCCTTTATTTCAAGATGTATTAAAACAAAACGAAAAACAAAACTTAACCTGACGGAGGTCCTACCCTGATGATCAGATTACCGCTTGTTGAGTCATTGTATTATGATCAGATTACCCGCTGTAGAGTCGTTGTGTAGCGGTTCCTGTCATTCACGTGCGACGCGCGATCACATGCTCTGTTTGTATTAGTGCCCACATCTGTCTGTATCAGCAGCATTGTGTGGCGTTTTATCTGAGATGAACTGACTTGAATTTTATTACAGAAGCCATTAACTCAGGGTTTCTCAACCTGTGGTCCAGGGGCCCCTTAAAGGTCCATGAATTGATTCTTGGGGGTCCATATATATAACCTACAATTTAAAATGTAACGTTTTATTATGCTTTTATGTACATGTTAACCCCCAAGACACACTTCTATATGGCAGCGAGACATGAACAATATATGCACAACATATGCTGAGCAAGACAGAAGGCTTAATACCTTCCATCTACGGTATCTACGCCACATCTTCGATATTTCGTGGAAAGATAAAGGGACAAATGTCGAGGTGTTGTCACGTTCTGGCCTTCAAAGCATGTATACACTGCTTAGACAGCGCAGACTACACTGGCTTGGCCATGTCGCCACATGGAAGATGGTCGCATCCCAAAAGATGCCTTATACGGACAACTGGAAAATATGGCAAAAGAACAGTTGGGCCACCGCAGCTGAGATTCAAAGATGTGTGCAAGAGAGACATGAGTGCACTGGACATAAATCCAGCAAGCTGGGAGGATGAAGCTGCCGATCGCACCAATTGGCGGTGCTATCTACGGCGCCACCTCAGATTGGGCGAAAGAAGCTCTCACAACGAGCAGAAGAGAGAAAACAACATAAAAAAGAATACAAGGTAAATAAGCAGCTGAGGGCTGTCACCTCAGGGGCGCATTCCCATAGTCAGTTATGACTGAAGGGGCTATTATTATATATCCCCAAGAAGGGGTCCATAGCTATCATCGGACAATCAAAGGGGTCCATGGCAAAAAAAAAAGGTTAAGAAACCCTGCATTAACTGTGTGAACTCGATGTATATAATGGGAATATCCAACAAATATTAATGGTCAAGAAAATATATTTAAACAGCAGTCGGCAACGCAGTCGCTGTGGGGATCTACGTTAGAACCACTTAGCTCTCTTAAGGTCTACCTTGGTAAAACATGTCTATTTTTAGGTTTAAGAGTATTCTGAATAATTGCATCCAGTATGTAACTTTTATCTGTACCGGGGGATCCACTTCCAGCAGTTATATCCACACAGAGGTAGACAATTCAAACTAAATGATATTTGGCCCAATGTTAACTTTACTTCAAAGAAAAGATAACTTTACATCTTATGTAGTTCACGAATAAAGTAAATGTTCGTAAACTAGCTGGCGGGTTTTCACGGGGAATGTGTGGACAGTAAGTGTAAACATTGGGGCACCACACTTTCAAGTGCCCCAGGGAAAGGTCTAGTCCGAGTTGTACCGAGGTTTAACATTCTTTGTTTTCGCCTCCGTGACCTAGAGATCTACCAAATGATCCCCTAGAATCTACCGGCAGATCAAGAACGACCGTATCTCTGTATTAGAAGGATGTGTAGAATACATCCTTTAACTCTATGATAACGAAATATCACAATTAAGTATCTTAGAATTATTTTATTGTTTCCTACTTTATTCTTATTGACTTTTCAGCTCCCTGTGTGGCATACAGTTCAGCTATACTGTTTCAAGTCTCAATTATGCCTTTGAGATATCCAATTCTAGTTCCCTTCAAGTTTGCCACCCCACCCTCTCACTCTCCTTGTCCTGTTTTCTACGTAATAATCCTTCATGTCAATAAAAACAGTTGGAGATAAAAGAGAGAACATGTAGATTGGTATGTCCAGTAAAATAAGTAACAAGTGCTTCAACAACTAGAAGACTATATATATATATATATATATATATATATATATATATATATATATATATATATATATATATATATATATATATATATATATATATATATATATATATATATATATATATATATATATATATATATATATATATATATATATATATATATATATATATATATATATATATACTGAAGCACATTAAAAAACGCACCACCTGTATAATCCAGGAACAGAGTGTGAAATGTAAATATAAGTGTTTACAAGTTTACATATTTGGAATCTTTATTCATTTTCCTATGAATCCATGCTGGTCATTAATTTGTACATTTGATTGTTATGAAATTCATTGCATTCTGTGCAGGCAAGGGAGAAAACCAAAAATGCAACCAATAAAAAAATTCATTCACACTATCCTCAGTATCTGGTATGTCCACCGTGTGCTTGCAAACAAGCTTGGCAGCGGCTCCGCATGGAACGCACAAGTCTCTGAAGGAAATTTCGGGGAATCAAGTCCCATTCACGTGTAAGAGCAGCTTCGAGCTAATGCAGATTAGCTGGAGAACCTTGCCCGTAGACTGCGTCCAAGCTCGTCCCACAGATGTTCTATAGGGGACATATCTGGTGATAGGGCAGGCCAATCAATCGTCACAATGTTCTGCTGCTGTAGATATTGCTGCGTAATGCATGCGGTGTGCGCACGTGCGTTATCCTGCTGGAGAAGCTGCAAGTCTGGATAATTTGTGAACGCAGGAGCAACCAATGCATCCAGAACCTCATCTCGATATGTCACAACATTAACATTTCCACGGAAGACGTGAAGAGGCAAGCGATGGGGAAAACTGAATCCTCCCCAAATATGAATACTGCCACCTCCAAATCGGTTGTGCTGACGAACACAGCAATCTGCAAAGCGCTCTCCACACCGTCGCCAAATCCGCATACGTCCATCAGCAAAGGATATGTAGAATCTGCTCTCGTCTGTGAATAGGACAGCATTCCACTGCAGTCTAGTCCATCTGACAATGTTGCTCTGCCCATTGCAGGCGCTGCTGACGATGTCTGTGAGTCAAGTTTGGCCCAACATAAGGTCGTCTTGCAGTAAGGCCTGTATCTCTGAGTCGTCGTATGACTGTCATTCGAGAGACTTGCCCACGTCTACCCACTATTGCTCTTGCTGTTTGATTTGCCGGGAGAGAACGATTCCTTAGGTGACTCAGCACAATATGACGATCTTGCGCAGGGGTAGTAACTCGTGGTTGGCCACTCCGAAGTCTATCCCGGTCACTGCCAGTGGTTCCGTAACGTTCATTGAGACGTACAATAGTGCCGTGGTGGCAATTTATCCTTCTGGCAATGGCCCGCGAGCTCATTCCGGTCACCAACATACCAATGGCTCGTTGGCGATCGTTTTCAGATAGTCGTGGAATTTCAAGCACATGTACTGGGTGTTTTGTCTCAACGGCCTTTTTATACCGAGTATACTGCCACAACGCGTACACATTTTCAGGGTCATATCTGTTGGGAATCGTGTTGCACGTGTAACTTTCATTGTTTTCATGTAGTCTGTACACAAACCCGTGGGTTGAATCCTGCACTTTCCATTCCATCAGCCATTCGCTCTCTACCTCATGACAAACACGGGGAAAATCCATTCCCACACTTTTTTTTCCAGCTTCTCGGCATCAGTATATATAATAGTGGTGCGTTTTTAATGTGCTTCAGTATATATATATATATATATATATATATATATATATATATATATATATATATATGTACGTACGTACGTACGTACGTACGTACGTACGTAGGTACGTACGTACGTACGTACGTACGAACGTACGTATATATATATATATATATATATATATATATATATATATATATATATATATACATACATATATACATATATACATATATATATACATATATACATATATACATATATACATATATGGAATGACATGTGGAGTTCTTGGAAAAAGAGAACGCCAGCAGAAAGAATCAGTAACAACAGACAACATCAGTAAAATAAAAGAAAGCAAACATCAGACTTAAGTACAAGCAAAACTACTGTAGTTCTACAACTAATTATATATGCGTAGGAGAAAGGAAGTAATAAGAGACTTCAGAAAACAAGAGGAAATACGTGGACAAATTGATAACAGAGGCAGAGCAAGCTGCGGTCAAAAGAAGTGTGACGAATCTAAGCAGCAGTATAATGATGCTAAAGTATTAGTTTTGAAACTAAAGGCACTATATATCCTAATTATAACCCATCAGAGGTTGAACTGAATATTTTTCTTCACCAATTAAAAAAAAAAAAAAACAGTACTGAAACGTCTAAAAGTGATGGGGAAGCTGCGGGCCCAGATGGTTTCCAACAAAGGCCGTCAAAGCAGGCATAGGCGCTGGTAAAGGGATACGATACAAATTACTCGGTAAAATCTGGGAGAAAGAAGAAATACCTGTAGACTGGAAGGTAAAAATATATCTGGTTACGGTGTAAATGAAGAGAGATTTGCAAGACGATAAATGGTACTATCACTGTCAGGAAAACTATTTAGCAGGATTGTAGCGAAAGGTTTTTATGAGTTTAGTTGTCAGTTGTATTTACTGAAAGAACAGAAAAGAATTCTGTCTGAAAAGAATCTAGCCCCAGTGTCAGAGAAGAGCACTGGTATTACAGGATAGTCACGGCTGTGAAGGTCTCTACTTCAGATAGTAATCAGATTAAAGTTAGAGCCTAAGATGCCACCTTTGCTAGTCAACAATTCAGTAAAACTCAAAATGCAACAATATAAAATTGATAAGTCAGAGAAATACAATTACTGAATTATTTATTATATACATCTATCGTTTGGTTTCTTCTTGTGCAAATTATGAATTATGAAAATGATGAAAATTGAATGAATAAAAAGTTAATTACACAATTACTCAGTAGTTGAGTTTCAATCATTAACTAGACAAAAAGTCCTTTTTGGAATCTTCAAAATAGAACAGAATGTTCATCCAAATTTTCCTTTATAACTAAATTGTCTCTTGTCTTGCCTATTATCTTAGAACAGTTTGTTCATCATGACACAAATAGTTAATTCGCTGTGACCACTCACAATGGCTGCTTGAATTTTTCACATTGAATAGTTATCATAACGTTCTGTGAATGTCCTTTAGTAATACTACACAGCTGTATCAGTTACAGGTCTTGTACCAGGCCACCAAGCACAGATGGGGCAGAGTACTCGAATATAGATAGCAATATGTTATACTCCTGAGTTGGTCCAGGAAGGCACTATTGATCTGAGATTTTAGACCTCTTGCTGGAGTAATACACGAATGAACCTGGAGACAATATGTGACAAGTGGCTAGCCTTTGGTCATAGGTTCCACAAGCCAACGTGTCCATTAATGAAAGTGTTCAGAATGTGTGCATGTATATGAATGATACATGGATCTGTTCTGATCAGGATAGCAAGACAAGACAGGTGTCTATCTGCATAAAACATTCTAAAATAATACATGAATAAAATCTAATACATTTTTTACACAATCATGATGCTACCTTCGCCTTTCACATTCTGGAGTGCCAAGTCCATTATTCCAGTAAAATAACTTTTAATTGACCACTCCTAATGGCATTCATGATAATCGTTGGTATACCTTGTGTGACGAAATGTCTATCCCTGTCCTTTTATGTGATCTCTGTTGCGTATGGTTTTTTACAACATTTTGGTGTTGCGCATCAAAGAGCGCTGAGTTGAGTTTGGTGAAAATATTTGAAGATATGTGAATAGTACACTTTGGTGCATTATGGCTTTTGTGGGTTGTAGTCATTGCCCACGACTCGCATCCATATGTCAAGACTGGGACATAGGTGGAGCGGTATACAGCCATCTTCGTTTTCTTACCAACCTCTTTCTTGCTGAGGAATCCACGATTTATGGCCTGAAAAAGTCTCCCAGCCGCTGCTTTTCGAGTGGCCAACTCTTCTTTGATGCCTCCCTTTCGGTCTATAATAGCTCCGAGATATTTAAAGTGGTCGACCTGCTCCAGGACCTGTTCTCCCAACTTAATCTGATGTTTTCTTTCTTCTCGTGATATCACCATGGATTTTGTTTTAGAGCTGCTTATGACCATCCCTCTCTTCTCCAGCTCTTCCTTCCAGACTTGCAGGTTGGATTGGAGATGTGCCTCTGATTTAGCAATCAGGGCAACATCATCAGCAAATGCCAGCTCCGAAATATAGACCTGTCTCATCTTCCAGTACCCCACTGAATACTTTCTTGTTCTCTCCTTACATGCCTTGATGACATCGTCCATAAGGAGTATGAAGAGGTAAGGTGATAGGATATCACCTTGTCTTACACCAGTGGTGGTCCTGAACTCTTCTGACTTATGGTTTGCTGTCCTCACATAATTTCTGCAAGACTTGTAGAAGCTCTGTATAGCATGAATCAGAGGTGCTGGAATGTTCTTCCTTGCCAAACAGTCCCAAAGTTTGCTCCAAATGCCTTTACCAGTTCTATGAAACAAAGATGGATTTCACTCTTATACTCAAGGGCCTTTTCACTCAGCTGTCTGAGTGTGAAGATTAGGTCTTGAGTACTTCGGTTTGCTCGGAATCCGCACTGGACCTCATCCAATTGTGGCTCAGCTAGACGTCGGAGTCTCTGCTCTAGGATTCTAGAGTAGATTTTACCAGGGACACTGAGAAGGGATATGCCTCTATGGTTTCCACATTGTCGATTGTCACCCTTTTTGAAAATTGGTGTTATGATGGCAATCTCCCAATCCTTTGGTATGGTCTTGTTGCACCATGCTGCCTGTAGGACCTTTAGGAGTAATAGGTCGCCTGATGCTCCCATGTACTTAACCATTTCTGGTGTTATACCATCATGCCCTGCTGCTTTGCCCATCTTGATTTTCTCTAGTGCTGCCCTCAGTTCTTCCATCTTTATGTCATCTTCACCATCATTGGTTTTCTCTTCTGTGCTAGTGGTTATCATTTCTGGTGCTTCACCATGCTCACCATCCAGGAGTTCTGAGAAATATTCTTTCCATCTTTCCATTACTTCCTTTGGGGCAGTAAGCAATTTGCCTTGCTTGTCCTTTATAAATTTGAGAGGACATTGTTTTTCCTTCCTCATGTTCTTTAGGGTCTTATAGAACAATTTCTGGTTTTCTTGTGCATCTTTTTCTAGCTTTTCTCCAAATTCTTCCCAGGACTTCTGTTTTGCTGCTAGCACTTTGTTCTTTGCTTCTGTTCTGAGGGTCACATATTCTCTATATTTTTCCATTTGTCCTGTTGTGTTTTTAGCTCCTAAGTATTGTTTCCATGCCATTTTCTTCTCTCTTATTTTCTCTTTGACTTCCTCTGTCCACCAAGGTGTCCTCTTTCTCTGGTTCCCAAGTCGTACTTCACCGCATGCTTCTGCAGCAGCTGTCTTTATGATATCCTTGAATTTATTCCAGAGGGTTTCCAAGTCATCAGGTTGTTCTTCTGTGTTGCTCACTGCTGTAGCAATAAGCCCCTGATATCTGGTCTTAATTTCTGGCTCTCTCAGCTTGTAGGTCCTAATGCTCATTTCTCCTGCTCGTTTACTTGGTTTCTTGCGTGATGTTGGGCAGTTCCTAGGCTGAGCAACTCTTTCAGTTGTTCGTTTGATTGTTAGCAGGTAGTGATCACTTCCAATCTCTGGCCCCCTCCAGACTCTTGCATCTCGGACATATCTGAATGAGCTTCTCCGAACAATGGCATAGTCGATCACTGACTTCTCATTCTTGGTTGGTTCACATCTAGTGTATACATGTATGCGCTTATGGGGGAACTTTGTGTTTGTAATGATCAGATTCTGCTCACTGCAGAATCTAAGGAGTCGCTTTCCATTGTCATTGAGAGTCTCATCATGTGACGTATTCTTTCCAGAACGTTGTCTCCATTACAGCTGCTCTGAACGCATCACGATTCTGGGCAAGTCGACCTGCATCAGCCAAAGACAAGTTCAGACTCTCTGTGATGTCCTGGGTCCACCGTCGTCTAGGTCGACCCCTTCCCCTTTTTCCAGGGACCATGCCTTCCATCACTGTTTTTTCCAGACTATTATGTCTTTTTATATGACCGAAAAATTTCAGCTTCCTTATTGCGATGGTATTTAGGAGCCAATGTTCCTGTACATTTAGTGAGTGCAGTACTTCTCTGTTGGTCTTTTTTTCTGTCCAGGGTATTCTCAACATCCTTCTGTAGCATTTCATTTCGAATGATGTAATCTTTTTTGCAACTGTTTTATTGAGTGTCCAAGTCTCGCAGCCGTATGTTGCTACTGGGAATATACATGCTCTGATCAGTTGTAACTTTGTTTCTTTGCTTGTGCCTTGCCATAGGTTTTTCATCTGTATTAGCTTATGTGAAGCAATTGCAAGTCTTCTTTTAATTTCTACTGCACAGTCGCCAGAGCTGTTAATGATTGATCCTAAGTATTCGAATTCATTGACACTTTCCAGTTCTTCGTTATCAATTTCAATTTCTGGTTTGGTCTTTACTTTGTCTGTTGTCAATACTTTGGTCTTCTTGGTGTTTAGGTATAGATTCTGGGCCTCGCTGTCATTGAGAGTATCTTCTCCATATCTTCCGATAACTCCACCCCATCTAGCATGGTCATTTCCAACTCTGGCATTAAAATCTCCGAGCATGATAACTTCATCTAGGCAGTCATCCACTGTCCTTTGAAGCAGCTCGAAGAATTCCTCCTTGACCTCTGCTCTCTCATCCTCATTTGGCCCATACACTATGACCAGGTTGACTATGGTTTCTCCTTCTTTTAGTTTTACAACCATAATGCGCTCCGAGACAAAGTTCCATCCCTTGATACTATCTTTTTGATTTTGGGCCACAATGCAACCCACGCCCCCTTTAGCTCTTTCAGATATGGGTACACCACTGTAGAGCAACGTGTTGCCATCGAGATCCATGACTCCTTGTCCTTTTTTCTTCGTTTCCGTTATAGCCAGGATTTCTAGTTTTGCTTTCCTCATCTCTTCCACCAGCTCCTCTTCCTTCCCATTTATACTTCTTGTGTTCCAAGTTCCATAAGTCGTAGTCCGTAGTCCGTTCCAGTTCGTCGCCTTTAGAATCAGTCCGGTTTTCTCTCTTGTATTGCTCGTAATCATAGTTTAAGACAAACAGGTGATTGGCCTGTTGTGCGCATTATTATTGCGCGCAGTAAAAAAAAAAAAAAGGATGACGTAGGAGTTTTTTTGGGTCTTGAAACAATGACGTAGAGAACAAAATGGACCCCAAATAAAAACAAGACGTGAACAGCCTTGTGTTTGCTGGTTTGCTTGAAAACCCGTGAAAAAAGGGTATATTGATTCGTGCCATGCATAGGAGTGCATACCAGGATGAGTACTATTAATAATGTATAATTTGATGCTTATACATTTTTTAGACGGGCAGGTCTATACACCGTAAAAATCGGAGTCTAAAAAAATCCTGCTTTGTCGCTAATGTGTGCTGAATTTGGGAAATTCATGTTAATGAAGTTATATGAGTTTGAAAAGAAGGTACGGTAGAAGGGCACGGATATAATCAATACATAGAGATGTATAGAAGTATTGGGACTAATAAGCAACAATGTATTACCGTCAAGGAGTATAACACTATGTTACCAATAGACAGAATGACATTAACTAAGGACGGTTCATCATGTCTCATGGATCATGAGTTTTCAATAAACTGTGTTGTTATGTTACCGGAACAGCATTGGCTTCTTACCTGGTTATATTTGAGCTGTTGGGCATATCTGAGACATTACTAATTCGTGATCCCTTGTGAGAGAACACTGCATAAATAATACAGGGACGATACAGTGCAGTTTTTGGCATACCCACGAATAAAACATTCGCGTGACACTTTTGTTGTATACCAAGGTTCTAACATTCATATAGACACATATGGGAATAATAATGGTATACATATATCAAATGCAGACAAACTCTTTTAATACACGGGAATAAACGAACGGGCGGACAGTACCTTAACAATCTCTCACACCTTCAGCCCTCCGGCAGTAAACTTATAGCACTGGGAAAGCCTCTAACACGCCACTCACATATGGCAGTATTTGCTACGGGAGTAATTCTTATCTTATTGTGTCGCATTCACGCTTCACGAAGACGTGTTAAGTTACGCCAGGTTATTATACGGTCAGCGACAATATTTTATCGCATAATCTGTCTGACCATCTGTCCAAGCGACGGTGCTTGTTTATCCAAGCTTGTGTTGGGCAGGAGTGCTGAATAGAACCAGATTTGTTTGTCTGGCGAAATACAGGTGACTATCGACCATCCCTGAGTCATTACGCCAGAAAAACACGGTCACAATATTGTGATCGGAGGAGGTGCGGCCGGAAGTCTTTTGTAACGATATGACATCACTGTTGTAAGAGGTCACGCGTGTATATTAAATTTAATATTTTTCAAATACGCGTGGGATGAGTAATGATAAACAAATCGACCCCTCTATTGCTAGAGAGCGATCGGTTCGCCAGAATCTACAATGAATTTGATTTGAACATTCAGCGGATACCCAGCTGGATTTTAACTGGAAACGGTACAATATAATGTAGTAAAATCCCAGACGCAGAACATACAGAGAAATCGCATTGTACAGCGAACAACTCCCAAGAAGCCAGTGAGATATTGGACTTAGTATTCCATACTTATAAGTGACAGTTCAACATATTTGGGCAACTCTGAAAACTTAAGAGTAAACCCGCATATTTAAATACAAGACTTAAAACTTAAGGGGCCAGGACTTTACTATAACTAGACTGGAAACCTAGGAATCAGATTCATTAGTCATAAGAGGACTTTAGCTCAAGTTTTCCTAGGTAGTGATTTCGCAGAGACACTCGTCGTCAGAGGAATTAACTCTAATTTCCCAGACCCAGTCGTAAGAGGAATTTAACTCAAGTTTTCCAAGCAAGTGATGTTGCAGAGACACCCGCCATCAGAGGAATTAACTCTAATTTCCCAGACCAAAGTGACTCGAACATCATCTAACCTAAAGTGTTGTGTGTCCATTTTAATCTGTGCCGGTGATTGTGTATACCCATTATTTGGAGTAAGTGTAAACATTTCTATTACAAACGTGAATTTAACATGTTTTCTTGCTAGTGGTTATATATATATGAGGCTGGCAACCAAAACATATGAAAATAGTATATTCATGAACCACTACAGCAAGAGCTGGTGATTGTTTCTGACTAGTCGTGCGGGAAACCCGACAGCAGAGCGACCCCAGACTCCGACTGGAGCAGTGATGAGTGATGATTACATCACATGTGCCTAAGGTGTAACATATTATCTTGTGAAAATTATGTACCTTTTTCAATTGCAGTTCAGGCAAATCATTATTCGTGCACTCCAGGCGCAATTTTCTAGTTAACACCCAGAAGGATATGGGTGAATTTTCATCATATTCCCTGAGTTACAGTGTGTGCTCGGGAATTTAATTCTTCTGAGAGGTTAACATTGGTGGGTGGAGCGCATGACAATGGGCCTGATAGTTTGTGGCGAACAAATCTACTCAGCAGGCATTTGTTTCTTCTATTTGTCTAAAGTTCGTGGTTACAAGCTATCAGCCGATTTGTGGTACTAACGCAGCTAGTGTGAGAGAAAAGCATCCATCCTAACCGCCGACAGTGGAAGAGAGTGTAGAGAAGGATTTCGTCATCACAGAATTGATGAACCACAGCTGCAGGACTCACTCATACAAGCTAAGTGCTAACTAAAAGGCACCAGCAAAAAAGGGGACAATTCCAGTTAAACTTTAAGTATAAAGTTAAATTTCCACCTACTTCTCAAAGATGAGAAATTTATAACTATCCAACTCCACTAATCTTTCCATATTTATTTTAACCTGTTAAAGACTATTTCACTATTCAATTTGTTACCTGTTGTTTTAAAACAAAACAAAAATAGTTGATTCAGTTATATGTATGAAAGCAAACGTATGAGCCAGAATAGTTAATATATATATAAATACATATATTTACACTAAACAGAGCTATACCTTATAAGAGGGATTTCGTTGGATTACACCAACTGGGGGCTTGAACGGGCTAAACCATTGCTTAAATCCTTCACAAAAGGCGGCGGACCAGATATAATGCGTTAACATTTGCTTGTTCAGCACAATGCAACATTGTTCGTGACTTATGGGAATATCTTGTGAAACTCCCTTCAGGTAGAAGTATTATTAACCTTCTATCTACATCTCTGCCAAGAGTAATCTTGCGCGCAGGTAGATACCTTGGATGCCAATATTAGATACTCTTGAGTTTTGGTCACTGTTGGACAACTACTGCAAAGCAGGGGAGGCAATCCGTGACACATCGAATTCCTTTATACATCCACAACTTAATTTCAGTTCAATCCTCCGGTCTGATCCTGATATATATTTCCATTCTATCATAATAATCTGCAATAAAACAAATTATTTATTCATAAATTTACAAACCCTCTACAATAGATGCAAAGCACAGAACCGACTCAGTTTGGCGAGGTAGAGCAGCACGGCATACAGATGGTAAAAGGTTTATAGCCTTGGCAAGCGTCTCCTTCCTTCAGTCTATCTGTCTTCTGCTTGAGTGTGTGTGTAAAGTTTGAAAAGTCCCCTGCTGGCCTTTTTTATAGAGAGA
Organism: Oreohelix idahoensis; assembly: GCA_024509875.1. Taxonomy (NCBI): domain Eukaryota; kingdom Metazoa; phylum Mollusca; class Gastropoda; order Stylommatophora; family Oreohelicidae; genus Oreohelix; species Oreohelix idahoensis. The sequence continues at coordinate 505,401 of JAMPIV010007135.1, read as the reverse complement.
GCGCGGGTGTATCGGAGGGTATTACACCGCCACAGTTTCCCAGACTGTTTACTTTTGCGTTTTGTGTGCAGACTTGAGCGAGGTGTGTTAGTTTGGCCCAGAAAACATATTCGTTCTTCTCAACCCTGGCATCTACTACTTTCACCTATATATCCTTTTACTGGGACGATCCTTAGCTTCCTTTGCATCTCTGGTTTTCCTGAATTAGTCTTGTCTACGATTTGTAGCAATTTTAGGAAGACCATTTTCACAATAACTTTTAACATGCTGGCCTACTTTACCTCGAATATCTCTGAATATAAGACACATAGCAACTTTCCTTTTGAATATGCTTGGTCTTCTTCTTCATAAAATGCGATATATTCCATTTCCTTCCTTCACTCCATTCGTTTGCAATTTACGTAAATCCATGGTACCGTTAACACAAAATTTTCTTCTGCCATACGCCATTTGCAAATCATTCGCGACACACACAAGAGTGTGCGTTGATTTGATTGGACGATATTTTTCCTTACACAGTGAATGGTAAGGCATTTTTTCATCATGCTACAAGTATCAGCCTTGAGCAAAAGACGGGTACGCTACATTGTACCATATAGCCACACTGCACATGATAGTAGAGTATAGCCTGGAACTGAACACACTACTTTACATTGAGTTTATGGACTGTGAGAAGGCCTTTAACAGTTTAGACAGAGAACTTCTTTGGAAACTGGTAGGGCAGAACGAATTGCCTCTTAAGTTCATTAACTTAATTAGGATGCTATATGAAGACACTGTTTTGACACGCAGTGCAGTATTATTCATGAATGACAAGAGATAAGAAAAGAAGTGCGGTGAGGATCCCTCGTGTGACCATTTATCCTCTTACTGGTTATATATTGTTATTGTTACTGTTGATTAGAATCAACATCATGGCTCTCCGAGCAAACCCATAGGTGATCAGTCTCCTCATCAAGTGTCGAAGGATATGAGTGCTAATTGTTCCTATAGCGTGCTGATTGTATGCATGCCTGATGCATCCCAGCTGTTATATGAAGATCTAGTGTTGCAACTATCACCCTATAGTTTAGGTAATGCTTTATATGACACAACTAAATTGCATGGGGCTGGCAATTTTATCAGAAACTACTGCTGCAAGAAAATACGAATTCTTTGGTGAGGCTTCCCTGCAGGGGGACCTATTGTGGTGGCCGCGTGTTTCATAGGAAGCTAATAGGGAAATCTGATGATTTTATGGATCAATTCTATCTTCAAAATGTTGATTATTGTGCTTGAATTGTATCTGATCTCGTGAACACAGAGCTCACGTTCGAGCAACATCTAATAAAAATATGTTTCTACTTGTTAATTCTATAAGGAAAAGAAGTTTTTGTCTGTGAGACTGCCTTGTCCAGCTTCCAGTCCATCCTTGACATCTTGGGTGGACCAGCGGAGAAGAGACGGGCTGCGCAACTGTTAGAACGTATCATTGTGGTCAAAGATCAGCCATCCCAGCGGGCGTTAGCCCTGGACTGTCAAGGAAGAGTCAAAGAGAGGTCTAAGGTAACGCTTCAGGGCAGCATGGGAGAGAAATAATGTTAGTGTGTTATATAGTGTGATGTTGGACAAAATGAAGCGTCTTCTGTTTTACATAAAGTAGTGGTATATTTAGCCCTGTTTACATGAGGGGTTTCTGAGAAGATGAAGAAAGAATAGGACTACTATTCGTCAGGCAGTTGTAAGAGGCGACCCTTATGCGATTGTAGCGGGACTAGCAGCGTCATTATGAATGCCTCTGTGCAGTCTTCCTCAAAGTGTCTCCGTGCTCCACAGGGAGAAAGAAGGGACATGATGATTATGAGTGGTGTAGTTAGGAAAAAAAACTAGCGGGGAGCTTATAGACTTAATCTTTCACCGACCCCGCACATTTTTCTTAATGTGTTATGGGTGGCCCAGACGTTTGTGTGTGTGTGTGCGTTTTACTTTGTTTTAATGCGCTTATAAACGTTAGTTTACATACTTGCTTTGAAGAATGTTTGTTCACCTTTTCAACAATATGCCAATTGAGAAAGTTTTATAGAAAAATGCCTCACCCAAAAACGGGGGGGGGGGGGGGGGGGGGGGGGGGGGGGGAGATGTATTTCCAAGATGAAGTCCCCGAATATGCACTTGCCACTCGAATACTCCACCACGAAATTCCTAAATCCGCCACTGACATGTAATGGGAGGTAGTGACTAGTTTCAAATGTTTCGATATCGCTAACGTTGTGTGCAGTATGAAAAAATGGTATTTTCTAAACGACTAAACACATCAACACAAATCGGAGAGAATAATTCACGCTGGATATTAAAATAATCAGTGATGCTTTCATGCACTGAAGCACTTATGTGGGCGATACTCAACCTGCCTCTAGCAGCGGAATGTGAACCAAAATTATCCCGACAGGCTTTTTATTTTTTCTCATTTCTCTTCAGTTGTTTAGGGGAACACATAATCTCGTTGTTTAGGGGAACTCATAATCTCAGATCAAAACCATAATTGTCGCGTGAATGAACGATCACACAGAGACGTACAGATAAACATATAAATAAATGATTGATAACTCAAATCCATCGCAGTCTCCAGGCGCACTTTTATACGAAAATCGAACAGTCATTTGAGCTATTGATATTACACACGTCAAGAGTGATAACGTGTCATCTGGAGGCTCGTCCGAGTGAGCAAATGTTATCCGAGGGCGACCACTTTCTATGCGGAGACGGCATGGGATTCAATCTGATGACGGGAGTTAAAACGAATAGCAAAAAAAAAAAGGTAAAAATACTAGTTGGCGTTCATGTCAATTGAATAAAAGCCTGTTATGCCATAGTCATAAAATAAATTCGGGTTGTGCCTTTTATTTTGAATTTGGTGAAAAAAAATATCCCGTTCAATTGCTGGCGGATTGTAATCAGAATATATAATGTCTGTATTTCTAGAAACTATACCAATGACCTAGGTTTGCATACGGCATCGTTCCTCCTCGTCATTTACTATGTAGTGGATAAAGGAAACTGTCTAATTGTGGCAGTGTTTTTTTCCTCCTTAAACTGGTAGACTCTTCATAATTGTTGTCTTCTATATTTGTGGCATATTAAAAAAAAGAGAAAAATAAAGAGGGGGAAGTGAAAATTGGGGGAATGTGGGTTTATATTTAATTTACTCTTAAGTATGAACTTGTGAATGATATGCCGATTCCCGATTAATAATAAGAGGCCATCCAATTTTTTTCTGTTTTATAGGATGTATGGAGAATGTATTTTTTTTATTATTTCATTAGGTAAAAATAATAAATGTAGATTTCGTGTTTTTTCCCTTACTTATTATATTATCTGTGTGCTTCCTGTGTCATACGAAGATCTTGTGCCATGGGAAAAACGTCCCCGTAACCTGTTTTTGCACACACAATGGCGTTAACGTGGGAAATAAATGTTAACTTGGAAAAAAAAATGTGGGGAGCAGCAACCAGAAATTTTCCCCAGGTGACAAAATAGCTATTAGAAGCGGGGAAAAATGTTGGTGATAGATCATTTTTCAGTTAAGTAGAGACGGCATTATACAGGGTTACCATAACGTTTGTCGCAAAAAGGACAATGTTCAATTTTTTGTCATGAAAAGGAGGACAATTGAGGACACTATAATGAAACAGTAGGACATATTTATTTCAATAAATAAACGACATATCAAACAATAAGTTCACCAAATGACATTGATTTTGTGTTTATTTATATACTTCTGATGATAAAAGTTTTTAACAAAACTGGATTGCTTAGTAATACACATAAAAACGCACTGTACCCTCTTCATTACGCCCAGTTCCACATAACATTTTTTTTTAAAATAATTATCCCTAGTAAATGCAATACATTTCTTTGAGGACATCATATTTTACACAAGTGTTTCAGTCAGATATTTTGAAATTGTTTCTGCTGCCTTATTTAGTGTATTCTACACCATAATTTGCATTGCAATGCCAACTTTCAAGTGACAATACTGAGTGATTATTTAGTACCTTTTGCCCAACCCTTGTTTGTTCACATCGCTGTTTTCTTCCGTTCTTTCAAAAAGTGTATCAGTGTAGTCATCATCATCATCTCAACCCGTAACCCGTCATGGGTCGTAGGGGTGCCATGGTGGAAGCATCAGCAGACAGGGTCCTCCACTGCTCTCTATCAGTGTAGTACTTTGATGCTAGTGCATGCAAATTTGTTGGACATTTCTGAATCACGAAACACATTTGGAAGTACAGTCCACTGATTTGAAACCGATGTGATGTTCACAGTATGAAAAACAAAAGAATCTTCTGTAGCAGGAACTTTATTCTGTTGTGTCTCTGCACAAATGACATTGTGACCGCTTGGCATACACTAGCATTTATACGTGCTATAATAGAACAAGAATGACAGACGTAAAAGCAGATACAGCGTTTTCGCACAAAACGAAGGATCACTAAAAGTTCAATTGACAGTCATGGCCGTGAGCGGCATTGTACAGCTGTCTCAGAAAATAATATTGAATGACTGGGTTTGAGTGGAAAATTATGTGAAAGTGAGAGTTGCTATTTTTGGTTTTTTCCGTTGTTTAGAGAGAGAGAGAGACGTGTGGAAAAAGTCGAAAAGCTGAGAAAACGTGTGCAAATGTAGATAATTGTACCGTGTGAAAAAAGAAAGCATCGTGTGAAAATTGGCGAGAAAAAAGAGTGGGCTGTATAAATAGGAGAGAAGTGCGAGAAAAGGCAGGATTGATGATAATGATTTATTAGAAGGATTATTAGAGATAGGCGAACTGCGTCTTCGAGATTATCAAGACCAGATTATATTTTCTTTTGTTGGATACATTTTCATGTTGGATATATTTTCATTTTTGGATATACGCACAAATTTGTTTAAGCGTAAGTAACACGTACTTCATCATTGTGTCAATAACCTTGCTGTTCAATTGAAGTTCAAATAAACTCTACTGGAATTTTCTACATTGCTGAGTTTTCTTTGGAACATTACTGTTGGATTATTTAACAAACCATTATACGAGGTATTGCTTATCACTAAACCTAAAAGGGTAAGAACGAACTTGGAAAGGAAAATAAACTTCAGTCAAGAATTAACATCTCAGGCGGAATGCCTGTAACCACTTGAACAGAAACGTATTGAAGAATTAGCTCTCGTCTAAATATTTACCTGCGCACAACACAATTGACTGGCCAACTGACCCGGCCACATACGTCTTACTTGGCGGCGTGACTAGCCCTTTTCTTTAGTGAAAGCATACTATAAACATTGACGCCGTGACCAGCCCTTTTCTTTAGTGAATGCATACTATAAACATTGACGCCGCGACCAGCCCTTTTCTTTAGTGAAAGCGAACATTTTTTTAAAAAAGTGAAAGCAGACAAGAATAATAACTTTCATGGATCGACAAACGTTGCAACAGCAGCTTGATCAGCAACAATTACTGCTCCAACAGCGACAACAACAACACTTAATAAATATCCAGCAACAGCAACAATCAGCTCTACCAAGTCACACACCCCGTCCAGACGACGCAGAGCCAGCTATGATTGCTCTACAGAAAATTACGGAAACTTTGGGTAATGTAGACCATTTCGCCAAGTACCAACAGGTCCGAACTGTCGTAACTCTATTTGCTGGGGATGCAAAGTCTTTCAGGAAGTGGCTAGTGGACATTGACAAATTTGCTTCTCTTATAAATGCTGCATGTGATGAGGACCGCAAAAGAATAGCTTACCTTTCTTCAGATTCTTTAGTGACCGATTTTCTCCGTCGTAGATCTAAAACATATCCCAATGAGACCTTTGATTCACCGAGAAAAGAGCTTGTACAACGCTATAGTGATATAACCGATGGACAACATGCTTGGACTTTACTTCGCAAAATACACCAAGACAGACACGAACCAGTACAATTCTATGCTGATCGATTACTCAACTTGGCTGAGGATGCTTTTCTAGACGGGAACATCCCTTCCCAAGAGCTTGAAAGACATTTAGTTGGCCCTTATTTTTTGATGGGTTACACGCAGATAACCTTAAACTCCATCTTCTTAGAAAGGATACAAAGACCATTACAGAGACCATTCAACTAGCGATGACTGAAGAAAATGTTCGTAAAAGGTTCCAGCAACGAATTGGCAGGGAACCAAAACTAGACTATTCAGAAGAATACCACGAGCCGATGGAAATTGGCCACTCAAGACCACAGTGGAGTAGGAACAGAGTCCAATCAAATTACAATCATCCCACCCAACATGCAGGAGAGTCTCATTCTCATCAGCAACCCAGAAGACATCAATAGAATGTGCACCAGGTTCATACCTTTACTTGTTTTATTTGCAAATGCCGAGGACATACTTCTTACGAATGTAGACAGAGTAATAATCAATACAGAGCTCACCCGCAACAGTGTCAGAACCACTCACACCGTTCTTATTATGCAAATAGTGATCAACACAGACCTCACCCACAGCGAAATCATTCCTTCAATCGAAGCCAGCCCAGATCTTACAACCAAGGTCAGGGAAACGCTCATGTCAGCCGATAAATAGGACTACTCGGTATGACCACAGCAGACATAACTTATAAAACAGTTATGAACAAAGGTCCTACACCTCCAACAACAAACCTCAACATCATAGTACCGATTGCAAACCACAGCTAACAGAAATCAATCATATAAATGTATCACCTGATCCCAGTTCATGCATTATATCTATCAACAACAAAAATTACAGAGCTCTGATAGATACTGGAGCAACCATTAGCTTGATGAGAGAGCAATTATACCTACAGATCAGGAAACATGTCAGATTTGCACCTTCGAAAACATGTATGGCTTCTGCGACTGGCCAAAAGTTAAAATCGATTGGAACTGCTTATGTGACACTTCAGATCGGACATCAAAAACGTATTCATCCTTTTATAATTACAAGAGGCATGTCTCGAAACTTCATATTAGGACGTGATTTCTTGAATAAACATCAGGCAAGAATTTAATTTGATCTGCAGAAAATTAAGATAAATGGCGAATATATTATGTTGCAAGATGACATCCATATCGCATCATTAGTCCGACTAACATCACCAGTGACATTACAACCAAACTCTCTTACTATAGTAAAAGGACGCATTAAGGGATCCCAATACTTCAGTCCAAGACACACAATTGAAGTACAACCTTTAACAGATAATGCCATTAACGAAGATCCCCACATAAGTATCACTGAAGGAATCGCGAAAGTTACCACCACCCGTGATTTCCCTGTAATGATTTTAAATACCTCAAGAAATGCGACATCAGTTGCACACGGTGCAATTATAGTGCAAGTTAAATTTGCTAGGACCTACAAGCTGAGAGAGCCAGAAATTAAGACCAGATATCAGGGGCTTATTGCTGCAGCGGTGAGCAACACAGAAGAACAACCTGATGACTTGGAAACCCTCTGGATTAAATTCAAGGATATCATAAAGACAGCTGCTGCAGAAGCATGCGGTGAAGTCCGACTTGGGAACCAGAGAAAGAGGACACCTTGGTGGACAGAGGAAGTCAAAGAGAAAATAAGAGAGAAGAAAATGGCATGGAAACAATACTTAGGAGCTAAAAACACAACAGGACAAATGGAAAAATATAGAGAATATGTGACACTCAGAACAGAAGTAAAGAACAAAGTGCTAGCAGCAAAACAGAAGTCCTGGGAAGAATTTGGAGAAAAGCTAGAAAAAGATGCACAAGAAAACCAGAAATTGTTCTATAAGACCCTAAAGAACATGAGGAAGGAAAAACAATGCCCTCTCAAATTTATAAAGGACAAGCAAGGCAAATTGCTTACTGCCCCGAAGGAAGTAATGGAAAGATGGAAAGAATATTTCTCAGAACTCCTTGATGGTGAGCAAGGTCAAACATCAGAAATGATAACCACTAGCACAGAAGAGGAAACCAATGGTGATGAAGATGACATAAAGATGGAAGAACTGAAGGCTGCACTGGAGAAAATCAAGATGGGCAAAGCAGCAGGGCATGATGGTATAACACCAGAAATGGTTAAGTACATGGGAGCATCAGGCGACCTGTTACTCTTGAGGGTCCTACAGGCAGCATGGTGCAACAAGACCATACCAAAGGATTGGGAGATCGCCATCATAACACCAATTTTCAAAAAGGGTGACAATCGACAGTGTGGAAACCATAGAGGCATATCCCTTCTCAGTGTCCCTGGAAAAATCTACTCTAGAACCCTAGAGCAGAGACTCCGACGCCTAGCTGAGCCACAGTTGGATGAGGTCCAGTGCGGATTCCGAGCAAACCGAAGTACTCAAGACCTAATCTTCACACTCAGACAGCTGAGTGAAAAGGCCCTTGAGTATAAGAGTGAGATCCATCTTTATTTCATAGATCTGGAAAAGGCGTTTGACAGGGTCCCTTGGAGCAAACTTTGGGACTGTTTGGCAAGGAAGAATATTCCAGCACCTCTGATTCATGCTATACAGAGCTTCTACAAGTCTTGCAGAAATTATGTGAGGACAGCAAACCATAAGTCAGAAGAGTTCAGGACCACCACTGGTGTAAGACAAGGTGATATCCTATCACCTTACCTCTTCATACTCCTTATGGACGATGTCATCAAGGCATGTAAGGAGAGAACAAGAAAGTATTCAGTGGGGTACTGGAAGATGAGACAGGTCTATATTTCAGAGCTGGCATTTGCTGATGATTTTGCCCTGATTGCTAAATCAGAGGCACATCTCCAATCCAACCTGTAAGTCTGGAAGGAAGAGCTGGAGAAGAGAGGGATGGTCATAAGCAGCTCTAAAACAAAATCCATGGTGATATCACGAGAAGAAAGAAGACATCAGATTAAGCTGGGAGAACAGGTCCTGGAGCAGGTCGACCACTTTAAATACCTCGGAGCTATTATAGACCGAAAGGGAGGCATCAAAGAAAAGTTGGCCACTCGAAAAGCAGCAGCTGGGAGACTTTTTCAGGCCATAAATCGAGGATTCCTCAGCAAGAGAGAGGTTGGTAAGAAAACGAAGATGGCTGTATACCGCTCCACCTATGTCCCAGTCTTGACATATGGATGCGAGTCATGGGCAATGACTACAACTCATAAAAGCCAGATCCAAACCTCAGAAATGAGGTATCTGAGGAAGGTGGTTGAAGTAACAAGAAGAGACATGGTACGCAACCAGACGATACGTCAATGCCTAAAATGCCACCCCCTACAGACCCAAGTAGAACAGTCCCAACTAAGATGGTTTGGCCATGTCTGCAGAATGGGAGAAGATCGGCTACCACGACAAGCATGGGAAACAAAGAGCCAAGGATCCAGACCCCGAGGACGACCCAGAGTCCGCTGGGAGGACAACATTAGACAATCTTTGAAGGACCGAGGACTAGAATGGAACCAGGCCAGGAGGAAGACAGCCGATAGAATAATCTGGCGCTCTCTCTTCCAAACCTCTACACCTCACGGTAGAAGGGGAACGACTAAGTAAGTAAGTTAAATTTGCGACAACAAATACAACAGACAAGGTTCAATCACTTTCGACCCCCACCATCAAGAAAGAATCACAGATTGATGATCTGAGTCACCATCCCCCATTCCATATTCCTCGTCAGCCCCTACACTTTCTCCCACGCCCTCATACGAACTTTGAAAAATCACAGCGCCGGGATACATGTTCTGTCACCAAACATTCACTCTACGTTCCATACAGACCGTATGGGAGGATATTCCACTGTGAAGCTGAACACAGCTATTACAAGGATAACACTGGTAAACATACAAATTACACACGCCGAACAAACGAACAGTGTAACTTTCCACGTGCCTACCCAGAAAAATTTGTGCGTAAACACCACAATATTCACTGCCTTACAGAGATGCAGAAGCGAAAACCTACAATTGATTACGACTTGAATTATGCGGATATCATAGATCAAGAAATAGTTATTGATGCCTACTGTAACCCTCTAACACCAGCACACTAACCGCCTTATAAGACAAATGACAGAACTTCTCCAAGGAAATGTTACGCTTATAAGAGAAAACAGCGGACAGGAAATAGAAAGGCTTATCACGCAAACAGATTTGGCATTGAGAGATATTATCCAGAAACTTATAATGACAGCTTACATCACAGGAAACGCAGAAGTTTCCATGAGATTAATCTTGTAACACATATACCCTTCAGATACCATCGCTTTATTAATACAAAAAACCAGCGACGTAACCAACTAGTGCATACCCAGACAAACACTCAGGAAAACAAACCTTCAATAAATCAACGACAGCTAAATCCACAGTATTGCCGTAGTGGTAGAGAGAGCGAAAATTACATTCAACTGAACAAACCACGATACTGCCGGAGTGCAGAACAGATCGAGAGTGATCATCAACGCTTCACCGCCGAACCACAGCAAGAAAGCAGTTCTCAAGGAACATCCAGTACAACTGATGTACAAAATAATAGGGAAGATAGGCTGACTAAATTACTTTAAACCTTGCATGCAGAAGAACCTCATGTTAATAGGCTTCAACAGTTTGTCACCAAACACCAACATATGTTTGCCATCAATGACATGGAATTGGAGCGCACATCTACAGTCCAAATGGATATAAACACCACAACTGATGTTACAGTACACCTCAAACCTTACCACACTCCCCTTAAGAACCGTGAGTTAGTGGAGAAATCTATAAATGAGATGCTTGAAGCTGGTATTATAGAAAGATCAAGATCTCAATGGCCATCCCCCATTGTCATCGTCACAAAGAAAGACGACAGCCACCGTTTCTGCTGCGATTATCGTGCACATAACAAGATAACGAAGACGATATCATACCCACTCCCCAGGATGGATGATATACTGGTGACGCTTGGAAATTCCAAATGGTTTACAACATTAGATGCACGATCCGGTTTCTGGTGCACCCCAATGTCACCAGAGGCAAAGGAAAAATCGACTTTTGTACGCATATTGGTACCTATGCATGGAATGTAATGCCATTCGGACTTAAAGGAAGCCCCGCTACTTATATGCCCCTCATGGATGAGGTCTTGAAAGGATTCCAACCTTTTGCCTTGGCATACATAGAAGATATCTTAGTCCATACGCCAGGTACAATAGAAGAACATCTGAAAAGGGTAGAACAAGTCTTTGATCGTCTGAAATATCATCACATCAAGTTGAAACTCTCGAAATGTGAATTCCGAAAACAGGAAACAAAATACCTAGGTTTCATTATTAATGGCAGTGGAATTCGCCCTGACGACGAGAAAGTACGAGCGATCAGAGAGATGCCACGCCCTACAACTGTGAGACACGTACGAGGTTATCTTGGGTGTTGTATTTATTACAGACGCCACATCGTCAACTTCTCCAAGGCGGCGGAGCCATTAATAGCACTCACTAAGAAATATGCCAGGTTTAGATGGACGGATCAATGTCAACAAGCATTTGATTACCTAAAAAATGCACTCACAACCATTCCAATGTTGGCACACCCCAATACCACCAAACCAATGATCCAATACACAGACGCTTCTGATAACGCTGTAGGAGCTTGCCTTGTCCAACCAAACCATTCTGATGAAACCCCTCTTATCTCTAATGTGCCCAACGAAAAGCCAATTGCCTTCCTGTCACACGCATTAAGTAAGTCCCAAAAGCGTTGAACTACAACAGAAAAGGAAGCATTTGCCATCCATTATGCTATGCAGAAACTGGATTTTTACATCCGCGGAACAAAGGTTATCATCAGAACAGATCACCAACCCCTTGTTAGTTGGTTGACGAAGACATCCGAACCGCCAAAGAAGCTTCAAACTTGGACAATGAACTTGCAGAACTATGACACTACCATAGAATACATTGCCGGAACCCTCAATACATGTGCTGACCTGCTTTCTAGAATTCCATATCCTGACAACCCGACACAGAGTAACAAAAACGAAGCAGCTGCAACAGACATAAATGACAATACTAGACAAATAAATGTCATAAATTCAAACCGAATTGCTGTGGAAAGACCCGGAAGTCGTTAAACTAATGAAACAAATTAAAGAAACACCAGCAAAAGTCAAGGATTGTACTATCTTTCCTCATGACCAAGCACTCTATCATATTGACTCCAAACAAGATGGAAGATTACAGAAATATATTCCACATCATTTAATATCTGAAATCCTCATCCAGTTCCACGATGAAAATGGACACCTGGGACGAGATAAAACGATAGACGTCATTAAGAAACGGCATTACTGGCAAACCATGTATAAAGATATAATTGATTACGTGGCCACTTGTAAAATCTGCAAAAGGAGAAATATGAAGGCGAAAAAAACCCCATTACAAAAAATGCAACCTTCCAACTTTCCCATGGAAACTGTAAGTTTAGACATCTCTGGACCATACCCCCTAACGCTGTCAGGAAACAGGTACTTGTTGCACATTGTAGACCAGTACTCTGTTGGGCCGGAGAGTGTCCCTATGAAAGATGTGACTTCTACAACTGTCACCGATTTCTTTTTGCAAGAATTTCTACCTAGACATAGTTGTCCTAGAAGAGTCATCACGGACAATGGAAAACAGTTCGTTGGCAATCCTTTTAAATCAACATTACAAAAGTTAAACATCAAACTGTCGTAAATTTATTTTGAGAGAAAAGAGTCGTAGAAATAGTGGTCCGGTTTAGAGTGGAAAATGATGATGGAAAGCTCAGTGATAGAAAATGTAGATATTAAATAGTTGCTTCACAGCGTGCTGGAGGAGAGTAAAGACAGACTTATTTACGACAAATCGCTTCTCTCAATCTTCTCTTCCGCTCTCCTGGTCAAACAATTATTTGCCAGTTTTCCAGACTCGCATCTGCGCGCACACCGATTTGGTGTTTTTCACACACACAGACGATGTAGATACAAACTATATTAAACGAATAGGGGGAAAGTTGGGCTTTGGGTACATCCAACACAGAACTAAATGAGTTTATGTGATTTTATTCACTTTAAAACATCAATCACTAACAAATATCAGGTATTACATAAATTATCATAAGTACACAAATGCAAATAACAAGTTTGGGAGGGGTGAAGAAGATTGGTATCGACTAAGCCCTTCCCGCTTATTAGACAAAGATAAACCCAGTCCAGAGATAGATAATATCAGGAACACGGGTACGTTAACCTAACGGTGAAGTTAATTACTCTGAAAATGAGGTGTTACCAAATTAGTTATGGTGGTAGACAAAAAATACTGTTATCCCAACTGGTGTCTTCCCTTTACTAAGCAAAGAAAAAAAAGGGGGGGGGATGAAACAGAGTTAACAAATTATCCCACTAAAGGAACAATGCCGGGTATACAGAAAACGTATTACCCGGTAGGCAAGTTAACAAATGGTTTGTTGCAAAAAAATTAAATCTCCTGTCATTCATACACACTGTGCGGATCCACACTCATATACACCACACACTTACCGAGTTGCAGCATCAGACAATCCCTTAGAATGATAAACACAATAATTAACTCTTGACGTATGACAACTGTCTAGTCCTTCTATGTCCCGCCCCAGATAATGCGAGGATTCACTGAGAGCAAATATTCCCGCTTATCGCCGGACTTGAAGTTCTAAGAGTTCTTGTGTTTTATTATAAAGAAACGAGTCTATGGGATGGCACTGACGCAGTTCGACATAGGGGTGAAAAATGAGGTGATGGTATAATCCTTCACTGCGTGATGATAGCCACTGACCGGGAAAGTTTTTTTAATCCAGTGAGGAAAAACTCTGCTCGGTCACAGTCAGGTAAATCGGTAATCTCTCACAATAGAGCAGTATATAAACTATCGCTACTGGCACTGTTCATCTTCCAGTTTATCTTACAGATTTAATTTGATGATAATAATCAAATGATCTTGGGTAGGCTTTCTTTCATGTAATTATGTTAGCTAGGCCGTACCGGACCACCACAAGATTTACTTTTTAAAAATGTCTCATCAAACTGTCTGGAAGTTTAAGAACCGAGTATGGAAACTCTGAAAGATTTCGTTATTGCTGGGATTGCAAAAGGTGATCAATCTAGAGAAAAAGATAGAAAACCCATAACAACATAATCATACTTTAAAACAAATAATCTTCTAAGCGCGCGATAAATTTCCCGTTAAGCCTATTATACACTCGAGTATTTAATTATGTATTTAATAAACACTGCGCGAGTTCTAGTGGTTAAATCACACATCTATAAATATAGGACTTAACTAAATTTATTAATTATAGATTCCTTCGCGACTTTAAAAGTTAATTTAAGCATCTATTATCTTTTGAAATAATATAATAGATAGATCATTATATTTACAACTGGAACTATTGAGACGGTTTAATTTAATAGGTTTAAATTAACACAAAATCCAATGAAATATAATGAATGAACTAGACCACTGATCACTTTACACAATATATATATTACCGCTTTGCACAGAAATAGTTTTTCTCAGGAGCTATTTATTCAAGTGCATGTATTCCTAGCTCGTACCAGATTTTGTCTTGATCATGAAGCCATTTCTTCGCTGCATGAATCACTCCTTCGTCATCTTCAAACCTTGTCCCACGGAGTGCGTCTTTAAGTAGACCAAATAGATGAAAATCAGAGGGTACCAAATCGGGACTATAGGGTGGATGGGGTAGTACAGTCCAACCCAATTTGGTGATTGCTTCCCGTGTTGCCAGACTTGTGTGAGGTCGCGCATTGTCGTGATGGAGAAGCAGGTCTGCTGGATTCTTGTGCGGCCGAACTCTGCGAAAAAGTTGATTGAATTTTTTCAATGTCTTAATGTAAGCTAGCGAATTGATTGTCTCTCCTCTTCGCATAACGTCCAAAAGAATCACACCTTCAGTGTCCCAAAAGACAGTGATCATGACCTTTCCAGCTGAAGGAATTGTCTTGAATTTCTTTCTTCGTGGTGATTGCGGAGTATGCCACTCCATTGACTGTCTTTTTGTCTCAGGTTCAAAATGATGTGCCCAGGGTTCGTCTCCTGTAACGATCTTAGCCAAAAAGTTCTCTCCATCAGCATTGAAACGCTCCAACAATTCAGAAGAAATTGCTTTCCTTTGCAATCGGTGGTCATTTGTGAGACTTCGATGAACCCATCTTGCGCAAACCTTAGAAAATCCGAGAGTTTTTATAACTGCATTTGCACTACCAATGCTGACTGACAGCTGTAAGGCCAATTGTTGAGTAGTGATTCGCCTATCAGTAAGAATAATGCCCTCAGCGCATTTCAACATTTCTGCGTTGGTGGCTGTGGCAGGCCGTCCACAGCGCAGCCGATCAAGCAGCTCCGTATCTCCACTTCCTGATTCTTTGATTCTCTGAACCCAGCGACTGACTGTACTCCTGTCGACTGCAAAACTTCCATACACATCAATAGACGCTTGTGAATGTTCACAACAGTTTCCTTCTCTGCAACGAGAAATTCTATAACAATTCGCTGCTTATAACGCAAGTTGCTAACACGCTCCATTTCAACGGTTTAGGGCAGCCGTATTATTTGGCCGGTTGCAGTGCAATTTGGTGCACACAATTGGCACATGCCATATTTGAAGTGTGCAAAATTTCATGCTTCTATCTTCATTATTAGCTGAGAAAATCGATGTGGTGCATTACTTTCTGAACGCCCCTCGTAGTATACAGATGTGGAAATGAACCTCTGTCTATGAGGCTAATTACGCTCTCACTGACTCTTGAAATCAGCCACACTTCCATGGATCCCCTGTGGTGAGTCATGTTGAGAACCCAGCATTGTACATTAAGCTTGGAGGAGTCATTTGAGCCCCAGACGTAACTCTGGCGTTTACCTGGTTTGCTGCATGCAAAAGGATCTCACTATGGGTCCATGATAGGGAGGGGCAGCTGAGAAGTGGCTCTGTGTAGGACGTGACAATTCCTTGGGAGAGTCAAGAAACAGATCACAGTATTTTAGCTCTGCATATTTGGAGAGCTCCCTTGGACGGCGGGGAATGTACAGTATGCCACGCGCTTCTTCCTCCTAGCTTGGGAGCAGATGTGATGATCCTTTACATGCAAGCCAAGCTGTGGAAACTGAAGCTCATGACTTCAACTCAACACATTTCGGAATGGCAGAAAAGCCTAGATCTACAGTGTAGATAATACCAAGAAGTCTTCAACTTGGTATTGGCTGCTAACGAGCGTGGAGCTCAGTAGCTCTAGTTAAACAACAAAAATTCCCGGGAGTCACCAGGGAGACAAAGAAAGATTAAAACCATTGCCCCACGGGCATGTCGTAAGTGGCAACTAATGAGAGGTTGTATATGAGAATGGCAACCTAATAATGTAAAACAAACTGCTACAGAATCTATCCCTGCAGGAGCACTGAATACTTTAGTGCAGGCATCCTGCAAGGGAACTACTGCATAAGGAGTAGTGATAAGGATAAATATGATGACTGTTAGTCACAAAATACAACTCAAGAACTGCTGGATCAATGTTGATAGTTCCCTACGCTGGATCAATGTTGATAGTTCCCTACGCTGGATCAATGTTGATAGTTCCCTACGCTGGATCAATGTTGATAGTTCCCTATGCTGGATCAATGTTGATAGTTCCCTATGCTGGATCAATGTTGATAGTTCCCTACGCTGGATCAATGTTGATAGTTCCTACGCTGGATCAATGTTGATAGTTCCTACGCTGGATCAATGTTGATAGTTCCCTACGCTGGATCAATGTTGATAGTTCCTACGCTGGGTCAATGTTGATAGTTCCCTACGCTGGATCAATGTTGATAGTTCCCTACGTTAGATTTCTGGCAAAAATGTGTCCACAGCTTTTAGTTTCTCTTAAATATGGATACAAACTGAGGATTCTTTACTTGAGTACTTCATGTTGAATTCTGAGGCCATATTTTTTCAAAGTTCCTTCACTAGTCCACTTGTCATGTTTTTTGTTTGTATTATGTCCCAGTTTATGCAAGCTGTCTCAAGAAGTCACACAATTTCATGCAACATAGTGAATGTAATGTCTGCTTTATCTGTGTTTGTTCACACCAGAATGTTTGATGTACCAACAACTGATCACACTGCTCTTCTGTTCACAATATGTAATATTAAATAAGTATTACTAATTAATCAGTGAAGCTAATATGCTTATATTATGTAAAGCAAATGTACATATTACTTCTGATCATTTTCAGTTCTAATAAATTTTCTTTGTTTTCCTTAGCTTCCATGTTTCAACATATCAGCAGTGTTTCATTATGATTGTTGTTCACTGATTGGGAGATGTACATGAAATTTAGTTCTTTGCTTTGCAAAACTTTTTATCAATCTGTATATTTATTTCTACCTGATTAATATGACCTGTTACTTGAAATAATTAGTTAGTTTCATAACACATAGTTATAGATAAAAGATAGCCACAGAATGTTCTAGCAGAGTTTAAGCACAAGTTATAAATATTTACATTTTCTCCATAGGGTGTTGTGTTTTCAGTATTCCTACATCCAGCCAGAGCATTGACAGAAGAAAAGGAACAGCTTGCAAGGCCAGTGTTAGAAGAGCAGTATAAGGCAGCATTACTGTGAACGTCAGAGACCAGAGTACCATAAGCTCAGCTTGTAACATGTCATTTGTGATAGGAAGCATTTTATCTTTTTTTTTTTGGTCAGGTTTTCTGAGATGAATGTGACATTTTTTTCTTCGGAGAAATATTTGAGCATACAAAGAATTAAAAATAATAAATGCGTAAGTAAACCAGTCTATAAGTATATTTTTGAATATATTACATTAATCACACTAGTGTAGTAACAAAGACGTAAACAGTGGTGTCATTCTAATTTGTTAACACTACAGCCAGTTGTCAGATATTTGGCCTTATTTTGCGTCAACTTAACATCAGATGATAGCCATGAGAAAAAAATGCTTTCCTTACTTACTTACTCAGTCATCCCTCTTCAACCCTGGAGTGTAGAGGTTTGCCAGAGAGAGCAACATACTATACTATCAGCTGTCTTTCTCCTGGTCCTTGGTCTTTCAGAGATTGTTTAATGTTGTCCTCCCAGTGGACTCTGGTTTGTCCTGGAGGTCTGGATCCCTGGCTCTTAGTTTCCCATACTTCTCATGGTAGCTGATGCTCTCCTGTTTTGCAGACATGGCCAAACCATCTTAGTTGGGACTGTTCCAGTTGGGTCTGCAGGAGCTGGGTTTTCAGGCCTTGCCATGAGAAAAAATGCTTTCCTATTGCTAGTGCAATATACTGTATAAAGTAAAATAGGGAAACATAGAGAATTGGGTGAATTACCAAATTTTATATTACAAATGAATGTTGTGCCTCATTATATTAGCATAATTTCATAACCTAATAAATTCAACAAGTGGTTCTGTGAACCTGGCAAATTTTAACTGGTTCAGGTGACCAGGCTGAATAACACCACTGTATGCAAGTATCATCATCATCCTTCCCTGTCATGCTTGGAGGTGCATAATTTAGAAGTACAAAAATCCATCCAGTCCAGTTCTGTGCCTCTCTAACTCTGCTTTGTACCTTTTTCATTTTAGAGTTCAACCTCAGATATCTTTCTCTTGTGTACATGTAGTATGACATTGTAGAAAATGAAAGGGATAGAGTAAACATGGGACAGAACTTGGCCTGCATTGGTTGTAGGACTATGTTGTATGGGGAAGTCAGGTATAATGAATGTTATGTACATGTAGGGGAGCCGCGCTAGCGTAGTGGTTACAACACCGCTCTGGCGACCGGGTGATACAGGATCAAACCCGGGCGACGGCATTTGAGGATTTTTCGTCGACTGGGATTTGGACTGGATTAACTCGAGACCTGGCGAGGACATTTGAAGGAGTGTCGTCGACCAGGGACTGGCGGCTCCTGAGCCGACCCAGCTGCAATGGGTACCTCCGAAATCGGCGAGTATTTGCCTGAATGGCGAGGGACACCTGTCTCTGTACAAGAAATAAAGGGATACTCACGTAAAATCAATGTCAGGTTAGACATAAAAAAATAATAACCTGAGATTTCGCCTAGAGTATTAGCGGGCGAACGCAAAAAAAAAAAAAAAAAAAAAAAAAAAAAAAAAAAACATAAAACAGTACATGTAGGATTGGCTATGCCCCTGCACAGAATTTGGTACATAGCTTGTCTTGGATATCTAGTCCCCTCATGCTTTTCATATTTCTTTTGGGCCGCTGGAGAAAGTTGTAGTTTGTGTTTTTTCTGAGCATTTATTATTTATTGTATAATTATATCATGAGAATAAAATCAAAACAGCTAGTTATGACTTCATTCATTCATAACCCTCCACTCCCAAAGGAGCATAAGCCTTCAACAAACACATACCAAGTCCTCCTGTCACGTGCCATCATCTCAAGCTCTCCATGCCCTCCTCATCACCCTCACCTGTCTCCAGCTCTCTTCTCCATGTGCCTCTTGGTCCACCTCTGCCTCTCCCACCCTGGGGACCCCAGAACAAGGACTGCCCTGCAATGCCATCAACAGGTCTCCTCAGCGTGTGTCCTATCCATCGCCATCGTCTTCTTCTCATCTCTTGTTCCACTGGCACTTTTCTAGCTCTTGTCATCAGTTCCACGTTGGTAACCCTGTCATTCCATTTCGATCCCTCTATTCTACGCAAGCACCCATTTATGAAAGTCTGTAGCTCTTTGGCCGCTGTCTCTGCCGTTCTCCATGTCTCAGAGCCACACAACAGGACCGACTTCACATTTGAGCTGAAGACTCTTATTCTCGTGTTGGATCCGATTTCCCTTGATCTCCATATATTTCCCAATGCAATGAAAGCCCCTCTTGCCCCCTGCATTCCGATCCTGATACCGCTGTCCGTCCCTCCAACTCTGTCCACACTACTGCCAAGACATGCGTACAACCCCACATCCCGCATTGGCGTCTCTTCAAGCTCAACCCCGCCATCATTACCTGCACCCACTCACACTACCCTTGTCCCTTCCCTGTGTATCTTCAGACCCAACTGCCGCGACCTCACATTGATTGCCTTCAACCCGTCCTGCATCCGACCATAGCCATGGGACAGAAGAGCCAAGTCATCAGCAAAATCCAGATCATCCAACTGCTCAGTCAGAGTCCACTGGATTCCATTTCTGTTGTGTGTTGTCGATGATCTCACAACCCAGTCTATTGCCAGTAAGAAAAGAAATGGAGACAAGAGGCATCCCTGTTGCACTCCTGTTCTTATCCCAAACGGTTCCGTAAGCTGTCCCCCGCGAAGAACTCCGCATGTCATGTCCCCATATGTTTTCCCCATTAAATCAATGATCCCCAGGGGAACTCCACAACGCCTCATCAATTTCCAAAGCGACTCTCTGTCCACACCGTCAAATGCCCCCTCGCAGTCCACAAACCCGATGTACAGCGGTGAACTCCATTCCAGACCCCGCTCAACCACTATTCTCAAAGTGGCTATCTGGTCTGTACATGATCTGTCCTGTTGAAAACCCGCCTGTTCATCTCTCAGTTTCCTGTCCATGGACTCCCCTAATCTCCCAAGGACAATCCCGTTTAACACTTTTCCCGGCACTGATAGCAACACCATTCCTCTACAATTTGTGCACTCTTGTAAATTTCCCCTCCCAGGCAACCCAACCATACATCCCCCCTTCCACTCCGCCGGCATCCCCTCCCCCTCCCAGACCCCACCAAGTAATTCATACATCTCCGCGGCTGTGTCGACATCTGCCCCAACGGCCTCCGCTGGAATGCCATCAGGCCCAGACATCCCCCAGAAGCCCCATGGCCCTCCCTATTTCTTCCTTCGTTGGTCTTTCACCGTCAATCTGTAGCCCCTCCTCCGCCGGCTGGATGTCCGGGGGGTCTTGTGGAGCTGGTCTATTGAGAAGGTCCCCAAAATATTCTGTCCACCTCTTCACCCGCTCTTGTATATTGCTGAGCAGTTTCCCATTCTTGTCTTTTATGAGGCAACTTGTTTGCTTGTATTTCCCTGTTAGCTTCTTTGTGCTGCTATACAGTTCTCTCATATTTCCCTTGGCTGCAGCATCCTCTGCCTCACAGCACCAATTCACCTGTGATGAGTTTCTTCCTGTCTACCCCCTTCCACTTTGTTTCACACATTCCCAGAACCTCGATTTTATATTCCCACATTTCTGCTGCTACTTGTGCCACTTTCCCTTGTTCGTTTAATGTCCGAACATTCCAGGTGCCAAATCTGGAAGTTCTAGAAGAAAGAAGGTTAGTCAGCAACACAGACTCCTTTCAGCTTTCTCTGTGTTGCATCATACGCCTCCCTGCGAGAGGACCTTCCCCTGTCTTGGATGGCTGTGTTTTATTTTCCTTATTTGACTTGTCCATGTTTGTTGAAGTTTTTTGTGGTTTAAATTTTTTACAGGATGGGGTAACCAGCCCCATGCCCAACCCTCCTTAGTCGCTTTCTACGACATGCATGGCAGGGAACAGTGTTACCATTCTTTGCTCCCCTTTCGGGCCCCTGTAACACACAGGTGTAGTTATGACTTGGGCAGACTTTAAAAAAAAAAAAGAAATACTGTAATTTACATTCTTGTGTAACTGTGATCCTGAAAGGGGAGCTAAGAATAGTAACACTGTAACTTGCAGATGATACCATTTTGTTAGCTGAAAGTGAACAGGACTTTCAAGAAATAGTGAAGCAAGTAAACAGCATAAGTCACAAATATGGATTGGACAGACAATAAGCCAACATTAAAGATAAGCATAAATGAGAAAATCCTAGAACAAGTCAACAATTTCTCATATCTTGGTCATATAATAACAGAAGATGGAAGATGAAAGAGAAATCAAGAAGAGAATAAGAATGGTCAAAGGTACATTCAGCAACATCAGGCAGGTACTGGCATCTAAACAATTAACCAATAAATTAAAACTGAGAATCATCAGGTGCTGTTTATATTCTTTATTACTGTATGGTGTTGAAAGATGGACAATGAACAAGCAATTGGAAGAAAGAATTGAGGCCCTTGATATGTGGGTATATGGAACAATGGGGCACATCTCATGGAAAGAGAAGAAAACAAATAAAGAGGCCGTAGACAAAAAATAGGTATGAAAAGAGACTTAATGAAGGAGATGAAAATTAGACAGCTAAAATATTTTGGCCATGTAAGAAGACATAACACCTTGCAGAAGACCATAATAGAAGGAAGAGTTGAAGGTAAACGTGCAAGGGGAAGATGGGGATAAGTGGATAGATGATTTGTCCATCATATTCGATGAGGACCATCGATATCTCTCATAATACCGTTCGTTCTAAGAGGTTAAGTGGGTGCGCATATGGCTGATCAAGCCAATGCGGGCAAGAAAAGTTCTGTTGCATGACTGACATACAAGGCCCGAAGACAATACAGGCTGCACATCCACGCTTGACTTTCGAGCTGCACGTTTCCTCTGGGCTACCCTCATATAGTTTACCTTGCTGACTGCAACACCCATTTTGATAGCACCTCTCCAGGCTGTGCGATCCTGTGCCAGTTGCTCCCAGGTGGTTGTATTAATCTGGCAGCTCTTCAGCGACTCCCTCAGGCTGTCTTTGAAGCGCTTCTTTGGTCGTCCTCTTGTACGCTTTCCCTCCCTCAACTCGCCATACAGCAGCCTCTTTGGGAGGCGTTCATTTGACATGCGAACCAGATGTCCGGTCCAAGTGGAAAGATCACACCAAGAGATTAACAGGAAAGAATCTATCAGGGTGCACTATCAAAACAAGAGACAGAAAACATTAGAGATCCATTGCAACCGACCTTCATTGCGGAGATGGCAGCTGATGATGATGACCTTGTCATGCATGTTGTAAAAGGTAGTTAAGGAGGGTTGGGACTTGGGAACAGCTACCTCATCCTGTAAAAACTTGAAGCCACAAAAACTTCAAAACAATGTGGAACTGATGACAAGAACTCGGTAAGTGCCAGTGGAACCAGGGATAAGAAGGCATTGGTGATGGATAAGACACATACTGAGGAGACATAATAGTAGGCCTCGTTCTGGAAACCCCAGGGTAAGAGAAAGCAGAGGCATACTGAAAAACACATGGAGAAGAAAACTGGAGATAGAAATAAAAATGGTGAGGAAGACATGAATTGACCTTGAGCTGACAGCACATGACAGGAGTTCTTGGCATACATTTGTTTAAAACCCATGCTCTTGGGCAGCCAAAGGATAATAATGACTGATTCCCAGTTAAGATAAAATGGTGTCTCCACTTCCATATTGAATATCATGGACCTCCAACCCCTTCTGTCTTTTGTATTGCTGGTACATGTCAATACACTAATTACCACCCATTTGTTTAAGCTTCTGTCCCCTCTTATATGACTTTTAGTTAACCTTTAACATTATTTACAGTAATTTATTGTTTTATTTCCCTGTGTAGTTCCCAGGAAGTCTCTGAGGAGACAACAGATTCCCTCAGATATGCCAAAAGAGGTGGATAATATGTGGCTGTGCATGAGGCTGGCCATGCCGCTAATGAAACCACTACTGTTAGTAGAGCACATTGATGCTTTGGTGAGAGAGATATGATATTTTATTTCATACTTTAGCCTCACTGTGATAACACATTATTTTATTGATATAGCTACAATTGGACATGTAAACATTTGTGTTTCATTAAAATTTATGAACAGCATTGCGACTAAAATGTTAACTCATTACATGACTGTTTAAAATCGTGTTGGATGTTTTCTTCTTGGACTGACGTTGACAACTTTGGCATTTGTTGTAAAGTGGAAAGGACATTGACAGCATAATGTGATTCCCAATATTGAGGACTCAAACTGATGCCATCTTTCATCCAGTAAGGTAAACAAAAAATAGGTGATGTCTCTTGCTAGGACAAATTGCCTACGTTACGGCAACAAAGACTTCATCAGAATGAAAAAAGATAAAAGTCCCATAATAGATACTGCCATAGGGGAGTGAAGGGTTAGAGACCACTGTAGTAGGTCTAGCATCGAGAGGTGGGGGTGACCAGTTCCCTTCATCACACCTTTTCCCTAACTCAAGAGTCAGGTATCCTTTTACAGCTGGGTAGACTAGAGCGTCATGACACCGAGTTTCAAATGTGGCACCTTTGCTGCGAGATGCCAGCGCTCGTCAGGGATAAACAAATGAAAACAGAAAAGGAAGAGACTGAGACCTAAGTTAAATAAACAAAAATCATATGACCTGAAATCAAAGTCGATGCTGATACTCCTGTGAAAATCAAACTAAAGAAGACAATTTCTGACTAGTAAGTCACATTGGGAAATATATGGAGATCAATAGAAATCAGGTCCAACACAAAAATCATAATTTTCAATTCACATCTAAAGTCAGTCCTATTGTACGGCTGTGAAACATTCAGAACAAACAAAAAAACCAAACAGCTACAAACTTTCGTAAATGGGTACTTGCGTAGAATAGAAGACTAATGTAGTATGACATGACCACTAATGTGGAACTGATGAAAAAAACCAGACAAGTGTCAGTAGAAGAAAAGATGAGAAGAAGATGCTAGAGATGGATACATATTGAACTTGCTGATAGCATGACAAGGCGGTCCTTGTTCTGGGATCCCCAGGTTAAGAGAGCTAGAGGAAGATCAAAGAACATATTGAAAAGACAACTGGAGACAAGACATGAAGGGGATGAAGACCTTGAGCTGAAGACATGCAACAAGAAAACTTGATGACCTGTGCTCCTTTGGGAGCTGAAGAATGTTGATGATACTGATGTTATCTTTCATTTAGTGGGGTAAAGGTGATGATACTGATGTTATCTTTCATTTAGTGGGGTAAAGGTGATGATACTGATGTTATCTTTCATTTAGTGGGCTAAAGGTGATGATGCTGATGTTATCTTTCATTTAGTGGGGTAAAGGTGATGATACTGATGTTATATTTCATTTAGTGGGGTAAAGGTGATGATACTGATGTTATCTTTTATTTAGTGGGGTAAAGGTGATGATACTGATGTTATCTTTCATTTAGTGGGGTAAAGGTGATGATACTGATGTTATCTTTCATTTAGTGGGGTAAAGGTGATGATACTGATGTTATCTTTCATTTAGTGGGGTAAAGGTGATGATACTGATGTTATCTTTCATTTAGTGAGGTAAACAAAATTAGATGATACTGATGTTATCTTTCATTTAGTGGGGTAAAGGTGATGATACTGATGTTATCTTTCATTTAGTGGGGTAAACAAAATTAGGTGATGATACTGATGTTATCTTTTATTTACTGGGGTAAACAAAATTAGGTGATGATACTGATGTTATCTTTCATTTAGTGGGGTAAACAAAATTAGGTGATGATACTGATGTTATCTTTTATTTACTGGGGTAAACAAAATTAGGTGATGATACTGATGTTATCTTTCATTTAGTGGGGTAAACAAAATTAGATGATGATACTGATGTTATCTTTCATTTAGTGGGGTAAACAAAATTAGATGATGATACTGATGTTATCTTTCATTTAGTGGGGTAAACAAAATTAGGTGATGATACTGATGTTATCTTTCATTTAGTGGGGTAAACAAAATTAGATGATGATACTGATGTTATCTTTCATTTAGTGGGGTAAACAAAATTAGATGATGATACTGATGTTATCTTTCATTTAGTGGGGTAAACAAAATTAGGTGATGATACTGATGTTATCTTTCATTTAGTGGGGTAAACAAAATTAGGTGATGATACTGATGTTATCTTTCATTTAGTGGGATAAACAAAATTAGATGATGATACTGATGTTATTTTTCATTTAGTGGGGTAAACAAAATTAGATGATGATACTGATGTTATCTTTCATTTAGTGGGGTAAACAAAATTAGGTGACACATCTTACTAAGGCAAAAAGAATTGCCTCTGTTAAGGCCACAAAGTCTAATCAGGGATAAACCAGTCAAAAAAAAGAAGAGAAAGACAGCGAGAGTTATAATAGAAAAAAATATCACATGACCCGAAATCAAGGTCGCTGCTGATACTCCTGTCAGAATCTGAATAAAGAAGACAATTTGTGTCTAGTAAGACACATCACCTATTTTTGTTCACCTGACTGTTTCCCATCATCTTACTGCAGTCTTCATTTTCTTATCTTTCATCCACAAAATAATATAAGCATTTTTTGTTTGGAATGTTGTTGATGGAGTTTATATAACATAACTGTGATAACAAAAATATAGTTTAGGCTGTTAATGTTAATCAGAATCGATGTCATTGCACTCCGGGCAAACCCATAGGTGCTCAGTCTCCCTCAGCAAATGTCAAAGTGTATGAATGCTAATTGTTCCTGTTGCGAACTGGTTGTATACACGCCGGATGCATCCTCTCATACGTCCATCCCTGCTGGTCTTACATTTGATGCCAAATTCCAGCAGTCTTCGCCTTGATGATTCATCGATTGCAGTGTCATTTTCTAATAGACGAACATGAACTGCCTTCAGTATTTCTTTCTTATCCATGTTCAATTCACCTTCTATGGGTGCTCTTGAAGCTGGTCTGTCAGCTGGATTTGTACATAATAAAATGATACAATAGAAACATCATGCCTATCTTTCTTCTTGTACAAAATGTATGTGGACATGTTATTGCATTCGCTGTGATAAACAATTTTCCTTGTTCATGCTGTTAAAGAGCGGTTACTCGTGTGAACTTTCTACTGTCGGGTGTTGGTGTTGTAATTAATATTCATTGAGGGTACAGGAAAGTCATCAATCGTGACTTCATTTTTCAGTAAAAAAGATTGCCAAATAACATTCACTGATTTCAGATTTTTATTTTATTTTAATGGGGATGGGAAGGAAAAAAGATGCCAGTTCCTCTGAATTGTTCAGGCATATGTAGACCTTCTAGATGACGTTTATTCAGTTATTTGCTCAGTAGAGATACTTGATGATAAGATTTGTCTACCTACCACCTCTCTATAAACATTAAAAAGAAAATGTTAAGTGATAATTTTAAAACACTCAGAGCAAAACAACCACACAATACCCCAGATTGAGAAGTACCTGCCTCCCACTGTCACTAAACCCACACAGACTGTTTTGGCATTATACACTCCTGACACTTTTCCCTGAGGCCTATGAGTGTATGGATTATGGAATTTTATTCAGATGTAATGATTAATGATGAGGAGCTAACTACTGTGATGGACCCATTCTCTTTACTGAGTGAAAAAGAGATATGAAGATAACACTGACTAACAAAAAAAAAATTTTTTTTTCTTTCTCTAACATTTCTATGTTTTTCTGGTCAATTTTAATGCGCTGTTTTTAAATCTGCAAACCGTTTTTCTCTATCAGGTCGGGATCTCTAGAAATACGCAATTGAAGTTTTTTAACAACGCATACAGTATTACAACATCATTTGTACAAGAAGTATAACAGTTATGTAGGCTTGAATTTCTTTGCAGTCGACTTTCGTCGGTGAATGGCATGTGGTACATCGCGATGAAGCATCCAACAATAATCGGCAAGCATGGTCACACTCCACCGTCCTTGATAACGTGACTCCATTACGGCGATATCTTGATGGAATCGTTCTCCATGTTCATCGCTGACTTCGCCAAGGTTGTCAGGGAAAAAGTCAAGATGCGAATCGAGCAAATGGATTTTGAGGGACATGTTACAGCCCATAATTCTGTATGCATCTATGCACTGCTTAACAATATGCACATAGTCGACAG
The DNA here is from genome assembly GCA_024509875.1 of Oreohelix idahoensis. Classification (NCBI taxonomy): domain Eukaryota; kingdom Metazoa; phylum Mollusca; class Gastropoda; order Stylommatophora; family Oreohelicidae; genus Oreohelix; species Oreohelix idahoensis. The sequence goes on along the minus strand of JAMPIV010007135.1, from coordinate 477,650 downwards.
ATTTGTGATTTCCCAGAAAGTTATCGACGATCGATTTGAATGCCATCCATGCGCGAAGTTCACTACCATGTAACAAGTTCTCGAATTGTTTGTCTGCAATAACTTTCCTAATCTGAGGTCCTACAAAGATACCTTCCTTTATCTTTGCATCGCTAATTTGCGGAAACTTTTCTCGAAGATAAGTGAAAGCTTTGCTCGTTTTATCTAACGCTTTTACGAAATTCTTCATGAGCCCCAACTTTATATGTAACGGTGGTAAAATGATGCTGTCTTTGTTAACTAATGGCTCGTGTATTACATTTTTATGCCCGAGCTGCATACGATCCCTGATAGGCCACACCTTTCTTGCATAATGTTCCTGTCTGTTGCGGCTGTCCCATTCACATAGGAAGCAACAAAATTTAGTATACCCAGTCTGCATGCCCGTGAGAATTGCAATGACCTTTAGGTCTCCACAAATCCGCCATTGGTAGTCATTGTACTTTATTTTTGCCAAAAGTATAGCCATATTGTCATAAGTTTCTTTCATATGAACAGAGTAGGCGACTGGAATTGATGAAAATAAATTTCCATTATGCAATAACACGGCTTTTAGACTAGTCTTGGAAGAGTCGATGAAAAGTCGCCATTTGTTGACTATGTGCTCATGACCGAGGTGCACCATTAGACCTTTTACATCTTTGCAATAGCAAATGTCATCATCCATCTCAAAGTATTGAACAAGTTCTCTGTGTCTATGACGAAATTTAGATATCGGAGTATTGGGCGCTAAAAGATTCCATTCTTTGAGTCGCGAACCGAGTAATTCCGCTTGTCCTTTGGTGAGAGCGAGATCACGTATTAGATCTGAAAGTTCTGAATGGTTAATTAAGTGAACACCATCATTCACCGGTACATAATCCGAGTCAGAATTAGTTTCTAAAGCAGGTAAACTATCACTTTCTGATGGTTCATTCACGTCCAACGGATATTGTTCTGGTGGAACTGGGATCGGACACGTGATTGGATCATGAGGCACTGGTTTCGAAACCGATTCAATATTTGGATAAACCACAGACTTTCTAGTTTTAAAAGTGAAACCATAGATATTTGTCAAGCAGAAGTAACAATCAGTAGCGTGATTTGTCGGTTCACGCCATATTACTGGCACTCCAAAAGGCATCGACTTATGCTTCGGCGATTTTCGTAACCAACCTGCCAATGTATTTGCACAAGTCGAACAAACTGCATTTGGCTTCCAAGATTTATTTGCATCATCAACTTTCGAATCGAAATAAAGTTCATATGCTTTCTTTAGCAATGGTGTAAAGTTTTTCTGGTGAACACGATCGGTAAAATATCCGCACACGTAACAGAACAGATCAGCCGAATTTCTACAACTTCTAGAAGCAATATTTCACTCAGAATTATTTCAAAATACAGTAACTATTTGAAATATAACGTAACATATGTCATGCATCTTTTAGCAGTATAAAAAGTAGAATTATTTTGCATTTTATTAATTTTTAAAAAGTTATATAGTAAAAATGAAACGAAGCAAATAACGGTTTCCCAAAAATATATTTATTCACAAATATCTTAAGAACCCGACGTGATAGAGATAAACGGATTTCAAATTTGAAATCAGCGCAAGAAACTGACCTAAGAACACTTATTCTTATATAAGAAAGAAAAATGTTGTTTGTCAGTGTAATTGATGGGTGGCTGGGCTCTGGTTTACTCTTGTCCTTGCTACCATGCCTGTTACCAGGAATCTGTCTTTACTGATAACCAATGGTAGAACTAAGCTCTTTGTAGTCCAAGAATGAACAAAGATACAAGCAGAATGAATATCAAGGTAATGTCAATTTTCCAGGTATCATCATCATCATTTTGATTTTGCGCTCCTTACAAAGTATGAAGCCACCACTGGAGCTGGCCATATAGGAAGCCTGCACAAAGCAGTAACATGCTCCTGCAATGGTGGCTTCTGTGGCAATTTGTTTGACACAATGAGGTTGCCAGCATCATACACAACCTCATATTGACCACATTGTGCAGGCTGCATGAGGGTGTGTAGTAGTCCTACTATTTCTTTGTCTTTTCAGAGACCCCTGGGAACTACACAGGGCCGGGTATGTATGAGACATGACAAATAAATCAATATAAGACAAGACATGACAAATAAATCAATATAAGACAAGACATGACAAATAAATCAATATAAGACAAGACATGACAAATAAATCAATATAAAACAAGACATGACAAATAAATCAATATAAGACAAGACATGACAAATAAATCAATATAAGACAAGACATGACAAATAAATCAATATAAGACAAGACATGACAAATAAATCAATATAAGACAAGACAAATAAATCAATATAAGACAAGACAAGACAAATAAATCAATATAAGACAAGACATGACAAATAAATCAATATAAGACAAGACATGACAAATAAATCAATATAAGACGAGACATGACAAATAAATCAATATAAGACAATGTGGTGAAGCCAGAACTCTAGAAAGAGAAAAGTATCTTGTGCAGTAAGGCTGAGGTTTCTTCATTGTTAAATAAAACCAATACTACTATATGGATGTGAATCATACATAGCCAATAACCAAAGATGATGAACAGGTAACAGACATAAGATTCTGAAGATGTTAAGATTTCCATGGACAACTAAAAAAAATACCAATGAGGATGTCTTGAGAGAGGCCGAAGCCGGCATTTTTCCATAAATGAAAACATTATTTTGAAATTCATGCTTGGGTACTGCTTCTTGTGTGCCATTGTGATTGAAAAGAAATAACTGCCATTCAAAGCCACCCATAAAATTGTTTACAACACTGATATGCCCAGGTTAATATGTACCAAGAAATTACAAAGACAGCTCCTGACAAATAATACTGTATTTTAACTGTGCTCACATGTTAATAAATCGGACACCTGCAGTTCGCGTAAAAGGTCCCTTAACTCAATAAAACACTGAAAATAAACCATTAACTGGTAACAACTTGTCAACATCATAGCAACATTATAACAGTAACAAGAACATTCTTACAATGCCATGCTATGCAACTTAGGACATTTCATTTTAAGAATGCATCCACAAAACTCTGGACTAAGTCAGTCTAGGCCAGCAATGGGCAACCTAGTACTTGTGAGAATCTACTTTAAAAACCATGAGCTCTCTAAAGAACTACCTTAATAAAATCATGTCTGTTTTCAGAGTATTTGGAATAAGTGCAGCCTACATGTAATCTGACAATATTTTTCCTGCAATCCCATCAATAGAGTGGTACAAAATTCAAACTACGTTATGGCTTACCAAAAGTTAACTTCACTTCAGAGAAAAGATCATGTTCCTATCTCATGCAGCTCATGGTTAAAATGAATTTTCAAAGCTAGCCTGTGAGTTTTCATGAGGAAAAAAGTATCTTTAATCCCAGGGATACATCACTTTTAAATGCCGGTAAGAAAGGGCTAGTTTGAAACTGGTCTAACTTTAACAGTTTTTCTTTTTTCCCCCCTGTCACCTACAGATCTAACTCACACAGTTTTATCTACTGTTAGCTTGAGATCAACTGGTTGCTGGCCCCTGGTCTAGGCTGTTAACCATGCACACACAAGTTAGAGGTAATAACTATGATCATTAGTTTTCCGCATTGGATCTTCCTTTGGACAATCATAGATGGTGTGATCATGGCTCCCACACCTCGTGCATTTACGTATGCCTGGTACCCATACATCTGCTTTTGGTCTATCTTCTCTGAGTTCAGCAAAGAGAGATAACCGTTTACTAGAACTGCCTGACACAGCACCAAGTCTGGCTGGATGGATGAGCCGACCCCCAATTTCTTGATCCTCAATTTCCTGATCCTCATTTTCGCTCCACTGAATATTCAAATCTGACTGGCTGACTTCACTGTTGTCATTGTCGCCATGGAGTACTTCATTTATTGGACGGAACTTGATTTTCTTCTTCTTGTTTTTAGACCCTTTAGTTGAACTTGATTTAAAATGGACGTAACAGTCGGCAGATGTGGTATCTTTCTCCTCAACTGGTTCTACACTTTTAAAAAACGTGTCTGGCCACTTAGGTACATCTAACTTTTGAGCATCATCTGTGACCACTGTAGAATTAGTACTGCTATAGGAATTCACAATGTCTCCTTCTGATGTGCCCTTATTTGATACTTCACTGAAAACTTTTTCACTCTCACCAGAATTTAGAAATCCCCTATCTGACTGAGGCTGATCTGCAGTGGAGAAGAGATCTCCTGCAATGTCTTTCAGAGAACCCTGTTTCTTTCTTTTTGATACACTTGTGTCATCGTCACTGACTTTACAAACCAAGTGTTCAGGGTCCACGGATGTACCAAAACTGGACTGGCCCAGTTTCAAACGACTTGCAGGCAGGAGTTCTGAGAGGCTCTTCCACTTTGCTGAATTAGATTTTGGCCCTATTGAAATCTCAAGTGGACTGTCTCCACTACCAGAGTATCTATGACAAGGAACTGAAGAAGGTAATTTTTCCAGTTCTTCTGGTTCACGTTCATCTCCTCTTATTTTGTTTTCTGCACTATTAACTAATAAGTCTACCTCAAAAGGCTCTTTCAAGGTGTCCACTCCAGGGAGAGATTTTGAACTACCAGTATTCAATGCCTTTAGCTCCTGAGAAGTGTATCTGATGACACTCTGTTTCTTCTCATTCCCTGTAGATTTCACTGCAACTTCTGGTGACTGTGAACTGTTATCAGACAAGGATTTCTCTAGATCTGTAAGAGACGAGCAAACACTTACAAAAATGTCATCGCTGTTGCCACTAACATCTTTTTCTTGGTCTAAACTTTCATCATTATAGATCCCAACAGGAGGTGAATCATTTTCAGCAGGTTCTCCTATAGAAAGCCTACTTTCTGTTTCTATTCCAAGTCCGATATTTGATTGTGCAGTCTTCAGAGCATCAGTTGTATATGCTGATGATGCCCTGGATGAAGGACTTACATCAGCCAACAACCCATGCTCAAGGACATCTGACAAACACACTGTCTTATTTGACTGTCCCACAGTACTCCATGAACTTGGGCTGCTTAAGGTAAATTCTGGAGCATTGGCATTTAAGGCACCAGATCCTGGTTTATGTGAATCTTTTACTTCATCACCTCTGTCTCTCCCTGATTTGTATTCATCTGGGAAGCCACTGTCCTTAAGGACTTTTATGTCCACTTGCTCCACTCTGCTCCATGAGCTAGAACTTGCAGTAAATTCTGGAGCATTGACATTTAAGGCATCAGATCCTGTTTTGAGTAGATCGTTTATTTCATCACCTCTGTCTCCATCTGCGATGTATTCATCTGTGAAACAATTATCCTGAAGAAATTTCTTCTGCAGACGTGGGGGAAGTCTCTGGATAGATTTTGCTAACCTCCTACTGTGGCCTCCCACTTGTACATGATGACTAGCACTAGACGCATCACTATCATGCTGGGTTAATAGTGAAGACGACCGACTGTTGTCGTCTTGAACATGATGACTGGCAAAAAAGTGTATCTCAGAGGTCAAGGGTACATCATTATCATCAATACCTTCTAGGCAGTGTACACCAGCATCATGTTTCTCTGGAGAGAAAGAGTATGGTGTGTACGAATCATCATGAGGATCAATTCTGCCCCTGGGAGCTCTGTACAATGCTTTGTCATTATCAGGGTTCATGACTCGGTCTGAGGTGGCATGTCTTCTGTCAGAATCTCTACTGACTCTTGTATTTGATGAACCTGAAACAAAGGATTTACCATTTTCAGTAAAGGAAGACACTGACTCAAAATGTTCTTAGTCTTTACATCCCTGCTGGAAAGTTAAAAATATAATTTTATTATATTAAAGCTTTGTTGTTTGCCACTACACACCTCTTGGTTGATTCATGGCATTTTTATAACCCAGCTGACTATGATAACCAACTAATGGAGAACAACTGGCAGCAGTAAACAGCCCCTTCTTGGCAATAAACACCTCCCCTGAAACCCCAGTGACCTGTTTAGTTCCCAGGGGGTTTCCAAGTGGACAAAGTCAACAAACAGTCACAACAGAGAACACTGATAATTTATGTGCATCTGATCTGCTCATTAACATTATTTACATGATGAGGTCATCATTCATTCATTCATAACCCTCCACTCCCAAAGGAGCATAGGCCTTCAACAAACACATGCCATCATCTCAAGTTCTTTCCATGTTCTCCTCATCATTTTCACCTCTGTTTCCAGCTCTCTTCTCCATGTGCTTCTTGGTCTACCTCTGCCTCTCTTGCCTTGGGGGTTCCAGAATAAGGACTGCCTTGTAATGCTATCAACAGGTTTCCTCAGTGTGTGTCCTATCCATCGCCATCGTCTTCTTCTCATCTCTTGTTCCACTGGCACTTGTCTAGTTCTTGTCATCAGTTCCACGTTGGTAACCTTGTCATAACATTTTAATCCCTCTATTCTACGCAAGCACCCATTTATGAAAGTCTGAAGCTTTTTGGTTGTTGTCTTTGTTGTTCTCCATGTCTCAGAGCCATACAATAGGACTGACTTCACATTTGAGTTGAAGATTCTTATTTTCGTGTTGGATCCTATTTCTCTTGATCTCCATATATTTCCCAATGCAATGAAAGCTCCTCTTGTCTTTTGTATTCTTATTTTGATATCGCTGTCTGTCCCTCCAACTTTGTCTATATTACTGCCAAGATATGTGTACGATTCTACATCTTGTATTGGTGTTTCTTCAAGTTCAACCCTGTTATCATTACCTGCATTTATTCTCATTATTTTTGTCTTTTCCCTGTGTATTTTCAGACCCAATAGCTGTGACATCTCATCAAGTGTTTTCAATTTGTCCTGCATCTGATTACAGTTATGGGACAGAAGAGCCAAGTCGTCAGCAAAATCCAGATCATCCAACTGCTTAGTCAGAGTCCACTGGATTCCATTTCTGTTGTGTGTTGTCGATGATCTCATAACCCAATCTATTGCCAGCAAGAAAAGAAATGGAGACAAGAGGCATCCCTTTCGCACTCCTGTTCTTATCCCAAACGGTTCTGTAAGCTGTCCTTCGTGAAGAACTCTGCATGTCATGTCTTCATATGTTTTCTTTATTAAATTAATGATCTTCAGGGGAACTCCATAATGCCTCATCAATTTCCAAAGTGATTCTCTGTCTACACTGTCAAATGCCTTTTCGTAGTCCACAAATCCGATGTATAGTGGTGAAATCCATTCCAGACTGTTCAACTATTATTCTCAAAGTGGCTATCTGGTCTGTACATGATCTGTTTTGTCGAAAACCTGCTTGTTCATCTCTCAGTTTCTTGTCTATGGACTCTTTTAATCTCTCAAGGATAAGCCTGTTTAATACTTTTCCTGGCACTGATAGTAACATTATTCCTCTATAATTTGTGCACTCTTGTAAATTTCCCTTCTTAGGCAACTTAACCAGATATCCCTCCTTCCATTCTGCTGGTATATCTTCCTTTTCCCAGACTTTACCAAGTAATTTATATAACATCTCTGTAGCCGTGTCGATATCTGCTTTGATGGCCTCTGCTGGAATGCCATCAGGTCCAGACGCTTTTCCATCTCTTAGAAGCTTTATGGCTTTCTTTATTTCTTCCTTCGTTGGTCTTTCACCGTTAATTTGTAGCTCTTCTTCTGCTGGCTGGATGTCCGGCGGGTTTTGTGGAGCTGGTCTATTGAGAAGGTCCCCAAAATATTCTGTCCACCTCTTCATTTGCTCTTGTATATTGCTGAGCAGTTTCCCATTCTTGTCTTTTATGAGGCAACTTGTTTGCTTGTATTTCCCTGTTAGCTTCCTTGTGCTGCCATACAGTTCTCTCATATTTCCTTTGGCTGCAGCACCTTCTGCCTCTCTTGCCAACTCCTCAATATACTTCCTCTTGTCTCTTTTGATACTTCTTTTTACTTCTTTGTTTGCTTCTGTGTACACTTCTTGAGCCTTGGCTTTGGAACTTCTGGTATTGCTTGTGTTTAAATCTGCTTTCTTGTTTTTTCTGTCTTTTATCTTATTGATGGTTTCTGTTGTTATCCATGCTTTTTGTTGTCGTTCCCTTTTCCCCAGTATTTCTTCACATGTCTCCTTCCATACAGTTTTGACCTGCTGCCAATAGTCTTCTGTATTCTCTACATCTTCCAGCTGTTGGAGCACTTGGAATTTGTTGGATACTGTGACCGCAAATTTGTCTCTTGTTTCTTGATTTCTTAGCTGTCCTACATTAAACTGTTGTCTATAATTCTGCTTTGTTGCATATCTCTTGAGTTTCATTTTTACTTTGGCTATCAGAAGATGGTGATCTGATGCCACATCTGCTCCTCTATATACCTTTACATCCTGCAATGATGATCTAAACTTCTTGTTTATGCATATATGATCAATCTGATTTTCTGTTCTATGGTCTGGTGATATCCATGTTGCCTTGTGTATTCTCTTATGTGGAAACATGCTTCCTCCTATAGCCAGTTGATTTGAAGCACAGAAGTTTGCGAATAGTTCCCCATTTTCATTCATTATTCCTAGCCCATGTTTTCCCATGACTTCTTCAAATCCGGTGTTGACTGTACCTATCTTTGCATTCATGTCACCCATCAAAATTGTGATGTCTCTTCTTTTTACTTTATCCATAATTTCCTGTAGTCTAGTATAAAATGCTTCTTTCACAGACTCTTCTTTGTCATTAGTTGGTGCATAACACTGGATGACATTTACATGAATTTTCTTTTTAGCTGTTTTGAAAGAGGGGTAGGAATGTTGATAAAGAAGGAGTTAGAAAAATACGTATGTGGATACTGGACACACAATGACAGAATGATGTTACTAAAGATGAGAGCAAAGCCATTCGACATATCAATCTTACAAACTTATGCACCAACTAAAGATTACAGCGAGGAAGAAATAGAAGAATACTATGAAGAGCTACAACACACACTTAAACCAGTCAAATCTACAGATGTGTTGATAGTAATGGGTGATATGAATGCAAAAGTAGGAAAAGGAAAATACAAGAAAATAGTAGGACAGTATGGATTAGGGACAAGAAATGATAGAGGAGACAGACTTATCCAGTTCTGTGAAGAAAACCAGCTGGTCATATGTAACACCTTTTTTGAACATCACCCAAGGAAATTATACACATGGAAAAGCCCAGGAGATGTAACACGTAATCAAATCGACTATATCATGATAAAACATAGATTTAAGAACAGTGTCACAAGTGCAAAGACACATCCTGGCGCCGACATAAATTCAGATCACAATCCAGTTGTCATCAAAGTAAATATAAAGCTGAAAAGAGCAGGAAACAGAAGACAGGAGGAACCCCAGATAGAAATATCAGCGCTGAAACAACCAGATATAAAACAGAAATATTTAATCGAAGTCAAAAATAAATACCAACAGTTATTGACAGAAAGCATGGAGCAGTATAGAAGAGAAAACCCAGAAGAAAAAGCAACCGCAAAATGGGAATGCTTAAAAACAAGCATACAATCAGCAAATGCAAATTTACCTAAAAAGGAGTCTAAGAAAAATCAAATTTGGATGACAGATGACATCTTGAATAAAATGGCAGAAAGAAAGAAAGCAAAAAATACTCCAGAATATAAAACAATAGACAATGACATACGTACTATGTGTAGAGAAGCAAAAGAACGGTGGATAGAAACAAAATGTAAGGAAATAGAAGACTTGGAAGCGAAGCACATGACAAGAGATATGCATGAAGAAATAAAGAAATTATCAAATCGGTCGCGGTTTGCACAAGGAGGAAGCTGTATCAAGAACAAAAATGGTGTAATATTACTTGATGAGAAAGACATATCAAACAGATGGGCAGAATACGTAAAAGAACTATTCGAGGACAACAGAGGTAAAAAACCATCACCAGATTCTAATGAAGGCCCACACATTCTCAGATCAGAAGTAGAGAATGCCATTCATATGATACAAAAAGGAAGATCAGCAGGCATGGATAACATAAACATTGAAATGATAGAAGCTCTGGAGAGCTTTGGTATAGATACAATCACAGAAATATGCAATGATATATACAATACAGGATATTTACCACACGACATGAAGACATCAGTTTTTATAACATTGCCCAAAAAACCAAATGCAACAGAATGTTCAGACTTCAGAACAATCAGCCTGATGAGTCATGCAATTAAGATACTGCTCAAAATCATACAGGAAAGAATAAAAAGTAAAGTAGACAGCGAAATCCAAGAAGAACAGTTTGGTTTTAGACGGAACAGTGGAACAAGAGAGGCAATATTTTGCCTAAGAAGATTAGCAGAAAAATATACAGAGGTCCAAAAAAGTATGTATATGTGCTTCATTGACTATAAGAAGGCTTTTGACAGAATCCATCATGAGAAAATAATTGAATGCCTCAAAGACATAGGTATTGATGGAAAAGATATAAGAATACTCAGTAACCTTTATTGGGAGCAAACTGCCACAGTAAGATCGGGAAGGAATTATTCACCATACATAGACATAAAAAGAGGTGTCAGACAAGGTTGTGTGCTGTCCCCCTGCCTATTTAATTTATACACCGAAAAAATTTTCAAACAGATACAGGAAATACCAGGACTGAACATCAGTGGAAGATCAATAAACAACCTTAGATATGCAGATGATACCGTGTTGTTAGCTGAAAGCGAACAGGAGTTACAAGAACTAGTGAAGCAAGTGAACAGTATAAGTCATGAATATGGACTCGACATTAATATTGAGAAAACTAAAACTATGATAATTAGCAAAACAGATGATAAACCCACATTAAAGATAAGCGTAAATGGGAAAATCCTGGAACAAGTCAAGAGCTACGTATATCTTGGTCATATAATAACAGAAGATGGCAGATGTGAAACAGAAATCAAGAAGAGAATAGGAATGGCCAAAGCTACATTCAACAACATGAAACATATACTGACATCCAAACAGTTATCTCATAAATTAAAACTGAGAATCATAAAGTGTTATATATATTCTGCATTTCTGTATGGTGCAGAAACATGGACGATGAATAAGCATTTGGAAGAAAGAATTGAGGCTCTTGAAATGTGGATATATAGAAGAATGGGGCGTATCTCATGGAAAGAGATGAAAACAAATAAGGAGGTCCTAGAAAATCTAGGTATGAAAAGAGAACTAATGAGAGAGGTCAAAGTTCGGCAGCTAAAATACTTTGGCCACATAAAAAGGCATAACACCTTGCAGAAGACCATAACAGAAGGGAGAGTTGAAGGTAAACGTGCAAGGGGAAGACAGCGCTATAAGTGGGAAGATAACATCAAGAGATGGACGGGAAAGAGTCTATCAGAGTGTACCACCAAGACAAGAGACAGAAGACGTTGGAGATCCATTACAGCCAACCTCCGTTGTGGAGATGGCAACTGATGATGATGATGATGTTATTATTCTGGGTCCAACAGCTTCCCATTCAATGAGTGCTTTCTGTGCTTCTTTAGATAACATAAAAGCTACCCCTTCACTGTGGTGTGAACTTTCGTCTTCATGTCCTGAGGACAGCACCAATTCACCTGTGATGAGTTTCTTCCTGTCTACCCCCTTCCACTTTGTTTCACACATTCCCAGAACCTCGATTTTGTATTCCCTCATTTCTGCTGCTACTTGCGCCACTTTCCCTTGTTCGTTTAATGTCTGAACATTCCAGGTGCCAAATCTGGAAGTTCTAGAAGAAAGAAGGTTAATCAGCAACACAGACTCCTTTCGGCTTTCTCTGTGTTGCATCATACGCCTCCCTGCGAGAGGCTTTGTTGCGTGTGAAATTCTCGCAACATCATATATATTTTGTAAAAGGAAGGAAGGAACCCGTTACACGCCCAATGAGGCATATTGGGAATATGGTGTTAGGCCCATATTATCTTGACCGTCGGCACACGAGGGGTGATGTGGTCGGCATCACGCTGGCCGCCTTAACCTTCCCAGAGTAGCTCTGGTACCCATTTGGGGCTGGGTCAACCCAGGAGCCGTTTGTGGCCTAAAAATTTTCCGCCTCATCTGGGGATCGAACCATAGACCACTGCGCTAGGAAGCCAGTGCACTAACCACTATGCTACCGCGGCTCCTATATATATTTTGTAATGTAAGGGAAATAATCATGTGGAATTTATAGTCACTTTTCATTGTAAGCAGTTGTCTTCTCGCGTTGGTGTCGATGGTTGTTAAATTTGTTAAGCGTTCTTGAATCGTGTCCATGTATGGACTTGCTAGGCCGCTTTTCTCAGAAAGCGGTTGGCAACCTGTTGGGTTATCCTTATAAGGTAATCATTCTTAAGCTGGTTCTTAGTAAAGGTCCTTGTGTCTTCAGTTATCTGAGCGGTGGTCGATTCGCGCTGGACTGCGCATGTCTAAGTCTTGGGTCTTTGTCGATCGATTTCCGCCCAGCAGTCAGTGAGCGAAGATTTTGGATAGCAAGCAAGACGTCTTTGTGAGCGTCTATGCTTTTCTTGTTCTTCAGGAATATGAAGTCCTCTTATGGATATTTCGTTTATTCGAGATGATACCTCTAGTGTATTTCCACACGCCGGGAGGCGTATTATTTCTGTGGTTATTTCCTGAAGGCAAGGTAAATTACATTTACATTAACTTTATCGATTTCTGTTCGTGAGTGACATTTGATTCGTAGCCTGTCTTTGAAAGTCGTCATCACGAGATGTTTTCTCAGCTCACATATTGCTACATTGTACCGCATCGGGTTGATGCATGTCCCAAGGACTATTACTTGCTACTTCGCTACATGAACTAGGTTTGAAACCTTTTGTTATCTAGAGGATTTTTTTGAGGACATTATTTATACTTCAGAAGACGTGTCTGTCTTGCTGAAGTCAGATTAAGGAGAGTGAACTGATCTCATACATCTGGTTATCTCCTGGCTAAGATAGAAAGGGATGGAGAATTTTCCCGACTACATTACAGCCTTATAATGTATTGACATGCCTGTGAATCATCTTTATTATGATGCTGTCTACCGTCCATTACTGTACTGACGATGTTGCTGTGATAATGACTGTCTGATGTACCTACATATTCGCGTATACATTTTGTCACTGTGGCGTCCACAATAAATGATACAGAAAAACGTCACTAGCTGTTACAAGCATCATTGACTTTATACGTCGTGAGTTAACTGACGTCCTTGTGTGGATTGCCCTGTTTTTTGCATGATCATTGTTTGACTGTACCTCATCTACACACTACACAAAACCAGAACACGGGCACCATCATCTATCCCATGGTGCACGCATCATTTGGTGGCCAGTCCAAAGGCATTCGATAAGCCCACCACGACGCATCATTTGGTGGCCATAAGCTGGTTTGCTCTGGTACCAGCATACACGGGGTCCCTTACCCACTTCATTTTCAACAAGAATTCATCAGCATCCTTCAAGAAATCAACATTCTTCAAGACAGTCAACATCTTCAAAATTTTCCAATTACTCGGCGTTGCCCGGTAAATGTCAAAATTGCAAGTTTTTGACGGAAACAAGAATTTGACAGTACCCGGCGTTGTTACATGTTGCCGGATAACTCGGACTGCTGTTATCTTTTACGCAAGTCAAGCAAGTTGCTGCTGTCAAGGTTCCAGTGCTGTCGTTTTTGTGAAGGTCAAGTGCCGGTTGAAACGGGTTGTTTTCTGAAGAAGGCCAAGTACCGATTTCCATCAACTTACTTTTGGATTAGAAGGTCAAGTGCCGAAACAACTCAACATACAGTATTTCAGAAGCTCAAGTACCATCGTGTTAGCAGTGGAAGCAGTTCAGATGTGCCATCATCGTTGGAGCTTTGCTCTTTAGGACGTTGATTGACATCCGTTTTTTCTGCTGTTCTACGATTGGAAGCCTATAAGTTAAGTGGCCTGTTTGTATGTAAACTGTGCCCTTATACTTCTGCTGAGTCTTCTGTGTATCATCTCATTCTATTGTTATATGTTATTTGTTTATATGTTATTTGTATATTTATATGTTTATATTTCGCGGGTCGGGCTGGGTGGCGACTCCTATAGATCATACCACATAGCAGAGGTTTTCTATTGAGAGTGTTCTGTAGGGTGTGCAAATTTCCGATACTGGAATTTGCTAAGCGACTTTTGTTGCTATTTCTGTTAGTTGTGATGACATGTGTTAATATTGTTTTCGTTATTATTTCGCATTCTTTAGTTTTGTTTTGATTTGTTTGTATTTGTTAGCCTCCTCTTTACTATAGTTTAGTTTCATACAACATTTTTGTTTATACACTGTGGTGTCTTGTATTTGTATTATCTTCTCGTAGATATCATCACATTTTTTGTGATATTTCTTTAATTTTCGCTTTATTTTTTGTTGATTTCTACGAATGTTTTTGTATTGTTGCTGATCTTTGTTATTGTTTACATTGTTATTGTTTACATTGTTTACATTTTCAATGTTTACATTCTGCTTGTGTTTACATAGTCATTGTTTACAGTTATAGTAATTAGTTAATGGGCTATGCTAATGCACTGTTACTACTACACTGATGATAAATGAATGAGAAGTGCACTTATGATCAAGAATTGATTATTGACATTTTATATACAAGGTCTTTGATTGGAGACTTGTTTTCCCACAGAGACTGGGATAATATAATGTGATGTGAATATACAAGTGCTTAATTAAGACTTGTTACACTTAGGTTTGAAATAAATTAGTTAATTATTTCAGGTTGTGGACTCATATGTTAGACAACATGTCTACACTTGAGTACTTTATTGAGCAGGGTAAATTGCTTGGGAAGACTGGTGATAAGTTAGAAGAGTTTGCAACTGCTCAATATGATAAAGCAATGGAAGCTGAACAAAAGAAACTGCAGATGCAGGTGGATGAAAAAAGATTCCAAATGGAAATGGAAAAACAGAAAAGGGAATCAGAAGCTGAGGAGAGAAAACTCCAGCTACAACTAGAAGCTGAAAATAAAAAACTTGAAATAGAGGCTGAAAATAAAAGACTTGAAAAAGAGGCTGAGAATAAAAGACTGGAGAACGAAGCTGAGAATAAAAGACTTGAAAAAGAAGATGAGAATAAAAGACTAGAAATGCAGGCTCAGGCTGAGGAAAGAAGATTACAGAGAGAGTCTGATGAGAGGAAAGAAAAAGCAAAAATGGAACATGAAGAAAAACGCTTAGCTTTAGAGTTGGAGAAGTTGAAATTGACGAGCATGAGTAATGCTAATGATGCAAACAAGGGTTCATCTTCTGATAAGGCTAATAATGATACTTTTAAGATTAAGTTACCAACATTTAGTCCTTCCAGTGATGACATAATGTTCTATCTGGACAGATTTGAACAAGCATGTAAAGCTCATAACATAGACAAAGCAAAATATGTTTATCAGTTATCAGGGATACTGACAGGTAAAGCTCTAAGTATGTTAAATATGGTGGATGAACCTGACAAGAACAATTATGAGGTTGTCAGGGCCGCTTTGTTAAAGAAATATCAGCTTAACGAAGACGGCTATCGTCTACAATTTAAAAACATGTTGCCTGAAACTGGAGTTGAATTCTCCGAGTTTATTGCAAGAATACGCATTACTTTCTCACGATGGGTTGAACTATCTAAGACGGAAAAAACTTATGAAGCACTTATGGACTTAATACTTAGAGACAAAGTCATGTCTTCTGTCAATGAGTCTTTCCTTGCTTTCCTTCATGAACGTAAACCTAAAACAATAAAAGAAATGGAAGATTTCTGTTGCCAGTATGTAACTGCGCACCCACACATAACCATTAGTAACTCTAAGGTGAAAGAAGGTTTACCAGTTGCTTCGGCAGCACCGTATGGTCAAAACTTTGCTCGTAGATCCCAACAAAATTTTGATAGAAAGGGTAACGGTAATTACTTTCAAAATCATGGAAATCAATTTCATGGTGATTCTTCTTCGAAGAATTGGAGACAACCTGATAGTGCTCGTTACTATCACCCTAATAATTATAGGCATTTCAAAAGAGGATATGGTAATAGAGGTTATTCCTCCCGAAGACCTCAAAACCAAACAAATAGATGTTCGCATCAATGTGGACATGATAGTAATCGTGGAAACTGGAATTCGAACCAGGATAACAATTACAATAGAGACAACAATAACTTCAGAGATAATAATAACTCTGATAACTTCAGAGGTAATAATAGTCGCGGTAGATCTCAACACAAAAAAAAGAGATATCAGCAGGCTAATTCTGTACAACAGGAAACTCAGGAAGCCTGTAATCAGGTTGTTGATAATAAAAACTTTGACGCTGTCACTGGTTCTGCTTTTGACTTTGAGAGAGCAAACAAATGCCCCCAATGCAGTACTTTATTCGAACCGAGTACCATAACTACTTTGAGTTGTGGTCACCCTCTTCCCGCTCTTCCTGCTGCTGTTGCGCATGACGGGAGGGGTTCTTTAATCCTACATAAGGGTCTTGTTAATGATACTCCGGTCTCACTACTTTTCGATTCCGGATGCACCACTATTGGTGTTAGACAATCGCTTGTAGATCCATCTTGTGCTACAGGAAAGGTTATTAAATGTGTCACATTTGGCGGCACTCTAGAAAAATATCCTACTGCTGTAATTCGCATTGCCACTCCTTTCTTTACTGGAGATGTGCATGCTTGTCTCTTACCTAATCCTATTGCGGACCTTATTATTGGTCGTATTCACGGAGTTAGGGAGTGTACCCCACAGCAGATTGCTGCTTGGGAAGATAATAACATGCAAGCTACAAATGCAGTGGTTACAAGAGCACAAGCTCTACAAACACCCGAAACTTCACTGAATGGTGATAATGAAGTTGATAGCCAAGATAGTCACTTAGTCATCACTCGTGACTCTTTCATAAAATTGCAAGAAGAAGATCCTTCTTTAAAAAAATTCTTCATTCTTGCGAAGAAAGGTGATCCGAATCAGGATACAAATAGAAAATCTTGGATTGCAATGAGAAACGGCGTACTTGTACGTATGGTACAAGATTCGACTACGTCGGCACATTCGCAAATTCTTGTTCCCAAGAGCATGAGAGTGCAAATATTGCAACATGCTCATGACTCGCAATGTGCTGGACATATGGGTTTTTCCCGTACGAAGTCGAGAGTCCTTGCGGCTTTCTTTTGGCCTTTTGTCAACAAGGACATTCGTATTTACTGCCGATCATGCAAGGTATGTCAGGAGGTCAAATCTAGAGGACCACGACATGCTGCGCCTATCCAGGCTGCTGACATTCCTATTCGGCCGTTTCAGAAAATGGCCATAGATATTATTGGCCCTTTTAAGGTCAAGTCGGCCAGAGGACATCAGTTTATCCTTACATGTGTCGATATGTGCACACGTTGGCCAGAGGCTATTCCTCTTAAGAGCATATCTACTACAGATATCGCAGATGCTCTTTGGCTGATATTTTCTCGCTTGGGGTTCCCCAGAGAAATATTGTCAGACCATGGCACTCAACTCATATCTGACACTATGTCACAGGTAATGTCTACCTTACATATTAAACGATCTCTCAGTAGTATCTATCATCCTATGTCTAATGGGTTAGTTGAGCGTCTGAATAGAACGCTCAAGACTTTGCTTGGTAAGATAACTGAAGATCATCCTCAAGATTGGGACAGGGTTTTACCCGCGGCTCTCTTTGCCTATAGAGAAGTCCCAAATGAACACACAGGATTTTCTCCCTTCGAACTTGTCTTTGGCGCGCGTCCACGCGGCCCTATGTCTTTATTACACGATCTCATCACTGCCGATGATATTAGCGATGAAACTCAATCCTCATATGAGTATGTCATTGCTCTTAGACAAAAGATCATTGAGGCATGTAAGCTAGCAACTGCTTCATCAGAAATTGCTAAAGAGAAGGCAAGGCAGTTTGCTAATAAGAATAGATGTCTACGACAACTTTGTCCAGGTGACAAAGCATTCGTCCTACTCCCCAGTAGGGAAAATAGACTTCTTATTGCATGGAAAGGTCCGTATGCAATAGTCTCTCGGATTTCCGATGTTGACTATGTGGTCGATATTGATGGAAAGCATAAAACTTTCCACATAAACATGCTTTCGGAATTTCACGAACGTCCGGACTATTTGCTGCCTATTTTCCAGGCAACGGATGATTCTCCTGCACCTCATGGTCATTACTCATCTCTGTCGGTCATACAGGATGAGGAATCTACCTTCTCGGATGTCAATCTTCCTCTTCCAGTGGTTCCGCTACATTCCACGGAATCTTGGAAAAACGTTTCTGTTTCTCCTAATCTTTCTGGTGAGGAACATCGACAAGTCTCGTCGATGTTACAAACATTTCAGGATGTTCTCACTGACATTCCTGGACACACAGATGTCATAGAACATGACATAATTCTTACCGACAGTAATCCTATTAGGGTTAGGCCTTATCCTATCCCTATACACTTTCAGTCGCAAGTGGAAAAGGAATTGGATGAAATGATTCAATTAAATATAATTGAACCATCGACTTCACCATATTCTTCTTCCATGGTTATTGTCCGGAAGAAAGATAAGAACATACGAATTTGCGTTGATTATCGCAAATTGAATCAGGTCACAAAGTTCGATGCTGAACCGATGCCTTTGTTAGAAGATCTACTGATTAGACTTTCTAATTCTAGATTCTTCACTAAACTTGACTTGTCTAAAGGTTATTGGCAAGTGCCTTTGGCAGAGCATGCCAAACCTCTTACTGCTTTTTCTACACCTAGGGGTCTATTTCAATGGAATGTTATGCCTTTTGGTCTCATGAACGCCCCTGCCACTTTCGTTCGCATGATGCGTCGAATTCTGTCACATCGTTCGGATGTCATCGCATACTTAGATGACATCTGTCTCTTCAGTGATACCTGGGAAGATCACTATTTAGGGTTATATGATTTACTGTCCACTCTACGTGAGAATAATTTGACAGCAAAACCTTCTAAAGCTTTTGTTGGTTTTGGTGAAATCTCTTTCCTGGGTCATCGTGTTGGTCATGGTCTCTTGAAGACAGAAGACCACAATACTTCCAAAATACTGAACATCTCTGTTCCTAAAACGAAGAAACAAGTTAGGAGTCTCTTAGGTTTAATCCAATTTTATGGGAGATTTATTCCAAATTTATCTTCGATCATGGCACCTCTCTCAACATTGTTGAAAAAAGGTTCGCCTAATCTGGTCCGTTGGTCTGAAGAATGCCAATCTTCCTTAGACCAGATCAAGAATATATTTTCATCTCCTCCCATCCTAAGATTACCTACTCTTGATAGGACTTTTGTTCTTCGGAGTGATGCTTCATCCACTGGGATTGGAGCAGCACTTATGCAAGAATATGCAAATACTCTGCATCCTGTTATGTACATTTCTAGAAAACTAAATGCGGCAGAGAGGAACTACTCGGTTTTAGACCGTGAGTTGTTAGCTATGGTTTGGTCAATTCTCAAACTACAAAGATTCCTCCTGGGCGCACATTTCATTCTAGAGACTGATCAAAAAGCTCTTACAGCTATTCAGACTAAGAATTTGAAGAGTTCGAGATCCACTCGATATGCTATTGCTCTTCAACCTTTTCACTTCACGGTACGAGCTATCCGTGGTGCGGATAATGTGATGGCTGACATTTTGTCTAGATGCCCACATGATTCCAACTAATACTTCTGTCCTATATTTCTATATATATTACAGAGTCATAACACACCTATATTACTACAATAGATTAGCACATCTGTACTCACTTTATATGTACACATACTATCGTGCTTTGTTATCATCTTCTTCTGTTTCATTTTTTAAGATGATAGAGGAGGACTGAGTAGTTAATATAAGGGCCGTAAGTTTACTAAACAGCCACAATTATTAATAATGTATTGTACCTTATGAAGCATATTAGTTGTTAATTAGCGTTATATTGCTTGTACTTTCTCAGAATGTCATTGATGAGCTGAGGACTTACCTTACTATTATCAAGCATGACGAGTTCTACATTGTGTACTTACCCTCGGAACGTCAGAGGATGTGTCCTGCATCGTCATGTACTTCAATTTCACTATGTACTAGGGTCATTACATGTCAAATAATGTACTATTTAAATTTTTCTATCAGATTTGTACATCCATTTTTAAGACAATATTAGATTATGCTATTTAATGATGTCTATGGTAACTTGCATACGTATATTGTGTTTACATGCTAGCGTGATGTGTGTTGGTGACACCTCCCCGATATGAATATTTTTTTAGACATATTTATTTTTCTGTTGAGATATATTCTCACCAGACACTCTATAAAGGAAATGTCGAAACTGTCCTCCTTCCACACAATCTGCCTAAGGAAAATTCTCCGAATCTTTTGGCCAAACACCATCAGCAACCAAGAACTACTTATTCGGAGTAACCAGGAGGACATGCACACCATCATAGCTGGCAGACGCTGGAGTTGGGTTGGCCATGTCCTCAGAAGGGACCCTGATACCATCGCAAGAACAGCTATGCTATGGACCCCCGAGGGAAAGCGAAAGAGAGGCCGACCAAAAACAACTTGGCGGAGAACTGTGGAAGCTGAGATGCAAAGAATGAACCACAGTTGGGGCACTGTACGAAGGATGGCCGCCGACCGAGCAAAGTGGAATCAATTTGTTGCTGCCCTACAAGATGCCACCAGGCGTGATGGCCGCTGACTGCTTTGACGGTTATGGATCAAAGAAGAAGAAGACACTCTATAGTTAGCCTCATGTTAGGCAATTTAATTAATTATCCGCGCATAATTCGTGCGTTTTGAGCCGCTTATCGCATGCTCTTGGATATTAAAAAAAAATATGTTCCACATTTTTTTTTTATCGGGAGGTGGTGGTGATATGTTGCGTGTGAAATTCTCGCAACATCATATATATTTTGTAATGTAAGGGAAATAATCATGTGGAATTTATAGTCACTTTTCATTGTAAGCAGTTGTCTTCTCGCGTTGGTGTCGATGGTTGTTAAATTTGTTAAGCGTTCTTGAATCGTGTCCATGTATGGACTTGCTAGGCCGCTTTTCTCAGAAAGCGGTTGGCAACCTGTTGGGTTATCCTTATAAGGTAATCATTCTTAAGCTGGTTCTTAGTAAAGGTCCTTGAGTCTTCAGTTATCTGAGCGGTGGTCGATTCGCGCTGGACTGCGCATGTCTAAGTCTTGGGTCTTTGTCGATCGATTTCCGCCCAGCAGTCAGTGAGCGAAGATTTTGGATAGCAAGCAAGACGTCTTTGTGAGCGTCTATGCTTTTCTTGTTCTTCAGGAATATGAAGTCCTCTTATGGATATTTCGTTTATTCGAGATGATACCTCTAGTGTATTTCCACACGCCGGGAGGCGTATTATTTCTGTGGTTATTTCCTGAAGGCAAGGTAAATTACATTTACATTAACTTTATCGATTTCTGTTCGTGAGTGACATTTGATTCGAAGCCTGTCTTTGAAAGTCGTCATCACGAGATGTTTTCTCAGCTCACATATTGCTACATTGTACCGCATCGGGTTGATGCATGTCCCAAGGACTATTACTTGCTACTTCGCTACATGAACTAGGTTTGAAACCTTTTGTTATCTAGAGGATTTTTTTGAGGACATTATTTATACTTCAGAAGATGTGTCTGTCTTGCTGAAGTCAGATTAAGGAGAGTGAACTGATCTCATACATCTGGTTATCTCCTGGCTAAGATAGAAAGGGATGGAGAATTTTCCCGACTACATTACAGCCTTATAATGTATTGACATGCCTGTGAATCATCTTTATTATGATGCTGTCTACCGTCCATTACTGTACTGACGATGTTGCTGTGATAATGACTGTCTGATGTACCTACATATTCGCGTATACATTTTGTCACTGTGGCGTCCACAATAAATGATACAGAAAAACGTCACTAGCTGTTACAAGCATCATTGACTTTATACGTCGTGAGTTAACTGACGTCCTTGTGTGGATTGCCCTGTTTTTTGCATGATCATTGTTTGACTGTACCTCATCTACACACTACACAAAACCAGAACACAGGCACCATCATCTATCCCATGGTGCACGCATCAGGCTTGGATGGCTGTTTTATTTTCTTTATTCGACTTGTCCATATTTGTTGAAGTTTTTTGTGGTTTAAATTTTTTACAGGGTGGGGTAACCGGCCCCATGCCCAACCCTCCTTAGTCGCTTCCTACGACATGCTTGGCAGGGGACAGTGTTACTATTCTTTGCTCCCCTTTTGGGCCCCGGTAACACACGGTGGATCAGGTCATCAGCCCCATAAAAAAACCTCATACTAGTCACTTCATGTCTGAGGCAGCAGTAGTTCTATTCTATTGTTTACCTGGTCAAAGACTTGATCATTCATAGTTGAATTGTATTACAAGGTAACTGAAGCATGACAAAGACTTGATCATTCATAGTTGAATTGTATTACAAGGTAACTGAAGCATGACAAAGACTTGATCATTCATAGTTGAATTGTATTACAAGGTAACTGAAGCATGACAAAGACTTGATCATTCATAGTTGAATTGTATTACAAGGTAACTGAAGCATGACAAAGACTTGATCATTCATAGTTGAATTGTATTACAAGGTAACTGAAGCATGACAAAGACTTGATCATTCATAGTTGAATTGTATTACAAGGTAACTGAAGCACGACAAAGAGTGAGTTTATAGCACAAAAAAATATATTTTCTAACTTTGTAATATATATTCTCCATTGACTTCATTATTTGTCATGATTTTTATTTGTCAGGTGCTTGAACACAAGAGACTGATAATGAAACATTGAAAAGAAGTTCTTTATTTAGGTCGGTAATATATAAATTAAAAAATAATATGCTATGGAATCAGTTTTACAAATTAACGTGTACAGAAAACGTGGGACGTTTTGGGATTCACCCTTCGTCAACCAGTCACCACAGATAAATATAGACAGGTTAATAGACAAAGGTAATGGACACTGTAAATAAGTGGGGAAAAATGAGTGAAACAACAATATGATGTATGATGCAGAAAGATAAAATAACCAAAAAACATGGAACAAGCAAAACAGGTATTAACTCAAGAAATTCATCAAATAATGAAAAAAGAATATATAACAAAGTGAAATAATATCGTGTGGATATAAGCTGACAACCTAGGTAAAATCTTGCCAAGGAAGTGACGTAGCAGCATACAAATACGTAAATAGAATACAAAATGAAATATATGTAACAAAAAAGACATTGTGAAAAAGTGGGGAAAAGAAGGTGGAAAATCATTATATAGCAGAATTTAATCAAAATGATGTTGCACATTTAAGCCATAAGGTGAAAGACAACCCATTTGAAAAATGAGATGATTCTCCAAAGAAAAGCGAGTCTAGTCATCACCAAAGCATGAGTGGATGGTCGTTATTTGGATGAATAACGTGAGTTGTCAGACCTATTAAAATGAAGAGTCAGAGGTGTGGGTTTGTCATGATAAATGTCTGCCAAACGTCTGCCAAACATCTGCCAGTTTCACCAATATAGGTAATACCACACCTTTTACAGATGATGGCATAAATCAGATTTCTGGATTCTCATGGAAATGACTCACGAATGACAAAATCATCCTGTGGAAAAGAAACAGTTTGAGTTTGGAGTACAAACAGACAGGACTTAGATATCTGTTGTTGGCATGGTTTTTGTACCAAAGAAAAGGGTAGTATTCCTCAAGCAGCTGTGTACAAGATTATCATTAAAATTCTTATCTCTAAGATATGACACCAAAGGGGCCTCCTGAAACAATTCTCAGGTAACAGGATCAGAGTGGAGAATAGGCAGATGATGAAAGTGAAATTTTGTTCACCGCCATGCAGTGAGAATGGAAAGTTAAAACAAGTTTGAGTCTGTCAGATGTGGCAGTAGGTTTTGCTGTGAGCGTTATCTGATGAGTAACATGTGAAATGTGATTAAGAGCATCAGACAGAACACTTTCAGGATAAAGACGTCGGCGAAAAAGCACCTCTTGAGCCCGTTCACGGAAATCATCGTCATTGTGACATATCTGGCATAAGCATAGAAGCTGAGAAAAGGGAATTTTATTTTTACAGCTGAGAGGGTGAAATGAAGTATAAAGAAAGAAACCATGAGCATCAGTAGGTTAAAAAAAAAAAGAAGGAAGATTTTAGACAAGTAGTGCTAATATGCACAGAAAGGTCAAGAAAGTTGACTAATGTCACAGAAATATAAAAAGTGAATATCTGTCACTCCAATCGCATCATCAAAATAGCAACAGTAAAACTCGGGTATCAAGCCATCATAGCTTTGAAAAACAAGTATTCAAAGTGGCCCATAGCAACACCACTGATTTGGTCAAAAACTTCGCCATTAAATTCAAAAGAATTAAGACTCAGAACTAATTCAGCAAGGCAAAGAAGAGGACCTATACTGACAGTAGAATCAGTATGTTAATCATGAAAAAACTGAAGTGCCGAAAGCCCATCAGAATGTTACACACAAGTGTAGAGCGAACAAACATCTAAAAGGAAAAGTCAGTAAGTATAGTCAGGCGTGAATCTAATGGAATCAAAAGTATTAATAGCTTGAGTAGAGTCCTTTAAGTAAGTAGTTAGATTAGTGGCTAAGGTGAAAATACTGTCTAGGAATTCAGAAATATGTTCACTGGGACAAAAGCCAAAAGCAGGCTGAAGCAATAGGTCTACCAGGATTATCAATTTTATGCACCTTAGGTAGCATATAAAAGGAAGGTTTGCCTAGACTGCTGTAAAAAAACATGAAGCGACAAAGCACTAGAAGAAAGGAGGTTATCGCGGATGAGACTACGGACAGTTTTATAAACAGTAAGGTTATTGCAAACTGTAACATCATCCGAACAACTTGAGTAGAAGGTGGTGTTGCTAAGCTGTGTAACTCCTTCCTTAATATACAAGTCCTTACGCCAAACAACCACCGCACCACCCTTGTCTGCAGGTTTTATGATAATGTCATCACGTTTTTTAAGGAGTGACAATGCTTGCCATTCAGAAGATGTGAGGTTAGATCGACGGAGACAGGGTAGAGCAAGCTGATTAATGTCATGTAAAGTGCTGACAATATATAAATTAAGGGCTTGAGAAACACCTAGAGATGGAATCCAATCTTGTTTGGATCTGTCAAAACGACAAAATATATCACTATCAGTTTTAGAAACCCTGTCAAAATCATTGCCATTATGATGGTAATATTCAAGGCACCTTTTCAAAATCAACAAAGTTAATGTACAGCTGTCGCTGTGTCCTTTCTATGCATCTCTATGGTGCGGAATGTTGGAGAGTAACAGAGAAGGAAATGTCGAAACTGTCCTCCTTCCACACAATCTGCCTAAGGAAAATTCTCTGAATCTTTTGGCCAAACACCATCAGCAACCAAGAACTACTTATTCGGAGTAACCAGGAGCTGGCAGACGCTGGAGTTGGGTTGGCCACGTCCTCAGAAGGGACCCTGATACCATCACAAGAACAGCTATGCTATGGACCCCCGAGGGAAAGCGAAAGAGAGGCCGACCAAAAACAACTTGGCGGAGAACTGTGGAAGCTGAGATGCAAAGAATGAACCAGAGTTGGGGCACTGTACGAAGGATGGCTGCCGACCGAGCAAAGTGGAATCAATTTGTTGTTGCCCTACAAGACGCCACCAGGCGTGATGGCCGCTGACTGCTTCGACGGTTGGTGGTTATGGATCAAAGAAGAAGAAGATTCAAGGCACATACTGCGATGGAAGAGGTGAACATCTTGAAGTAAAGAGTATTTGTCAAATTTAGAACGAAGATTAACAAACTTGAGACCTTAACTAAGGACAGACAATTCATCAGGAGATAGCTGTAGATCAGGCTGAATGCAAATAACTTTAGTTTGAGTAGAGACCTGAATAGAGGATACTGAAGGATAATGAGGATGGAGGCAACACAATTTCTCTTTTTTAAGTGTGCTCAACAAGGTGTAAAGCTTCCTTTTGTGTCACTGATAATGGCATGGATAAGCGGAACGCAGTGATGCATGAACAAGTCAGTTGATATAGTTGACGATTCCAAGTCAATAAACAGACGTTTATGCATAGTAATAACGAATCTCATAAGCTGGAAGGAGCGTTTCTTCTCAATTTGCTCTAAGCAGTGCAAGTCAGCAGGATGAAGTTGTCTACCCGACGGATGGAAGCGAGACGAAAAGACTTTGTGAACCACCAGAAATCAAAGATATTTATTACAAAAATTAATGTGGCAGGTAAAGAGGGTTTTCTTGTATATAGTGAAGGATAAGTCACTGGCAGTACGAGAAATGCCAGAAGGCATGAGAGAAAATGTATGGGTGATGAAGGCATAAAGAGATGAAATCAGATGTTTCTGATAAGGCATGATGAACATTGACATGATATGATCGGCAAAATTCTCTATGAATGTATATTGTCCTCTTTTCTATGACAGACCTCCCTTTGGTGGTCGGGGAAACACAGAAACTATGGAAAGACCAGAGGGACTTCTGTATCACTGTATCGTAATATTTTATTATATGGGTCATGTTCACCTAAAACTAACACACATGATTATTTGAATTATCTCGGCGAAGATCGCTTGGAATTGGATCATATGTTAGGAATATAAACTACTACCACTAATTCATCCAGGAATAACAGCTGGAAATAACTCTCTGGTTTTATGTTTGAAATATTGCAAAATTTGTTTCCAAATTAGCACAAACTAGCGGAATCTCTGTAAAAATTTAGCTGAAGGAAGAAATTGTCTGCGCATGTATCCGATACGCCGGGAAGTCACCGATAAAAGACATGCATGGAGGCAAATCTAGAGTCATCCTTATTTGACTACCAGCTATGCACAGTGCTATAGTATTTAATTTTGGATGTGACCCTCTGTCTGTGAGGCTAATTACGCCTTCTTTGACTCTTGAAATCATTCACACACTTCCAGGAATTCCCCCTGTGGTGAAACTTGTTGAGAACCCAGCACTGCACACTAAGCTTGGAGAAGTCACTTGAGCCCCAGGAATAACTCTTTGGCTTTGACTTGGTTGACTGCATGCAGGAGGATCTCACTGTGGACCCAGTGATAGGCAGGGGGAGCTGAGAAGTGGCTCTGTGCAGGACGTGACAATTCCTTGGGAGAGCCCAGAACCAGAGCACAGTATTTTAGCCCTGCATAGTTGGAGAGCCCCCTTGGATGGCGGGGAATGCACAGTATGCCACAAGCTTCTTACTCCTAGCTTGGGATCGGAAGTGACGATACTTTAAATGCTAGCCGAACTGGAGAAATTGGAGCTCATGACTTCAACTCAACACGTTTCGGAATGGCAGAGAAGCCACAGGAAAAGCCTAGATCTACAGTGTAGATAATACCAAGGAGTCTTCAACTTGGTATTGGCTGCAAAAAAGCAAAAAGCTCAGCAGTTCTAGTTAAACAACAACAACCTATATAAGACCGCTTAGATTTAAAATCAGTCACACTACATAAAACTAGTCGACGAAGCTGCCAGTAGTATCCAGTGAGCTGAAAAGAGCTGAGATCTTATTGCTAGTCATTGAAAGCCACCACAGTGTAATACGAGAGAGAAGTAATACTGCCATTATGCGCAATTAAGCTTCATAACAGCTGCCATCTGCAAAGTACTACATGAAATGAGGGTATGTCTATTAAGCTTACAAAATACATTAGGTTTTGAAAAATTAATGTACATTTACAAACTGATGTATATTTTATGCTTGACTCTTCAGGTCTATATTCTTGCTCTATGCCCGTATGAAGAGTGGCTTCACTACAGATATAACCACAATCCCATACAGCATTGGCGTAGCTAGAGTTGTTGTCAGGACTGGTATTCACTAGCAGATAAAGCTATCAGCCCTTTTCAGAGCTTGGCTTTTAATGCTGGGCTCAAGAGTTCACCCATTCCCTTTTCCCCTTTCTTTATTCACTGGGCACTTTTTGTCTATGTGGTGAAAAGAAGGAAGTGTATTATAATGTATTATATCATGTACAATGTACCCCTTCTGACGGACTTACCACGGCCTCATGACAATGTTGTCGTAAATTGAGGATTCTGATCACAGTGGCCAGTCATCAGAGGAGGGGCGTCTCCACTGAAACAGGTACCATACACTGGACTTATTTTGTTCCAGGTTCAACCAGTGTGTACCACATGGCACCAAAACAGGGTGGAAAGTGAACAGTGGACCACCACTGCTACCTGGCCTCAGCACTGTGACTACAAGGACCAGGAGTCTTATCCATGTGATACCTGTTAAGTCCACCTAAGAGTGGACAGCAACCAAGAACTACTTATTCGGAGTAACCAGGAGGACATGCACACCATCATAGCTGGCAGACGCTGGAGTTGGGTTGGCCACGTCCTCAGAAGGGACCCTGATACCATCACAAGAACAGCTATGCTATGGACCCACAAGGGAATGCGAAAGAGAGGCCGACCAAAAACAACTTGGCGGAGAACTGTGGAAGCCGAGATGCAAAGAATGAACCAGAGTTGGGGCACTGTACGAAGGATGGCCGCCGACCGAATAAAGTGGAATCAATTTGTTGCTGCCCTACAAGACGCCACCAGGTGTGATGGCCACTGACAGATTTGACGATTGGCGGCTATGGATCAAAGAAGAAGAAGAAGAGTGGACATACCACTAAATTTGGAAATTTGTGTGTGATGACACAAACTATTTACAGATACTAATTTTTTTTTTTACTGTATCCTACTGTGCAATTTTTTGTGGTATTTGTCTGTATTTAGTTATGTCGCCTATTTGTGACTAAGGCTGAATCCCAGTAACGTCCTGTGTTTTCTGCATTTGTTAATTTGTGAAACTGATTCCATACCATATTATTTTTTAAATTTATATATTACTTTCCGTATCCGTTTTACAGCAGCCCTCTTATTTATTGACTTATTGAGGTCACCAGAGACCATTGACCTTAAACAAATAATCATCATCAACTTTCATCTCCCCCTCCCCAAGGAGATATCTTCTTCAACCCCTTCATGTTTGTCTCTAGTTTTCTCCACACTTTTGTGGGTCTTCCTCTGCCTCTCTTACCCTGGGATTCCACAACAAGAACTGTCTGCAGTCAGAATTCTACTGACTAACTTAGTCACTCCTCTTCTAAACTGGGATGTAGAGGTATGCCAGAGAGAGCGCCATACTATTATTTTGGCTGTCTTCCTCCTTGACCTGGTTCCAATCTAGTTCTCAGTCCTTCACAGACGGTCTAATGTTGTCAACTAAGTAATTACAATTTATATAAAACCTTAAGAGCTTACCTATTCTGTCCTCTGTTTGGACAGCCACATCCCTCCTGGGTGGCTTAGTTTGGGTAGTCACAGGAACATTTTCATGCAGTTTTAGTAAAATATTCAGCAGCTGAACTCTGACATTTCTGGAAAGAGATAAATTTAGTCTCTTAAATGTTTCAATATATTTCAAGTGGATTTACGGTATCACAAATTCATGTAATGAGAAATATATTCAGTCACAGACAGTGGTTGTGACTGGTGGTTAAAGGAAACTTATAATAACAAATGTTCACAGCTGTAAACAAAAGATATTCTTGTAAGTAAACTGAATAACAGGGATATGTACATAAGCAGTGAGCCTAATGAAAATTGTAAAGTTATAAGGTTTAAATAAGTAAAAAAAATAAAGGTAATTAACAGGCACTCGCTGGGCAGATAGAAGGACACCAGACAACAGAAAAGAAATATAAGTGATAGGCTTACTGGGAATCGAACCGAGGACCATCCAAACGGCCATCACCCTGCTGTGAAAGTAAACTGTGAAAGGACGCACAGCCAATTTTGCACCCAAAAACAAAGTGCATCATTGGCTGAGGTCATTCTCATGACATCCACACAACTATGGTAGGACCCTTGAATGACCCAGACAATTTAAAGACACAATCACTAATATAGCTTTCCTATTAGCAAGAATAGACCAAATAAAGGCCAAAATATGTGTGTCCAGTGATGTGTAATGGAAGACAGACAACCCAGAATAGACGAGGCAGTTAAAGTCACGGATGAGAGAATTCTTAAATAAATAATAAAGAAAACCTGAGTCCTGTCAGTAATAAATAAATACGTAAATAAATATAGGTAATAAACAGGCACTCGTTGGGCAGACAATGATGCACCCTTTTTTTGGTGCAAAATTGGATGTGTGTCCTTTCATGATTAACTTTCACGGCATGGTGGTGGCGCCATCTGGAAGGTTCTCGGTTCGATTCCCGGCAAGCCTATCACTTAGATTTCTATTCTGTAGTCTGTTGTCCTTCTGTCTGCCCAACGAGTGCCTGTTCATGACCTATATTTATTTATTATTCACAGGCCTTGGGTTTCCTTCATTATTCATTAAAGTTGTAAGACAGATTTCATTGTCAAGTCAGATCTATTGTATGGCTCTGAAACATGGAGAACAACAAAAACAACAATCAAAAAGCTACAGATATGGGTATGGTAAAAGATCCCCTACACGTATATTAAGGCATACTGGGTGTTAGGCCCATATTTTCTTACCGTACGGCACACTAGGAGTTATGTGGTCAGCATCATGCTGGCTGCCTTTAACCTTGCCAGAGTTGCTCTGGTACCCAATTCAAGAGGCTGAGTCGACCCCAGAGCCGTTTGCGGTCTAAAAAAATCCCACTTCAAATGGGGATCAAACCAAGGACTAACCACTGTGCTACCGAGACTCTCATACACGGGTGCTTGTGTAAAACAGAATTAAATGACAAGATCACCAGTTTGGAACTGATGACAAGAATCAGTCGAAACACCAGTGGAACAAGAGATGAGATGATGCTGGCAATGGATAGGACACACATTCAGGAAGCCTCTTGACAGCATTACAAGGTTATCCCCAGGGTAAGAGAGGCAGAGGTCAGTTAAAAAAACCACATGGAGAAGAGAACTGGAGACAGGAATGAAAATGATAAGGAAGACAAGGAAAGAACTTGAGCTAAAACCACACAACGGGAAGACTTGACGTGTGTTTGCTGAAGGCCTATGCTTCTTGGGGAGCTAAAAGGTGTTGACTGAAGACAGAGTTAAAAACTTATTCTTGTGCTTTTTGTGGTGACCCAAATGAAACTTGTAAAGTTGTAAGACAGATCAGTGGAACAAGAGATGAGAAGTAGACACTAGTGATGGATAGGACACACATCAAGGAAACCTGCTGTTATCATTACAAGACAGTCATTGTTCCAGAATCCACAGGTTAAGAGAAGTGGATGGAGACCAAAGAACACTTCAAGAAAAGAACTGGAAACAGAAATAATGGGGATGATGAAAATATGGAAATACCTGGAGCTGATGGCACGGGTCAAGAGTTTTACCAAAGACAATAATTTATAAGTATTACAATTTACCTATGTGTACTATCATGTAACAACTTCTGCTTTATCTCATCAAGTAATGAAGAACAGTGTTCTGGAAATCGCTGCCGCAGCATCTCCCAAGAACTGTTGATGAAGGTCTCTACACATTCCAAATACAGATGTTCCACACTCACAGAGGATTCACGGTTCTGTATTCTCTGTTGATAAATGACAGGTGAAAACAAAAAAAAATTTGTTATGTTCAGTACAGTAGCAGAAAGAATGCAGGAATATTAAATAACATGTAATTTAACAAAGTAAATTATGCAGCTAAAACAGAAATTTAAAACTGATATTTCACTTTTATGGAGAAGCTGAAGTTCTAATGCAAGTTTCTTCCACCAGCTGATGGGTGCCTTGATATTCCATAAACTGCTGCCACTAGCTGCCGGATGTTTCACCTAGGGATATGATGGAGTTCAGAATCAATCAAATTCTGAACCACTTTAACAAATTCAAAATATGATGGACAGTTTTTTCAAGTTTGTAAATAGCTGGCAGATTTTCTGGTTAAATTTCACACTACTAAAAAAAAAAAAACCAAAAACAATTTGAAAAAAAATTTTATGCTGCTAAATTACAGCCCGTAAGATTTTTAGTTTAACTCTGTTATACCAGTTGCAATAAATAACTTCAGTCACCAGATGTTTTTGTGTGTCTGTCCTGCACCATTTCTTCCAGTTTTTTAATGTCTGTCCTGCACCATTTGTTCAAGTTTTTTTGTGTCTGTCCTGCACCATTTCTTCAAGTTTTTATGTTTCTCCTGCACCATTTCTTCAAGTTGTTTGTGTCTATCCTGCACCATTTCTTCAAGTTGTTTGTGTCTATCCTGCACCATTTCTTCAAGTTGTTTGTGTCTGTCCTGCACCATTTCTTCAAGTTGTTTGTGTCTGTCCTGCACCATTTCTTCAAGTTGTTTGTGTCTATCCTGCACCATTTCTTCAAGTTTGTGTCTGTCCTGCACCATTTCTTCAAGTTGTTTATGTCTATCCTGCACCATTTCTTCAAGTTGTTTGTGTCTGTCCTGCACCATTTCTTCAAGTTTGTGTCTGTCCTGCACCATTTCTTCAAGTTGTTTGTGTCTATCCTGCACCATTTCTTCAAGTTGTTTGTGTCTGTCCTGCACCATTTCTTCAAGTTTGTGTCTGTCCTGCACCATTTCTTCAAGTTGTTTGTGTCTGTCCTGCACCATTTCTTCAAGTTGTTTGTGTCTGTCCTGCACCATTTCTTCAAGTTTGTGTCTGTCCTGCACCATTTCTTCAAGTTTGTGTCTGTCCTGCACCATTTCTTCAAGTTGTTTGTGTCTGTCCTGCACCATTTCTTCAAGTTTGTGTCTGTCCTGCACCATTTCTTCAAGTTGTTTGTGTCTGTCCTGCACCATTTCTTCAAGTTTGTGTCTATCCTGCACCATTTCTTCAAGTTGTTTGTGTCTGTCCTGCACCATTTCTTCAAGTTGTTTGTGTCTGTCCTGCACCATTTCTTCAAGCTTGTGTCTGTCCTGCACCATTTCTTCAAGTTGTTTGTGTCTATCCTGCACCATTTCTTCAAGTTGTTTGTGTCTATCCTGCACCATTTCTTCAAGTTGTTTGTGTCTATCCTGCACCATTTCTTCAAGTTGTTTGTGTCTATCCTGCACCATTTCTTCAAGTTGTTTGTGTCTGTCCTGCACCATTTCTTCAAGTTTGTGTCTATCCTGCACCATTTCTTCAAGTTGTTTGTGTCTGTCCTGCACCATTTCTTCAAGTTGTTTGTGTCTGTCCTGCACCATTTCTTCAAGTTTGTGTCTGTCCTGCACCATTTCTTCAAGTTGTTTGTGTCTATCCTGCACCATTTCTTCAAGTTGTTTGTGTCTATCCTGCACCATTTCTTCAAGTTTGTGTCTATCCTGCACCATTTCTTCAAGTTGTTTGTGTCTATCCTGCACCATTTCTTCAAGTTGTTTGTGTCTATCCTGCACCATTTCTTCAAGTTGTTTGTGTCTATCCTGCACCATTTCTTCAAGTTTGTGTCTATCCTGCACCATTTCTTCAAGTTGTTTGTGTCTATCCTGCACCATTTCTTCAAGTTGTTTGTGTCTATCCTGCACCATTTCTTCAAGTTGTTTGTGTCTATCCTGCACCATTTCTTCAAGTTGTTTGTGTCTATCCTGCACCATTTCTTCAAGTTTGTGTCTATCCTGCACCATTTCTTCAAGTTGTTTGTGTCTATCCTGCACCATTTCTTCAAGTTGTTTGTGTCTATCCTGCACCATTTCTTCAAGTTGTTTGTGTCTGTCCTGCACCATTTCTTCAAGTTGTTTGTGTCTGTCCTGCACCATTTCTTCAAGTTTGTGTCTATCCTGCACCATTTCTTCAAGTTTGTGTCTGTCCTGCACCATTTCTTCAAGTTTGTGTCTGTCCTGCACCATTTCTTCAAGTTGTTTGTGTCTGTCCTGCACCATTTCTTCAAGTTTGTGTCTATCCTGCACCATTTCTTCAAGTTGTTTGTGTCTGTCCTGCACCATTTCTTCAAGTTTGTGTCTATCCTGCACCATTTCTTCAAGTTGTTTGTGTCTGTCCTGCACCATTTCTTCAAGTTTGTGTCTATCCTGCACCATTTCTTCAAGTTTGTGTCTATCCTGCACCATTTCTTCAAGTTTGTGTCTGTCCTGCACCATTTCTTCAAGTTGTTTGTGTCTATCCTGCACCATTTCTTCAAGTTGTTTGTGTCTATCCTGCACCATTTCTTCAAGTTGTTTGTGTCTATCCTGCACCATTTCTTCAAGTTGTTTGTGTCTATCCTGCACCATTTTTTCAAGTTGTTCCCATGCTTTCTTTATCCTTATTATGTCTGTTTCCAGTTTTCTTCTCCACAGGTGTTTGCGTCTCCCTCTAATTCTTCTACCTTGGAGGATTATAAAGATCCCACTATAAAGCTACTATCTGGCTTCTAGATTCTATCTTCACTGTCATCAATACCTTTCAGCTCCCCATGGAACACAGTTTAAGTCAAGCCCACTGGCCTGTGCCATCCATTCAAGTTCTTTTCATGTCTTTTTTTAAATTGCCTTTCATGTCTGTTTCTAGTTTTCTCCATGTGTTTTTTGGTCTCTCTTTATTTCTTTTACCATGGGAAGTCCAGAAGCGGGACTGCTTTGTAACGTTATCAACTGATTTTCTTCATGTGTGTCCTATCCAATGCCAGCATCTTCTTCTCACCTCTTGTTTCACTCGTATTGGTCTGATTTTTTTCCATCAGTTCCAGATTAGTGAGTTTGTCATACCATTTCAATTCTATAGTATACAAGATCACAAAAAAAAAAAAAAAAAAAAAAAATAAGGAATAAAAATACCCTGTGATTCTGGACAAACTGTTTGCCAAAGAACAAACATGGCATCTCAAGATTATGAAAAAATGTCCACCTCTTGTCCTGCTTCATTCATATGTTGAGTTTATTGACAGATGCATACAAATAGTCCCTTGATGCACAATGCTGCCTTGTTTGATACTGAGATATCAAATTTCAAGATAATTTCCACAAGCATAACTTACATAATGGTATTTTAGCTGTCTCAGCATCCTATGACATATTAATTAGCTGAAAAAAATAATTTATCCATTAATTTACATGGCTGTGATGTATGATCGTAATGTCCACAATTTCTACAAAATGTATTTGTGCAGATTTTTTGAAAAAATTCAGATGTTTGAAAAATGTGCACACATTCACAAAGCTGCACTTTTCTTGCTTCAGTTCACATGCTGGTACCTCGATTTTACAACCTAATAGAAATAAACTGTAACCAGAACTGTGATACTGCAGTGTTTAATTTTGACATCTGCAATGTCTAAAGCATTTCCATATTGGTTGTTTCACTGGGAATTTTTTTTAAACATGTCAAAATTAAGAATATGACATATTCGCCATCTCATCCCATAAGCCGACATCTCATTCACTGACATCTGAAGTCAATTAGCTGACCTGAATAACACAGCTTTTAACTGGGTACTTGTAGTTTTTGATGTTAATAATCCTAATTCCTAAATAATCTCACATTATAGAGATTTTAATTTAATTTTTTTTTAAATGCTAAAATCTGAAAAATTACATATTTGTTCCATCTTCAAAGAATTATACTTCCACTTTCGGTTGACATACACAGTTCTGATTTACATGCAATTACAGCTAAATGTCAAAATGCCAATGCAGTGACTTACCAACTATCACCACTACTCAGCCATCAGAATATTAAAATAAGTGCCCAGCTGGCAGAGAGAATAGTAGCAATTCGCTCCCATGGCTAGACAGGTGGTGCCGCTCGGAAGGTCCTGGTTCGATTCCCAGTAAGCCTATCACTTCTGTTATTTTTCTGTTGTCTAGTCTTCTACTTCTTTATTTCTCAGTGAGTGCCTGATAACACGTGACCTTTGTGTGTTGTTTGTTTATTTATTATCAGAATATTAGTATTGAAACTAAATGACAATAGAAAAATAGTATGTTCTTACCAACTCTTTGCTCTCAGTGTCAAACATGGTCCATGACAAGAGCACAGGAAGGGATAATCATGCCATGCCAGACAAAATGTTAATGAGATATTAATATTTCCAGGACAGATAGTGAGAAATGATGACACCTCAGAAAAACTGTAGGAACTACGAGGGACGGTCAAAAAGTAATGCCTCGTAATTTTTAATTTCATTCAATAGGCAAGAAAACAGATAAAATTCAAATTGAAATGTAGCCCCAAGTCTGAACTTCAAAAATTTATTTCTCAATGTAGTCTCCGTTATTTGTTACAGTTTTTGTCCATCTTCTCACAAGGGCATGTATCCCCGCACGGTAAAAATGTGTGTCCTTTCTCCTAAACCACTGGCGTACGGCGCGTTTAAGGGTCTCGGTGTCCTCAAAGTGATGTCCGCGAAGATCTTCTTTCAGTGGTCCAAACAGATGGAAATCAGAAGGTGCAAGATCGGGACTGTAAGAGGGATGTAGTAATATTGTCCAGCCAAATTCTGCAATCGCATCAATGGTGCGTTTAGCGGTGTGTAGCGTGGCATTATCGTGCAACAGTAGTGCAGTTCTCTGATCTTTTAATGGGTAAAGTCGCCAAGACGACCTCTAAGCTTCTTCAAAGTTTCAATGTAACGGTCTGCATTCACCGTGTTTCCCTGTTCCAAGAAGTCGAGAATAATCACACCCTTCTCATCGCAAAACACGGAGGCCATAACTTTCCCTACAGATGGTGAACTTTTGAACTTCTTTCTTGTCGGCGATGTTGTGTGATGCCATTCCATTGACTGCCTCTTGGATTCTGGTTAAAAAGAATGAACCCAAGTCTCATCACCTGTCACAATATTCAATAAAAACTCTTCTCCTTCAGTTTCGTAACGGTGCAGGAGGTTGATGGCTATGGTTTTCCTTGTTTCTTTATGTCTGTCTGTCAACATTCTGGGTACCCACCGTGCACAAACTTTTGAATAACCCAGGTCTTTAATGATGTTCTGGACACTGCCTTTACTAATGGACAACATGGAAGAAAGTTCATCCAGTGTTACCTGACGGTCACCACGAATGATGCAATCAACTCGATGAATGTTGTGTGGAGTCACTGCGGTAGACGGACGGCCAGTCCGCTTTGACGTCAGCCATTGAGGATTGACCTACTTCAGCTTCGTCACAACTATGTACCCAACATCGGACAGTGCTAGCATCCACTGTTGAATCTCCATAAACATTCTTCAAACGTTCGTGGATGCGAATTAAGGTCTCAAATTCAGCATTGAGGAATTCTATGACATAACGTTGTTTTAACCGAACGTCTTTGGCAGCCATTTTTAAACTGTTACAGTGGTGCCACCTGTTACTGAAACAAGTTGGTAATGCTTTACAGTGCAGAGGAGTGTTTGAGGAATCCTGCTAAATTTACAAATTGCACACCGATGCAGTATTTACATACATAAAAAATAGGAGGCATTACTTTTTGACCTTCCCTCGTACATTCTGCATTAAATGCACAGAAAATGAAGTGGTTTTGCCATCTCATGAGAAGGGGACCATTAAATTAGCATTAAGCGCCTAGAAAAGGAAAAGATCTCATTTTAGGACATAAGAGAAGACCAATAAGCAGAAGGATAGACAATATTACAAAAACACTTTAAAAAACCAAAAAAAAACCCATGCTCACATCAGCCAGTGTGACAGTTGTATTAGGTCCAGCATCGAGTGGTGTGTTACCAGTTAACCTCCTCACTGCCTTTTCCTTCCCTAACTCAAGAACAAAGTCATGTACCCATTTACAGCTGGGTAGACTGGAGCATCACCCGTGTGTTGCCGGGGCCCGAAAGGGGAGCAAAGAATAGTAACACTGCACCCTACCATGCATGTCGTAAAAAGCGACTAAGGAGGGTTTGGGCATGGGGCTGTTTACCCCATCCCGTAAAAACTTCGCACAGTGGGCTGATCACCTGCTTGCCAACCAATCTGATTACGGAAACAGCGATAGATTGTTTGGTCTGTTTTTGTTCCACAAAGACGCCACTAGGCGTGGTGGAAACAGCGATAGATTGATCAATTTGTTGTTGCCCTAAGACGCCACTAGGCGTACTGGCCACATACTGCTTTGCCGGTTGGTGGCTAAGGATGGAAGAAGAAGAAGAAGACTGGAGCATGACAATACCATGAATCATACCTGGCATCTTTGCTGCGAGAGACTCCCAAGTGTCAGCCTCCTGTTTGTGTAGAAAATGAACCCACTCCACCTTGTAGCTTAAAAAATCCACAACTTTCCGCCGGCCGGAGACAACTGTGAAAGCAACCCCTATGTTGACCACAAACCATTGTCCCATTATCCATCGCCCATTGCGGTTGTTCCACAGCACATCACGACCAGGGACTGACATTGAGACACCTGCGCAAAGCCGACGAGACGTGAAGCCACTGCGAGCTCTGGTGACTGAAATCTAACTGCACCTGACAACCCATATAATACACCACGGGTTACCTGTAAGCCACCGCTCTTTCACCAATACATCGATAAACTCAATGTATTGTGGACTTAGAAAAATTTGCAATTCGACACAAAAACTAAAAGGAGAGACATTTTAAGTATGAAGTTCAACACTGTTACCTGCTTGTTAAAAATAGTCCAACGTTGTAGTGATGCCATCACAAATTCCTGAACCAGGGAGCAAGCGCTGATGGAAAAAATAACATGATATTATGTGATGAATAAACAGATACAATAAACAGCAACGTGACATTCTGTAATGAATAAACAGATAGAATAAACAGCAACATGACATTCTATGATGAACAAACAGATACAATAAACAGCAACACAACATTCTTTGATGAATAAACAGATAGAATAAACAGTGACACAACATTCTGTGATGAATAAATAGATAGAATAAACAGTGATATGACATTCTGTGATAAATAAACAGATAGAAAAAACAGTGACATGACATTGTGATGAATAAATAGATAGAATAAAAAGTGATATGACATTCTGTGATAAATAAACAGATAGAATAAACAGTGACATGACATTCTGTGATGAACAAACAGTGACATGACATTCTGTGATGAATAAACAGATAGAATAAACAGTGGCAATACTGACAGTAGTGACTCAATCACTACCCTTCAGTTCCCTGGGGAGCATGGGTCTAAAACAAAGTAGTGCCACATCCTCCTGTCCTGTGCCATCTACTAACAGGTCCTTCCATGTTTTCTGTAACTTTTCATTTGTCTGCAGCTCTCTTCTCTGTTTTTGGTCTTTCTCTCCCCCTATCACTTTGGAGATTCCAGTAAAAGCACTGCCTTGTGATGCTACCAATACGGTGTCCAGATTATTTAACAACTGTTGAATCAGCGCAAACATATGTGAACCTTGGGAAGACACTTAACACACAACTTTCTTCTAATAACAACATGAGTGTCACTGTGAACTTGGCCTCCGCTGAATGCCAGACAAGTGTAAATAATGAATAAAGCATAGCGTCCATATCAGCCACGTAATGTTTTCTATGCAGCTTCTAGACTCGGAAGAGAAACATGTGATTCTGAATAATGTTCACATTACCTATCTAAGACATCAGTCTCATGAATTGGGTACCAGAGCAACTCTGGGAATTTTAAAGGTGGCCAGCGTGATGCTGACCACATCACCCGTAGTGTGCCGTATGGTCAAGAAAATATGGGCCTAACACCACATTCCCAATATGCCTCAATGGGCGTGTAACGGGATCCTTGACCTTTCTATAAAAGTCATCATCATCATCCTTGAACTAGATACTCCTTGCATGAACAATTATTCATAGTTCTTGAGCATGGGCTAAAAATAACATGAGACTGAAAACAAAGTTTGACAAACATATAATTTTAGAATAAAGGACACTAATGTGTAACTTGCCTTGCTGGCCAATTTTCCACACGTATGAACAAAGCAGCTAGGACTTCAACAAAAGCACGGTGATAGCTAGGACTCCGGATGCTCTGAGATAACTGTCAGTGTTGGAAGTACAAGAAAACAAAGTTGACTCACATTAAAACTGATCTGAAGGAATCCTTGTCTCAGTATGTCAGCCATTCATCATTATCATTTTCTTAGGTGCTCCTCATGGAGCATGGTGCCACCATTACAGTTGATCCCCTGCACCAAACACTGACATGTTGTTGTAGTGGTGATTTCTGTAACACTTTGTTTTACATTATGATGTTGGGGCCTAGTCTGTTTTACAGACAGGGGGCATGATGTATTGGTGTTTTGGGTAGTGGACTCTCCCCCTTGCTTCACCCTAGGCCTAGTGAATTCATTTTTCATGAAGGGAGCGACCATTGCAGTGTCAGTCTTTTGGCCTAGCAAAACCTCTCATGCCCTAAGATCGTTGTGCGTGGTGAAGAGCCACACCCTCCTCGAGGTAGTCCTGGTAACTGAGGGTGCAAACCCCCAGGCTAATCATAACGGATCTAGAAGAGTAAACCTCGATAATAAAACTGGTGCACTACACCGTACCTCTGTGGGTAGGAAGGAGCCAGATGGATACTGAAAAAGTCTTAGGAGTGGGAATGAGTATGAACTACTTCTTGAAGATCAGAACCCATCGTACAGGCACAGAGCACGGCTGTTTGTACCCTATACCAGAGTGCTCTTTTAGTTTCGGTGACTGGAATTCTGACACCGGGTAATAAATTTTCATGTGTACCGTAAACGACTACTGAGGGTTTTGGCGGGGAAAATCAGACGATGTGTGTGTAAAATCAGTAAAATATAAATCATTACACACTCGTTCTGGATAAACACAGCGCTAAAATTCTTTTGTGTACTATAACTTTGTTCTGTGTTCTATTTTTTATTGCATTTTTATTTGATTGAAATTTCAGACTTTTGAAAACAGCGTCATCATTTGAGGAAATTCATAACAGAAGTAATCTTTTTATTAATGTAATATCTAAAAATCTGCCCATTCGGTTGAGTATTATAAAGACTTCTCGAAGGAAAGCTAAAGATTATTTCCACATACTTTTTTTTTGGGTTTCATATCTTGAGAATGTGTGGTAGTCAGTTTTGTGAGTTTGGCATTACAAGAACAAGCATATTGTCACTGTAAACGCATTCCTGATACTCGCAAATCTTAAATAAGGTTGTAAA
Source organism: Oreohelix idahoensis (assembly GCA_024509875.1). NCBI lineage: Eukaryota > Metazoa > Mollusca > Gastropoda > Stylommatophora > Oreohelicidae > Oreohelix > Oreohelix idahoensis. The sequence goes on along the minus strand of JAMPIV010007135.1, from coordinate 436,538 downwards.
AAAATAACTTTTTGTAAAGCACCATCTGTTTTTGCATTTTCATTCATTTATAATGATACTTAACTAGACGTATATAAGCGTCAGAAAACATGTAAAGCTATAGATAGATTACTTCCACTTACTTTGATCTATCTTTCAAGTCTTGTTAATCTTGTATTTATAATATGAATGTCTTTTTTTTATTGTGTGTGAGATAAGGACTGTTCCATTAGTGTTCTTTGGTAGACAATCCTGTGCACACGATGGCTGCCAAAGAATTCTAAGTAACTGTTTGTATATCTTCTTTCATTCACAGATAAAGCATTCTACAGCCTTTGATATTCCCAAATATTCCATTATCTTTATACATACACAAGTAAACTATACTACATAACAACGAAATGGAACATACTGTTTTGCATCATATGAATTGTGCCAGTGCACTGTGCAGAGCCTGTGGCAAGAGAGCATTAACTTCCAAAACAAAAAGTTCAAATCATAAAGCACTAAACTGTTCTAATTACGTTAATGATCTGTTCTTTGTGTTTGGAATTAACGTATCAGATGATAAACCCACAGAGCATTTGACTATATTTTGTAAGAAGTGTTACTTACGAATACAAAACTCAAAAAGGAGGCATAATGAGAAGTGTCTTGAAACAGCCAAGTTACTATCGGAAAACAGTCAGCAGATCTGGAAAGACTATGACCATAATTTAACTATAAGTGAATGTCAACTGTGCAATTATTTTGCAAAGACATCTTTTGGTGTTTTAAAAACAAAAAGCTGCTCTATCCCCTGTGATGTTCTTTCTGATCCCTCCATGTCTAGTCAGTCAGTTAGCTGTAGTCAGTCAGTTAGTTGTAGTCAGTCAGTTAGCTGTAGTCAGTCAGCTGTAGTCAGGATAGCTCTGTACAGCAGGAGGTTGATGTGCCTGCTCACACTAGTGATGATATTGTTCAGCTGGAGGTTGATGAGTCATCTCACATTACAGGCGATACCATTATTCATTTGGAGGTGGATAACACTACTCACCCTAGCATGCCAGTTTTTGTTGCCACATCTACACCTACCAAGTCAGTTATACATACGACAAGTACATCCACCTCGCCTGTCTTGAAAAGCGACATCACAGTACAACAGTTACTTGCTAAGCCACCTTCACAACCACTAACACAAGAGGAAGAAACCCTATTCACATCCATTGTTAGAAAAAAACTAGAAACAGCAAAAAATAATATCATAAAATGCAAAACCAGAGGACAGCCTATTGTACTACAAAAACTAATTAAACATAGAAGAGAAACATCAGTCACCAGAACGCCAACAAAACGTAAGCGATCTCAATTTCTCCACACTGTTAGGAAACATATTGCTGGAACATCAACTGACTCACTAGACCTGCAGCATGCACATGAACTACGACGCTGTTCAGAAACGTCACGTCAGGAAATTTGCAGGAAAGCAGGCATTGAAAGTAGAGTTAGAATATCCAAAGAATTAGCAATAGCCATGAAGGAAACAGTAGGTCTTACGTGGGCACAGGAGAGAAAACAGAGAAGATTATTGAAACATGTTGGTGTTGACATGGAGCATGAAGGGGCAGAAAGAAAATGGACAAGAGAGATTACGCGTGAATGGGTGGATGTGGAAATGAAAGAGTTTGTGGGGGATAATGGACAAAGGCTAGAGACACCATTTGCATGTATCAAAGATTTATGTGGCTTTCTTCGTAGGCTTCACAAGAGGGCTGGATTACACTGGCTAACAAAAAAAAAAATTTTTGTTCTTTCTCTAACATTTCTATGTTTTTCTGGTCAATTTTAGTGCGCTGTTTTTAAATCTGCAAACCGTTTTTCTCTATCAGGTCGGGATCTCTAGAAATACGCAATTGAAGTTTTTTAACAACGCATACAGTATTACAACATCATTCGTACAAGAAGTATAACAGTTATGCAGGCTTGAATTTCTTTGCAGTCGACTTTAGTCGGTGAATGGCATGTGGTACATCGCGATGAAGCATCCAACAATAATCGGCAAGCATGGTCACACTCCACCGTCCTTGATAACGTGACTCCATTACGGCGATATCTTGATGGAATCGTTCTCCATGTTCATCGCTGACTTCGCCAAGGTTGTCAGGGAAAAAGTCAAGATGCGAATCAAGCAAATGGATTTTGAGGGACATGTTACAGCCCATAATTCTGTATGCATCTATGCACTGCTTAACAATATGCACATAGTCGACAGATTTGTGATTTCCCAGAAAGTTATCGACGATCGATTTGAATGCCATCCATGCGCGAAGTTCACTACCATGCAACAAGTTCTCGAATTGTTTGTCTGCAATAACTTTCCTAATCTGAGGTCCTACAAAGATACCTTCCTTTATCTTTGCATCGCTAACTTGCGGAAACTTTTCTCGAAGATAAGTGAAAGCTTTGCTCGTTTTATCTAACGCTTTTACGAAATTCTTCATGAGCCCCAACTTTATATGTAACAGTGGTAAAATGATGCTGTCTTTGTTAACTAATGGCTCGTGTATTACATTATTATGCCCGAGCTGCATACGATCCCTGATAGGCCACACCTTTCTTGCATAATGTTCCTGTCTGTTGCGGCTGTCCCATTCACATAGGAAGCAACAAAATTTAGTATACCCAGTCTGCATGCCTGTGAGAATTGCAATAACCATTAGGTCTCCACAAATCCGCCATTGGTAGTCATCGTACTTTATTTTTGGCAAAAGTATAGCCATATTGTCATAAGTTTCTTTCATATGAACAGAGTAGGCGACTGGAATTGATGAAAATAAATTTCCATTATGCAATAACACGGCTTTTAGACTAGTCTTGAAAGAGTCGATGAAAAGTCGCCATTCGTTGACTATGTGCTCATGACCGAGGTGCACCATTAGACCGTTTACATCTTTGCAATAGCAAATGTCATCATCCATCTCAAAGTATTGAACAAGTTCTCTGTGTCTATGACGAAATTTAGATATCGGAGTATTGGGCGCTAAAAGATTCCATTCTTTGAATCGCGAACCGAGTAATTCCGCTTGTCCTTTGGTAAGAGCGAGATCACGTATTAGATCTGAAAGTTCTGAATGGTTAATTAAGTGAACACCATCATGCACCGTTATATAATCCGAGTCAGAATTAGTTTCTAAAGCAGGTAAACTATCACTTTCTGATGGTTCATTCACGTCCAACGGATATTGGTCTGGTGGAACTGGGATCGGACACGTGATTGGATCATGAGGCACTGGTTTCGAAACCGATTCAATATTTGGATAAACAACAGACTTTCTAGTTTTAAAAGTGAAACCATGAATATTTGTCAAGCAGAAGTAACAATCAGTAGCGTGGTTTGTCGGTTCACGCCATATTACTGGCACTCCAAAAGGCATCGACTTATGCTTCGGCGATTTTCGTAACCAACCTGTCAATGTATTTGCACAAGTCGAACAAACTGCATTTGGCTTCCATGATTTATTTGCATCATCAACTTTCGAATCGAAATAAAGTTCATATGCTTTCTTTAGTAATGGTGTAAAGTTTTTCTGGTGAACACGATCGGTAAAATATCCGCACACGTAACAGAACAGATCAGCCGAATTTCTACAGCTTCTAGAAGACATATTTTGCTCAGAATTATTTCAAAAACCTCTACACCTCACGGTAGAAGGGGAACGACTAAGTAAGTAGTAAGTAAGTATTATTTCAAAATACAGTAACTATTTGAAAAATAACGTAACATATGTCATGCATCTTTTAGCAGTATAAAAAGTAGAATTATTTTGCATTTTATTAATTTTTAATAAGTTATATAGTAAAAATTAATGGAGCAAATAACGGTTTCCCAAAAAATATATTTATTCACAAATATCTTAAGAACCCGATGTGATAGAGATAAACGGATTTCAAATTTAAAACAGCGCAAGAAACTGACCTAAGAACACTTATTCTTATATAAGAAAGAAAAATGTTTGTCAGTGTTATTAACGTGGCATAAGGGTTCCATTCCAGAAAATGAAGTATGGCTGAAGATTGGGGGTGATCATGGAAAGGGAAGCATCAAAGTTACAATGCAGGTAGTAAATTTAGAGAAACCAAATTCGAAATCTAATACCATCCTTTTATCAATGGCTAGAGTCAGAGATACATATGATAATTTAGAAATATTTATGAATGGCATGAAAACTCAGATAGAGTCACTAAAAGATTTAGAGTGGGATGGTAAAAAAGTTGTTTTCTTCTTATTCGGGGATTATGACTTTTTGATGAAAATGTTTGGTTTGTCTGGAGCTCAAGGAACATACCCATGTCTGTGGTGTCTCCAGCAAAACAAGGAAATAAAGACATCCAGAGAGCATACATCTTGCAAACTCAGAAGTTTGGCCATGTTGATAAGAGATTACAATAAAAGTTAGTTGCTTATCCTTTACAGGACGTGGCAATCAACCCCAGCTTTTATTGGCTGTTTGTGATTTTTCTAGGCAATTTTTTCATTCAGTAGTTTGCCATTGCTTTCTGAACGGTACGGCGCTTATACCATTGTTAAAAATCCACACAAAGCGATCTGCTACCAAACCGCCTGCAGCAGGTTTCGAACCTGGTATATCTGGATTATGAAACTGCGTTCATATCCATTAGGCCACAGACGCCGACTAATGAAATATGGGAAAGGGAATAAAAGGCAAGTGGCACGTTACCATAATTGTTTACACAAACCAATGTTAGAGATTGAAATTGAAAATGTATCACCTCCTTACCGTCATATTTTATTAGGCATTGTTTTGAAACACCAGACTTCTAGAACAGGTAGCTGATACAATAGACGCAAAGATATTTGAGAATCCGCAAGAGATACATGCAAACATTAGTACTATTAAGAACTTGAAGAGATTTGGTAGGAACTGGAAACAGGCAGAAGAATTAGAAGCTAAAATTGAATTTTTTCAGGCAGGTATTGAACTTTGTGAGGATAAGGAGGAGACAGATAGTTTTAAAGTTAAACTTGAAAATGCACAAGATGCGCTGGCCAAACTTCAGTTTCAAGATCTGTGTGCTAGGTCTGGCACAGTTTGCTCACACTTGGACAAGGTACTAGCCAAACACAAAATCATACCACAGGCTTATCATAGCAGAGCATTCATAGGGAATCACTGCCACAGATATCTCACACAAAAAGTTTATAAAGATCTTACAAGAGCAATCATTACACAAACACTGAAAATTACAGACAAACAAGATATAACTGACATAGCTTTTATTGCCCAAGAACAATTCAACTCACTGAACGAAGCATTTGAGAAAGTACACAACAAAATATCACACAGTAAACCAATTAGTAAAGAATCAATATCATCAATAACAACATCTTCTTCTTCTTTGATCCTTAGCCGCTGACCGTCAAAGCAGTCAGTGGCCATTACGCCTGGTGGCGTCTTGTAGGGCAACAACAAATTGATTCCACTTTGCTCGGTCGGCGGCCATCCTTCGTACAGTGCCCCAACTCTGGTTCATTCTTTGCATCTCAGCCTCCACAGTCCTCCGCCAAGTTGTTTTTGGTCGGCCTCTCTTTCGTTTTCCTTCAGGGGTCCATAGCAACACATCCAGGAAAAAACGGAAACGGAATAACAACATCAATAGAGACATACCTTGTATATGTCTTTGTTCAGAAAGCTATTCCCCAGCTATTAATATTTTGTTATGGTTTGTTTCTACTTTTGATTTCTGTAATTTGTTATGCATGTTGATTGTGATCGTTTTAGTGTAAACTGCATTAGAAACAAACCATAACAAAATAGAAAAAAAAAAAAATGTAAATTTTACACTATTTCAGACTATTATATCTTCTGTTCTAATTGTGATAAAATGTTTGTTCTTGTTCTAAAATTTACTCTAACATTTCTAGTCTAGCTTTACGCAAAATTAAAGCCGGTATTTATAACAATAAAGTAGCCTAAAAGCATTAATTAAGCCCTATCAAAAGTAAACACCACCACATTTTTTTCCCGTTAGGAAGTTGACCACGTGACCTCTGTCACGATAGCTATAAAAAGCCTATTGCCTTCCACTTTTGGTCATATGCCTGGAGCCTCGGAGAACTCGGCGTAACCAGCAGGTAATTTGGTGGCGGGGAATGAGCAATGTGAGCCCTACATTGGCTACGTATCTCTAGGAGATGCAGAAACACCCCCTTTATCTTCCCTAGAGCTGGCACAGAACACTTCTGGCTTCTACCCAGGGTGGGTAGAAAATTGACAGGTACCCCAGTATCACAATGCCATGATGAAAATGTCAAAATTGATTAATTCAAATGAGATAGAACGACGCCTCGGTTATCAAGGTCCGCGCCAGACAGTGGGTAACCAGGCTGTAATGTGCGAAAAATTGATTACTGGAAAAAACTCAAAAGACAGATTTCCCCAAGAAGAGGAAAAGTGGGAGGAGCAAAAAGAAACAAAATCACACAGAAAACACATCTACACTTAATATTCTGCAGCTAAACATCTGTGGCCTTAGAAACAAAAAAACTTGAACTTTCCAAACGCTAGACAGTCACAGTGTACATGTGGCTGCTCTACAAGACACTTCACACAGAGACTTCGACCTGCACCTGTCTGGTTATGCCTGTAAATGCATTGGTTGCCGTGGAATAGTAACCAACATCCAGAATGACATCCAAGGATACGTCACACAGCTATCAACAGCCTATTCCACAGATGTACAAAAAGTCAATATCTGGCACAATGGAGGCAAATATACTATATAAATATTAGACAAACATAAAGGTATGTTTTCAGGCACTCGTAAGAAATAAAGAAGTAGAACACTAGACAACAGAAAAACAACAGACGTGAGTGGCTTACCCAGGGTTCGAACCCCGTACCTTCCGTACGACAACACCGCCTAGCTATACAAGCGAATCACACTATCCTCATGTCATCCTTATGTGTTATTAATGTTTATACAAATATACTATATACAATGTGTACAGCCCACCTCAGACAACATGCAACATACCAGAGCTAAACAAGACACAGTTTCACAAAACCCTTCTTGTCTGTGACTTCAACGGACACTCACTACGTTTGGGTTATCCTGACTACAACAGTACAGGAAGGTACATTGAAGAGACCTGTGAAACAACTACATACCTGTCAACTTGTACGAATTTTTCGTACAATGTACGGATTTTTGATACTTTTAGCAGTGTACGGCCGTACAGACTCGTTGTACGGATTTTTCTCCCCCTCCCCAAAAAAAAAAAAAAATTCTAAAAATATTTTCCAACCCAAGTTTTTTTAAAATTTTAAATCAGAAAATATTTTTTTTTTTTTTATTCCGGAAATCTCGGCGTTCGTTTTTAAACTGGGGTCTCTCCCAGCAATCAATCAAATCCTTTTATACCCAAGAATTCGGCAAACACCTTGAATTCGGCCACAAACGCTTTCGGTTTTCAGCGTGACATGATGTATTTTTAAAGTTACCTGTTATTAACCACGACGCTTGCTTGCCACCACACTTCGACGCCATTTTGTTTAAAAAAGCTAAGTACTTATAACTTATTAAATATTGCTGTTGTTTTGCTTTGTTGCAATTTAATCGCTGCCTTAATCTTTCCAGTTAGGCCTACATCTTGCCCCTCAATGTATTTCCGATAAATTGTCATAATATTCTGTGTAGGCCCTACATAACTAGAAAAAAAAAGTTTGTTTGCGTTGAGTAGGCCTACTTTATGCCAGCTCTCGAGATTCGCTGCTTTATTTTTTAATAAAGTGGCAATGTGTTATCACAGTTCTAGGCTACCAACTCGTAAATAATAATTTTGTAAATTTTTGGTGGTACGTTTTTTCTTCCTAGATTTGATATTCTGTTCATAATTTTGTTTATTATTATTTTTTTTTTGCTGTTAGCCATTTGCTTTGTTCGTTGTATTTTTTATTCATTCTCTTTGTCTACAAATATTATTAGTTGAAATATTTCATCCACTGAATGATGGCTGAGCCTAATTCAAAGAAACAAAAGCTTGCAGGTCATGGTTTCAAGTCGAATGGGTTAAACTCTTCCCTGGCATTGTAGATGCATCCAAGTTAGGATCAACCCATGCTTTTTGTAGATTATGCAGCAAAGATATTAAAGTAGTAGCTTCAGGATTATATGATCTGAAAGTACATTTTAAATCGAAATTGCATGAACAAATGTTTGCAATGCAGAAGGGAGCATCTATTAAGACCTTTTTTGCTCAGCCAAAGCAGGAAGAGGGTGGCATTATAAGGGCTGAAGTTTTATTTGCAGGAGGTTTATGAATGCGGACACACTTACTTCTATTTTACAGTGTAAGATTAACATTGATACATGCTGTGCAGACTTTAAGCCCACAAATGCAATTCTGCAAAGTGCTAAAAGTGCATGTGTTGATTATAATACAAAACACTGTACATCGAAAGAATAGTGTACATCATGATCACTAAGTTTTTTATACGTAAAGAACAGATTGAGACGATTAGCATGTTTTATATCACAATAATTTAAATGCTAATAGATTTGTATATGTAATTTCTCATTTTAACACTGTATTGCGTATAATTTATTAATATATTTTTTGCGTAAGGATTTTTGGGTGTTTGTAAGGATTTTTTGGGTCCGGCGTACAGATTTTTGTCTCAGGAGGTTGACAGGTATGCAACTAACCTGTTAGTATTACTGGATACAGAGTCCCCACCAACTCTTCTGTTCAGGGTTCACCTCTCTCTCAGCTGACCTGACTTGACCATCTGACCTAACTGAAATTGACTAATTTCAGGTTCTGGGTGACACTGGAAGTGACCACAAACCACTACTCACCACCATAACCACCCCCAGTAAAGCATGTTTCAAACAGAGAACTTGCTGGAATTTTCAAAAAGCGAATTGTAGGCTATTCCAAGAAACATCTGACCACCTCCTAGAAAACATTAATACCAACTGTGTCGAAACATTCAGTGAAGAACTGACAAAATCAATCTTGAATGCAGCATCTCAGTCCATCCCAAGGGGCAGCCAGAAGCCATATAAACCATTCTGGAACAAAGAAATACAGACTACTACATCTGAAAGAAACAAAGCAAGAACAACACTCGAGACCACACTTTCACAAGATGCAAAAATTCCGTACAATAAAGCATGTGCGAAAAAAGCTAAATGGACAAAAACATGCTCCAACTTAGATCTCAGGTAGAATGGAAATAAAGCTTGGGCATTAGTAAATAATCTTTCTGGAGAAAGTAGAAGGATGAATCCAAAGCCAATGATAGAGGGAAAGAAAACAATCACTGAAGACCAAAAGAAAGCAGAACACTTCACGTTACTTTGCCAATGTGAATAGAGCAGGTAAACTCACAGAGCTGGACAGGAAACTACATGTATTCCAGTAAAAGAAACAAGAGAAAGCCTCAACGATCAATGCCTCCCTATTCGAAGAAGAATTTAGCATGAAAGAGTTAAAGCAAGCCCTGAAGAAATTAAACTTAGAAAGTCTCCAGGGCCTGACAAGATCCATAATGAAATGCTACTCCACCTGGGCCCATCTGGGAGAGAAGCTGTCCTCAAGCTAATAAATAAGACATGGAGATCACGTAAACTCCCGAAAACCTGGAGGAATGCACATGTTGTCCCCATTTTATAAACCAACAAACCCCCAGATGAACCCAAAAGCTTTCGCCCGATATCCCAAGCATCGTGCCTGGGCAAAATTTCTGAAAGAATGATAAACACACATCTCTATTGGTTCCTTGAGAGTTCCAGTATTGTGTCATGAACAGGCAGGCTTCAGAACCAGCAGCTGAACAGAAGACCAGCTTTTTCGGTTGACGCAAAGAATTCATGATGGCTTTCAGAATAAGAAACATACTGTGGCCATCTTTTTTTACCTCCAGCAGGCCTTTGATCGTGTTTGGAGAAAAGGCCTCATAATGAAGATGATTGGCATAGGAATACATGGCAAGATATTTAACTGGATAAAGTATTTTTTGATTGATCGAACAATCCAGATAAAGATAAAACGATGCAATTTCATCTAAAGAAGTCTTAGAGGAGAGCTTACCACAAGGCTCATCATTAAGCTGCACTCTATTTCTCATCTATATCAATGACTTAGCTGACCAGATCAAAGCCGAAAAAGCTCTTTATGCTGATGACCTGGCAATATGGCAGAGTCATGAGAATGTTGAAAGTGGAACTCAGAGACTAAACGGAGACCTTAGAAGACTGCATGAGTACTGCCAAACATGTAAACTAAAGGTCAACTATACAAAGACTGTGTACACCATCTTTACCAAAAGCCATTATGTAGCCACGAAGAATATCAACCTGTGGCTAGACAAACACCAAGTGACAAAAGAAGAACATCCCACATATCTTGGAGTCACACTTGATCAGCAGCTCAACCTCAAGAACCATATTGAGAATACAAAGAATAAAACACTGAGGCAATTACAACTATTGAAGAGGCTTGCTGGCACTACATGGCGATCAGACAAGGAAACTTTGAGATGCTTGTACCTTGGCTATTTCCATTCTGCGATAGAATACAACAACTCACTGCTTACAACCTGCTCCAAGACAAACATAGACTCTCTTGACAGAGCGCAAAGCAATGCCTTTCGATTAATTAGTGCAGCTATGAGATCAACTCCAACTGCTGCATGTGAAATACACACAAATGTGGAACCCCTTGGGTTGTGGAGGGATAAAGCTGCTTTAGAAGTTTACGAAAGATGTAAGAGAATGAACTGAAACCACCCCAATAGACACCTTGTAGAAAACTGGGAACACAAGCAAAGAATAAAACACAGGTCAGTCTTACAATATGTCCATGAAATTCAGGATAGATACCATCTCCCAGAAAGAACACAAGATATACAGAAGGTAGCACAGAATTTACCACCATATATTCACTTAAAAACACCAGAAGTACAAATAAAGTCAGTAGATGGAACAACTAAACACTCCGACCCAGTCAGTCTTATGAGTGCATCACAACGAACCATTGATGTCTACCCTGAAGAATGGTTGCATGTTTATACTGACGGATCTGCATTTAAGGCCACCATCAAAGCAGGTTATGGAGTCTACATATGTTACCCAGATGGATCCTCCAACGAGCTGTTTGATGCATGCAGGGAGTTTTGCTCCAACTACGAAGCTGAAATCATTTCACTGGATACCATCTGAAGACTGTATTCGATGCCTTTCCCTCAAAGGCTCAAAACATTTTACTGACTCAATGTCTGCCCTTCAAGATTTATAAGGCAGTGGACATTGTAGAACTGAATTAGCCAAACTAATCCTGGATGCTGATCAGCTTATCACTTCCTATGGCATCAGAATAGTTATGCAGTGGATCCCTGGTCACTCAAATACACCAGGTAATGACAGAGCAGACAGATTAGCAAAGAAAGGAACAAGACAAGAACAACCACTCACATCAACAACTCTCCAAACAGCCAAATCACTCATACAAATAACAAACAAAGAAACTTGGCTGAACAGATGGGCCATGGGAAGCATCGGAAGAGAGGTTTACAGACATATGGCCGGTCCTGATCCTAATGACAACATTGGTCATCTTACAAGGAGGGATCAGAGCACCATTTTTCAGCTCAGAACACAACATATACCACTCAACAGTCACTTGAACAGAATCCAACCACAACACCCTCCAGAGTACCAGCTTTATAACTACCCCTACGAAACTGTTGACCACCATCTCTTTGAGTACTTAGTACTCGATGATGTTAGGAAAATGCTCCTTCCTCCGAGGCCAGATAAGTGGAACACCTTGTATGGAGAAACAAAACAACCTGCAAAAACATACAGATATCACTACATGGCATTGGACGGAAGGGCGAGAGCCCAAGCGCCGCGTATCAATAACAACAACAACATATTATGATGTTGCCAGCCCCATGCCTAATCTCGCCATGACACCGTGTACGACATGCCTAAGTGTGCAACAGTCCAATTCTTTCTTTGTCTCTTCAGAGACCCCCAGGAACTACTTGGCAGTTTTATATAGCAATTTTCTGTCATTGTCCACATTGTTGCTGTGTCCACATTGTTGCTGTGTCCACATTGTTGCTGTGTCCACATTGTTGATGTGTCCACACTGTTGCTGAAGTTTATGTGGCTTAGAGTTTTCACAGGTTGGAGACTTCAGATATAAACTAAATACAGTGTTCGGACAGTGGACTCGTGTCCACTGCAAGAAATATGGAAATGACAAGGCAGACAGACTCCTCAAAGAAGGAAGAAGCAAAATTCCACCTGAAGACATGGCAATATATCAAGAGATTATATCAATAATTAAAATATAACTTGAAAGAAAAATAGCACAGAGAACCTAGTATCTCATTTAACAGAAGAATAATACTCTTTACAAGAAGAGATACAGTGATAATTCTGAGACTGAGAACCAGCCATTGCAGACTCAAATAAAATCGGTTTAACAATTAAAAATCAGGCAGACAGACATGAATCCATGCGGGGACAGCAAACAAACACTCCTCCAAGACTGCTGTCTCTACAAGCAGACTGACAGCATGACCTTAGCCAACCAACCCATCTGGGGGAGAAACTATCTGGCAGTGAGAGAAGCCCCAGACAGACCATTAACTTTACGAGATAAATAAATGTGGTTGTATGAGAGCAAACAAAGAAGTATGCAAACTGCTGTACTAAATGACAAGAGCCAGTTTTGATATTTAGAAAAAAAAACTGAAATAAGGAAACAGGAAGTAGATATTAAACAATTTATAAGTTTAAGTAGGAAAGTTACTCTTCTGTCATCCGATGAATCAGCCAGCATAAAATATTAGGGCTTAGAGATTTTGCTTTCTGGACATAACATCTATATCAGGGGTTCTCAAGTTTTTCATTTACTTAACTTTGTGTGTTTTGTTTTGTTTTTCAGCTACAGACTCCTGGGTGATCTCATGGGTACTATGAATTATCCTTGCAAAAAAATGTCCGCAACAAAAACACCTGCTTTTGTATCTCTCAATGGCTATCTATACTGCATTTGAAAGTGATGGGAGGGGAGAGAAGAGTCAATGGTTCACTAGTTTAGAATCCTTGATCTAAACTTAGAATCCTTGATCTAAACTAAGTTTTTTTTTAAACTGCTGAATCTAATTCCTCATCAGGTCCAGTTAGGAATTCTGATATTGTGCTGTAGCTATCCACTGGTCTAAACGTCATCATCATCATTTCCTTATGGACCATACAGCTTCCACTGCAGCTGGTCCCCCTCGCAGGAAGACTGCACAAAGTATTCATGTGCTCTTGATATGAGACATTTTGATTCCAACATGTGACACACATCAGGGAGTGTTTCCTCTTATTTTTATAGTTTTACGCTTTCTACTTAATTCTCATTTTCTTTATTTTCTGTTTTTTTGTTTGTCTGTCCCTGACGAAGACCTTGTGGCCGCAATGTAGGTTTTTTCTTGTCCTTCCTCCTAGTAAGACTTATTACAATTTTTTGTTTTTTCATTCTATCATGTGCTTTTGAAGTGGTGGTGTCTGTACCAACCTCTTTTGCATGATGACAATGCCAGCCTCATTTATCAGTCATCTCTTCAGACTCGTATGTCTGTGGGAGCAGATGTCATATTCTCTCTTTTTCCTCACAGATTCCCAGTAACTACTCAGTGGTGGTCTAAATACACAACAATAATTCAGCAACCACCATTTGAAACAGCCTCATTTCTAACATTTATATTTTACTGAACTGTGGTCTTATGTTAACTTTGTATCGCAGGAAGATGTCAAATCTCACCTTAACAAAGCTCTCCCTCAGAGATTTTAGAACAGTTTCTATGGCTTGTTCAAAAGCTGTAGTTTCTGAAATAGAAGTTGATATTGTCAAATAACCGACATCCCTTAAACCAAAAAAATATTCTGTACAAACAATTACCAATCATGTAAACTTATGTGACAGAAACATTTAAAATATTATAAAATATATATTTCAAGACTTAAAAAACCAAACAAGAGTATTTAGCCAAGGAATGATTTCAGTATTTAAGGATAAATAGCAAGATCGTTAAAAACTGGGTGTTCTGTAGGGAGCTTTGCTGCACTATTTGTTAACATGTCTTCATGAAGAGGGGTCACAACAATATAAATTTTCCATAGAAAATGTTAGATACACCTAATGATTTCAACTGCTAACTTTATGTCATAACATCAACATTACCCAAGTAGGTTTCCATAGCAGCAAAAGCAATCAGTTGGTCGATATTGGAGTCACGAATCAGTAACTCTAGAACAGCTGTAAAAACAGCAATCAGGCGGTCACAAGGGACATCTATGTCTGAAAGTCACCAAGTGCGTAAAACAAAAGCTAAAGTAAACTCAATCAATGGTTCTTGCAGGTAGGTATATTTATTAGTGAGTGTTTGTGTTAGCATGCATGCGTGTTTCTCAGTGTTTTGCATGCGTAGATTAAAAGAATGTCAAGATTCAACACCAGCAGAAGAATAAGAAACAATCATAGTTATGTAAGCCGAGTGTAGTTCTGGGGGGTCTCTAAAGGGACAAAAAAAAGAACCGGACTACTGCCCCCCCCAGGCGACTACTATCAGGTGGTGCATGAGGCTGGTAACTTCATCATGTCAAACAGAAATCATTGCTGCAAGAGCTTGTGAATGCTTGCTACAGGCTTCCTACAAGGGGACAAGCTACAATGGTGACTCCATGCTCTGTAAGGAGCAAAGGGGGAAATGACAATGAGGATGACAGTTATGTGGATGATACAGGGCACTAAAAGTCAACAAGAACTAGTGGACAAGTAAACAAGACAAGTTATGTGGATGATACAGGGCACTAAAAGTCAAGAAAAATTAACAAGAACTTGTGGACAAGTAAACAAGAGAAGTTATGTGGATGATACAGGGCACTAAAAGTCAACAAGAATTAACAAGAACTAGTGGACAAGTAAACAAGACAAGTTATATGGATGATACAGGGCACTAAAAGTCAAGAAAAATTAACAAGAACTAGTGGACAAGTAAACAAGACAAGTTATATGGATGATACATGGCACTAAAAGTCAAGAAAAATTAACAAGAACTTGTGGACAAGTAAACAAGACAAGTTATGTGGATGATACAGGGCACTAAAAGTCAACAAGAATTAACAAGAACTAGTGGACAAGTAAACAAGACAAGTTATGTGGATGATACAGGGCACTAAAAGTCAACAAGAATTAACAAGAACTAGTGGACAAGGAAACAAGACTAGTTATGTGGATGATACAAGGCACTAAAAGTCAACATGAACTAGTGGACAAGTAAACAAAACAAGTTATGAAAATGAATCATCAGTATTCTCTTTCTGGCCATTTATGGAGCATAAGTCATCACTGGAGCTGGTGCCTTGCAGGACGTCTGCACCAAAGCATTCATGTGGTCTTGCACAGTGGTAGTTTCTATAACTATTGGTTTTACATGATGAGGTTGTCAGCCTCAAGAACAACCTCATATTAGTTGTCTTTTACAACATACTTAGGCAAGAAGTAGGCATTATTTTTTCCTTTGTCTTCTCAGAGATGCCTAGGAACTACATAAGCCATGAATAAGGGTCAGGCACTAATAATGTGAAAACAAACGCTACATTAACCAGCAAAGTAAACAACCTGACATAAATAAACAAAGCATACATGGAAAGCTGAAACAAGTGAAAAGCTTCCTACCCCCAGAGAACATAATAATGGAGGATGGCAGAAGCAAAATATGAATGAAGAAATAAACATGATGGCCAAAAATGCATTCAACAGCATGAGACAGACACTGACATCCAAACAAATGGCAAGCAAATTAAAAATGAGTAACAAATTATTAAACAAACTCTTCACTACTGTTTGGTGCATGTGTATAGAGTTTGATTGTTAGATCTCATCGTGGCCATCTTTGACATGTTTGTATGCTCAATAACATAACAGCATAACTTTCCAAAGTTACCTCACACAATGAAATGTTGTTTACCTGGTTCAATAATACTGTTGATAAGAACACAAACCATCTCTAGTTCTCCACTGTCCTTGCCTAACAGAATCTAGGCACAAATAAACACCTTTTTTAGTTAGAGAACAAACATATGGACACAAATTTACTCTGATTAGCAGAGCATGAGCACTAGGGAGATTGATAATACATTTAGATAATAAATGAGAAAGCAATTGAAAATTAAACAAAACAATGACTAAAAACAAAATCTGTCACAAACTTTTGTCTCTACTTTTAGCTTATCTTGCAGTTGTTAACTAAGAAAATTCATGTTTGTCAAAGGGAAATAAATCCCACATACAACTTTAAATAGCAACAGGAAATTTTCATGCCATAACTCTGTTCACTTTTACATCTTATTATTTTATTACTTTTCATAAGAAATATTTTTTGTTTGTTTGAAGATCTGCTTCTAAAAATATAAAAACAATAATTAAGACCTTTGATAAAAAATTAAAGCGTTCGAAAGTAAATCTGCCCAAAACAAATAATTCACCAAAGTTTCAATTCACTCAAAAATTAATTGTTGTTGCCAAACTGTTCATAGATCTGTTCAGACTGGTTGGTGTAGGCTGTTAATGAAAGGTTCAATACTACATGTTATTCCTATTTCTATAATTGTTTAGTCCAAATAAAAAATAAATCTTTGGAACTTACCTCTTCAACTTTCTTTTGAATCTCATAATCTTCGATTTCTGTCAATGGCTTTAGGGTTTCCTTCTCTAGACTACTAAATAGAAAATATACATTAACCTTACACAAAACTCCAAAACAACTGAATTCTCTTGTTGAAATGCTCTCTGTTCTTTCAATTTTTATCAAGAGTTGACAAATATTTTAATTATTCCTTACATATGAATGTTCAGAATTCTTAACAACAATGATCATACATCACAGTAGTTTAATCTGGCCATTTCTGTGGCCAGTCAACGACACTGACCATTTCTGTGGCCAGTCAACGACACTGACCATTTCTGTGGCCAGTTCTTCTTCCTCGTTCGTCCTGAAAAGGACGTTGGTTGCGTTGTGTCTGTTTACGCCGGAGCTGTGATATCTGCACCTTTCGGTCGACACATCCGACTTCAGCGCGGCATTTTTTGGGGACCGGGTTTGCCTTTCCTCTGCGATCCCTACTCGCTCAGCCAGACTGCACTGCTGCAGCCTGTTTCCAGGACCACCACGTGGAGGTGGAGTAGGGTCTTAGTCAGCTCTGGTTCGCTGACCCTGATGCAAGCAGTCAAGCTATGGGTCGCTGACTGCATTCTCTATTGCTGCATCTTTGGGTCCCTGTGGCCAGTTGACACTGACCATTTCTGTGGCGGGTCAACAACAGAAATGGTCACACTGAATATCATTTTAACTGAATAATTTATAAATATTTTACAATTATTTTGCATTATAGAGTTCCACCCTTTATATGCATCATCATGTAATGCTACAGCACAGATGACATACCTAATACCATTTTAAATCACCAAAAAACAAAAATAATAATAAAAACTGAGAAGCATGTGGCTAGATTGAGTCATCTACTATGTTGATATTTAGCTTTGCTCCAAGCTGTCAGGTGGCAGTACTACTGAACAATCTTACAATGACACTGCACTCATTTAGTAATTCAAAAATTTTCTTAAAATATGTATAGCATAATAATTCAGTTCACCTAGATCGAGTTGGCCACACATTTTTATGAAATGGCCACTGGTTAATGGGTTGCTCACCACTGGTGTACAGCAAGCTAAACTGCCCCCATCTTAGGATCAGTACTTTAATGGGCATCATCTTGTTGGATAATATAAGGATTATAAACTATCCTATATAAAATCCCAGCTTTTTCTGTCAGTGCGTAACGCTAAGGGATGCAACTTTGGTTGAAAGTTAGACATTAATTGTATTGTTTCCCTTATATGCACTCTCCCGAAAATAGTAAAACTTACCAAAGAAGAATGCACAAATGACCGTGTGCACAAAAATATATTTATAGAATGTGTGATCCCGTATACACACATTGGGATCCTTGTACGTAGTTCGTGTACTGTGGTGATTGATGCACAGTGGTTTTTTAAAATACTTTTGAATAAGTAAAATTGCCGTTAGGTATTAGTGCGTTTGAATAAGTAAAATTGCCGTTAGGTATTCCTACTTTTGAATTTAATTCCCGCCTTATGATGGGCTTTTACACTAGTTTTACACTACTAATATAATAGCTAAATTCAGTAACTCATTCATTACTCTTCAGTTCCTGCACAGCATAAGTCTTCAACAAATCCATGTCAAGCCTGTCAGTTCTGTACCATTCTATTAATGTCTTTCCAAGTCTTCTTTATCCATATAAAGCCCGTCTCTTATGCCCTCTTTCACGTGTTTTATGGTCTCCCTTTATTTCTCTTACTATTAAGAATCCAGAACAAGGACTACCTTGCAATGCTATTAACTGGTTTCCTAACTGTGTGTCCTATCTGCCACCAACATCATTTTCCTCACCTCATGTTCCATTGGTATATGTCTGGTTGTTTCCATCATTAATACAAATAGTTGGAGAAAGATACATTAACTAAATAATAATAAGCACACAGCTGATTACCATAAAATCAAATACACTAATGAAAGACAAAGGCAATTAACAAAATGTAGATACATTTTTAGAAGGACAATGAATTAAAAGAGGACTAAGAATTTGAGTATAAAGTTTAGTCGAGCCTCACAAACACAGTATTCACAGTAATGTAGATCACAGCAAAGATGGATAAAGGTATGTTATATACAGAATTGACATCGTTCCACCCCCTAACCATAAATGCTCAGTCTCCCTCAGCAAATGTCAAAAGGTATGAATACTGATTGCTCCTATGGTGCGCTTTTTGTAGACATGCCTGATCCATCATCTCATATGTTCATCTCTGCTAGCTGAATAAGCGATTACAGGTTTGGTCTCTGTTACGGTCTGACTTGACTCCTAGTATGTTGAGGATGACCAAGATGTCGTATGCGTATTCTGTTCCTAGAGTCAAAGTCCCTCGGGTTCTTATATCACTTTTATAGGATTCCGTAATACTCTTCGTTGGTATCGATATTGTCTGTATTAACCCGTGTGATGTATTGATAGCTGAACATGTTTCATATTAAAGATATGAAATATTGACTGACCTGTATTAGTCTCTTGTCTTATTAATAATATTAGCAGTGTGAGATGCAGCGTGTTCAGGCATTAAGTGTCACTGGTCATTATAGTTGAATATAAACAGTATTTAACTCAACTCAGAATACGTCAGTTGATAAAACCAGGATTCGACGACTCAAACATTTTAATTAATAATATCATTCCATGAGCGGACACAACTACATGGAGACATAGTTCACATCACATTCATGTACGTCTTGCAAGAGTCCTTGTTCTTTCATTAAAAGCACATGTTCATTAATGTCTATCTAGACTTCTGGTACACCCGTGTGTTGCCGGGGCCCGAAAGGGGAGCAAAGAATAGTAACACTGCACCCTACCACGCATGTCGTAAAAAGCGACTAAGGAGGGTTGGGCATGGGGCTGTTTACCCCATCCCGTAAAAACTTTGCACAGTGGGCTGATCACCTGCTTGCCAACCAATCTGATTACGGAAACAACGATAGATTGTTTGGTCTGTTTCTGTTCCACAAAGACGCCACTAGGCGTGGTGGAAACAGCGATAGATTGATCAATTTGTTGTTGCCCTAAGACGCCACTAGGCGTACTGGCCACATACTGCTTTGCCGGTTGGTGGCTAAGGATGGAAGAAGAAGAAGACTTCTGGTTAGCGGTCAGTTCCTTTTACCGGCCAATGTTTTTTGGCATAAATTCAGAGGCTAACTAGACTTACTCCCGTCGCTAGTTTAGCAATAGCCCTTTTCACTAGACTTACTTATCCTGCTAGTTTTCAATATACTTCTTACGCTAGGCTTACGTCTACTGCTAGTCGTCTAATATCCAGTTACACTAGGCTTACGTCTGCCGCTAGCTATATAATATTCATCTGTACTAGTCTTACTACTGTTGCTAGTAATACAATGTTCCTTTGGCATACCACACCAGGCTAATCTGCCATAAATATACAAACTGCGTTAGTAACGAGCGACTTACGTTTGATTCCCGAAATACACTGCTCAATTGGCTTCCCAGCCACACACATCCCTTAAGTGGACAATGCCACACATTTTGAAGTGGTTATACCACACATATCATAGTGGCGATGCCACACTTCTGAAACACACTGCCGTTAGGGTCAAAACCCACAAGTCGAATGACGTTACCAAGACATACGCGTCATGCATAGAGATATGCATACTATGTCGTTAATATATTCAATTGCGATGTTCCATGGTGCAGCAATTCGAGTGTGATCAAAACTCAAATGCCTGCACACATGCAACAATCATCGACATCGGTCGATTAGATATATCTCTTTTCGTTTGAGGTGTTCCATGATACAGCCATTTGGATCGACGTCAAATCCAAATGCCTGTAAACATGAAACAATCCTCAACAGTCTCTAACAGGTGATCATTAATTGTCATTATCTCTCCCGTATCCAAATCCAATGTCCCCACAATGGATGCTCTCGAGGCTGGTCTGTCAGCTCTCTTATTGCAGTGTACTCCTACATGACATGAACAGTAGATCCACACTAGTTCCAGAAGGGCTGAAGCCTCTATGTAAGATTTCCATTCATATCATAGCCATCTATTTTGGACCTTTCGAAGCATAGATTGAGAGTCTGATACAATAACTGCCCTGGTTAGTGTAGTTCCAGACAGCCATCTCAGTTGCAGTAGCTGCTTCTATCTCCATTCTAATGCTGGAGGTTGTTGTCCAGTAAGCTCCCCTCTGTTCAGCAATGACCATCCCCTTACCATAGCCGAGAAGCCCCATCTTGATTTTTCACCATGGAGAACAGATACATCAGTAAATATTATGGCATCATCATCCCCAGCATGGTCATTTATCGACTAATTAATTTCCAGTTCAGCTTTTCCATTATACCAATCTCTACACTCCTTGCCAAGGGTGATGATGGCTTGCCAGTAGATTGTCCACACTCTTCCCCCCTACCCCCGGAATATTATTTCAGCTCTGGTCATCTGCCCAATAGTTGCTTCTGCTGTGCCATCCAACGACATCCCTGCTTTTTCCTGGGCCATAGCCTGCCTGGATTTTATCAAGAGATGTCCAAACTTGTATCTCATGGTCAAAATGGGGGTATCTCTCATACATCTCAAGATAATACACATTCCTTCATTTAAAATGTTTTCTCATTGTTCACACTGTGATCTTGACCATACACTATAGACAAAGAGAAATATGATACCAAAACTTTCATATATGTAATCTTGAATACTCAATAAGGAACATCAATAAAAAAGAATATGCAGTCTAAAATATGCTAAATACCCAAGTACTCAAAGAGGACAACAAAGAAAGATACTAGACAGTCTAACTTCATGGTAACAGAAAGAAGTCAACAGAATTAATAAACAGCACTGGGGCAGGACGATGTAGACAGACATAATCATGTATGCCAGTGTCACAAAGTGGATTTAAGTTTATAGAGTTTGCCCGAGTGTAGGCAAGACCCTAGTATGAGAAAGTCCGAGAAGATAAAATTTAGATGAAAATGACAGTGACTGTGGACAGATGAGACTATTGGCTCAAGGGTGAGAACCTGGATTGACTCTCCTTTGCTATAGCCTCACCCCCCCCCTCTCTGACTACCTTTAAACACAAGGAGATAAGGTTTAACTAAGACCACAGACACCACTATACAGACAACATATAGGTACAGTATAGTATAGAAGCTGATCCAGTGTACAGTATATAGATATTTTATTTACACAATAAAACATTAAATGTCATCATACAGCAAAGAAATAAATATTGTGCACTGTTGCACAGACCTGAAACAAGCAAAGAACCAATTAAATAGATAGCCCCATAAAAACCACAACCACATTCCCTCTGTCAGTCACCCTGCTGGGGAAAAATAGAATGATTAGTGGTTGAAACCACAATCTAACTGGTGGGGCATCAACTTTAGCCTCCACTTCCTACTACTATAAGATTTGCTACTGTCTCTGTCCTGCTGACTCTGCCTAAACGAATGATTACACAGCTTCCAACTCATTAGGCGATAAGCGCCGCAAACTAAAACACTGGACTGCTACACAAGTAGACTTTTATAACATCTATTTCTCAGAGGCTATCTTCTAAGGATATCATCAGACCTTACTGGTCCCAGCTATCTCCTCTCCCTATCACTCTCTCTCTATTTGCTTCAGTGTCTCTCTGACACTCTCGACATCTGCTGAGGTGGCGTCTCCGTTACGCCTTCTCTCATTGACTTTATCAGAACCAGGAATGTTCACCCTTTCTCCTGGTTTCTGACGACTGCACTGATGACTTGATTATCAAGCACGAGGTACTTGACTAAAATATAGAAGCTCCTCTTCTGCTGAATAGCTTCTCTGACTTGCCCCATTAACCCGCTCAGGATTTAGGGAAACACAGCATTGATTTCTGGCTGTATAAATCTAGACCAATCTCCCGGACACGTGCCGTTGTTGGAGTGGTATAATGAGCTATGTGCTCTGGATTTTTTTAAGCAAAATCCTGTTCCCAGATGAAGAATACCTTCCCTGCCTGAGATAGAAAAATATTATCTTTCGCCTCTGGCGATATCGAGCTCTCAGCTCCTGTGATGCCAACTTTGTCATTGGTAATTTGTATGTGACAAACTACACTCTTCCACTATACCGTGAACCGATGTAGACAAAAGAAATGCATCTAATGTACAACAACTTCAACCATAATCTCTAACATATAACTCTCTTAATCCCTAAACTCCCCTTCTCCCGTTATGCACAACGATACATAAATATTTCTAACCACGTGTCACTCAATCTCACACTCCTTCCCTTCCCCACTTCAACCAAAATCTTACTGGTACGTAAACAAACTCCCGACACTGTCTGACCGTAATCTTTTGTTACGTGAATCTAACCTCGTGTCAAACATTCAAACTAGGGAAATTGCCTGTCCGAAATTCCTTGGTCTCCTTTTTTTAACATTTCACATGAGGTTTCCCTGCTTAACCCCAAATTTAAATTACTCCTCTTACTGCATTACCAAACATTTAAGACACAGTAAAATAACATACACACCATTAGATGCCCAATAAAATTACACTTGTAAATATACAGAAATAAATGGTGGTTTACCCAACACTCTACAGAATGCCCATGTATTTAATAGCTAACCCTCACACAGTGAATATCTCAAAACTTCACACACTCCTATAAACTGCCAATTATCCTAGAAAGAATTAGGCACACTTTACCTTTACATCATTCTACAAAGATAGTAATGGATGGCACTTCAGTTTATAACTTTAAGTTAACTTCCCGAAGAAAACTTTACTAAATCAGACTACGACTCTAGTAAAGAACCCACTAATATTACGGCTCTAATTAAAATATGAACATACCAATGTATTGCAATTCTTCCGCGTGGAGCAGACAATAAATGCAAGATTCACGGTAGTGAATTTCATCAGACAAAGGGGGTCCGTTAAAAGACCGCTCGGGTATATATACAAGAAAAACCCCGCGGACTTTCGGCCTACATCATAGCTATAGCGTCCTACTAACCCAATGGAATCGCTTACAAAATTTATAACGGGGTCTACGCCAATACATTTGAAAGCACATTGTGACCTGTTTATGCCGACCGCGCGCGTTTCCCACTTACGTCATATTGTCTAAAGTTGCCTGTTGGTGTGAGCCAAATATCGATTACTGGGTAGGGGTTAATTTTATACAACAGAAAATTTTCACCCAACCAACTTAAACCTCACGCGCTGATAAACAAAGAAAGGACCAAGATATTCTTAACAAAGAAAACCCTACATGATCGCAATTAACTTTAAAGAAAAGAAAACTGGTGCGAGTATAACTAAACCTACCATCATACAACGCAATAAAATACCTACAGAAAAAGACCAACCACATAATAATTTCGAAAGAGAAAAAACTGGGCCTGTTGAAAAAGAGAATTACAGTACTGCATCACAGCCAGTTAGAATGATACTTGAAGAAGAAGAAACCCAAATTATAACTAAAATGAGATTGGACGGATATTTCAACTAACAAAATAATAAATATTATACCTTAGGAATAACTGCTAATCATATTTTTAAAATTTACAGACCTGATTAATTTGTTTAAATAATATATTTTTATGCTTAATGAGAGCATTTGGAGATTAATCACTTACTTGTGTGTGCTTTGCTTTTGAAAAACTGAAGGATCAGTTGAAGGCTTCTCTCTATGGCTTTCTTTTGATTCTGTCAATGCCAGAAATCACACAATTCATAACATCCAGTACAATCTAATAAGACATAATGCAATTTACAAGTGATATGTTATTATGCTACTATTATTATCAGATAACATGTCATAAATTATGATACAGTTATACGCTACCATGGCATGCTGTCGTAACAACATATTTCATCAGTTTCTCATGATGATACACATCTGCTACTAAAGATGTTTGACAAATGCAGATTATCAGGACAAAGCACACTTAAGACAGCAAATGCAAAAGACGTGCTGAAACGTTTCTATTTGACTGCTAATTCTTACAGCCGCTGTTTATTTCCAGTACATGTTCTTCCTCAAGTCTTTACCATGAAAATCAAAGTTGATCATCCACATTTTGTTAAAAAGAGATAAGTATACATTTTTAAATGTTATGTTTCATAATCTGTCAGTGTTAAATTTCAGTCTCATTTATTCGTGTACTGTTTTAGTTCTACTATATTTCAATTGATTTTTTCCATGTACTTTTTCCATTTTCTTGCTACTTTGTGTACCTTCTCTTTTTTTTTCTGAAGTCATTACTTATATCTGTTATACTTTCTCTGTAGGCCTATCCCTTACTTGTCACTGTGACTGATGGCAGATTTTTATCTTGAAATATCCAGTGTTTCTATTGTACATTGTTTTTAATGGCTTACTGGCATTCCCACCATTTTATGTTAATTAACTGCAGATGAAATCTGCCTCACCACATCAAATAGAATGCATTTCTTAGTTTTTTCACCGTATGATTCAAGGAAATGAACAGGTTTATTGTTTTCTTTTAATTTTTCATATTCCTCACTTAGCTATTGCTTTCTGTACTTTCTATTTTCGTTTGTTCCGGACGAAGGCCTTGTGGCCGCAACCTAGGCAATTGTCTTCATCCTTTGTCACAGCAAGACAGAGTGGTTAGAGCACTGGTGTCTCATAGCAAAGGTGCAAAGTTTGAAACATGGTGTCACCACGTTCAAGTCTACTCAGCAGTAAATGGGTACCTACAGATGGCAAAGGCAGAAAGGAAGGGAACTGGTCACCCCACCTCTTGAAGCTGGATCGAATATAGTGAAGTCTCAAACACTTCACTCCCCTATGGCAGTGTTGCGCCTCTTTCTACGCACCGCAATGCATTCATGATTTTGAAACATCGCGGTGCTCAAATAGAACATCGCTAAATTAAATAAACTAATTACGTAGACGCGCGTGCAGAGCAACAGCAGTTGACATTTGGGCAGTGTCCTGAGCCAGAATGGCTGTGTTTGTCTGAGCTCTGGCAGATGTGTTTCATGTCCGCTGAGGTGCCTACTTTCATAGAAGATATTTGATGATCTGTGTGCCAGAGACAGATATGTGTACTGACAGGAAATATGATGACATTTATCGAATGCTATTTGACGATGGTGTGCTTAAGAATTGAGTCACGGACTTGGACTTTACAGACGGCATAGTTACCAGTCACTTCATAATCGTTGATGGCCCAGTGTAGTTGGCCTGTTTGCAGATTATAATCATGAATCGTTATCTATATGTGGAGCTGCGTGTTGTGGGAAATGTGATTAAATTATAAGAATTGTCAACAAGAGTGATCAGCATTTACTTCACAAGTTACTGTTGTCGTTTTCCATTGGACTTTTGAATTGCTATCACCCTAGATGTTACTTGTCCAACTCTATCATCAAGTTCAAACATTAAGATAACAGAAATGGAACGCAACAGAATATTGGGGGCCAAGCTGGGATTTTCTTGAAATAATGGTCCTACACAGATAAATGAGGAGCCAAACCGGCGAATCTGAACCACTGTCTACCCTACGGAATATTGGGTAGCCAAGCCGGTGGATTTTAATCCCTGGAACTGCAGCACTTTATCTGCATCCCAACAGAATATTGGGATGCCAAGCACGGGATATTTGAACTGCTATTTTACTGCCTTAATGGAATTTTCCATCCTAGGAAAAGAGTGAACGTACGAAATCATGAACTTTATTAGCAGCAATCATCACTCATTTGCATATTACATCACTATGCAAGTTCAAGGTTTTCCTTGTCGAGATCTACTTGGTTCGTCCAGGTAGTATCTGCTATGGGACTACCTTTACCATTGTTACCCAAGTTATTAAGACGTATTACCATTTTTTCTCTTCGTTTTACCCTCTGTGTAAGACACTGTCACTACACTGTTACTACAGTCCCTCTTATTTCCTAATTTCTGAATGAACCATGAAGGTGACATCTAATTCATCATCATCACCCTTCAGCTCCCTAGGAAGAATAAGCCTTCAACAACTTCATGCTAAAACTTCTTGTCCTGTGTATCCATTCAAGGCATATCCACATCTTTATCGCTTTCATGTCAGTCTCCAGTTCTCTTCTACATGTGTTTTTGGTCACCCTCTACCTCTCTTATCCTAGGCATTTCAGAAAATGGTCCTATCCAACACCAGCTTCGTCTCATTTCTTGTTCCACTGATATTTGTCTTGTCTTGTTCCACTGACATTTGTCTTATCTTGTTCCATTGGCATTTGTCTTGTCTTGTTCCACTGATATTTGTCTTGTCTTGTTCCACTGATATTTGTCTTGTCTTGTTCCACTGACATCTGTCTTGTCTTGTTCCACTGACATTTGACTTGTCTTGTTCCATTGGCATTTGTCTTGCCTTGTTCCACTGACATTTGTCTTGTCTTGTTCCACTGATATTTGTCTTGTCTTGTTCCACTGATATTTGTCTTGTCTTGTTCCACTGACATTTGTCTTGTTTTGTTCCATTGGCATTTGTCTTGCCTTGTTCCACTGATATTAGTCTTGTCTTGTTCCACTGATATTTGTCTTGTCTTGTTCCACTGGTATTTGTCTTGTCTTGTTCCACTGACAATTGTCTTGTCTTGTTCCAATGGCATTTGTCTTGTCTTATTGGCATTTGTCTTGTCTTATTGGCATTTGTCTTGCCTTGTTCCACTGATTTTTGTCTTGTCTTGTTCCACTGACTTTGTCTTGTCTTGTTCCACTGACATTTGTCTTGTTCCACTGACATTTGTTGTCTTGTTCCATTGGCATTTGTCTTGTCTTGTTCCATTGGCATTTGTCTTGTCTTGTTCCACTGACATTTGTCTTGTCTTGTTCCATTGGCATTTGTCTTGCCTTGTTCCACTGATATTTGTCTTGTCTTGTTCCACTGATATTTGTCTTGTCTTGTTCTTGTCATCAGTTCCCCACTGGTGATCCTTTCTTACTATTTTAAAGAGAGATAGTTACTCTTGTGAAACATTTCCTAGCAAAAGTTACCTTATCACTAATCACTTCTTAAGCTGACAATGATGGGAAACACACAACTCATGATAAAGCAAAAAATATGAAAGGAAAAAGAAAGAAACAAGCAAACAACTTACTATGAAAGAATTCATGCAAATCATCCTCACTGGATCGTCGAGGGCTGTGTTTGTAAATTTCTTGTTGAATACATCCGTCAAAATCAGCAAAAGTTCCTGCTTCTCCAATTTGCAGATCTGTTTTAGCTGGGGAAATAAAAACCACAACCATATAATTACTGTCTGTGAAGTTGTGCACTTGTGAAAGCTAACACAATGAACACAGCAGCAAAATGATTATATTCTTATCTAAACTGCTCATTTGCCTTTCCTACAGACATAACACATACAAACCAAAATGAACTGAAGTTATATGGGCAAAACCTTAAATAATAAGGCTGCTGTAAAACTGGAAAGGAAGGTAATATATTATTTTTTTTTTTAGATGGTACAGTCAGTTTTAAGAATGGGCAATGCATTAGAAACACAAAATGTTCAGGGTCCACCCTTCACCAGCCAGTTACAAAAGGAAACAAAGAAAAGAAATATTGACAGGTTAAGAGAAAAGGGCAATAGACAATGAAAATTACGTGGGAAAAAGAGATGAAAAAATTGTAGCAAACTGCTTGAAACTCTACCCCATTCAAACGCATGTTCCTCATCTTCATCTTCCTCGCTATCTTGTAACTCCTGCTCAAGTATTGCTCGGATCTGCTGGCGATATTCTTCATTTTTATCTTCCTGCATCTTTGACAATGACAGGAACCGTGTGGGCATCAGAGAACTCAGGTCAAAGGCAGGAACACCCACAGCTGCATTTTCAGAGTTCTACAAGCATTAAAAAGAAACAAAAAAACACTGATAAGGTAGGAGACCAACAGCAAACAAATATCCTGGCTGTATTCATGATAATAATGAAACATATTAATGGACAATGATACGGCGACACTCTACACTAAGATAAAAGAAATGTAGCCAGTGATTTCTGTTGAAGAATGTAAAATATGGCACAGAATGAAACATTAAATTTACAAAGCCCTAAAAATAACAACAAACAACTCAAACATGAACAAAGTTTTTGTTGGCATATAACAAATTGAAAGAAATGAAAATTAAAGAAACAGCCAGAAAATAAAATAAGCAGACAAAAGCAAAATAAGATAGACCTGTGTAGTCCTGGAAGTCTCTGAGAAGACAAAGAAAGAATAGGCATGTCATAAGAGGCACTGACATAAGGCTGTGCATGGTCCTGGTTATCTCATCATTTAAAACAAACTGCAACAAAAACCATAGCTGTAGGAGCAAATACCATAGCTGTAGGAGCAAATACCATAGCTGTAGGAGCAACTACCATAGCTGTAGGAGCAAATACCATAGCTGTAGGAGCAAATACCATAGCTGTAGGAGCAAATACCATAGCTGTAGGAGCAAATACCATAGCTGTAGGAGCAAATACCATAGCTGTAGGAGCAAATAAATACTCTGGTGCAGGCTTCAAGCAAACGGGGGGGGGCCAGCTGCAGTGGTAAATCCATGTTCCATGGGAAGCTTTGGTTTTTAAGGACTATCTTCATTGCAAACGGACAACGCCATCAGTGCTCCGATTTCCTCCCTTAGATCACACAAGGAAGATCTCAGCTCAGTGCACAAACTCCGTAGCACCGGCGAGAATCCCAATGTGTGTATATAATGTATAAGAATCACACATTCTATGGGAAGCTAAAAAGGAATATGGTGATGAAAATAAGACACACAGAGGCTCAGTAGCAGAAAAGGAAGACAGATGGAAAAACTATTCTGAGTCACAGATGCAATGCTCTGGAACAAAGTCAAAACTACATACTGTGACATGATCTATAGCTTTCAAAAGGAAATATAAAAATGTGCTGAGCCAAATGTTTTTCCACAATACAAGACTGTTGACATGTTTGTATGACTGATTACTGTGGCTCTGAAAAATTGTCAGAAAATCTGTGTGCATGCATCTGCAAGTTCTTTTCTTTTGTTGTGTCAAATGTTTTTCATGCCATGTTAATGCTATATAATTCTCAGCGAGCTAGCGTTATTAAGTTCCATCACTAACAGCATTATACTCTTGCTACTAAAAATATGGCTCATACAAGAAAACACAGGAGAATGACTGATAAACTAAGGATCATGGACAGGTGACAGAAACAAAAAGACTTGGAACCAACCTGGCCAGCCCATGTAAAATACGGTACACAGATAATTACCAGTGCCATATTTAACAATGGAATCCAGAAAAAAATAAGCAACACCATCATAAATCAATGCTTACATCATTACCCAAAGATAACACAGTACTGCTAGTGGCAGTATAAAGCAGCTTATGTGAAGACAATATTTAACAGTCCTGTAGAAGGCAGCTTTAAACAGTGCTTCTAGAGATTTCAGGCCTACCTGTTGCACACTGCTACACTGCAGAGGTTTCATGAAATTAGCAGGAGACGGAAGCTGTATGTCAGGCACTGATGATAACAGAAGCTGCAGACTTTCTGGCAAGGGTACATTTTGTTTTTGGCTCTCTGCTTCATTAGCAACATCTTCAGCATCATCATCATCATCATCATCATCTCTGTCATTTCCATAAGAAAGATGACCTGACTCTTGTTCCTGTTCAGCTCTTGTCAGGGCTGCCAAAAGAAAATTCTACCAGTTGTGGCAAGTCTTTACCAATATTAACACAAACATTCAAATTCCCTATTCTCAAAATTGTCATATTTACAGTATCATGAAATCAAGTCTTCTCATAAAGAAGATTGTTGTTACTGTTGGTCAGAGCTGACATCACTCCAGTAAAAAGAATTGCTGAGTCTCCCTCAGCAAATGTCAAAGAGAATGAATGCTAACTGTTTCTGTTGTGTGCTGGTTGTATACACACTGAAGGTACTCTCTCATACTTCTATCCCTGCTAGTCTTAAGTTTGATGGCAAATTCCAGCAATCTTAGCCGTGTTTATTCATCTTTTGCAGCATCGTTCTCTAACAGGCAATAATTAATTGTCCTTACATTAATTGTCATAAAGAAGAAAAGAAAACAAAATGAAAACAGGAAAGTGGAAGAAAAAGTAAAATAAGCAACGAGATGAGAACTATAAATTATAGTTCAGAACCATAAGATATTAAAGATAACAGAATATAATGATAAACAGAATATATAACAAAGAGAGACAGACATTGAGGAAACTCCTCCACACACACACACAAATAATAAAAATAAAAACATGAAATGAACATTTGTGGGTGATGGAGACAACATATTTTGCTTTACAAATAACCTGCATGGACTACTTCTTGGCTGAGAAACTCCTCTGCCTTGGGCTCAATTGGCTGGGAGGGGAAAAAAAAATCCATATATTATGCACACATTTTTTCAATGTAAATCAAACAATAAAAACCATTCAAACAGCAAATAAAAATGTTTATTTCTCAATGAAAGCTTCATTTTCATTTGTTTAGGTACAATTAATTACGTTATATATTATTTAACTTTTTTGTTAAATATTATTATTTATGTTATATACATATTCTTTTTCATTAATGCTTGAAATCTGGGGTTATTCCAAGACAAGTATGAATACCTAAAATCACAGTACGCTTCACTTATGCATATTTTTTAAAGTGTGCAAAATAATTAATTTACAAATCTCAAGCCGAGTTTCAAATAACACTCAGATCTCGGCCACTCTATTGGCATCCATCTTGCACCTAGACTCGCTAGATGGCTCTTAGATTTTCAGAAAATATATCAACATATTCACCTTCTTCATCACTCGCTCTCAAAAAACCACATCTATCTCTCAAATAACCACATCTATCTCTCAAATAACCACATCTATCTCTCAAATAACCACATCTATCTCTCAAATAACCACATCTATCTCTCAAATAACCACATCTATCTCTCAAATAACCACATCTATCTCTCAAATAACCACATCTATCTCTCAAATAACCACATCTATCTCTCAAATAACCACATCTATCTCTCAAATAACCACATCTATCTCTCAAATAACCACATCTATCTCTCTTATAAAGCTGGCAGTTTGTCTCAGGCTTCTCTCCTCACCAGACAGTTTCTCCTTCAACTGAGTTGGAGAAGGCCATGCTGCCATCCTGACCCTCCAGTTTTGGTGTATATGTTTTAATGTCTATCAACATCTGCAACAGGTCTCCTTGCAGGAAACCTTCATCAATCATTCACATGTTCTGGTAGCAGTGATTTCTGAGGCAATTTGATTCACATGATGAGGTTGCAAACCCCATGTACAACCTCATATAAGTCACCTCGTTTGACATGTCTGAAGGTGCACATGTGCAACCTCATATAAGTCACCTCATTTCACACGTCTGAAGGTGCACATGTTCTATTCTTCCATTGTCTCTGAACTACAGTAAGCAGCTTCTCTTATGTTACTGTATAATATTTCTTTTAAATGTCAGTTTTCAATGGATAATTAATCACAAGCAATAAATGGAAATGTTCGATCTACACTGATTCAGCAGAAAAGATAGTAATTACAGTAAAATTATATAAACTTCATTGTTCTATACAAAACCAACAAACACACCATTTTCTTTTATTTTATCAAAACTACTTAACTATGGTTAAATATTATATAAGTATGCAATCAGCAATTTTATGTGTTGAAATATTCTCTCAATTACAGGGTGACTGTGAAGTATCTTCCTATTTGTAAATGTATATGTCCTCACTTGTATCCGTTGGATATACATGACACAAGTATCAAAACAAGGGGCAATAGCTGGAATTTAACAGATACATTTTTATTTTTATTCCTAGAAACAAAATAAAATTGAATTATAACTAATATTGGGTTGAATGGGTTTGATTATTAGAAATGAATAGCTTCTTCTTCATGTTCAAACTCCTGAGGTAAAACATTTCAATATTCCGTTTTAATATTACCATTTCCCTCACAAATGCATGAAACACAAACAACATAAAACTGTACTCACCAAACCAAGATCCTCTTCCAACATTTCATGAGTGAGGGAGTGCCATCTATCATCATCATATCTATAAATAATATTTTAAAAATACACCTGAAAACATTTTCCCTGGGCAGGACTTTTTAACAATAAACTATTGGCAAGACTATCCTATAACATAACTGTGAAACATGGAGACAACAAATATTGACAACCAAACAGTTAATGACTTTCACAAAAAGAAAATTGTACCTAATGAAATGAAGATGAAGCTTTCATTGTGAAATAAACATTCTTTTATGCTGTTTGAATGGTTTTTATTGTTTGATTTACATTGAAAAAATGTGTGTATGATAAATGGATTTTTTTCCCCTCCCATTTTGCCATGTGCGTAGAATAGAAAGACTGAAATGGCATGGCTAATGAGGAACTGATGCCAATAACCTAACAAGTGTCAGTGGAACAAGAGATGAGAAGGAAATGCTGGTATTGGATCAGACATAAGCTGAGGAATCCTTCTGATAGCATATCAAGGCAGTCCTTCTTCTGGAACCCCTGGGGTAAGATAGGTAGAGAGAAACTGAAAAAAGACAAACATAAAAGGGATAAATCAATCAATCAATCAACTTTAGCTCCCAGAGGAGCATAGGCCTTCAACAAGCACATGCCAAGTCTTCCTGTCCCATGCCAATCGCTCAAGTTCTTTCCATGTTTTCCTCATCATTTTCACCTCTGTCTCCAGTTCTCTTCTCCATGTGTTTTTTGGTCTACCTCTGTATAAAGGGATTAAGAAGACATGGAAATACTCTGAACAGAAAAACTTAGCACGCAATTGTTGAAGGCCCATACTCCTCTGGAAGCTGAAAGGTATGATTTTCTATATTTTGTTCAGTTTCACACGTAATATACGTTTATATTTAGGATACACACATAATTAGCACAGTCAAGATACTACACGTCTGCTGTCAGATTTCACTGCATGCCCTTACATTGTTTAGCTGTGGCTGTTCAGATAGTCCACCAGTTGGAAACAGAACAGGGGGCATGATGAAGCTGTGAATTGCATCTGATGTGCTGCTGGGGGCACTGGAGACTTTGCAGTCATGCTTCACTTTACACTGACATTCACTAAGAAAGCTTTGCATTAAAATAACTGGTGATCTATTTCATCGCCTTCACCTATCAGTTCCTGAATGACCATAAGCCTTCAACAAACGTCTGCCAAGTCTTCCTGTCCTGTGCCATCTGCTCAAGGTCTTCCCATGTCTTCTTCATCCCTTTCATGTCTGTCTCCAATTCTCTTCTCCATGTATTCTTTCAATCAATCAATTCTCGTTAGCTCCCCAAGGAGCAAAGGCCTTCAACAAACACATGCCAAGTCTTCCTGTCCTGTGCCATCCGCTCAAGTTCTTTCCATGTTTTCCTCATCATTTTCACCTCTGTATCCAGTTCTCTTCTCCATGTGTTTGTTGATCTACCTCTGCCTCTCTTTCCCTGTGGATTCCAGAACAAGGACTTCCTTGAAATGCTATCAACAGGTCTCCTCAATGTGTGTCCTATTCATTGCCAGCATCTTCTTCTCAACTCTTGTTCCACTGGCACATGTCTGGTTCTTGTCATCAATTCCACATTTGTGACATTGTCGTACCATTTCAGTCCTTCTATTCTACGCAACCACCCATTTATAAAAGTCTGTAGCTTTTTGGTTGTTGGTTTTGTTGCTCTCCATGTCTCAGAGCCATACAATAGGACTGACTTGACATTTGAATGGAAGATTCTTATTTTCGTGTTGGACTTTACTTCTCTTGTTCTCCATATGTTTCCCAATGTAATGAAAGCTGCTCTTGCTTTTTGTATTCTTATTTTGATATCATTGTCTGTCCCCCCAACTGTCTATATTCATTCATTCATAACCCTCCACTCCCAAAGGAGCATAGGCCTTCAACAAACACATGCCAAGTCCTCCTGTCCCGTGCCATCATCTCAAGTTCTTTCCATGTTCTCCTCATCATTTTCACCTCTGTTTCCAACTCTCTTCTCCATGTACTTCTTGGTCTTCCTCTGCCTCTCTTGCCCTGGGGGTTCCAGAACAAGGACTGCCTTGTAATGCTATCAACAGGTTTCCTCAGTGTGTGTCCTATTCATCGCCATTGTCTTCTTCTCATCTCTTGTTCCACTGGCACTTGTCTAGTTCTTGTCATCAGTTCCACGTTGGTAATTTTGTCATACCATTTTAATCCCTCTATTCTACGCAAGCACCCATTTATGAAAGTCTGTAGCTTTTTGGTTGTTGTCTTTGTTGTTCTCCATGTCTCCGAGCCATACAATAGGACTGACTTCACATTTGAGTTGAAGATTCTTATTTTCGTGTTGGATCCGATTTCTCTTGATCTCCATATATTTCCCAATGCAATGAAAGCTCCTCTTGCCTTTTGTATTCTTATTTTGATATCACTGTCTGTCCCTCCAACTTTGTCTATATTACTGCCAAGATATGTGTATGATTCTACATCTTGAATTGGTGTTTCTTCAAGTTCAACCCTGTTATCATTACCTGCATTTATTCTCATTATTTTTGTCTTTTCCCTGTGTATTTTCAGACCCAATTGCTGTGACCTCTCATCGAGTGTTTTCAATTTGTCCTGCATCTCATTACGGTTATGGGACAGAAGAGCCAAGTCATCAGCAAAATCCAGATCATCCAACTGCTTAGTCAGAGTCCACTGGATTCCATTTCTGTTGTGTGTTGTCGATGATCTCATAACCCAATCTATTGCCAGCAAGAAAAGAAATGGAGACAAGAGGCATCCCTGTCGCACTCCTGTTCTTATCCCAAACGGTTCTGTAAGCTGTCCTTCGTGAAGAACTCTGCATGTCATGTCTTCATATGTTTTCTTTATTAAATTAATGATCTTCAGGGGAACTCCATAATGCCTCATCAATTTCCAAAGTGATTCTCTGTCTACACTGTCAAATGCCTTTTCGTAGTCCACAAATCCGATGTATAGTGGTGAATTCAACTGTCTATATTACTGCCAAGATATGTGTACGATTCTACCTCCTTTAGTAGTGTTTCTTCAAGTTCAACCTTGTTATCATTTCTTGCACTTATTTTCATAATCTTTGTTTTTTCCCTGTGTATTTTCAGGCCCACTTGTCGAGAATTTTCATTTTCTCTTGCATCTGATTATGGTTATGGGACAGAAGAGCCAAGTCATCTGAAAAATCCAGATCATCAAGTTGTTTAGTTAGATTCCACTGGATTCCATTTCTGTTTTCATAACCCAATCTATTGCTAGTAAGAAAAGAAATGGAGTCAGGCATCCCTGTCTCACTCCCGTTCTAATCCTAAATGGTTCCGTAAGTTGTCCTTCATGAAGAACTCTGCATGTCATGTCTTCATAGGTCTTCCTTATTAAGTTAATGATCTTCATGGGAACTCCATAATGCCTCATCAATTTCCAAAGTGATTCTCTATCTACACTGTCAAATGCCTTTTCATAGTCCACGAATCCGATGTATAGCAGTGAATTCCATTCCAGACTTTGTTCAACTATTATTCTCAATGTGGCTATCTGGTCTGTACAGGATCTGTTTTGTTGAAAACCTGCTTGTTCATTTCTCAGTTGCTTGTCTATGGACTCTTTTAATCTCTCAAGGATGACTCTGTTTAATACTTTTCCTGGCACTGATAGTAATATTATTCCTCCATAATGTGTGCACTTGTAAATTTCCCTTCTTAGGCAACTTGACCAGATAACCTTCCCTCCATTCTGCTGGTATTTCCTCTCTCTCCCAGACTTTGCCAAGTAGTTTGTATAATATCTCTGTAGAGGAATCAATATCAGTTTTGATGGCCTCTGCTGGAATTCCATCTGGACCAGCTGCTTTTCCATCTTTCAGAAGCTTTATGGCTTTCTTTATTTCTTCTCTACTTGGTCGTTCACAGCTGATTAGTAGCTCCTCTTCTGCTGGCTGGATGTCTGGGGGATTAGTTGGAGCTGGTCTATTGAGAAGTTCCTCAAAATGTTCTGTCCATCTCTTCATTTGTTCATGTATATTACAAAGCAATTTTCCATTCTTATCTTTTATGAGGCCATTTATTTGCTTATATTTTCCTGTTAGCTTCTTTGTGTTGTTGTACAGGTCCCTCATACTTCCTTTGGCTGCAGCTTCCTCTGCTTCCCTTGCCAACTCTTCAATATACTTCCTCTTGACTCTTTTGATATTTCTTCTTACTTCTTTGTTTGCTTCTTTGTACACTTCATGAGCCTTGGCTTTGGAGCTTCTGGTTTTGCTTCTGTTTAAATCTGCTTTCTTGTTTTTCCTGTCTTCTATCTTCTGGTTTCTGTTGTTATCCATGCTTTGTGCTGATGTTCTCTTTTTCTCAGTACTTCTTCACATCTCGTTCCATATATTTTATACTTGTTGCCAGTGGTCTTCCGTAACTGCTTCATCTTCCAGCTGTTGGAGTACTTGGTATTTGTTGGATACTGTGATTGAAAATGCTTCTTTTATTTCCTGATTTCTTAGATATCCCACATTATACTGTTTCTATAACTATATACTGTTAGAAATTTCTTGAGTTTTAATTTTGTTTTAGCCAACAGAAGATGGTGATCTGATACCCATGTGTTCTTTGGTCAACCAATATTGCCATAAGGATTCCAGGACAAAGACTGCCTGGTAATGATATCAACAGCTTTCCTCAATGTGTGTCCTATCTACTGCCAATATCTTTTTCTCATCTCCTGTTCCACTGGCACATCTCTGGTTCTTGTCATCAGTTATACATTTGTGAGCTTGTCATAGCACTTAAATTCTTCTATTCTACACAAGCACCCATTAGTAAAAGTTTCAAGCTTTTTTGTTGTCGCTTATCTATTTCTTCTTCTTTTCTTCTTTGATCCATAACCGCCAACCGTCAAAGCAGTCAGCGGCCATCACGCCTGGTGGCGTCTTGTAGGGCAGCAACAAAATGATTCCACTTTGCTCGGTCGGCGGCCATCCTTCGTACAGTGCCCCAACTGTGGTTCATTCTTTGCATCTCAGCTTCCACAGTTCTCCGCCAAGTTGTTTTTGGTCGGCCTCTCTTTCGCTTTCCCTCGGGGGTCCATAGCATAGCTGTTCTTGCGATGGTATCAGGGTCCCTTCTGAGGACATGGCCAACCCAACTCCAGCGTCTGCCAGCTATGATGGTGTGCATGTCCTCCTGGTTACTCCGAATAAGTAGTTCTTGGTTGCTGATGGTGTTTGGCCAAAAGATTCGGAGAATTTTCCTTAGGCAGATTGTGTGGAAGGAGGACAGTTTCGACATTTCCTTCTCTGTTACTCTCCAACATTCCGCACCATAGAGAAGCACAGAAAGTACGCAGCTCTCATACAGTCTTAATTTGGTGTTTGTGCTGTACTGGGAAGACTTCCAAATGTTGTTGAGAATAGCAAAGGCTGTTCTCGCTTTATTCATTCTGTTGTTAATGTCCTTGCTTGTTCCGCCGTCAGGTGTTACTATGCTTCCTAGGTAAGTAAATGTGTCTGTCTGTTCTAGCTTATCTATTTACTCCATTAAAATTAATACGGACCCGAGATAAAACTGCTGGCAAAAAATATACTGACTTCATTTAAATCTTCAAACTGTATCATATCATGGGACACTATTCAAAACATGTATGGCAAAAACAGACTATAGACTGTAGTTTACTTACAACCCTGTGTGGGTCCAGAGATCTTTGAGAGGACAAAGAAAGAAGTGCTACAAATCAATGGATGAGGTTGTGCATAGGGCTGGCAACCTCATGATGTAAAATAAATTGCTACAGAACTACTGCTGCATAATAAGTTTGTGCTTTGACGTGGGCTTCCTCAGGGGAGGGGAGGGATATGCAGTGGTGACTCCATGCTCTATAAGGAGATGATGACGATCATGGGATGACCTTCACCTTAAACTGCAGCATATCATATCAAGAAAAACATGATGAAAAGTGTAAAATGACTTACTTAAGATATATCAGCACCTGACCATACTTGTTAACCTCATCATACTCTACGAGAGAGACCAAAACTTCCTGATTCAGCACTTTGCTTTCAAACATGGCAACTGCTCTGCTTGTCCATGACCGAGCTAACTGAAAAGCAGTTTGTTGTTTAAATAGTTGTCTACTTTTGAAAGAAAAGTGAAATGAGAATCAAATATGGTGTTAGGGAAGCAGGATGGGACAAGAGAGTAGGCTCAGCTTGGTAAAACAATATATTAAAAGGAATAGTGAAGAAAAAACAGAATCTGTACCAAATATGGATAGAA
Organism: Oreohelix idahoensis; assembly: GCA_024509875.1. NCBI lineage: Eukaryota > Metazoa > Mollusca > Gastropoda > Stylommatophora > Oreohelicidae > Oreohelix > Oreohelix idahoensis. The sequence continues at coordinate 397,531 of JAMPIV010007135.1, read as the reverse complement.
AATTATTACATTTACATACTACTAAGAAAGTAGAGACGTCAAGTAAAAATTAGAACAAACCAAAAAAGGAATAAGAAAAAAACACCCCCAAAAAAACCTGGTAAACAGTAAAACGACCCCAGCAAATTCATCATTCATAACCCTCCACTCCCAAAGGAGCATAGGCCTTCAACAAACACATGCCAAGTCCTCCTGTCACGTGCCATCATCTCAAGTTCTTTCCATGTTCTCCTCATCATTTTCACCTCTGTTTCCAACTCTCCTCTCCATGTACTTCTTGGTCTTCCTCTGCCTCTCTTGCCCTGGGGGTTCCAGAACAAGGACTGCCTTGTAATGCTATCAACAGGTTTCCTCAGTGTGTGTCCTATCCATCGCCATCGTCTTCTTCTCATCTCTTGTTCCACTGGCACTTGTCTAGTTCTTGTCATCAGTTCCACGTTGGTAACCTTGTCATACCATTTTAATCCCTCTATTCTACGCAAGCACCCATTTATGAAAGTCTGTAGCTTTTTGGTTGTTGTCTTTGTTGTTCTCCATGTCTCAGAGCCATACAATAGGACTGACTTCACATTTGAGTTGAAGATTCTTATTTTCGTGTTGGATCCTATTTCTCTTGATCTCCATATATTTCCCAATGCAATGAAAGCTCCTCTTGCCTTTTGTATTCTTATTTTGATATCGCTGTCTGTCCCTCCAACTTTGTCTATATTACTGCCAAGATATGTGTATGATTCTACATCTTGTATTGGTGTTTCTTCAAGTTCAACCCTGTTATCATTACCTGCATTTATTCTCATTATTTTTGTCTTTTCCCTGTGTATTTTCAGACCCAATTGCTGTGACCTCTCATCGAGTGTTTTCAATTTGTCCTGCATCTGATTACGGTTATGGGACAGAAGAGCCAAGTCATCAGCAAAATCCAGATCATCCAACTGCTTAGTCAGAGTCCACTGGATTCCATTTCTGTTGTGTGTTGTCGATGATCTCATAACCCAATCTATTGCCAGCAAGAAAAGAAATGGAGACAAGAGGCATCCCTGTCGCACTCCTGTTCTTATCCCAAACGGTTCTGTAAGCTGTCCTTCATGAAGAACTCTGCATGTCATGTCTTCATATGTTTTCTTTATTAAATTAATGATCTTCAGGGGAACTCCATAATGCCTCATCAATTTCCAAAGTGATTCTCTGTCTACACTGTCAAATGCCTTTTCGTAGTCCACAAATCCGATGTATAGTGGTGAATTCCATTCCAGACTTTGTTCAACTATTATTCTCAAAGTGGCTATCTGGTCTGTACATGATCTGTTTTGTCGAAAACCTGCTTGTTCATCTCTCAGTTTCTTGTCTATGGACTCTTTTAATCTCTCAAGGATAATCCTGTTTAATACTTTTCCTGGCACTGATAGTAACATTATTCCTCTATAATTTGTGCACTCTTGTAAATTTCCCTTCTTAGGCAACTTAACCAGATATCCTTCCTTCCATTCTGCTGGTATCTCTTCCTTTTCCCAGACTTTACCAAGTAATTTATATAACATCTCTGTAGCCGTGTCGATATCTGCTTTGATGGCCTCTGCTGGAATGCCATCAGGTCCAGACGCTTTTCCATCTCTTAGAAGCTTTATGGCTTTCTTTATTTCTTCCTTCGTTGGTCTTTCACCGTTAATTTGTAGCTCTTCTTCTGCTGGCTGGATGTCCGGCGGGTTTTGTGGAGCTGGTCTATTGAGAAGGTCCCCAAAATATTCTGTCCACCTCTTCATTTGCTCTTGTATATTGCTGAGCAGTTTCCCATTCTTGTCTTTTATGAGGCAACTTGTTTGCTTGTATTTCCCTGTTAGCTTCTTTGTGCTGCTATACAGTTCTCTCATATTTCCTTTGGCTGCAGCATCTTCTGCCTCTCTTGCCAACTCCTCAATATACTTCCTCTTGTCTCTTTTGATACTTCTTTTTACTTCTTTGTTTGCTTCTGTGTACACTTCTTGAGCCTTGGCTTTGGAACTTCTGGTTTTGCTTGTGTTTAACTCTGCTTTCTTGTTTTTTCTGTCTTTTATCTTATTGATGGTTTCTGTTGTTATCCATGCTTTTTGTTGTCTTTCCCTTTTCCCCAGTATTTCTTCACATGTCTCCTTCCATACCGTTTTGACCTGCTGCCAATAGTCTTCTGTATTCTCTACATCTTCCAGCTGTTGGAGCACTTGGAATTTGTTGGATACTGTGACCGCAAATTTGTCTCTTGTTTCTTGATTTCTTAGCTGTCCTACATTAAACTGTTGTCTATAATTTTGCATTGTTGCATATCTCTTGAGTTTCATTTTTACTTTGGCTATCAGAAGATGGTGATCTGATGCCACATCTGCTCCTCTATATACCTTTACATCCTGCAATGATGATCTAAACTTCTTGTTTATGCATATATGATCAATCTGATTTTCTGTTCTATGGTCTGGTGATATCCATGTTGCCTTGTGTATTCTCTTATGTGGAAACATGCTTCCTCCTATAGCCAGTTGATTTGAAGCACAGAAGTTTGCGAATAGTTCTCCATTTTCATTCATTACTCCTAGCCCATGTTTTCCCATGACTTCTTCAAATCCGGTGTTGACTGTACCTATCTTTGCATTCATGTCACCCATCAAAATTGTGATGTCTCTTCTTTTTACTTTATCCATAATTTCCTGTAGTTTAGTATAAAATGCTTCTTTCACAGACTCTTCTTTGTCATTAGTTGGTGCATAACATTGGATGACATTTACATGAATTTTCTTTTTAGCTGTTTTGAAAGTAGCTGTTATTATTCTGGGTCCAACAGCTTCCCATTCAATGAGTGCTTTCTGTGCTTCTTTAGATAACATAAGAGCTACCCCTTCACTGTGGTGTGAACTTTCGTCTTCATGTCCTGAGGACAGCACCAATTCACCTGTGATGAGTTTCTTCCTGTCTACCCCCTTCCACTTTGTTTCACACATTCCCAGAACCTCGATTTTGTATTCCCTCATTTCTGCTGCTACTTGCGCCACTTTCCCTTGTTCGTTTAATGTCCGAACATTCCAGGTGCCAAATCTGGAAGTTCTCCTAGAAGAAAGAAGGTTAGTCAGCAACACAGACTCCTTTCGGCTTTCTCTGTGTTGCATCATACGCCTCCCCGCGAGAGGACCTTCCCCTGTCTTGGATGGCTGTGTTTTATTTCCTTTATTTGACTTGTCCATATTTGTTGAAGTTTTTTGTGGTTTAAATTTTTTACAGGATGGGGTAACCGGCCCCATGCCCAACCCTCCTTAGTCGCCTTCTACGACATGCCTGGCAGGGGACAGTGTTACTATTCTTTGCTCCCCTTTCGGGCCCCGGTAACACACGGGTGATGAAACCCAAATGCTACCATAATGACAGAAAGTGAAATTTAATAATTAGTGAAAAAATTATATGAAAGAATCAATGTCACAAAGTCTCAAGACAAATAGAAAATAAAGAAATAATAGATTTACCATGAGGAACGGGAATCAAACAGAACCAAGCATCAAAGTAATTTTAACTAATAACACTTCAAGTAAGTCAGCAGGAATGAAACAATAATTACAGAATGCCCATACAAAGGTCATGGTGAATTTCAGCTGAATTGTTAGACAGGCTTAACAGCAAACGTTATGTTTCGTGTCATACATTTAGTTTCTATAACTTCATTCCTCGCCACGTTTAGTTCCCAGAGATTTCTGAGGAGACATAGAAAGAACAGAACTCCTGCTCACTCAGGCATGTTGTCAGAGGTGACTAACATGAGGTTGTGCATAGAGCTCTGGCAACCTCATCATGACAAGCAAACTGTTACAGTAACCACTGCTACAATAGCATGTGCTCTACTGTAAGCTTGCTCAAGGGAGCTATCCGCAGTGGTGGATTCATGCTCTATAAGGAGCAAACATGATGATAATGATGATGATTATGGACTTAATTTCTTGGTGCTTCATATCAGCTCAACCAGTGGTTTTCAACATGGGCATATGGACCCCAGAGGGTCACGCCATATTTCCAGGGGGCTATAGTAAGATGGTAAAGTACCTCTTTACACCTAACAGTGACATTGGGGGGGGAATGGACGGACACAGAGGTAAATGAGGCTCTAAAGGGGGCCATAAGCAAAAAGGGTTGAGAACCCATGAGTTCTACCATAATGGGGGAAAAAAAAGAAAACACTGTAATCTTACTGGTCTGATGCCTGCAATGCCCAGCTGCACAACTTGAGGTGGAATGTAGTCAAACAGTTTACGGTTGATATTCTTAACACTCGACATGTCAATAATCTCCGTGTAGCCCAGGTCAATGTAGAATACATCCACTTTATCACCATCCCTAAAACAGCAAAATTCTAACGTGAGGTGCAAGCCATAAAACATTTCTGTTTAAATTATGATTGAAACATGTAGTGTCCTGTGTGCATTTACTGAACACAATTAGTGCACATTGAAAGCTACTGAGAAAATTACTGTCCTAAAAGAAACCAGTGCCCAAATGAAGCTTATTATTCATGTTAGAAAAAAACAATCCAATGTCTTTAGACAGGTGATGAAGGTAAGATGGAATGTACTGTGGCAACTGGGAAGACCGAAGGAAAAAGAGACAGAACGATAATGAGAGAAAATGCTGGAGAGTCTGACATCATGACGTGGAAAGAAGTCAACAACAGAACTGATAAACAATACTGGAGACATGAAGGTGTGGAGAGACATGATCACCTTATCCCCCTGGCATGGTGCTTGAAGAAGAGAAAATGATATTAGACTGTCTTATAGAGGAGACAAAGCAAGAATAAGATGACTACTGCCTCCAGCAAGTCATAAGAGGCAACTAATATGAGGTTGTGCTTGGGGCTGCCAACCTCATCAGGTCAAACAAATAGATACAAAAACCCCATTGTTCCCCATCTCAAATACACAATCACCATAGTAACTGTTTCTTATATTACTAACAAAATGACAACTGTTTCCCATAAGTTACCACAATAACTGTCCCACTTCTTACATATGAAACTGTTACAGCAACTGATACAAAATCATTATCGTACTGACACCCAATCTCAAATATACAATTACCACAGTAACTATTTCCCCAACTCATGAAGAAGTACTAGAGTAATTATTCCCTTCACAAATACAAAACAGTTATAGCTACAGTCCTCTCACCTCAAAGATTTACAAAAATCCATTAAAACCAAGAAGCTAGACTTTCATAAATGGGTGCCTACATAGAACACAATTCAAGTAGTATAATAAGATGACCAATGTGAAAGTTATGACAAGAACCAGGTACCATTAGAACAGGAGATGAGAAGAAGTTGCTGGTGATGGATATGATCTGAAGAACCCTGTTGATAGCATTACCAGGCAGTTCTAGGTCTGGAATTCCCAAGGTAACAGAGGTAAAGGGATATCTGAAAAAATGCATGGAAAAGAAAAGTAAAGACAGAAATAAAAGGGATGAAAAAGATATGGAAAGATCTTCAGTAGATGGCACAGGACAGGAGGACCCAGAATAAATTTGTTGAAGGCCTATGCTTCTTGAGGACCTAAGCGTAACGATGATGATGATGTTGATGATGATGATGACCATGAAAGCAAAAATGTTGAAGTAAAAACTGGAACAGCTGTGCCCAATGATACATATAAAACTGTTCCCCATCTAAGATGCAAATTAGGAAGTCCCTTACACTCTCGACACTTTTGCTCTGTTCCAGTGCAAGTCTGTATTACTCTCAGCATCATACACCACAGTGATCTGGGCTTGTCCTGTGTCGGCCACCATGACGCTATTCCCTTGTGCAAGAGTGTCTGTGCTGACACTGTCCTTTCTTCCTGTCTTATTGTAAAACTTGTCAAGTGTCTCTTGGTACTCCTCAAATTCCTGAAAATCTGCATCTAAAGGTCAGAGAGAATGTCAATATACCTGTAGTGTTTAAGGGCAGGAAATTAAAAGGTAAAGTTAGTCCTATAGTACAACAAGGTCTTCATCAGAATGAAACAAGATAATTTCCTATTACTCGTGCTGTTTTGCTCCGCAGTGAATATGTGTAGTTATGTCTTGTTTCATAGCAGTTAGGGTTAGGTTTAGGGTTAGTATTAGGGTTAACACTAACCCTAACCCAAACCCTAATCCTAACCCTAACATCTACGAAAAAACACATAACTACACATATTCCCTGCAGAGCAAAAAAGCACGAGTAATAGAAAATTACCAGATAATCTTAGTCCCATAGCAGATACTGCCTTAGGGGAGTAAAGTGTTAGAGACTTCACTATATTTGGTGGTGTGACCAGGTCCCTTCCGTGTTGCCTTTTCCTACCCTAACTCAAGAGCAGAGGCAGGTACCCATTTACAGCTGGGTAGACTGGATCGTGACATTATCATGTTTTTAAGCCGGTACCTTTGCCAAGAGAGACCAGTGCTCTAACCACTATGCCAAATGAATGCTATTAGGGCAGGAGCTACCATGAAATGCTATCTTCATAAATAATTGCTGGATAGCCCCGTGTGGTTCCTGGTGGTCTTTTATGTGCGAAAGAAAGATTACGACTACTGTTACCTCAGGCACTACGTACAAGGTGACTAATATGAGGCTGTGTATGGTGTTGCCAACGTCATCATGTAAAATAAATTGTTACAGAAACCACAGCTGTAAGATCATGCAAATGTGTTATGTAGGCTTCCTGCAAGGGGGACCAGCTGTAGTGGTAGCTCCATGTTCCATAGGGAGCGAAAATAACAATGATGCATTTAACCTTCAACAATAACAGTTAAACCTACAACAATAACAGTTAAACCTACAACAATAACAGTTAAACCTACAACAATAACAGTTAAACTTACAACAATAACAGTTAAACCTACAACAATAACAGTTAAACCTACAACAATAACAGTTATGTATAACAAAGCATTTTATGGTGCAATGCTGCTGGTTGCCACAGAAATTGCGCCAGTGTTGGATTTCCCTGCTACATTTAAACTTCAACTGACAGACTGGTTAGAGCTCTGGTCTTTCATGACAAAGGTGCTGGGTTCGAATCACGTTACCGACATGCTCCAGTCTACTCAGCTGTAAATGGGTACCTGACTCTGCTCTTTGAGTTAGGGAAGGAAAAAGCAGCGAGGAAAGGAACTGGTTACCCCACCTCTCGATGCTAGACCTAGTATGGTGAAGTCTCTAACACTTCACTCCTCTACAGAAGTATCTGCTATGGGACTACCTTTACTTAAATTCAGTCAAGGATTTTTATTGTTCAGTTACAAGCACTAAATTATGAATTTTTACACAATTAAATTCCTTATATTTATTCTGACAGTAAAAATGTGCAAGTTGCTTATAATCCATATAACCTGCGATAGTACAGTTTAAACAATGGCTAAAACCTACCTGTTCCTATCCTCATCCAAAAACTGCTCGGGTCTATGACATGGGTTACATGCCCTTTGTGCAGAATCAATGAAGTATCCATTGGTGAAAGAAGTCTGTCAAATTTGAAGAAAATTTTTATTTAGACAATGGGGTAAAAATGTCTCAGTATTATTAGTACAACAGTTATACAGCTTTAGAAAAGTGAGCAAGTCACCCATCAACAAATGATGGGAAATAATTAAGCTGTGCTCATTTTGTTGCATGTCTTGATGACGGTGCTAATTCTCCTATGGTCATTCCATTTACTTCCATTCCATTACAGCTTTACTGGATCTTTTTAGTCAAACTGATCATGACTCATGGTCAGTGCACTACACAAAAATTTAAAGGCCTGCGTGCTCTTTTAATAGGTACTGAATTTAGAATTCATGGTGCAGAGCGAGCAGTTTCCATATTTTCCCAAAAAGTGGGCAGGATTTTTTCACTGTTCTTTACAGTAATGGTTGTTCGTCCATCACGGGTGATGAAGACCACTCTGTTCATCCAATTATTTAAGAATATGTTAGGTTAGTCTATGGGTACGAAGGTGACTGAAGAGCCCGATGCGGGCCTGGAAAGATCTTGGACAGTGTGGGCAGGGAATGTTTGCTTCATGTGAAGGTTTTATTTCACGGTCCTTTCTAGCTTGTCTCCGCTGTTCCGCTGCTGCTCTTCTGGATGATTCACATGCTGCTGCACCTTTACGAAGAGATGTGCGCCAAGCAGTTTGGTCTTGCGCAGCAGCTTCCCATGTGTCTGGGTTTATGTCAAAGGTTTTTAATGACGTCTTTAACGTGTCTTTGAAGCGCTTCTTTTGGCCACCATGGGAGCGTTTACCCTTCTGCATCTCACCATAAAAGAGTATCTTTGGCAGTCGATGGTCTGGCATGCGGACTACATGACCTGCCCAGCGAATTTGTGACTGCATCAGAATAGTATCAATACTAGGGATACCAGCTCTGTCAAGAACGGCGGTATCCGGGATCTTGTCTTGCCATTTGATGTTCATTATCTTCCTGAGACAGACTGTATGGAAGTGGTTTAGCTTCTTTACGTGGCGCCTGTATACAGTCCATGTTTCACATGCATATAGCAGCACTGGAAGCACCGCAGCTCTGTACACCTTCAGCTTTGTCTGTAGACTAATGCCACTTCGATGCCAAACGTTGGTGTATAGTCTGCCAAATGTGCTGCTGGCTTTGGAGATCCTGGTGTTCACCTCATCATCAATGACAATGTTCTGGGATAGTGTGCTACCAAGGTATGTGAATCTGTTCACAACATTCAGTTTCTCACCATTAACCTTGATGACTGGCTCAGTATAAACTGTGCCAGGAGCTGGTTGGTACATGATTTCTGTTTTCTTCGTGTTGATGGTAAGCCCAAAGTTGGCGCAGGCTTCGGAGAATCTATCCACACTATGCTGCAGATCAGCCTCTGAGCCAGCATTGAGGGCACAATCATCAGCAAACAGAAGATCTCTGATGGTGTGTGATTTGACCTTGGTTTTTGCTTGAAGCCTCCTAACGTTAAACAATTTTCCATCAATTCGATAACTAATGTCGATTCCTGTGTCCCCGTCTCTAAAAGCATCAGTCAGCATAGCAGAAAACATGATACTGAACAGAGTCGGTGCAAGTACGCACCCTTGTTTAACTCCATTTGAGACGGGGAAAGGCTCTGATAGCTCACCGTTTTCCTGAACTCTAGCCTGCATTCCATCATGCAGTTGCTGCACTACTGTGATAAATTTCTTTGGGCAGCCGTATTTTGCCATGATCTTCCATAGACCCTCTCTACTGACCGTGTCGAACGCCTTTGTCAAGTCGATGAAAGCTGTGTACAGGTCACAGTGCTGTTCTTGGCATTTTTCTTGTAGCTGTCTTGCAGCGAACACCATATCTGTGGTTCCACGTTCTTTCCGGAATCCACACTGACTTTCAGGTAAAAGACCTTTGTCAAGATGAGCCGTAAGGCGATTCAAAAGAATTCTGGTGAATACAGTACATCCCACTTGGACAATGAATATATTGGGGATGCAGTTTAATTTTGTCATTAATATTAAGGTTCTGCAAAGTCTCAAACTATAGATATTTGTTATCCTTTTACTGATATAAATCTTTTATTTTGCTTTGCTATTATATTCGAGTTTCACTGACCACTGCTGTTTCAGTTCTTTCCTACATCAAGTTCTATTTTCTAAATGCATTTTTAGTATTCCCTTTGTGTTTCTTATGTCTGTCTTTTTGTGTTGTCAGCCCCTCTATTTGTTTTGTTTGCCTTCTACATGACCGTTGCTGTTTTGTGCAGCTGTTGGGGGCATTTTCCAATCATGATTTCCCTTTTTAGTACTGATATAACTAACAGTTCCATGCATATGGTAATTGGTTGAAAGGGGCATGCTATGACGGAAAGTAGCAAACATGTAACTATAAAAATAAATTTCCCTTACTGCTCCCTATGGAACACAGCCACTTCTGCTCCCTAGCTGGCTCCCTTGCAGGAAGACTGCCCTAAAGCACATGCTCCAGCAGCAGTGGTTTTTGTTGCAATTTAATTTATATTAGGTGGCCACCAACACACTCCAACCTCTTACATGTCTGAGGGGGCAGTAGTCCTGTTATTTGTCTGCCTCCTTAGAGACCCCCGGGAATTACAGGGCAATTAATTTATTGCTCCACTGTAAAACTGGCAAAACACCATTTTGTCTTTTACTCAACAGAATATTCCTCTTTCATTTCTAAGGACTATGGGCCACATGTACATTTGGTCCTCTTGCAAGAAAGCCAGTGCCTACTAATTCACATACACTTGCAGTGTGTTTTCTGCAGTAATTAGCTTTACATGATGATGGTGATAGATCAAAACAACCTTCATGGAACCCAGCCTTGAATTTTTTTTAACGAACAGACGAAAATTGTCTGTACACACCCTTAGTCTTTCGTGAAACACTGGTTGGAAACCTGCACTTTAAGTAGGCTAATACTTTCACAATCACTGAGTATATGTGCGATCCCATTCCGTTTGTTTTAAATGCAATCTAATGGACGGCCTCCTATTTTTCCGTTCTAGACGACTAGTGCAGTCAGAATACCCTTATAGAACAAGAGATGTTGGTAAATCGCTTACATTAGATCAAACATCAAAATCTATGCAGCCTACGTTTTTTTATTTTATGTAGGTAGGCTATGTTCTTTCAGATTCCACTTTAACAGTTAGGCCTAACTCACTTCTACCTCGCTGAACTGAGCGTTTAAACGACAGAAACTTGCATATCTTCGTCCTTTACTCCTTCATCAAGCAAATAATTTGGATATATCAAGAAAGTTCATGGCTGCGACTTGTAAATGGTAACAAATTAGTAAACTGTACAATGCTTTCGGTTTGTATACCTTAATTTAATCCATAAATTCTTTGAATTTACTCATCAACCACGGGAAGTTCCAACAACTATTGTTTCCGCTTCTCAATTGATTCAGAGTTATCTCCTCTCTTTTTAATTTTTTTTTTTTTTTTTTAAATTTGATGAAGAAAAATATCCTGTTCAACATCCGATAGGGTATAATTTGGATATATATAATGTAGTAAATCCAAGATAATAAATCTGATTTTCGATATCTAAATGTATTATATTCTTTCCACTCAGCTCAAATACAGTAAATCAAAACTGTAAGATTGTGTGAATCTATGAAATAACAAACAAACGACCAAACAATTAAAATAAAAAACAAACAAAAAAAGGAAAGTCTCTCATAACTGCCTGTTTTTATAAAGGTGAAAAGGGGTGAGAAAGCCATGGGGTGTCCGGAATGACACCCAATCCATCAATTATCTGTCATCATCCATATGATCACCCCATCAGACAAACCCGTATCCTCACACCAGCAGTGATCCTTATATATCAACTAGAGCAAAAGCCCGCCATAAGACGAGAATTAAATCCAAAAGCACCAATACTTAGCGGCAATTTTACTCATTCAAATACTTGTGGAGAAATAATGTTTGGTGTGAACATCCGATTGTGCATCAGAAGAATACCGGTACCTTGATTTTCTGATGTTTTAATTTCTACTTTTGCATTGTTGTGATTTCTTGATCGAGACAATGCGACGTACAATTGTCCGTGAGAGAAAACTGGCCCAATAAAGAAAATTTGTTAAACTCTAAGTGATTATTAAACCTGTTGATCTATAACTCTACGGCTATAGTTGGATTAATCACTATTGAGTGAATTGTATGTCTACAACCATTATCCTGCACCCGTATGGCTCATATTGTGTTAATAACCCAAACATTTAACAAACTACCACGCTGAAATGTTCACGTACCGTACACCAAAACTCGCATGTCACAATTAGTTACCCAACTGTACAACGCCAACACTATGCTAAAGTTCTCTCGTACATAATGTCATGGATTCTGTTATGTTTTTAGAACCACTGTAATTGTTTTGTCTACATCAGTCAACTGCATTATTGCATTTGACAGCTACATTGAACTTTCCATGAGCGGTTTTGAAAGTTCTAGTTGTACCAACTGACCTAACTGTATTGTTTTAATTTTAATCGGTTGGAATATTTGTTGTCGTTTATTTCTTTACTAAATTAATTTCTATTATTTATTTAGAAACTTCCATTAGTCTAATTCTACATCAACGCTACGCGGCCACATGCTTGCTGTTGTGGCTACTTAAAAAAAAAAAATAATGTTACCGTAGCAGTACTTGGCTTGACGGAAGAAGATGACGAGATAGTTTTGACATCGGCAAACGATATAGTGTGACAGTATTGTCTCCCCTGTTCCGCAGTGGTGGTCAAATGATGAGAGTATTCAAAGGTATCAATCTTCGCTCAAGACTACTATAGAAAGATATAAAAATAGAAGAATGATGCTTCTATTGAAGGGAGCCTCACAGGAATTTAAAGAAAAGCAAGCACAACAACTGAGATCATCTAAGCTGTCATGAACTTATTATGATCCGGTCCCTTTTGTGAGGTATATATTTTCATTCGTATTACTGAGCCCTCAGCTAAAGGTGATTTAGCAGTTATTAATTTTATAGCTTTCTATGTTTATGTATATAAAACAGTAATATTCATAAGGATGCAGACCTACAATTCACTCAAGAATGATCAGTTCAACTATTGCTTTAAAGTTACAGATAAACATGTTTATTAATCACTTATATACTACTGGACAAAAGTTAAGGGCCGCCATTCAGTTTAGACAAGGTTTATATAATTCTTCGTTGAGCAGGGTCGATTTTCCAAATGTCCGGTAGCTTGTAATCTCTCAAGAAGTCTCTGAATGGTAGAGTGGGACACTGCTAAACGCCTTGTAACATGACGAACAGATTGACCGTCCTGAATCCATGCCATGGCTCGACCACGGTCTACAGTGCTGAGACTTCTCCTTGGTGGCATGGCTAATGCAGTGATCATTTCGACCACTTGTCATACTGATTTATTGCATACCAACGGTGAGCACTCTTTACCGATGATCATTTTCCCCGTGCATTCAAATTCAACTCACTTTTTTACCTTTTGAACTAGTGGGGCGTGTTGCAAAAACCACGAGTTTTTGCAGCAACAATGGCAATTTTCACGTGCGGGTTAAAGTGACCCAGTTTTTTGACATTTAAAAAAAAATTAACCTTGTGCACACAGAAATGTAAACACATTTCTCTGAGCTCAGTTTTAATGACATTTTCACTTGTCTTTACAGTTTGCCAATCAGTTATATAAACCTTGTCTAAACTGAATGGCGGCCCTTAACTTTTGTCCAGTAGTATAGTTTAACAAGGTACAATAAATAAAAAAAAATTTTGTAAAAATAAACCGATGATATTGAACATCATCAGATGATTTAAATGGTTGCGGAACGTATGAAAATTTTGGAAATGTCCATTGGTTGTGATGTTACTTAGCTTCTAGTGTGGGATCAATTGACGTCTACTTCAGCCACTGTTGGTTTCCACCAGTGCCTTGGACTGTACTTCTCTACAATAGTCAGGTCTGGTGGCTGTAGCACGTCTCATGCATCAAGGCTGAGGTAACTACAGTGTTGTCAAGCGTCTTCAATACCTGTCTTATCGTGGTGTCTAGCGTCGACTGCTGATAACTTGAACCACAAACGTACCACAAACCAAGAGAAAAACGAATGCTTCTTTTCAGTAATGAGTCACATATATGAGTATCAGGTGACCTCCGCTTCCACCCACCACTTCCATCTTCCTCAGAATATTTTGGTTTAGTTTCGCTTTAAGGACTATCTTCACTGCACACGGACGTCTTCAGTGCTCCGATCTCCTCCCTTTGATCACACAAGGAAGATCTCAGCACAGTGCACGAACTCCGTAGCACTGGCAAGACACCAATGTATGTATATCAGAATCACACATTCTATAAATATTTTTGTGGTGGGTAGGTTTATTATTTTTAAATTTTGCCTACTCTTTACAATTTCCCACTGCCGAGGGATATTTAACTTGTGCAACTTGCACACGGGACCTCCTATTTTTTTCCCCGTATCTGAGAAGGCTAGGCATCCGATATCACTACCCAGGAGACAAGGGGGAGTATGACATCATTAAGACCACTGGTTCTGAAAAAAACATTTCCATAAATTATATTCCTTTTACTGGGAATCGAACCCAGTACCTTGAGAATTCAAGGCGGAGCCTTAGCTCTTAGCCACTCCGACCCTCAGAATATTTTATTCTCCCTGAGTGTTACGTTTAACCCAGTGATGAAAGTGATTTTGGGTAGCAGAAAACAACAATTGCACTGTATCTCTCTCTCTCTCTCTCTCTCTCTCTCTCTCTCTCTCTCTGTCTCTCTCAGACAAAAACTACAAAACTCGCAGAAAACAACACTTCAGCTCTACATTGGAACATCACTAATTGAAAACGTAAATGAACATAAAACTCTAGGTCTAACTGTTGACCAGCACCTAAGTTGGAACTCACATGTAAGTGCACTCACAAAGCTAACGGCACAAAAAGTTTACCAATTAGCCAAAATCAAACACTTCCTGGATGAGGGGGCAAGGAAAATGTTCTACACATCTCACATACAAACATACCTAGACTATTGTTCCACAATCTGGGATGGTTGTTCCATATCCAACACAAAAAGGCTTCATTCACTTCAAAAACGTGCAGTGCGCCTAGTTGCTGATAAACACCAAACACATTGTACAGATTTATATAACTATCTTAAAATATTACCCCTTAGAAAGCGCTTCCTATTTAACAAAGCTAAATTCGCTCACAAAATCTTGTCACAGAATGCTCCAACGTATCTGTGGCCTCTTTTAAAATTCAATGAAAAAACGTAGTAACCGCTTAAACCAGTTACAGGTACCCAAGCCCAGGCTAGATTTGTTCAAGAAGAGCTTGGCTTACTCAGCTGCTCATCTTTGGAACAATCTTCCACATGATCTTAAAAACATGCACAGTCCCTACTCATATAATCGTAGACTGTTCAAATACATTATGAGTGCTAATTATATGCCGCCCTAAGGGATTATATTTCGAATTATTATCTAATATACTGTATGGAGGGTCTAATGATCTAGTTTTTCATTTTTATATATCTTACTTCTTAATTGTAATCAAATACTGTAAATGTATGCTTTTATACTACTTATAATGTTGCATCGCCATTAAACTAACACCTTAAGTATGGAGAATGTCTGAATAACTAGCAATAAAAGATGAGTAAGAGGAAGGGCAAAATGTAAGACGGGCCTATATGCACGATTCTTATCTATCAGTCAATACCCTTTACCTCCCTAAGGAGCATAGGTCATAAAGCTGGATCTCGTATAGTGGAGGCGTAAACAATTCACTCCCTGTGGCAGTATCTGCTTGGGACTCAAAGCTGCTCACCCGTGGGAACATTTTTCGCATGTGCTGACAACACACTAAGTCCCAGGTCATTCAGCAGCGGATTCCCAAAATGTCACGAGTTCTTATTATATACCACCATAATCTATCTATCTATCTATCTATCTATCTATCTATCTATCTATCTATCTATCTATCTATCTATCTATCTATCTATCTATCTATCTATCTATCTATCTATCTATCTATCTATCTATCTATCTATCTATCTATCTATCTATCTATCTATCTATCTATCTATTAATGTTTATTTTTATTTATTTTATTTTTACATTCATTATTATTATTATTATTATTTTTTAATGTTAAAAACGTACTTTAATTATGATGATTATTGCAAATGTAACATTACTTTTATAATGATAAATGCCTTAATTATGCTTATAGTAAATGTGAGGATGAAAGGATATAGTATATATATGTGTGTGTGTATGTGTGTGTGTGTGTGTGTGTGTGTGTGTGTGTGTGTGTGTGTGTGTGTGTGTGTGTGTGTGTGTGTGACGAAATCATTTGTGTACCTTTTCATAACTTTCGTTCTCTCCTGCACTATCCATTTATTTCTTCATTTTCCTCACCGAGAGTCCTATTATTTGGCATATTTTGTGCCCTACATTTTTGCTCTAACCACTCCCTAGACTTGTTTACGTTTCACCATGCAAATCGTAGTATTACAAGGCTAATTAGACAGGTCAGCGGATAACTCATTTATCACGTAAGTCGTCTAACCACCTTTGATAGAGACGGTAATTGTTAACCCAAGGTGGTGTCGTACGATCGACGAAAAGCAAGCCAGATTGGCTGTCTAAGAAATCCGTCTGGGAGATGTACGCAGTACATGTGATAATATGTAATCACTTCCGCTGGGCCATCTCTGTAGCTTCTTCTTCTTCTTCTTGCGATCGCATCTTTGATGATTACACCGTCAGACGAGTTCTCATGATGAATTCGACTGTTGTTTGAAGTTCCTCTTTAACTCCATATAGCTTTGAGTTTAGTGTTGAGTCATTGGGCCAGTATATCTTTCTTAACTGGTCATACAGAGGACAGTCCTGTAGAACATGCTCAGCAGTTTGTTCGTTTAATCCACATGTGCACAGTGGTGAAGCAGACAATCGTAGCTTGTGCATGTGTTTATTCAGTTTGTTATGCCCTGTCCTGAGTCGAAAAATAGTTATCTGTCCCTGCCGGTCGAGAGTGTGATAGTCGTCTTTGGGTTGGTTCTGTTCTCTTCTGATAGTCTGGATAGCTCTCTTTTTCTCAAAGTATGTGACTTCATTATCTTCTTGTTCACATTCTCCTCCCTTTTTTGCAAGTTTATCTGCCTTTTCATTTCCGGGTACACCACAATGAGATGGTACCCACTGAAGTATGGTTCTCTTTTTGGCAGCTACCTTGTTTAGTTCATTTCTCAGATGCGGGAGTTTACCACCCTTGAGAGCTTGCAGGACAGACAGTGCATCTGTGAGGATGACTACCTGGTGGCAGTCAGAGTTGGTGTTATAAATCATATTTGCAGCTTGCTCTAGAGCTTGAACCTCAGCTGTATAGTTGGAACAGAATTTACCAGTGGGAATGTGCCTAGTCTCATAGTGGTTGTCAGGATATGAGATAAAGATACCGGCACCTCCATTCCTAACAGCATTAGTTGCTGATCCATCTGTATAGGCATGTATCCATGATTGATCGGGATAGCTTTCTTGGATCATACTCAATGTAGCAGTTCGTTTTTGCAGATCATTATACTCACATCCACTTGTGAGACCACTGACTGATGTATTAATTTGGAGGGCACTGCTGGCCTGCTCCCATGGTACAGGGTATAGGGTGGGCTTCAGTGGTGTTGTCTTCATGGATAGGTCTTCTTGATGCTGTCTTATAAGTCTTTTCCCCCGATGCACAAAGCTGCTACGCTTTAGACGTCCCAATGCCAGATCATCTAGTCTTGCCTTCATTGGGTGCATTGGCATACTGTTGTACTTTTCCATCTGGATCATGGTTTTTGTGTCTCTTCTATGGGACAATGTCTGTAATCCAGCAACCTTCTGCATCTCTGTTATTGGTGTAGTTTTCATGGCTCCTGTAATGAGCCTGAGAGCTTGATTTTGCACCTTGTCCAAAGACTGCAGATGTGAGTTAGCAGCTGATGACCATGCTGCTGAGCTAAACTCTAAGTGTGGTCTTATTACTCCATTATAAATCTTCTTTAGATTTCGTTCATTTGCTCCCCAGTTGGTACCTGCTAATTTTCTGAGTATGCCTAGTCGTCTTCGGGCCTTTCCTTCTGCATTTTCAATATGCTTATTCCATGTAAGCCTTTGGTCAAATGTCACCCCAAGATAGGTGGGGTAGCTTTCTTCCTTGATCACGGTTGTCCCTAGGTGTATGTTAGCTGATTTGTCCTTGGGGGCGAGGGAGAACAGTGTTGTGGAGGTTTTGTCTGTGTTTATTGTGATAAGCCATTTCTCTGCCCATGACACTAGCATGTCTGCTGCCCGCTGCATTCTATAATTTGCTGTGGTGACATTTTCATCAGCGCACCAGAGTACTAGGTCATCTGCATATAAGGCAGCTTTAACTCCTGCAGGGAGATCTTTCACCAGGTCATTGATGTAAACAAGGAAGAGTGTTGGGGAAATTACTCCTCCTTGAGGTACCCCCTGATGGAGCAACACTTTTCTGCTCTGCAGACCGTCAAGAGTGACTCTAGTTCTCCTGTTATGCAAGTATGACTGGATCCATTTCATCATGTTGCCTTGGATTCCACTTCTCCTAAGTTTTGCAATGAGGCCATCTTTCCACACCTTGTCAAAGGCCTGCTTGAAGTCGACCCAGATCGTTAGGACCTTTTTCTTCTCCTGGAAGGCATCTTCTATTGCTTGAGACAAGTAAGTAACTTGGTCTTCTATACTGTAGCATTCTCTAAATCCAGCTTGTTCCGGCACCAGGATCTGCTCAGACTCTAAATACCATTTCAATCTGTGGTTGACTATTCGCTCCATAGTCTTCCCAACACAGCTTGTGAGACTGATTGGCCGGTAACTTGCAGCCTCGGTCTTACATTTCCCTTTCTTTAGTATGGGTATTGTGATGGCTTCTCTCCATACTTGGGGTACCGTTCCTTTCAACCAGCTGTGGTTGAATATCTCAAGCAGTTTTGTCTTTGCTGCTGAGCTCAGATTTACTAGCATTTCGTTGCTGATTTTGTCTGGGCCGGGTGACTTTTGAAACTTAAGCTTGGAAATAGCCTTCTGTAGTTCTCCTAGTGTGATGGGTTCCCTCATTGGGGCAGGAGTATCTGTCTGTCCCATGGTTGCCAGTATTTCTTTTCTTATCTCTCTCTGATGATCTATGTTAATGGGTAAGTTGCTTTCTGAACTGTATCTTCTAGCAAACAAGTCTGCAGCTTGTTTTCCTCTGAAAAGTTTGCCACCTTCATCCAATGTGATAGTCTGCCTAGGTGAGGAACGCTCTTCATTTAGAGACTTGACTAATCTCCAAAGTTTCCTGCCGTCTTTCTCAAGGTTCAGCGATGCCGTTTTAGTTCTCCAGCTTTTCCGTTTTTCTTCTAGCTTTGTTCTCTGAAACTCTGCTACAGCCTTTTTCCATTTGTTGTGAGTTTCAAGTGAAGGCTGAGACTCTGCGTCCTTTCTAGCCCTGTCCATAGCTTCCTGACGTTCTTGGAGTGTGCTGGACCAGTATGGTATGTAGTTACGCCGGCATCCTTTGGGAATGGTTTCTTTTGCAGCTTGTAGTATGCATCTGTTGAAGTCTTTTACCACTTCATTAATGTCTCTGTTCTGTACCTTGAGGGTAGACAGCAGCGTGTTCACCTGATGCCTGAATAAACCCCAGTTGGCTTTTTTGTAGTTCCATCTTGTAATGGCTGGGCCTGTACTGAGAGTTGCACTCTGGACAGTAAGAAAGATTGGGCGATGGTCGCTTCCCCCTAGTTGGTCTCCTACTTCTCTACTAATAGATCCAGCTATATCTGGTGTGGAGAAGGCAAGATCTGGTGTTGAAGTTGTGTGCCATCCTCTGGAGTAGAAGGTAGGAGTATCTGTGGCATTATTGACTAGGATTAGGGAGTGATCATCTTGCCAAGTTTCAACCTCTTCACCTCTGTGATCCAGATGGTTATAGCCCCAGCTCTGGGAGTGGCTATTAAAGTCTCCACCTGCTATAAAGTTGGTGGCTGGTACCTGTATAGAGCTGAGACTCAGGGGTTTGTTGTTCGGACAGTAATAGTTCAGGAGTTCTATTTCCATCTTGTCTACCTTTATCTGCAACAGCTGATATTCTGCTCCATCCATGAAGGTTTTCCTTTCGTGTGCAGGAATGTTATTCCTTACAAGAGTAAGTACTCCTCCTTTTCGTCTATCTTTTCTGTCGGATCTGAAGCATTGATATCCCCTTATTTTAAAGGTTTGATCTGCTTTCAAGTGAGTCTCTTGGATACAGCAAACACTGACTTGCTTCTCATACAAGATGTTTTCCAGCTCTGTCTTTTTGCTGTATCCAGCCTGCTTGCTGTTCACTCCCTCTGCATTCCAGTGCATCATGACAAGTGGCACTCTGGGTTTCTCTTTTTCTGTTTTGTTTTGGTCAGTAGTTCTCCTCCGCCGTCTGCTGACTCCACAAGACGGTCTAGAGGGTCCTCCAGTAGCTGAGGGTGGGCTCTGTCGAGGCTCAGAGCCCGGCACTGCACCTGCCTGGTGGAGCTCCACAGGGCGAGCACCAGTACGAGATTTATTTGACGGTGTACTCTCCATAGAAAAAAAAAAGCGAGTTGCGTGATACTGTGGTTTCCGGTGCGCCTTCTGGCCCAGTATCTATGACTTTAGCACCTGTTCAACGGGAGAGTGGGCTCATCCCTAATCTGTTTATGTTCCCAGTAGTAGACTATTCGCAAGCAGCCTGGGGGTGTCACTGCTCTGCGCGGACCTTGTTTACCGAGGCGGCGTCCGAGCTCGTATGGTGAAAATATGGTTGCGTTATCTTCAAAATAGCCCTGTCTTTCCCATGGCTTTTCTGCCATCCTGCAACTTTGAGTTAGGGAGTTCTGAGCTCCAGTCTCTTTCCCAGGCATTTTATCCTGGCCTGGCACGCATACAGAGGACCCCACTTCTGGTTCTAAGTTAGCAGTTGGGGATAGGTGGGGTAGCACACTGTGCATTCCCCGTCATCCAGGGGGCTCTCCAACTATGCAGAGCTTGCACAATGCTGTGCTCTGGTTCTGGGCTCTCCCAAGGAATCCTCACGTCCTGCACAGAGCCACTTCCAGATACCCACCACCTGCCAACCCTCCATTGTAGAAATCTCCTGCATGCGGCCATCCAGTCAAGAGCCAGTATTAAGTCTGGTGCCCAAGTGATCCCCCCAAGCTCAGTGTGCAATGCTGGGTTCTCATCATGCTGCAACACAGGGGGGATTGTGATGCTCAGCCATCTCTCTCAACTCTGCACCGATAAGTGACATCGGGGACTTAACTGTGCCTCAGTACTGGGAGGCCCCGTTTCCGGGTACACCACACACAGCCAATTGAGGCAACGGTCGCCGTGGGCGTGTCTTCAGTGGGGAAGTTGTGGAGTCTTCCTGTCCATGTTCTTGCACATCCTAACACTGCCCGCAAGACATCGGAGGTTTGGAGAGTGGCCTTCTCTGCTTTTTTGAGCCGGGGTGGGCTCCCCGGGCAAGTCTCGATGGGGATCGGGACGTGTCCACGCGCCAGTGGGCCCAGCATCGGCCGCATCTGATGGAGGACTTGCTCTGCCAGGTTTGAGTTAGTAAATTCCAACTTTGTCATCTTCATGGCATTGTGATGCTGGGGTGCCTGTGGATTTCCTACCGCCCCGGGTAGAAGCCAGAAGTGTACTGTGCCAGCTCTGGGGGAGATAAAGGGGGTGTTTCTTCGTCTCCTTGTGATACGTAGCCAAGGTAGGGCTCACAGTGCTCTTTCCCCGCCACCAAATTGCCTGCTGGTTACGCCGAGTTCTCCGAGGCTCTAGGCATGTGACCAAGAGTTGAAGGCAATAGGATCGTCACGTCCTGAGTCTCTGTGCCTATACGATGGGTTCCGATCTTCAGGGAGCAGTCCACACTCGTTCCCACTCCCAAGACTTGTTCAGTATCCATCTGGCTCCTTCCCACCCACAGAGGGCGTGTACGGTGTAGTGCACCGGTTTTATTATCGAGGTTTGCTCCTCTAGATCCGTTGTGTTTAGCCTGAGGATTCGCACCCTCAGTTACCAGGACTACCTCGAGGAGGGTGTGGCTCTTCACCACGCACAACGATCTTGGGGTATGAGAGGTTTTGCTAGGCCAAGAGACTAACACCGCAATGGTCGCTCCTTTCATGAACAAGAATTCACTAGGCCTAGGGTGAAGCAAGGGGGGAAACCCACTACCCACAACACCAGCACATCATACCCCCTGTCTGTAAAAGACTTTGCCCCATCTCTGTAGCAATAGTACGGATAACCTGTCAGAGGAGACCATATGAGCGGAAGGTATTAGCCAGGAAATAAGTTCATCGATGTGTTTGTGAGTTTGTACAAATGCAATCGGAAGTATTACTGCCATATTTGAAAGACGTCACGAGTTTAAATTATAAAATGGATAGTTTAAAACACGCAGGGGATAGTATTGATTTAAAACCCCGACCCACATAGTTTCTAAGAGACATGGTTGGTTTAATATGAGAGCCGGAATAAAATTTGGCGCTCATTGGAAAGTTTGTCGGAAATACCATCTGGGACTTGGACTGAGAAATGGAAATATGATCTAGCGAAATCGAAGACACAAATCAGACTGCATCACAGCGTCAAATTAGCAACTCACAGCAGCAAGAGAGACATCGGACTAGTATTCCAGAACTAAAAGTGACAGATCGAAGTATTTGGGCGTCTTTATAACTTAAAGAGAACCCGCAATCTTAAACCTTTAGACTGGAAACTTAAGGAATCAGAGCACACGTCTTAAGAGAAATACTAAAATTTCCCGGGCCAAGTGTTCGAAGCAACCATTCATCTGTGCCAGGAGAATGTGTTCCCAAGTAATTTGGGGTGAATGTAAACATTTATTTTACCATGTTAATTTTGACATATCTGTACTTGTTAAGTGGTTATACAAGGCATAGGAGGCTGGCAACCTCAACATATGAAAATGATATGTTCATAAACCACTACAGCAAGCCCTGGTGTTTGCTTTATGCTAGTTCGCTCAGGAAAGCGACTGCAGAAACGACCCCAGACTCTTAATGGAGCAGTGAGGAGTGATGATTACCTCACATGTGCATAAAGTGTATAGTATCATTTTGTGAGATTTTGTACCTTGTTAATTCTGGCTCCAGCCATTGCAATCGCGCTGTCCAGACACATTTTCCCCATTAAAGTAACCTGAAGAATAACGGTGATTTCTAATCATATTCCCTGAGTTATATTGTGTATACTCAGGGAGAATAATTATTCAGAGAGGCTAACATTGGTGGGTGAACAGCCAGACAATGTGCCTGTTAATCTTCAGTCCACAAATGTACTTAGCAGAGGCATTTGTTCTTTTATTTTTCCTAAAGTTCGTGGTTCGAAGCTACAAGACGGTTCTTAGTACCAGACCAGTCTGAAATAAGAATCTTCGCCACTATCTTGTGTTTCAAGAAGCTGGGGTCGACACCAACTACCTACAGTGGACACGGTGTGAAGACACCCACATTGACATTAGTAGTGAAGTGCATCTAGACGCCACTAGAGAAGAGTCCTTATCACAAAAGACCTGACAACGACCCATTGCAGTACTCAGCCAGTTAAGTTTTTTTGTAACAGTCCCCAATTAAGTCTCAGTGAAGACAATTTAAAAAAAAAACCTCTAAAGTCACTTTCACCCATATTTGTTGAAAATGTGTTAAAGACTAATTGATTATTAAATTTGTTATATGTTATCTTAAAAATTCATAGTTGATTATAGATAAGAGAGCGCAAGTATTAACTAAAATCTTTAATACATATACATGACAGTTACAGCCATAGAGACAAAAATACTTATAACAGGAATTTCGCTGGATTAAGCCAGATGGGTGCTCGAACAAACCATAACATTGCTTAAAACTTCACAAAAGGTGCCGGATCAGATATAAGTTAATAGTGCTCTACCCTATGCAGCATTGTTCTTGACTTCTGAATTATCTTGTGAATATACCCTTGAGATAGAAGCATCATTATCCTTCTATCTACAATTCTGCCAAGATAATATTGTGCGAAGGTAGACACCTTTGAAAACCCATTTTAGATACCCTTGAGTTTTGGCCACGGGTCGACCACTCCTGCAGAGCAAAGGGGAGGCAAATCCCGTGACAATATATATATATATATATATATATATATATATATATATATATATAGAGAGAGAGAGAGAGAGAGAGAGAACGAACAAACGAACGAACGAACGAACGAACGAACGAACGAACTTTATTTTCAAAGGGTTGAGAATTGGGCACGCAGGCCCGTCTGACATTCTGCCCTTCCTTTCTCTCACCTTTCATACTGAATTCATTTATTCTCATATGCATTTTACATATCAAATTCAAGGAATTCAACGTTGTAAAGTAAAATAATAATATAGCACACTCATATTAACATTAATTACTTATAAGCATGACATAACATATGTTGAAAAGTACAAACATTATCAGAGATAGATAGATAGATAGATAGATAGATAGATAGATAGATAGATAGATAGATAGATAGATAGATAATTAGATAGATAGATAGATAGATAGATAGATAGATAGATAGATAGATAGATAGATAGATAGATAGATAGATAGATAGATAGATAGAACGAACGAACGAACGAACTTTATTTTCAAAGGGTTTAGAATTGGTCACGCAGGCCCGTCTAACATTCTGCCCTTCCTTTCTCTCTTCTTCCATAGTTAATCTATTTATTCTCACACGTATCCTAAATGTTACTTAAATAATAAAATAACAAGAAAGTACAATAAAATAAAATCCCAACATTGTAACAGTACAATAACAGTTACACAAATTTACAGATGCGTATCATAATTTATACTAAACAGGACAAAATTAACTTTAAAACCTATATATGATGTTATGTAATAATAATAATAATAATAATAGCCCCTTCAGTCATAACTGACTATGGGAATGCGCCCCTGAGGTGACAGCGTAATTATTTAAGAACATAACGAAATTAGGGTGGCATATAATCTGCACTCATGATGTATTTGAAAAGTCTGTGATTGAATGAATATGGACTAAGAGTATTTTTTAAGTCGTGTGGAAGAGTATTCCACAGATGAGCAGCAGAAAAAGCTAAACTTTTCTTGAATAAGTCGAGCCTAGGCTTGGGCATGTGTAATTTATTTAAGCGTTGACTGCGTCTTCCGCTGTATTTGAAAATAGGCCACAGATACGTTGGAGCATTCTGTGACAAGATTTTGTGAATAAATTTGGCTTTGTTGAAGAGAAGGCGCTTTCTTAGTGGTAATATGTTAAGATATGTATATGCGTCTACACACTGTGTGAGGTTTTTGTCTGAAATTAGGCGCACTGCACGTTTTTGTAATGAAAAGAGTCTTTTAGTGTTGGACATGGTGCAGCCATCCCAAATTGTGGAACAATAGTCTAGATGTGTTTGTATCTGGGATGTATAGAACATTTTTCGTGTCTCCTCATCTAGGAAATGTTTGATTTTAGCTAACTGGTAAACTTTTTGTGCCGTTTGTTTGGTCAGTGCTTGTACATGCGAATTCCAACTTAAATGTTGGTCAATTATGAGTCCTAGTGTTTTATATTCATTTACATTTTCAATTAAAGAGGTTCCAATGTAGAGCTGAAGTGTTGTTTTCGGCGAGTTTTGTAATTTTTGTCTAGTTGATATTATCATACATTTTGTTTTAGTGATATTTATTTGCATGCAGTTTTCATTGCTCCACTTAATAAGATTGTCTGTGTCGCTTTGTAATAATATTTCTAGCGTGTTGCAACTTTTATCACTAGTATAAATGGTACAGTCATCGGCAAATAGGTCGCAGGATGAGTGCTCGATGTGTAGTGGAAGGTCATTTATGTAAATGGAAAAAAGTAGAGGGCCGAGAATAGAACCCTGAGGAACACCAGTGTCAATAATAGTTGGGCTTGACAAGGAGTTATTGTACCACACTACTTGCTGTCTGTCGGACAGGAATGATTTAAGTAATGTCACTAGTTTAAAGTTAACTTTCATTGTTTCTAATTTTCTTATTAAAACAGCGTGATCTAACATATCAAATGCTTTCCTAAAGTCTACAAAGATTGCTCCACATATGTTATCGTTATTTATGTTTAGGTGCAAGTTGTCTATCATCTTAGTTAGAGCTGTGTGGCATGAATGCTTTTGTCGAAACCCTGACTGACTGTCAATTAGCAAGTCATTGCTAACTAGGTAATGTAGTGTTGCTTTATGTATGTGTTTTTCTAGTGGTTTAGAAAGCGATGATAAAAGAGAAATAGGTCTATAGTTACCAAGATTACTGTTATCTGACGAGCCAGGTTTGAAGAGAGGATATACTTTGGCAATCTTAAAGGCTGAAGGAAAATAACTTTTAGCAATACATTGATTATATATAAAAGTTAGTGAATCACTAATAGCTGGTGCGGCGTAACGCAGTATTCGATTACTAATTCCGTCAAGCCCTGATGAGCTATTATCCTTAAGGCCAATAAGATAGTTATACACTTCATTAACTGTCATAAAAGGAATGTCGGGTGGAACTGAGTTTGTACATTTGTTTTTACAGAATGCTGAAAGTTTGTCTAAGTCACTACAGGAAGGTGGTATTGTGGATTTCAGACCGTTTATTTCTGCTTGAAAGTGATTGCTGAAGTCGGTGCAAGTAAATGAAGTGTTGGAAGAGAATGAGTCTGGTGCATTACGTTTTTTCGCTAAGGTGTTAATTGCCTTCCATATTTCCTTACTATTTGATTTGTTCTGAACTATATTTCTAAAACGATTTTTCTTTTCTTTCCGAATTAAATATTGAACTTTGTTCCTGTATACCCTGTATGTGTTGAGGTCCTTATTTTTGTGCGCTTGATCTCTCTGCCTCATAGCCTCCAACACTTCCTGCGTGATCCACGGAGATTTTAATTGTCGTTTGACGCGAATTTCCTTAGCTGGTACGTGCGTGTCAAAAACATTATAAAAAATTTTTGTCCAGTATTCAATAGCGTCATCCGGATCAGGAAGTTGGTAAACACGGGCGAGAGGTGCAGTTAGCAAGTCATTTAAAAATAATTCCTTACTGAAATGTTTGAAACTTCTAAATTTGATACTTACATGTTTATTTTTCGGAACTTTACATTTATTCTTTGACCATGTACAGCATACTGGATAGTGGTCACTCATTGCAATATTAGGGACAGAGCATTCTATGATGTTTTCTGGGCAAGTTACGTAGATGTGGTCGATTAGTGTGGTTGATGCTTGTGTTACTCTTGTAGGCTGGTTAACTATTTGTTTTAAGTTGTACGATAATATTATATTTTTCCATGTTAGATTTGAATTGTGTATATCGATGTTGAAATCACCAAGAAGAACAACCTCCTTGACTGTGGCAAATACATTGTCCATCATTATGGTGAAATCTTCGTACCATATAGGTCCTGCACTAGGATTTCGATAAAGATATCCCACCAGAAATGGGCCCTGATTCGGTAGCTTTATTTCCAACCATACACATTCTATCTCTGCTGTCTCTAAGTCGTTTCTGCGGCGAAAATTAAGGGAAGTGGAAATATAAACTGTTATACCTGTCTCTTGTTTTTTGCTTGCGTCTCGCCGAATAGTTTTAAAACCATTTAACGCAATGTCATCGTCTGTTATTCTGTCATTTAGGCGACTTTCTGAAAGTCCAAAAATGTGAAAATTATTACTTAGAATGTATGTAAGTTCGGGGAGTTTACCTAGAAGATGGTAAATATTCAGATGACCAAGTCGTAGACCATCTGATGCGTGATGCCATATGATGATGGATGGCATCCGCATGTCTGGTTTTGTGTAGTGTGTAGATGTGTTCAGTCAAAACAATGTTCATGCAACAATAACAGGGCAATCCACATAGGACGTCAGTAAACTCACGACGTATAAAGTCAATGAGTCTTGAAACAGCCGTTGACGTTTTTCTTCATTATTTATTGTGGACGCCACAGTGACAAAATGGTTACGCAAATGTGTAGGCACATCAAACAGTCATTATCACAGCAACATTCAATACAGCAATAAACGGTAGACAGCATTACAATGATGAGTCAGATGCATGTTATATTTCAAAGTGCTGTAAATGTAGTCAGGTGGAAAACTCCATCCTTTTCTATAACAGCCAGGAGATAACCAGATGTATGAGATCAGTTCACTCTCCTTAGTTTGACTTCAGCAAGACAGACACGTCTGCCGAAGTATAAATAATGTCCTCAAAAATATCCTCTAGATAATAAAGGTTTTCCAAACCTAGTTCATTTAACAAAGTAGCAAGTAATGGTCCTTGGTACCTGCATCAACCGATGCAGTACAATGCAGCGACATGTGAGCTGGGAAAACATCTCGTGACGACGACTTTCGCAGACAGGCTATGAATCGAAATCGCTCACGACCCAAAATCGATAGAGTTAATGAAAGAGTCAATTTACCTTGCTTTCATGAAATACACAGAAATATCACGCCTCCCGACATGTGGGAAACACTAGAGGTATTATCTCGAATAAACGAAATATCCATTAAGAGGACTACACATCCCTGACAGAACAAAAATAGCGGAGATCCCCTCTTCAACGAGGCATCTCTTTCGCCATTCCAAATCGCTCACTCCCACTAGTGGTGGGCGGAAACCGATCGACAAAGAAGCAAGACAAGTCATGCGCAGTCCAGCGCAAAATGACCACAGCTCAAACTTAACTGCATTCGATACCAACGCGAGAAGACAAATGCTTACCGAGAAAAGTGACTATAAATTTCAAGCAGTTGTTGCCCTTGCGTTATAAAACAGATATTGAAATAAAACGATGTTGCGAGAATTTATCACGCAACATATCACCACCTCCTCCCGATAAAAAAAAATGTGGAACATATTTTTTTTTTCAATATCAAAGAGCAAGCGATAAGCGGCTCAAAACGCACGAATTATGCGCTGATAATTAATTAAATTGCCAAACAATAGGCTAATTATAGAGTGTCTGGTGAGGATATACCTCAACAGAAAAATAAATATGTCTCAAAAAATATTCACATCGGGGAGGTGTCACCAACACACATCACGTTAGCATGTAAACACAATATACGTATGCAAGTTACTATAATCATCATTAAACAGCATACTCTAATATTGTCTTTAAAAATGGATGTACAAATCTGATAGGAAAATTTAAATAGTACATTCTTTGACATGTAATGACATAAGTACATAGTAAAGTTAAACTACATGACGATCCAGGACATATGCTCTGGTATTCCGAGGGTAAGTACACAATCTAGAACTCGTAAGGTAAGTCCTCAGCTCAACAATGACATTCTGAGAAAGTACAAGCAATATAATGCTAATTAATAACTAATATGCTTCATAAGGTACAATACATTATTAATAATTGTGGCTGTTTAGTAAACTAACGGCCCTTATATTAACTACTCAGTCCTCCTCTATCATCTTAAAAAACGAACAGAAGAAGATGACAACAAAGCACGATAGTGTGTACATATAAAGTAAGTACAGATGTGCTAATCTATTGTAGAAATATAGGTGTGTTATGACTCTGTAATATATGGAAATATAGGACAGAAGTATTAGTTGGAGTCATGTGGGCATCTAGACAAAATGTCAGCCATCACATTATCCGCACCACGGATAGCTCGTACCGTGAAGTGAAAAGGTTGAAGAGCTATAGCATATCGAGTGGATCTCGAACTCTTCAAATTCTTAGTCTGAATAGCTGTAAGAGCTTTCTGATCAGTCTCTAGAATGAAATGTGCGCCCAGGAGGAATCTTTGTAGCTTTAGAATTGACCAAACCATCGCTAACAACTCACGGTCTAAAACCGAGTAGTTCCTCTCTGCCGCATTTAGTTTTCTAGAAATGTACATAACAGGATGCAGAGTATTTGCATATTCTTGCATCAGTGCTGCTCCAATCCCAGTGGATGAAGCATCACTCCGAAGAACAAAAGTCCTATCAAGAGTAGGTAATCTTAAGATGGGAGGAGAAGAAAATATATTCTTGATTTGGTCTAGTGAAGATTGGCATTCTTCAGACCAACGGACCAGATTAGGCGAACCTTTCTTCAACAATGTTGAGAGAGGTGCCATGATCGAAGATAAATTTGGAATAAATCTCCCATAAAATTGAATTAAACCTAAGAGACTCCTAACTTGTTTCTTCGTTTTAGGAACAGAGATGTTCAGTATTTTGGAAGTATTGTGGTCTTCTGTCTTCAAGAGACCATGACCAACACGATGACCCAGGAAAGAGATTTCACCAAAACCAACAAAAGCTTTAGAAGGTTTTGCTGTCAAATTATTCTCACGTAGAGTGGACAGTAAGTCATATAACCCTAAATAGTGATCTTCCCAGGTATCACTGAAGAGACAGATGTCATCTAAGTATGCGATGACATCCGAACGATGTGACAGAATTCGACGCATCATGCGAACGAAAGTGGCAGGGGCGTTCATGAGACCAAAAGGCATAACATTCCATTGAAATAGACCCCTAGGTGTAGAAAAAGCAGTAAGAGGTTTGGCATGCTCTGCTAAAGGCACTTGCCAATAACCTTTAGACAAGTCAAGTTTAGTGAAGAATCTAGAATTAGAAAGTCTAATCAGTAGATCTTCTAACAAAGGCATCGGTTCAGCGTCGAACTTTGTGACCTGATTCAATTTGCGATAATCAACGCAAATTCGTATGTTCTTATCCTTCTTCCGGACAATAACCATGGAAGAAGAATATGGTGAAGTCGATGGTTCAATTATATTTAATTGAATCATTTCATCCAATTCCTTTTCCACTTGCGACTGAAAGTGTATAGGAATAGGATACGGCCTAACCCTAATTGGATTATTGTCGGTAAGAATTATGTCATGTTCTATGACATCTGTGTGTCCAGGAATGTCAGTGAGAACATCCTGAAATGTTTGTAACATCGACGAGACTTGTCGATGTTCGTCACCAGAAAGATTAGGAGAAACAGAAACGTTTTTCCAAGATTCCGTGGAATGTAATGGAACCACTGGAAGGGGAAGGTTGACATCAGAGAAGGTAGCTTCCTCATCCTGAATGACAGACAGGGATGAATAATGACCGTGAGGTGCAGGAGCATCATCCGTTGCCTGGAAAATAGGCAGCAAATAGTCCGGACGTTCGTGAAATTCCGAAAGCATGTTTATGTGGAAAGTTTTATGCTTTCCATCAATATCGACCACATAGTCAACATCGGAAATCCGAGAGACTATTGCATACGGACCTTTCCATGCAATAAGAAGTCTATTTTCCCTACTGGGGAGTAGGACGAATGCTTTGTCACCTGGACAAAGTTGTCGTAGACATCTATTCTTGTTAGCAAACTGCCTTGCCTTCTCTTTAGCAATTTCTGATGAAGCAGTTGCTAGCTTACATGCCTCAATGATCTTTTGTCTAAGAGCAATGACATACTCATATGAGGATTGAGTTTCATCGCTAATATCATCGGCAGTGATGAGATCGTGTAATAAAGACATAGGGCCGCGTGGACGCGCGCCAAAGACAAGTTCGAAGGGAGAAAATC
This sequence comes from Oreohelix idahoensis, assembly GCA_024509875.1. Lineage (NCBI taxonomy): Eukaryota > Metazoa > Mollusca > Gastropoda > Stylommatophora > Oreohelicidae > Oreohelix > Oreohelix idahoensis. Next base: position 366,393 of record JAMPIV010007135.1, on the reverse strand, counting down.
CTGTGTGTTCATTAGGGACTTCTCTATAGGCAAAGAGAGCCGCGGGTAAAACCCTGTCCCAATCTTGAGGATGATCTTCAGTTATCTTACCAAGCAAAGTCTTGAGCGTTCTATTCAGACGCTCAACTAACCCATTAGACATAGGATGGTAGATACTACTGAGAGATCGTTCAATATGTAAGGTAGACATTACCTGTGACATAGTGTCAGATATGAGTTGAGTGCCATGGTCTGACAATATTTCTCTGGGGAACCCCAAGCGAGAAAATATCAACCAAAGAGCATCTGCGATATCTGTAGTAGATATGCTCTTAAGAGGAATAGCCTCTGGCCAACGTGTGCACATATCGACACATGTAAGGATAAACTGATGTCCTCTGGCCGACTTGACCTTAAAAGGGCCAATAATATCTATGGCCATTTTCTGAAACGGCCGAATAGGAATGTCAGCAGCCTGGATAGGCGCAGCATGTCGTGGTCCTCTAGATTTGACCTCCTGACATACCTTGCATGATCGGCAGTAAATACGAATGTCCTTATTGACAAAAGGCCAAAAGAAAGCCGCAAGGACTCTCGACTTCGTACGGGCAAAACCCATATGTCCAGCACATTGCGAGTCATGAGCATGTTGTAATATTTGGACTCTCATGCTCTTGGGAACAAGAATTTGCGAATGTGCCGACGTAGTCGAATCTTGTACCATACGTACAAGTACGCCGTTTCTCATTGCAATCCAAGATTTTCTATTTGTATCCTGATTCGGATCACCTTTCTTCGCAAGAACGAAGAATTTTTTTAAAGAAGGATCTTCTTCTTGCAATTTTATGAAAGAGTCACGAGTGATTACTAAGTGACTATCTTGGCTATCAACTTCATTATCACTATTCAGTGAAGTTTCGGGTGTTTGTAGAGCTTGTGCTCTTGTAACTACTGCATTTGTAGCTTGCATGTTATTATCTTCCCAAGCAGCAATCTGCTGTGGGGTACACTCCCTAACTCCGTGAATACGACCAATAATAAGGTCCGCAATAGGATTAGGTAAGAGACAAGCATGCACATCTCCAGTAAAGAAAGGAGTGGCAATGCGAATTACAGCAGTAGGATATTTTTCTAGAGTGCCGCCAAATGTGACACATTTAATAACCCTTCCTGTAGCACAAGATGGATCTACAAGCGATTGTCTAACACCAATAGTGGTGCATCCGGAATCGAAAAGTAGTGAGACCGGAGTATCATTAACAAGACCCTTATGTAGAATTAAAGAACCCCTCCCGTCATGCGCAACAGCAGCAGGAAGAGCGGGAAGTGGGTGACCACAACTCAAAGTAGTTATGGTACCCGGTTCGAATAAAGTACTGCATTGGGGGCATTTGTTTGCTCTCTCAAAGTCAAAAGCAGAACTAGTGACAGCGTCAAAGTTTTTACTATCAACAACATGATTACAGGCTCCCTCAGTTTCCTGTTGTACAGCATTAGCCTGCTGATATCTCTTTTTTTTGTGTTGAGATCTACCCCGACTATTATTACCTCTGAAGTTATCAGAGTTATTATTATCTCTGCAGTTATTATTGTCTCTATTGTAATTGTTATCCTGGTTCGAATTCCAGTTTCCACGATTACTATCATGTTCACATTGATGCGAACATCTATTTGTTTGGTTCTGAGGTCTTCGGCAGGAATAACCTCTATTACCATATCCTCTTTTGAAATGCTTATAATTATTAGGGTGATAGTAACGAGTACTATCAGGTTGTCTCCAATTCTTCGAAGAAGAATCACCATGAAATTGATTTCCATGATTTTGACAGAAATTACCGCTACTCTTTCTATCAAAATTTTGTTGGGATCTACGAGCAAAGTTTTGACCATACGGAGCTGCCGAAGCAACTGGTAAACCTTCTTTCACCTTAGAGTTACCCATGGTTATGTGTGGGTGCGCAGTTACGTATTGGCAACAGAAATCTTCCATTTCTTTTATTGTTTTAGGTTTACGTTCATGAAGGAAAGCAAGGAAAGACTCATTGACAGACGACATGACTTTGTCTCTAAGTATTAAGTCCATAAGTCCTTCATAAGTTTTTTCCGTCTTAGATAGTTCAACCCATCGTGAGAAAGTAATGCGTATTCTTGCAATAAACTCGGAGAATTCAACTCCATTTTCAGGTAACATGTTTTTAAATTGTAGACGATAGCCGTCTTCGTTAAGCTGATATTTCTTTAACAAAGCGGCCCTGACAACCTCATAATTGTTCTTGTCAGGTTCATCCACCATATTTAATATACTTAGAGCTTTACCTGTCAGTATCCCTGATAACTGATAAACATATTTTGCTTTGTCTATGTTATGAGCTGTACATGCTTGTTCAAATCTGTCCAGATAGAACATTATGTCATCACTGGAAGGACTAAATGTTGGTAACTTAATCTTAAAAGTATCATTATTAGCCTTACCAGAAGATGAACCCTTGTTTGAATCATTACCATTACTCATGCTCGTCAATTTCAATTTTTCCAACTCTAAAGCTAAGACCTTTTCTTCATGTTCCATTTTTGCTTTCTCTTTCCTCTCATCAGACTCTCTCTGTAATCTTCTTTCCTCAGCCTGAGCCTCTTTTTGAAGTCTTTCATTTTCAGCTTCTTTTTCAAGTCTTTTATTTTCAGCTTCTTTTTCAAGTCTTTCATTTTCAGCTTCTTTTTCAAGTCTTTTATTTTCAGCCTCTTTTTCAAGTCTTTTATTCTCAGCCTCTTTTTCAAGTCTTTTATTATCAGCCTCTTTTTGAAGTCTTTCAGCTTCTAGCTTAGCTGGAGTTTTCTCTCCTCAGCTTCTGATTCCCTTTTTTGTTTTTCCATTTCCATTTGGAATCTTTTTTCATCCACCTGCATCTGCAGTTTCTTTTGTTCAGCTTCCATTGCTTTATCATATCGAGCAGTTGCAAATTCTTCTAACTTATCACCAGTCTTCCCAAGCAATTTACCCTGCTCAATAAAGTGCTCAAATGTAGACATGTTGTCTAACATATGAGTCCAAAACCTGAAATAATTAACTAATTTATTTCAAACCTAAGTGTAACAAGTCTTAATTAAGCACTTGTATATTCACATCACCTTATATTATCCCAGTCTCTGTGGGAAACAAGTCTCCAATCAAAGAACTTGTATATGAAATATCAGCACTCAATTCTTGATCATAAGTGCACTTCTCATTCAATAGTGCACGACACTATTCATCATTCATTTATCATCAGTGTAGTAGTAACAGTGCATTAGCATAGCCCATTAACTAATTACTATAACTGTAAACAATGACTATGTAAACACATGCAGAATGTAAACATTGAAAATGTAAACAATACAAACAATGTAAACAATAACAATGTAAACAATAACAAAGATCAGCAACAATACAAAAACTTTCGCAGAAATCAACTAAAAATAAAGCAGAAATTAATGAAATATCACAAAAAATGTGACGATATCTGCGATAGAATTAAACAAAATACATGACACCACAGTGTATAAACAAAAATGTTGTATGAAACTAAATTATAGACAAGAGTAGGCTAACAAATACAAACAAATCAAAACAAAACTAAAGAATGCGAAATAATAACGAAAACAATATTAAAACATGTCATCACAGCTAACATAAATAGCAACAGAAGTCGCTTAGCAAATTCCAGTATCGGAAATTTGCAAACCCTACAGAAAACGCTCACAATAGACGACCTCTATGACGTGGCATAATCTAACGGAGACACCACCCAACCGAGAACCCGCTGAAATATAAACATATAAATATACAAATAACATATAAACATATAACATATAGAATGAGATGATACACAGAAGACTCAGCAGAAGTATAAGGGCACAGTTTACATACAAACAGGCCACTTAACTTATAGGCTTCCAATCGTAGAACAGCAGAAAAACGGATGTCAATCAACGTCCTAAAGAGCGAAGCTCCAACGATGATGGCACATCTGAACTGCTTCCACTGCTAACACGATGGTACAAGAGCTTCTGAAATACTGTGTGTTGAGTTGTTTCGGCACTTGACCTTCTAATCCAAAAGTAAGTTGATGGAAATCGGTACTTGGCCTTCTTCAGAAAACAACCCGTTTCAACCGGCACTTGACCTTCTCAAAAAACGACAGCACTGGAACCTTGACAGCAGCAACTTGCTTGACTTGCGTAAAAGATAACAGCAGTCCGAGTTATCCGGCAACATGTAACAACGCCGGGTACTGTCAAATTCTTGTTTCCGTCAAAAATTGAAATTTTGACTTTTACCGGGCAAGGCCGAGTACTTTGAAAATTTTGAAGATGTTGACTGTATTGAAGAATGTTAATTTCTTGAAGGATGCTGATGAATTCTTGTTGAAAATGAAGTGGGTAAGGGACCCCGTGTTTGCTGGTACCAGAATCAAACCAGCTTATGGCCACCAAATGATGCGTGATGCCATATGATGATGGATGGCATCCGCATGTCTGGTTTTGTGTAGTGTGTAGATGTGTTCAGTCAAAACAATGTTCATGCAACAATAACAGGGCAATCCACATAGGACGTCAGTAAACTCACGACGTATAAAGTCAATGAGTCTTGAAACAGCCGTTGACGTTTTTCTTCATTATTTATTGTGGACGCCACAGTGACAAAATGGTTACGCAAATGTGTAGGCACATCAAACAGTCATTATCACAGCAACATTCAATACAGCAATAAACGGTAGACAGCATTACAATGATGAGTCAGATGCATGTTATATTTCAAAGTGCTGTAAATGTAGTCAGGTGGAAAACTCCATCCTTTTCTATAACAGCCAGGAGATAACCAGATGTATGAGATCAGTTCACTCTCCTTAGTTTGACTTCAGCAAGACAGACACGTCTGCTGAAGTATAAATAATGTCCTCAAAAATATCCTCTAGATAATAAAGGTTTTCCAAACCTAGTTCATTTAACAAAGTAGCAAGTAATGGTCCTTGGTACCTGCATCAACCGATGCAGTACAATGCAGCGACATGTGAGCTAGGAAAACATCTCGTGACGACGACTTTCGCAGACAGGCTATGAATCGAAATCGCTCACGACCCAAAATCGATAGAGTTAATGAAAGAGTCAATTTACCTTGCTTTCATGAAATACACAGAAATATCACGCCTCCCGACATGTGGGAAACACTAGAGGTATTATCTCGAATAAACGAAATATCCATTAAGAGGACTACACATCCCTGACAGAACAAAAATAGCGGAGATCCCCTCTTCAACGAGGCATCTCTTTCGCCATTCCAAATCGCTCACTCCCACTAGTGGTGGGCGGAAACCGATCGACAAAGAAGCAAGACAAGTCATGCGCAGTCCAGCGCAAAACGACCACAGCTCAAACTTAACTGCATTCGATACCAACGCGAGAAGACAAATGCTTACCGAGAAAAGTGACTATAAATTCCAAGCAGTTGTTGCCCTTGCGTTATAAAACAGATATTGAAATAAAACGATGTTGCGAGAATTTATCACGCAACACCATCCTTGTGAAGCCACGGTACATAATTACCAGCCATGCTTGTATAGTAAAAAGAAAGATATATTTTAAAAAAAATATAAAAAAATATAATAAAAAAATACAAGTTAAAAAACAGTTAGGCTATGCACACAAAAAGCGCAAAATATTTTTACGAATTAATACTTCACCAAGGAAGTGGAATTCAAGAAATGAGAAATTGCAGAAAATACAATATTAAAATAATTAATACAACTAATAAAAAACAATTTCAACTGAGTATATGAAAATTGTCACAAAACAATCAGGCATACAACATATCACACCAGAACTGCTCAACACAACAAAGTGAAGTTAAACGAGAGATGGAAGAAATTAATAATAGTCACAAGTCAGACAAGTTAAGTATACAACACTTCACACCTTAACACCGAAAATTCTAACAAATTGAAGCTACGCGTGATAATAAGAAATTTAAATTGTAACGAAATAAGTAATCAAAGAAATTTTTTTTTTAGAGGATATTAACCGATAAACTATTAAAAGTTCTGATTATTACCGTTGTATTAAAAAATCAACAAATGTTCAAATGGAGTGAAGGCTGTAGTAACAGAGATTTAGTGAAGCAAAGTGTTTGTTCGTCAATAACTGACGTCTCTGCCGGGCATATAATAGGGATGACTTTGGGCAGACATCATTAATGCTTGTCTAAGTGACGCAGGGCTGAATTGCATCAGATAGACAAGTTCAGGGTTCCACTGAGGACGATAATAAGAACTAGGGGAGGAAGCATGGTGATCTCTGATTTCTTCCGTCCTTGTTGTAGTGTTGGTAGGAGTATTCTGCGCCTGGGACATTGGAATACTGCTGGTAGAGGTACCTGAGTGGGGCTGCTTTGTGACTAATGAGGGAAACATGGTATCATAAGATTCGGCTTCCTGATTGAAAGTGGCGTGATAGCTGGAAGGCTGCCTGCTTGCAATAGGTGTGCTTCTTTGAGGGGTAGGTGGGGTTTGTGATGCGTTGTAATTATATGTTGATGTCTCAGTAGATTTCGTTGCATTCTCTATATGGGTTGAGCTGTCTTGTTGTGTCCTTTCTGGATATTTTATGTTTTTGGCCAGGATACTGCTTCCCAGTGTGGATGTGTGAATTTGATCTCTGTAGAGTCGTTTCTTAGGTGCTCCTGAGTTAGATGTAAAGAATGGAGTATTGTTGATGAAGCCAAGGCCGTTTTGTTTACAATAGTTCTGTAGTTTTGTGTTGTAAGTGTCCGCTGTGCGACGCTGAAACCCATAGCATGGTGGTATGATTGATGAAATAAAGATGGAGGCTTTGGGAAATTTTTGTTTTATTGTAGCCACCAATCCTGAGGGGTTTAGGCTCTGCTCATTCATGATATCATTAATTCCTACGTGTAGTGTTGTTTTTGTTATCTTGTGATTAATATCGAACTTATTAATTATGTCCAGTAGTCTTTTAATACCAGCCCCCGGCACTGTCATAACTGAAACGATGTCTTCTCTTGTAGTGGACATTCTTTCACAATAAATACCCTTCAAGAGGGAGTCACCAATTACAATATGTGTAACGTCACTACGTATTTCTTCACTTTGTTTTCTATTAGATTGATGCTGCTGCCTTTTGTGGTGTTCTTTTTGTGGACTGTTGTGATGGCTCTGAGATTTGTGAATTTGGTTTTCGGGCACTGGAACGTTGTCTGGTAGGGATGCTGATACCTGCTCATTTTCTGTTGAACAATCCTCAAGAACTTGAAATCTGTTGGTAATTTTGACTCCAATGGGATATGTTGTGTTTGTGAGTGTCTCTTCGTGTTTTTTTGTGTACAGTTTGGTGGTGACCTTTTTGCTGATTTGGCGTATTTTTATGTATGGATTCTTCGCAATCTTCTACTATTGTTTGAGGATGATCTGGTTGTCTTATCTTATAGAGTGAGAAGTCTCTCTGCAGTTTTTCGATGATGTCCTTCATGCTAGAATTGTCTTCCCTCAGAGATACTATCTCCCTTTTATGAAGTTCGTTTTCGGCCTTGAGCGATGTCTGTATACTAGACATGAGATCACCAATTAAACTTCGTAGCGTGTCCTCCATATTTTGCATTAGCTCCTGGCAGCACGACACAGGTAACTTCGTGGTGTCTTCTTTTTGTTGCTCAAGAGATACAGTTTCAGCTTTTCGTATATTTTCATGGTCCATGGGGTATTCGATGGCCAACATAGGTTTAGAAATTGTAGGGGTGTCTGTTATTGTATCCAATACTGCAGAAGGTAGAATTTCTGATTCACTGTGAGACATTGGGTTGCAGCTGATGTTGAGAATGTCGTTGTCGGTAGTAAAGTCACTTATGCCTGGAATCATTGAGTCTACTGCCAAGTGGGGCATAGAAACAGCGGAGTCCATTTTAGTGTTTTCTAACTCAACATCAGTTACAATTTTTGCAGATTCTTTTAATTCTTCAAATTCTGTTTCTAGCCATGATTCGATAGCTGCGGCAGTCCCCTGGGTCATAATTTTGTTCTTAGTGTGATAAAGGTGAATTTTGAGAAGTGGTGTTGTTATAACGTCTTCTACTAGTGCACCATTTATGTCTGTTCTTGACTCTACAAGTCCTGTTTCGTAGAATTTAATGACAATGAAACGAAATGCCTCGTACTGAAAGGTGTTCTGGAATGTTATAGTGTCGTGGAATATTCTAATCCACATATATAAATTATCAAGTAAATATAAAGCCTAATAAATACATATAATAAATAAAGGAAGAAGAATGGTAAAGAACAGTGCTGTCACAATGACTGTACTCGAAATCCCCCTTGTTTTATGCTTCGTCTGCAAATTGTAACGCTTTCACGTTGATAGTAAAAGCTTACTGTATTATTACCCGCTTTCTTCAATGAAACGTGTGCTGCATTTCTAAGAAAAACATTGAGAGGCCCTGCGTAATGACCTAAATTAATCCTAACATTAATTATATTACGTTACCAAAACGAACGAACAGATGGACTCAAATATAGAGAGAGAGAGAGAGGGGCGAATAAAATCGGGAACGCATGCAACACGCGTCGCGCGATACACAAATGCTGCCATCACGCGTGTAAGTCTACATGCACTAATTGTTTTTCAGACGGACAGTGATAAAATACACTACCCTTTCCCAGAGTTAGGTTTATAAATCATAAAAAACTCTTATTAGGAAAGACAACATTAGATGGGTTTACGGTTGAAAACATAACAGTACCCAGACAGCACATCTTCGAAACAGGAGGTAGAAAATACATATTTTGAACGCAGCCACGTAGCTCTTTCAAATTGGTATATTTGGGTTCCTTAGGGCTTGCGGACAAATAATATGTAAAACGTTACGCAAATAGTCCAGGAATTAATAAATTATACCCAAAATAAAATAGTGAGGATGCCTGACAGCATGGAATCATTTCTGCTCATAAAATTTTTTTTATATAACGTGTTTGAAAAAACCTTACGTTACATAAATAGCCTACCATGTAAACTCCCAATTGATTGGAGCGCAACAAATGAAAGCCTAACCACGATTGGTCGGACTATAAATACTATCTTTCGTTGTTAGGGGAAACGGGGAAAGGTAACATTTTTTCAAACACTTGTCGAAACGGGGCCTCATTGGCTAGACTCGCTGGATATAATCACTTGGGAGCGTTAGTTCGAAACCACTTGTTTAAATAAGCTTGATAAAGCATCAGTGCGTTGAAGCCAGCTCACAATTTTGCTAAAATAAAAGCCTGGAACATAAGCAGATGGAAATTTGTGCCAGTAATTGTGCCAGAATTCATTGCTAATCAACGTATCTGTATTTATTCGTAAGAATTGTGGGACAGTGGTCTTGATGGTACTGAGCAGCACCTGGTCAGAGCTTTGCTGAATCCAGTGTCGGACAGCATACTCCTTGGTCCTTTTAGCTATCAGTGAGGTGTCTCCAGAGCCCAGAGGAGAATTCGAGCAGAGGAGTCCTTTCCTGCCGCCATCACGCCAGATAAGCTAACTTGGCCAGCTGAGCTCAACATTATGTCCCCTCATCTTGAAATGACTTTATAAAAATAACATTCAGAGGGGAATTTAATTGTCTTAATATCAGGAACTGAGAACATCTCCAATACTAGTCCCAAAAGACAAACTATTGAAGTCATGATGACAAATACCAACAGAGCTTGAACAAAACAAAACCAGTATTACCTCATTTTACTACTACACAACTGACACACATAGAATATTTGTAATAATATATGTCACTACAATATTCATATTAAATACATTCTGTACATAACTTGTAATTTAAATTGATTGTGATTCCTGGTTCCCTTGTAGTTGAATCAGGACACATATTCATTCATGCCAGTAATGAATACATATTGTTATTTGAAAAGTTACGAGTGACTTCTTTAAGATATTCTCATAGAGTGTTATATGTATGTGAGTGTCACAGTGTTGTTAAGAGTAGTGGATTAAATTAAATTGTTTATCTGTCTGTTGTTGTGACTTACACTTCATCATACACATACCCTAGACACATAACGTAGTCATCACACTATTCCAGAATAATTCTGACTGAGATATATAGATATGTGGTAGCAAGTAAGGTTATATATAATACACTACTCTTATTAGATATATATACCTTCACAGCTGATCTCAGTCAGTACACTAAGTCCCCTATAAATATTTATAACATCCCACTTCACCACATATATTGGGGTCTCGCTCTTGGGATTTTGAATCTTTCCCTATTAAAAATATTGGGGGTAATTCACTTCAGGGAATATAAGAATTAAAAGGTATCCTTGGGTGGAATTAAATAAGGTTGAGCTCACGGTGCCTGTGTTGTCCATTAGAGATTGAATTGTTGGTTAGACATTGTATAAATTTACATAATAGACAATGGCGGACCTGGCCAAATTTCGATCTGCTGCGGTTCAGACTGCAAAAGAGTTAGGATTAGATGGGCAAGTTATGGTTGCCTATGTCACGACGGAATGTGACAAATTTATTGAACGCGAAGAAAGAAGGTTTGAAGCCGAAAGAAAGTTAGAGGCTGACAAGGAAATTAAGAAGTTACAGTTTGAAGCTGAGGCTGAGACTAAGAGGTTGCAGATTGAGGCTGAGGCTAAGAAATTGGAGGCAGAAAGAGAAGACAAAAGATTAGCTGCAGAAGAGAGGAAATTAGCTGCAGAAAGGGAAGCAGAAGATAAAAGATTACAAAGGGAACATGAGTTACGACTAAGGGAGTTTGAGTTTCAAGGCCATGCTCCTGAAAATGGTGCCAGTCCCTTTGCCTCTGATGCTACGGTTACTCAAGGAGCCTCAACCTCAGCTATGAATTTTCATTTAGATCATTTTGTTGAGAAAGACGATGATATAGAGAGCTACCTAAATAGGTATGAACTATTAGCTACCACGTATGGGTTAGAGAGAGAAAGGTGGAGCTTAAAGTTATCTCAGGGACTTCGTGGGGCAGCTTATGAAGTTTTTGCAAAAATGAGCAGAGGTGATCAGGAAAATTATGACATGCTAAAGCAGGCTCTTTTGTTAAGGTATGAAAAGAATGCAGAATTTTATAGGAAAAAATTTAGGAATGCTAAACTACTGTCAGGTGAAACCTATCACCAGTTCTCTGCACGAATAGAGACATACTTGGAGAAATGGACTTCTCTGGGGAAAACCCAAGATCTTAAGGAAATGGTCCTTATAGAGCAACTAAGAGAGTCCATGGCTCCAGACCTGAGAAAGTTTCTCATGGAACAAGGTGCAGAGAGGCTGGGTGAGTTGCTAAATGTTGCTGAAAGGTATCAAGCAGCTCAAGCAGAGGTAACAGGTAATAAAAAGAAACAGGTGGACAACTTTAGGGCACCACAGAACTTTAATAAATTTGATCCTAAGGATCAAAATAAAGGTAAGCACCAATTTGATAGGCCACGGTATGAAAATAAAAATAAATTCCCACAATTCGATGAAAGGAAATATGATGAAAGAAAATCTTTCAACCAAGGAAAAAGGTGGTGTAAGAATTGTCAGATGGACAATCATGACACTGACCGTTGCAGAAGGAAACCTGTGTATATGGCAACCCTTCAGGTCAGGTCGACCTCAAGACAGGAGGAGGATATTATGTTAGATACCACTCCAGAAGAGATGAGGAAGGCACAGGCTGGGGATAAAACACTCAAGCCTTGTTTCAGAAAATTGTCAACTTGTCATACAACTCCAGGCAAGGGAGATTTTTACATGAAAAACAAGTTGATGTATAGGAAGACTGGAGCTAGATCCAATGGTCACGGACAGCTGGTTCTTCCAAAGAGATATAGGACAGAATTAATAAGGAGCCTACATGTGAAACCAGATGGGGACCATGAGAAGATAGGTACCATCATTCAAAAGGTGGCTCACAATTATTATTGGCCCAAAGCAAGATGGGACATTGAGAATTTTGTAGAAAGGTGTAGCATAGCACATGAGGGAACACCCACAAGTGGGAACATGGATCAGGACCTGGACACGCCCCGGGGCAAAATTAGGCCTGATAATAAAAGGAAAAATAAATTTGATAAAGTGGACCAAATGGAATGGGAAGCCCCTTTTCACGGACAAGCTTCACTTAACTGTTTTACAATGGCCACTATGCGGAGAGTGCAAAAAGATGTCTTACCCCAGGATAAGCCGACAATCCCTCAATCGGACTTAAACAAACTGGAGGAAGAAGATGTAGAGGGAAATCTCTCATCAAGAATTTTAAGTGGGGAGAAAGCCCCAAAAGAAAAATTGGTAGCGGTCGTTTTGTGAATGATAATTCTGGGAGGAAAAATCATCACTATAAAGCTTCGAGTGGAAGAGACCATACCGGTGCATGGACAAATAGGTCCACACAATTAAAGGTCCATATGTAGCTTTGTTAAGAACGTGGACTGATGAAAAGGCAGAGGAAAACATTACATCTTCATACCAGTATGTGAATGAGCTGACCACTCGGTTAAAAACTGGCTGGAAACTTGCCAATGAAAATTTGAAACAAGCCAGGAAGAAACATGCTGCCTATTATAACAGGAAGGCGAAAGACAGAAATTTGGCTGTGGGAGAGAAGGTACTGCTTCTTTTGCCCGGGAGTCAGAATAAGTTACAAATTGGATGGCAGGGTCCATATACAGTTCTAGAGAAGGTGTCTAGAACAAATTATAAGATAGATAAGAAGGGGAAAGAAAAAATCTATCATGTGAATCTCCTGAAGAAATATTTGGAAAGAGAACATCAGGAAGAGACACACTTGTTGACCTTGTCCATCGCCATGGAGATGAAAAAGGAACCACTTTCATCATTTGAATATCCATTACACCCCTGTGAGACAGCAGCACAGGTGAAAATCAGTACACATTTAACGAAAACTCAGAAAGAGAGAGTGCAACAGGTTCTAAATAATCATGCAGAGGTGTTAACAGACCGACCAGGGCATACAAACCTATTGGAATATGATATGAAACTGATAGACTCCACACCTGTCTGTATGAAACCATATTCGATTCCGTTTGCTAAGGAAAAAGCTTTGAAGGAAGAGATAGACTATCTGTTGAAGGAAGGAATTATTTCGCACAGTGAGTCTTCGTATAGTTCCGGTGTTGTACTTTTAAGGAAGCCCTCTGGAGAACATAGACTCTGTATAGATTACAGGAGACTGAATGCTATTACAGAAGGACAGGTGGATCCATTGCCGGATACAAATCAGCTGTTTGCCAGACTAAATAAAGCTAAATATTTCTCAAAAGTGGATCTGAGTAAAGGATACTATCAGATTCCAGTAAAGCCTGAGGTTAGACCATACCTAGCTTTTAGTACCTCAGAAGGACACTATGAGTTTAATAGATTGCCATTTGGATTGAAGAATGCGCCTAGTGTCTTCTCTAGAATGATGAGAAAATTATTGGATCCTCTGAATAATCCCTGTATAACAAATTTTATGGATGATATCCTTATAGCAACAGAAACATTTGAGGAACACATTGACTCTCTGAACATGCTGTTTGATCGACTTAGGGAGGCAAATTTAACAGCCCGACCAACCAAATGTTGCGTTGGATGTAAAGAATTGGAATTTTTGGGACACACAGTTTATCAGGGAAACATGACCCCTGACCCAAAGAATTTAGAGAAACTACAGAAAGCCCCGAGACCACAAACCAAGAAGGACGTGAGATCCTTTGTCTCATTATGTGGTTTCTACCAGAAGTATATCAAAAACTTTAATTCCATATGTGCACCTTTAACGGAATTGACACGTAAAGGACATCCAGATCGCATTACATGGACACCACAATGTGAAATGACTTACCAAGAATTGAAGGAAAAGCTCACAAGTAAACCCATTTTGAAATTACCTGACTTAAGTCAAGAATTCATTGTAAGGACGGATGCAAGTAATATTGGGTTAGGTGCAACTCTACTACAGAAATCAGATGCATTGGATGGGGAATTAAGCCCAGTGGCATATGCTAGCAGAAAGTTGAATAAAGCTGAAATCAACTACTCAACTAGCGAAAAAGAATGTCTTGCAGTAATATGGGCGATAAAGAAATTCAATATTTATCTATATGGGAAGGCATTTAAGTTGCAAACAGATCACAAACCTTTATCGTTTCTAGCACAGGCTAAGCATGAGAACTCCAGGTTACTCCGATGGTCTTTACTTTTGGCTCCATATAATTTTAGCATTGAGTATATATCTGGAAAAACCAATTTGGGAGCGGATTTTTTAAGCCGCCATCCGTGTGATGAGAATCACCGTAAACCCCAGAAATAATAATAAATTTCTCTATGTGTATATAGAATAAAGGACTGACATATAATGTCTGTTTTAAGAGGGGAGGTGTCTTGGAATATTCTAATCCACATATATAAATTATCAAGTAAATATAAAGCCTAATAAATACATATAATAAATAAAGGAAGAAGAATGGTAAAGAACAGTGCTGTCACAATGACTGTACTCGAAATCCCCCTTGTTTTATGCTTCGTCTGCAAATTGTAACGCTTTCACGTTGATAGTAAAAGCTTACTGTATTATTACCCGCTTTCTTCAATGAAACGTGTGCTGCATTTCTAAGAAAAACATTGAGAGGCCCTGCGTAATGACCTAAATTAATCCTAACATTAATTACACTGACTAACAAAAAAAAACTTTTTTTTTCTTTCTCTAACATTTCTATGTTTTTCTGGTCAATTTTAATGCGCTGTTTTTAAATCTGCAAACCGTTTTTCTCTATCAGGTCGGGATCTCTAGAAATACGCAATTGAAGTTTTTTAACAACGCATACAGTATTACAACATCATTCGTACAAGAAGTATAACAGTTATGTAGGCTTGAATTTCTTTGCAGTCGACTTTCGTCGGTGAATGGCATGGCGTACATCGCGATGAAGCATCCAACAATAATCGGCAAGCATGGTCACACTCCACCGTCCTTGATAACGTGACTCCATTACGGCGATATCTTGATGGAATCGTTCTCCATGTTCATCGCTGACTTCGCCAAGGTTGTCAGGGAAAAAGTCAAGATGTGAATCGAGCAAATGGATTTTGAGGGACATGTTACAGCCCATAATTCTGTATGCATCTATGCACTGCTTAACAATATGCAACATAGTCAACAGATTTGTGATTTCCCAGAAAGTTATCGACGATCGATTTGAATGCCATCCATACGCGAAGTTCACTACCATGTAACAAGTTCTCGAATTGTTTGTCTGCAATAACTTTCCTAATCTGAGGTCCTACAAAGATACCTTCCTTTATCTTTGCATCGCTAAATTGCGGAAACTTTTCTCGAAGATAAGTGAAAGCTTTGCTCGTTTTATCTAACGCTTTTACAAAATTCTTCATGAGCCCCAACTTTATATGTAACAGTGGTAAAATGAAGCTGTCTTTGTTAACTAATGGCTCGTGTATTACATTTTTATGCCCGAGCTGCATACGATCCCGGATAGGCCACACCTTTCTTGCATAATGTTCCTGTCTGTTGCGGCTGTCCCATTCACATCGGAAGCAACAAAATTTAGTATACCCAGTCTGCATGCCCGTGAGAATTGCAATGACCTTAGGTCTCCACAAATCCGCCACTGGTAGTCATTGTACTTTATTTTTTCCAAACGTATAGCCATATTGTCATAAGTTTCTTTCATATGAACAGAGTAGGTGACTGGAATTGATGAAAATAAATTTCTGTTATGCAATAACACGGCTTTTAGACTAGTCTTGGAAGAATCGATGAAAAGTCGCCATTCGTTGACTATGTGCTCATGACCGTGGTGCACCATTAGACCGTTTACATCTTTGCAATAGAAAATGTCATCATCCATCTCAAAGTATTGAACAAGTTCTCTGTGTCTATGACGAAATTTAGATATCGGAGTATTGGGCGCTAAAAGATTCCATTCTTTGAGTCGCGAACCGAGTAATTCCGCTTGTCCTTTGGTAAGAGCGAGATCACGTATTAGATCTGAAAGTCCTGAATGTTTAATTAAGTAAACACTATCATTCACCGGTATGTAATCTGAGTCAGAATTAGTTTCTAATGCAGGTAAACTATCACTTTCTGATGGTTCATTCACGTCCAACGGATTATGTTCTGGTGGTACTTGGATCGGACACGTGATTGGATCATGAGGCACTGGTTTCAAAACCAATTCAATATTTGAATAAACCACAGACTTTCTAGTTTTAAAAGTGAAACCATGGATATTTGTCAAGCAGAAGTACAATCAGTAGTGTGATTTGCATGTTCACGCCATATTACTGGCACTCCAAAAGGCATCGACTTATGCTTCGGCGATTTTCGTAACCAACCTGCCAATGTATCGAACAAACTGCATTTGGCTACCAAGATTTATTTGCATCATCAACTTTCGAATCGAAATAAAGTTCATATGCTTTCTTTAGTAATGGTGTAAAGTTTTTCTGGTCAACACGATCGGTAAAATATCTGCACACGTAACAGAACAGATCAGCCGAATTTCTACAACTTCTAGAAGCCATATTTTGCTCAGAATTATTTCAAAATACAGTAACTATTTGAAAAATCGCGTAACATATGTCATGCATCTTTTAGCAGTATAAAAAGTAGAATTATGTTGCTTTTTATTAATTTTTAATAAGTTATATAGTAAAAATGAAACGGAGCAAATAACGGTTTCCCAAAAATATATTTATTCACAAATATCTTAAGAACCCGACGTGATAGAGATAAACGGATTTCAGATTTGAAATCAGCGCAAGAAACTGACCTAAGAACACTTATTCTTATATAAGAAAGAAAAATGTTGTTTGTCAGTGTTATATTACGTTACCAAAACGAACGAACAGATGGACTCAAATATAGAGAGAGAGAGAGAGGGGCGAATAAAATCGGGAACGCATGCAACACGCGTCGCGCGATACACAAATGCTGCCATCACGCGTGTAAGTCTACATGCACTAATTGTTTTTCAGACGGACAGTGATAAAATACACTACCCTTTCCCAGAGTTAGGTTTATAAATCATAAAAAACTCTTATTAGGAAAGACCACATTAGATGGGTTTACGGTTGAAAACATAACAGTACCCAGACAGCACATCTTCGAAACAGGAGGTAGAAAATACATATTTTGAACGCAGCCACGTAGCTCTTTCAAATTGGTATATTTGGGTTCCTTAGGGCTTGCGGACAAATAATATGTAAAACGTTACGCAAATAGTCCAGGAATTAATAAATTATACCCAAAATAAAATAGTGAGGATGCCTGACAGCATGGAATCATTTCTGCTCATAAAATTTTTTTATATAACGTGTTTGAAAAAACCTTACGTTACATAAATAGCCTACCATGTAAACTCCCAATTGATTGGAGCGCAACAAATGAAAGCCTAACCACGATTGGTCGGACTATAAATACTATCTTTCGTTGTTAGGGGAAACGGGGAAAGGTAACATTTTTTCAAACACTTGTCGAAACGGGGCCTCATTGGCTAGACTCGCTGGATATAATCACTTGGGAGCGTTAGTTCGAAACCACTTGTTTAAATAAGCTTGATAAAGCATCAGTGCGTTGAAGCCAGCTCACAATTTTGCTAAAATAAAAGCCTGGAACATAAGCAGATGGAAATTTGTGCCAGTAATTGTGCCAGAATTCATTGCTAATCAACGTATCTGTATTTATTCGTAAGAATTGTGGGACAGTGGTCTTGATGGTACTGAGCAGCACCTGGTCAGAGCTTTGCTGAATCCAGTGTCGGACAGCATACTCCTTGGTCCTTTTAGCTATCAGTGAGGTGTCTCCAGAGCCAGAGGAGAATTCGAGCAGAGGAGTCCTTTCCTGCCGCCATCACGCCAGATAAGCTAACTTGGCCAGCTGAGCTCAACATTATGTCCCCTCATCTTGAAATGACTTTATAAAAATAACATTCAGAGGGGAATTTAATTGTCTTAATATCAGGAACTGAGAACATCTCCAATACTAGTCCCAAAAGACAAACTATTGAAGTCATGATGACAAATACCAACAGAGCTTGAACAAAACAAAACCAGTATTACCTCATTTTACTACTACACAACTGACACACATAGAATATTTGTAATAATATATGTCACTACAATATTCATATTAAATACATTCTGTACATAACTTGTAATTTAAATTGATTGTGATTCCTGGTTCCCTTGTAGTTGAATCAGGACACATATTCATTCATGCCAGTAATGAATACATATTGTTATTTGAAAAGTTACGAGTGACTTCTTTAAGATATTCTCATAGAGTGTTATATGTATGTGAGTGTCACAGTGTTGTTAAGAGTAGTGGATTAAATTAAATTGTTTATCTGTCTGTTGTTGTGACTTACACTTCATCATACACATACCCTAGACACATACGTAGTCATCACACTATTCCAGAATAATTCTGACTGAGATATATAGATATGTGGTAGCAAGTAAGGTTATATATAATACACTACTCTTATTAGATATATATACCTTCACAGCTGATCTCAGTCAGTACACTAAGTCCCCTATAAATATTTATAACATCCCACTTCACCACATATAGTTACACATTTTCCATGACTTGATAGCTTCAAGGTTATACCGGACCCTGTTCTACAACCTTTAAGTTTTAGGTGAATAGCCCTCTCTTTGTTCAAAGCATAGTTCTTTGTGGTCGTTGGTCTTAAACGAGCGTCCCTGGGGCCCACTGTTAGCTGCGAACTAACACCTTCTTCCAAGCATGACATTGTTACATTCCACCGGGCGTTTTGTTATCGGTGAGGAACATTGTATACCGGGAAAATTTTATGATGCTTGACAGCAACGCTTGACCAACAACTGACCTCTTGCTTTGGCGAAGGTCACATTCGGATGAGTCATGTAGTCATTGTTAAAAATATCCTCCAATAACATAGAGAAAAAACTGATACACATTTCAACGGTATTCTATAAAATGTTACACATTACATTAACACAATATCATGTTTAAAAATTTCACCGTCTAATAACCAATATACTGATATAAAAATCCACGGAATGTGACTTAAACTTCCTGCGTTAATGCTGCGAAATGTGAGAGCAGATAAAAAACACGTCCGTCCATGACGAAGGGAATTGGTAAGAGAGAGAGAGAGAGAGAGAGAGAGAGAGAGAGAGAGAGAGAGAGAGAGAGAGAGAAAGAGAGCGAGAGAGGAAGTTTAGTAAAGTGATTGTTTAATAACTATGCACACCATGATATCATCATCCACTCCCTGCTCTCTATAGAGTCTGAGGCCACCTGTGTTGTTGATTCCTTATGAGAAAACCCGCACGAAGCAGTCACCAGATACTGCCTCAGGGGAGTAAAGTATTAGAAGCTTCATGTGTTATAGGACTCATCTTCGAGAGATGGGGTGACCAGTTTGTGACGAAATCAGTTGTGCACTTTTCATAACTTTCGTTCTCTCCGGCAGTATCACTTCATTTCTTCATTTTCCTCACCGATGGTCCTATTATTTGACATTTTTTATGTGTCACGGATTGCCTCCCGTGCTTTGCAGTAGTGGTCCAACAGTGTATGAAAATAGTGTATTCATAAACCACTGCAGCAAGCGCTGGTGAATGCTTCTTACTAGTCGTACAGAAAACCGGCAGCAGAGGTGACCCCAGACTCCGAACGGAGCAGTGAGAAGTGATGATTACATCACATGTGCCTAAAGTGTATAGTATCATTTTCTGAGATATATGTACCTTGTTAATTGTAATTCAGGCAAGCCATTGCCCTCGCGCTGTCCAGACACATTTTCCACATTAAAGTAACCAGAAGAATAACTGTGATTTCGAATCATATTCCCTGAGTTATACTGTGTATACTCAGGGAGAAAAATTATTCAGAGAGGCTAACATTGGTGGGTGGACAGTGAGACAATGTGTCTGTTAATCTTCCAACCCAGTGTACTTAGCAGAGGCATTCGTTCTTTTTATTTTGTCTAAAGTTCGTGGTACGAAGCTGCAAGACTAAAGTTTCGACGCCACTAGTTGTGAGTCAAGAGCAGGGATTCAACCCTAATCGCCTACATTGGCCGAGTTGTGTGGAGAAGTGCCCTTATCACATAAGAATTGACGAAACCACTGCTACATGACTCACTTAGATCAGCTACGTTCTTATTAAAGGAAACAGCAAAAGGACAATTATTATAAATCCTCACCCAAGTCTCAGTGAAGACAATTTTATATACATCTAAAATTCACCATCATTCCATTGTTATTTTAACCTGTTTGTTTTGAGACATTCTAAATCCACATATATAAATTAAAAAGGAAATGTAAAGCCTAACGAATTAATTCAATACAAGGAAAGAAGAATGGTAAAAGAACAGTGCGATCACAATAGCGTACGCCTGTGTTATAGAATGTCATACTAGTTAAACAAGAAATCCCCTTTTTCTACTTCGTCTGCAAAATTGTAACGCTTTCACGTTTGCTAGTAAAGCCTACTGCATCAAATACACGCGTTTCGAAAAATAAAACGAGTACTGTGTTTCTTAGAAAACCTTGAGATAGACACACTGCGTAATGACCTAGATTAATATTCCATTAATGCCACCCCACGCGAAAGGCATGCAGACTTGCTTTTTTTCAAATAAACAGGGACAAAAAACACTACCAATACGAGGTTAGGTTTTAAAAAACATGGTTAATGCTTATTAGGAAACATGACACAATACTGTTTTACGTCTGAAATCCTGACATTAGCCTGACAGTACAGAAGACACCCCATCGTATAGAAGTGAGCGGGTGGTAGAAGAAAATACATATTTTGAACGCAGCCACTTAGCTCCATTAAACTTATATACAAGGTATTTGGGTGCCTTAGGTCTTGCTGACAAAGAATATGTTAGGTGTTAAGCAAATAGTCTAATAATTAACAAATTACACTGACAAACAACATTTTTCTTTCTTATATAAGAATAAGTGTTCTTAGGTCAGTTTCTTGCGCTGATTTCAAATTTGAAATCCGTTTATCTCTATCACGTCAGGTTCTTAAGATATTTGTGAATAAATATATTTTTGGGAAACTTATTTGCTCCGTTTCATTTTTACTATATAACTTTTTTTAAATTAATAAAATGCAAAATAATTCTACTTTTTATACTGCTAAAAGATGCATGACATATGTTACGTTATATTTCAAATAGTTACTGTATTTTGAAATAATTCTGAGTGAAATATGGCTTCTAGAAGTTGTAGAAATTCGGCTGATCTGTTCTGTTACGTGTGCGGATATTTTACCGATCGTGTTCACCAGAAAAACTTTACAACATTGCTAAAGAAAGCATATGAACTTTATTTCGATTCGAAAGTTGATGATGCAAATAAATCTTGGATGCCAAATGCAGTTTGTTCGACTTGTGCAAATACATTGGCAGGTTGGTTACGAAAATCGCCGAAGCATAAGTTGATGCCTTTGGAGTGCCAGTAATATGTCGTGAACCGATAAATCACGCTACTGATTGTTACTTCTGCTTGACAAATATCTATGGTTTCACTTTTAAAACTAGAAAGTCTGTGGTTTATCCAAATATTGAATCGGTTTTGAAACCAGTGCCTCATGATCCAATCACGTGTCCGATCCCAGTTCCACCAGAACAATATCCATTGGATGTGAATGAACATCAGAAAGTGATAGTTTACCTGCTTTAGAAACTAATTCTGACTCGGATTATATACCGGTGAATGATGGTGTTCACTTAATTAACCATTCAGAACTTTCAGATCTAATACGTGATCTCGCTCTCACCAAAGGACAAGCGGAATTACTCGGTTCGCGACTCAAAGAATGGAATCTTTTAGCGCCCAATACTCCGATATCTAAATTTCGTCATAGACACAGAGAACTTGTTCAATACTTTGAGATAGATGATGACATTTGCTATTGCAAAGATGTAAAAGGTCTAATGGTGCACCTCGGTCATGAGCACATAGTCAACGAATGGCGACTTTTCATCGACTCTTCCAAGACTAGTCTAAAAGCCGTGTTATTGCATAATGGAAATTTATTTTCATCAATTCCAGTCGCCTACTCTGTTCATATGAAAGAAACTTATGACAATGTGGCTATACTTTTGGCAAAAATAAAGTACAATGACTACCAATGGCGGATTTGTGGAGACCTAAAGGTCATTGCAATTCTCACGGGCATGCAGACTGGGTATACTAAATTTTGTTGCTTCCTATGTGAATGGGACAGCCGCAACAGACAGGAACATTATGCAAGAAAGGTGTGGCCTATCAGGGATCGTATGCAGCTCGGGCATAAAAATATAATACTCGAGCCATTAGTTAACAAAGACAGCATCATTTTACGACCGTTACATATAAAGTTGGGGCTCATGAAGAATTTCGTAAAAGCGTTAGATAAAACGAGCAAAGCTTTCACTTATCTTCGAGAAAAGTTTCCGCAAATTAGCGATGCAAAGATAAAGGAAGGTATCTTTGTAGGACCTCAGATTAGGAAAGTTATTGCAGACAAACAATTCGAGAACTTGTTACATGGTAGTGAACTTCGCGCATGGATGGCATTCAAATCGATCGTCGAAAGCTTTCTGGGAAATCACAAATCTGTCGACTATGTGCATATTGTTAAGCAGTGCATAGATGCATACAGAATTATGGGCTGTAACATGTCCCTCAAAATCCATTTGCTCGATTCGCATCTTGACTTTTTCCCTGACAACCTTGGCGAAGTCAGTGATGAACATGGAGAACGATTCCATCAAGATATCGCCGTAATGGAGTCACGTTATCAAGGACGGTGGAGTGTGACCATGCTTGCCGATTATTGTTGGATGCTTCATCGCGATGTACCACATGCCATTCACCGACGAAAGTCGACTGCAAATAAATTCAAGCCTACATAACTGTTATACTTCTTGTACAAATGATGTTGTAATACTGTATGCGTTGTTAAAAAACTTCAATTGCGTATTTCTAGAGATCCCGACCTGATAGAGAAAAACGGTTTGCAGATTTAAAAACAGCGCATTAAAATTGACCAGAAAAACATAGAAGTGTTAGAGAAAGAAAAAAAAAATTTTTTTTGTTAGCCAGTGTTATAGCCAAAATACTATAGTGGTGTTGTCTGACAACACAGGATCATATTTGCTCATAATGGCGTGTTTGGACACTGCTTTAGAGGAAATGAGGCCACCACGTTAAATCCGATTTGATTGGCTAGAATAATATGTAAGACGAAACATGATTAGTCGATGGCAAATACTATTTTTGGTTGTTAATGGCAACGATAGGAAGGGTACTTTTTTCAAAAGCTTTTGTAAACATGGTCTCATTGGCTAGACCATTTAATATAGTCAATTAGGAGCGTCTGTTCAGTGCCACTTTTTGAAAATACAATTTGTAAAAGCAAGTGCGTTGAGATCCAGCTCATATTTTTCTAATAAAAGCCTGGGACAGAGGCAGATCGGAATTGTGCCATAACTCATCGCCAGTCAACGTATTTGTTTAATATTTCCTTGAATTGTGGTAAGCTAGACATATTTGAAATCTTTTTGATGAAAATTGAATGTGAATTGATAAATTTATGTCTGTATGTGTGTGGTTCAGTAACAAACATGAGGCAAAGCCTAGATATTGCTCCCCCATGAACAAAACTTGTCGGAGAGGAGTATAACTGCATGGGATTGCCAAATAGTACTATGACACCTATCTTATTGAATAGAAGGAATTAATGCTGGAATTGCAGAGGCGTTGTAACCATTAGGGAGAGGAATACTGGTGTATATTGTTCATGAGAAGCTAACAGTTGGCCTACCGCGCTGAACTCGGTGTTTGTTATGTATTGTGCTTCAGTGTGGAAATAGATTATAAATTAGTTCTGAAGTAGGAGGTACAACCTTCTTGTTTCAGGGACCGTGGTACTAAAGTATTAAAGCAGCACCTGGTCTGAGTTTTGATGAATCCAGAGGCTGATAGCATACTCCTTGGTCAAGATATCGACCAGTGTTGTTTCTCAAGAAAACTGTGAAGCAAGCGAGCATAGGAGACTGTTTCCTGCCGCCCACACAGAAGTTAAGATTACGTTGGCCAGAGCAGCTCAATCTTGTGTATACCCCCTCTAAAAGTGACTTTACATTAAATCAAGAGGGACATTTATTTGTTTCAAATACAAAGAAACTGTGAACCTTTCCAATATTATTTCCACCAGAAACAAACACTTGAAGTCATGATGACAAACAACCACCTAGCTTGAAAAGCCAGTATTATCTCATAGTACTACATCACTACTTACACACATATTGTAATAATAATATATGTCTATACAAAGATCCTATCTATAAATTGTGTACATACAACTTGTGATTTCATTTGATTGTGATTCCTGGTTCACTTTGTAGTTGAATCAGGATATCTATTATTGAAAGGAATTAATACATATTTTAAAAGTTGACACTTGACTTATTAAGATAGTATTATAGAGTGTTCTATGTATGTGAGTGTCACAGTGTTGTAAAGTATTGTGGATTAAATTAAATTGTTTATCTGTCTGTTGGTTGTTGTAAACATACACTTCATCACTATCATAACCCTAGACATTCAACGTAGTCATCACAATATTCCAGAATAAGTCTGACTGAGGTCTAAATGTGGTAGCAAAGTAAGGTCATCTGTAATACACCACACTTATTAGATACAGATACCTTCACAGCTGATCTCAGTCAGTACACTAAGTCCCCTATAAATATTTATAACATCCCACTTTACCACATATATTTGGGTCCTGTCCGGGATTTTGAATCTTCTCCTATTATATATATTGGGGGTAATTCACTTCAGGGAATAATAAAAATTTAAAAGGTATCCTTGGGTGAAAATAAATAAGGTTGAGCTCTCAGTGCTTGTGGTTGTCCTTAGATAATTAGTAAAGATTGACTTGTTTAAGTTAGACATTGTATAAATTTGCCTGTTAGAAAATGGCCGACCTGGCAAAATTTCGATCTGCTGCTATGCAGGCTGCAAAAGAGTTAGGAATGGACGGGCAAGTTATGATTGCTTATGTCACTACTGAATGTGACAAATATATTGAACGTGAAGAAAGAAAATTTGAAGCAGAAAGAAAATTAGAATCGGAAAGATTAGAAAAAGAGGCTGAAAGAAAGTTAGAGGCTGAAAAAGAAATTAAGAGGTTGCAGATTGAGGCTGACAAAGAGGCTAGGGCATTAGAGGCTGAGGTTAAGAAGTTACAATTGGAGGCTGAGGCTAAGAAGTTACAATTGGAGGCTGAGGCTAAGAAGTTCCAATTGGAGGCAGAAGGAAAAAGATTGGCTGCAGAAAGGGAAGCAGAAGAAAGAAGGCAGGCTGCACAGAGTGAAGCAGAAAAGGAGGAGAAGAGATTACAAAGGGAACATGAGTTACGACTAAGGGAGTTTGAGTTTCAAAGCCATGCTCCTGAAAATGGTGCCAGTCCCTTTACCTCTGATGCCTCTGCTAGTCAGGGAGCCTCAACCTCAGCTATGAACTTTCATTTAGATCATTTTGTTGAGAAAGAAGATGATATCGAGAGCTATCTAAATAGATATGAACTATTAGCTACCACGTATGGGTTAGAGAGAGAAAGGTGGAGCTTAAAGTTATCTCAAGGGCTTCGTGGTACGGCTTATGAAGTTTTCGCCAAAATGAGCAGAGATGATCAAGAAAATTATGACATGCTAAAGCAGGCTCTTTTGTTAAGATATGAAAAGAATGGAGAATTTTATAGAAAAAAATTTAGGAATGCTAAACTACTGTCAGGTGAAACCTATCACCAGTTCTCTGCACGGTTAGAGACATACTTGGAGAAATGGACTTCTCTGGGGAAAACCCAAGATCTTAAGGAAATGATCCTTATAGAACAACTAAGAGAGTCCATGGCTCCAGACCTGAGAAAGTTTCTCATGGAACAAGGTGCAGAGAGGCTGGGTGAGTTACTAAATGTCGCTGAAAGGTATCAAGCAGCTCAAGCAGAGGTAACAAGTAATAAAAAGAAACAGGTAGATAATTTTAAGGCACCACAGAACTTTAATAAATTTGATCCTAGAGATCAGAACAAAGGTAAGCACCAGTTTGATAGGCCACGGTATGACAATAAAAATAAAACCCCACAATTCGATGAAAGGAAATTTGATGAAAGAAAATCTTTCAACCAAGGAAGGAAGTGGTGTACTAAGTGTAAGATGAACAATCATACCACTGAAATTGTAGGAATAAAACTCCTCGTTTTGCTGCTATGAAATCTGGGAAGAAGGGAACAAAGGTCAAACCTGAGGAACTACAGGAACCGTACCACCCCCCAGTGTGTGAAGATGTAATCTGTAATGGTGTCACCATAAGGTGTTTATATGATACAGGTTTAGATTATGATTCAGTTGTGAGTTCTCACCTGGTGCAAGCAGATCAATACACCACAGAAACAGTGGAAATTCAAGCTGCAACCAAGGAAGTAGCGACCATGACACTCCCTATCGCTAAGATACATGTAAAAACGCGATATGTGGAGGGAATAATCAAAGCAGCAGTGATAAATGAACCAGTCTACCCTCTGATATTGGGGTGTAGATATGTCTTCTTGGGAATCCCAAGAGACCTGTGATATTGGCAACGGTGCAGACCAGATCACAGTCCAAAAAGGAGGAGGAAAATCCAATAAATACTCATCCAGATGAGATGAGGAAGGCACAGGCGGAGGACAAAACACTCAAGCCGTGTTTCAAGAAGTTGCCCAAATGTCATACACCTCCAGGCAAGGGAGAATTTTATATGAAGAACAAGCTGATTTATAGGAAGGCTGGATCTGAATCCAATGGTCACGGACAGCTGGTCCTTCCCACTTCATATAGGACTAAAGTGTTGGAACTAGGGCATGCGATTCCCTTCAGTGGTCATATGGGGATCAGCGCAACAGGACAGCGTATAGCTTGTCACTATTTCTGGCCAGGGATAACTGAAGATATCAAACGATATGTAAAATCCTGTCCAGAGTGCCAACGAGTAGCACCTAAGCATTGGACTGCACCAGCAACTCTAGGGGAAATGCCCATAGTGGGAACACCCTTTGAGAGAGTTGCCGTGGACATTGTGGGACCTCTCACTCGAACCAAGAGAAGGAACAGCTACATTCTGACTCTGGTGGACACTTGTTCTATGTGGGGAGAGGCGGTAGCCCTGTCATCCATTGACTCTAAACATGTGGCAGAGGCATTACTCACAATTTTCACAAGGTTAGGCTTTCCCAATCAAATCTTGACTGATAATGGCTCTCAGTTCAAGGGGAAACTAACAGAAGAAGTTTTCAGGATCTTCCAGGCCAAACACTTCCATTGTAGTGTGTACCATCCCCAAGGGAACGGCCAAGTGGAAAGATTTAATGGCACGTTGATGTCGATCCTGAGAAAGTTGGCACACGAAAAACCAGATACATGGGACCAGTACCTTCACGCCGCCCTCTTTGCTTATCGGGAGGTACCCCATAGTTCAACCGGTATGGCCCCGGCAACATTATTATTTGGAAGGCCAATAAAAGGTCCACTCGAAGCTCTGTTAAGAACGTGGACTGATGAAAAGGCAGAGGAAAATATTACATCCTCATACCAATATGTGAATGAGCTGACCACTCGTTTAAAAACTGGCTGGAAACTTGCCAATGAAAATTTGAGACAAGCCAGGAAAAAACATGCTGCCTATTACAACAGGAAAGCTAAAGACAGAGATTTGGCTGTGGGAGAGAAGGTACTGCTTCTTCTACCCGGTAGTCAGAATAAGTTACAAATTGGATGGCAAGGTCCATATACAGTTCTAGAGAAGGTGTCTAGAACCAATTATAAGATAGATAAGAAGGGGAAAGAAAAAATCTATCATGTGAATCTCCTGAAGAAATATTTGGAAAGAGAAAATCAGGAAGAGACACACTTGTTGACCTTGTCCATTGCAATGGAGATGAAAAAGGAACCACTTTCATCATTTGAATATCCATTACATCCCTGTGAGACAGCGGCACAGGTGAAAATCAGTACACATTTAACGAAAAATCAGAAGGAGAGAGTGCAACAGGTTCTAGATGATCATACAGAGGTGTTAACGGACCGACCGGGGCATACAAACTTATTGGAATATGATATGAAACTGATAGACCCCACACCTGTCTGTATGAAAGCCTATTCGATTCCTTTTGCTAAGGAGAAAGCCTTGAAGGAAGAGATAGACTATTTGTTGAAGGAAGGAATAATTTCACACAGTGAATCTTCGTATAGTTCCAGTGTGGTACTCTTAAGGAAACCCTCTGGAGAACATAGACTCTGTATAGATTACAGGAGACTGAATGCTATCACAGAAGGTCAGGTGGATCCATTGCCGGATACAAATCAGTTGTTTGCCAGGCTAAATAAAGCTAAATATTTCTCAAAAGTGGATCTGAGTAAAGGATACTATCAGATTCCAGTAAAGCCTGAGGTTAGACCGTACCTAGCTTTTAGTACCTCAGAGGGACACTATGAGTTTAACAGATTGCCATTTGGATTGAAGAATGCGCCTAGTGTCTTCTCTAGAATGATGAGAAAATTGTTGGATCCTCTGAATAATCCATGCATCACAAATTTCATGGATGATATCCTTATAGCAACAGAAACATTTGAGGAACACATTGACTCTCTGAACATGCTGTTTAATCGACTTAGAGAAGCGAATTTAACAGCCCGACCAACCAAATGTTGCGTTGGATGTAAAGAATTAGAATTCTTGGGACACACAGTCCATCAGGGAAACATGACCCCTGACCCCAAGAATTTAGAGAAACTAAAGAAAGCCCCGAGGCCACAAACCAAGAAAGACGTGAGATCCTTTGTCTCATTATGTGGTTTCTACCAAAAGTATATCAAAAACTTTAATTCCATATGTGCACCGTTAACTGATTTGACACGCAAAGGAAATCCAGATCGAATTACATGGACAGCACAATGTGAATTGGCATACCAGGAATTGAAGGAAAAGCTCACAAGCAAACCTATTTTGAAATTACCTGACTTAAGTCAAGAATTCATTGTGAGAACGGATGCAAGTAATATCGGGTTGGGCGCGACCCTGTTACAGAAATCAGATGCACTGAATGGGGAATTAACCCCAGTGGCATATGCTAGCAGAAAGTTGAATAAAGCTGAAACAAATTACTCAACTAGCGAAAAAGAATGTCTTGCAGTAATATGGGCGATCAAGAAATTCAATATTTATCTGTATGGGAAGGCATTTAAGTTGCAAACGGATCACAAACCCTTGTCGTTTCTAGCGCAGGCTAGGCATGAAAATTCGAGGTTACTCAGATGGTCCTTACTTTTGCAGCCATTCCAGTTAAGCATAGAGTATATTTCTGGAAAAAACTAACCTGGGAGCGGATTTTCTAAGCCGCCATCCGTGTGATGAGAATCACCGTAAGCACCAGGACTAATATTAAATTTCTCTATGTCTATATAGAATTATAGACTGACATATAACGTCTGTTTTAAGTGGGGAGAATTTGTCGTGAGACATTCTAAATCCACATATATAAATTAAAAAGGAAATGTAAAGCCTAACGAATTAATTCAATACAAGGAAAGAAGAATGGTAAAAGAACAGTGCGATCACAATAGCGTACGCCTGTGTTATAGAACGTCATACTAGTTAAACAAGAAATCCCCTTTTTCTACTTCGTCTGCAAAATTGTAACGCTTTCACGTTTGCTAATAAAGCCTACTGCATCAAATACACGCGTTTCGAAAAATAAAACGGGTACTGTGTTTCTTAGAAAACCTTGAGATAGACACACTGCGTAATGACCTAGATTAATATTCCATTAATGCCACCCCACGCGAAAGGCATGCAGACTTGCTTTTTTTCCAAATAAACAGGGACAAAAAACACTACCAATACGAGGTTAGGTTTTAAAAAACATGGTTAATGCTTATTAGGAAACATGACACAATACTGTTTTACGCCTGAAATCCTGACATTAGCCTGACAGGACAGAAGACACCCCATCGTATAGAAGTGAGCGGGTGGTAGAAAAAAATACATATTTTGAACGCAGCCACTTAGCTCCATTAAACTTATATATTTGGGTGCCTTAGGTCTTGCTGACAAAGAATATGTTAGGTGTTAAGCAAATAGTCTAATAATTAACAAATTATAGCCAAAATACTATAGTGGTGTTGTCTGACAACACAGGATCATATTTGCTCATAATGGCGTGTTTGGACACTGCTTTAGAGGAAATGAGGCCACCACGTTAAATCCGATTTGATTGGCTAGAATAATATGTAAGGCGAAACATGATTAGTCGATGGCAAATACTATTTTTGGTTGTTAATGGCAACGATAGGAAGGGTACTTTTTTCAAAAGCTTTTGTAAACATGGTCTCATTGGCTAGACCATTTAATATAGTCATTTAGAAGCGTCTGTTCAGTGCCACGTTTTGAAAATACAATTTGTAAAAGCAAGTGCGTTGAGATCCAGCTCATATTTTTCTAATAAAAGCCTGGGACAGAGGCAGATCGGAATTGTGCCATAACTCATCGCCAGTCAACGTATTTGTTTAATATTTCCTTGAATTGTGGTAAGCTAGACATATTTGAAATCTTTTTGATGAAAATTGAATGTGAATTGATAAATTTATGTCTGTATGTGTGTGGTTCAGTAACAAACATGAGGCAAAGCCTAGATATTGCTCCCCATGAACAAAACTTGTCGGAGAGGAGTATAACTGCATGGGATTGCCAAATAGTACTATGACACCTATCTTATTGAATAGAAGGAATTAATGCTGGAATTGCAGAGGCGTTGTAACCATTAGGGAGAGGAATACTGGTGTATATTGTTCATGAGAAGCTAACAGTTGGCCTACCGCGCTGAACTCGGTGTTTGTTATGTATTGTGCTTCAGTGTGGAAATAGATTATAAATTAGTTCTGAAGTAGGAGGTACAACCTTCTTGTTTCAGGGACCGTGGTACTAAAGTATTAAAGCAGCACCTGGTCTGAGTTTTGATGAATCCAGAGGCTGATAGCATACTCCTTGGTCAAGATATCGACCAGTGTTGTTTCTCAAGAAAACTGTGAAGCAAGCGAGCATAGGAGACTGTTTCCTGCCGCCCACACAGAAGTTAAGATTACGTTGGCCAGAGCAGCTCAATCTTGTGTATACCCCCTCTAAAAGTGACTTTACATTAAATCAAGAGGGACATTTATTTGTTTCAAATACAAAGAAACTGTGAACCTTTCCAATATTATTTCCACCAGAAACAAACACTTGAAGTCATGATGACAAACAACCACCTAGCTTGAAAAGCCAGTATTATCTCATAGTACTACATCACTACTTACACACATATTGTAATAATAATATATGTCAATACAAAGATCCTATCTATAAATTGTGTACATACAACTTGTGATTTCATTTGATTGTGATTCCTGGTTCACTTTGTAGTTGAATCAGGATATCTATTATTGAAAGGAATTAATACATATTTTAAAAGTTGACACTTGACTTATTAAGATAGTATTATAGAGTGTTCTATGTATGTGAGTGTCACAGTGTTGTAAAGTATTGTGGATTAAATTAAATTGTTTATCTGTCTGTTGGTTGTTGTAAACATACACTTCATCACTATCATAACCCTAGACATTCAACGTAGTCATCACAATATTCCAGAATAAGTCTGACTGAGGTCTAAATGTGGTAGCAAAGTAAGGTCATCTGTAATACACCACACTTATTAGATACAGATACCTTCACAGCTGATCTCAGTCAGTACACTAAGTCCCCTATAAATATTTATAACATCCCACTTTACCATACTGTTAAAAACTAATTGATTATTAAATTTGTTACATGTTATGTTAAAATAAAACAATCATTGTTGATTCAGTTAGTATAGGTATGAAAGCAAGCGTATGAGCAATACTCTTAATATATATATACATCTAGACATATAGCACCAACGGGCTGATCACCCGTTTGCCAGTCACTTTGATTACGGAAACAACAGCAAACGGATTGATTTGTCGTTGCCCTAAAGACGCCATTAGGCGTGATGGGAACAATGGCAAAGAAAATCTGTTCGCTGTTGCCCTTAAGACGCCACTAGGCGTAATGGCCACTGACTGCTTTGCCGGTCGTTGGCTAAGGACAAAAGAAGAAGAAGAAGAAGACATATAGCAACTACCTATAAAAGAATTTCGCTGGATTACACCAGCTGGGGCTTGAACTGGCTAAAACCATTGCGTAATATTTCACAAAAGGCGACGGATCAGATATAAGTTAATAGTGCCTGGCCCTATGCAGCATTATTCTTGACTTCTGAAAATATCTTGTGATACTCCCTTCAGATAGAAGCATCATTATCCTACTATCTACAACTCTGCCAAGAGTAATCTTGTACGAAGGTAAACACATTTGATGACCCATATTAGATACTCTTGAGTGTTGGCCACTGGTGGACCACTACTGAAGAGCTAAGGGGAGGCAATCCGTGACACAGTTCACTTTCTCGTTACTTATGCTTTCCCTAGCTCGAGAGCAGAGTCAGGTACCCATTTTTGTAGCTGGGTGGACTGAAGCGCAATGTGACCTGGTTTCGAACCCAGTCCCTTTATCTGAAGAAGCAATCACTCTAACCAATGTGCTAGTCATTTTTTGAGGTCTGTAGCAATGGAAATGCTTTTTTTCTGTCTGTTGGTCCGGAGTTGATTATTGTTAAGTCGATTATTTAAAATCAGAAAATGTTGGTAGACCACTATCATTCCAAGCTGCTCAGTATAACAGAGTATAGTCTTCTTTTTTTTTCTCCCATGTAGAAGGGGAGATACTCTAGCCTTCTGCACTGGCTTTAGCCCAGTTATAGTCATCTGACACCTACACTCTTCTTCGCCACTTGGGAATTGTTTCGTCGTTCACGAAGCCTAACAAACATTTTTTCCATAGGGAAAAACTGTGACAACTGAGTAGCTTACCAGATCGAACGGATGCAGTTAACTTTGAAGTACATTTGACTACTGGAAGATTTGTCTCTCTCTCTCTCTCTCTCTCTCTCTCTCTCTCTCTCTCTCTCTCTCTCTCTCCTCCCATCAACCCTCACTCTCACTTCACATTTTATGATAGAAGCGTAAGGTATCACTGAAATAGAAGGAAAGAGAATGAAATAGATCTCAAATGCGTTACAGATATGTAGCAATTCACCAGGCCTCATTCTCAGCGCTGGATGGAGAACCATTAATAAATACTCCACTATCTCACTGAGAAAGTTAAAAGACAAATAGTCTAGTACTGGAGCCAGTGTTCTAAATGAACATTACGCTAGGGCGTTTTGGAGTTACCCTTAGTCAGACACCACAAACGGGAAATTAAGATGAGAAATACAGATAGGCTAAGAGAAATGTCCTTACCATATGGGAAACACGAGGACAAAATAAATATTAATTAACAAATGAAAAATACTAAACAAGAAATAATTATCAACGTTACGAAGGCAGCTGCAGTAAGACAGCTAAGAAAATTAAATACACCAAGATACAACTATAGGCTGATGATAAAGTGTAATCTAGAGATGAATCTATGTCACATCAAACGCTGTAATGGGAACATGAAGTATTTCTTTAAACATACCCCAGTGAGTTTGCAATCACTACAATCACAAATGTACAACTTTTCTATTTCATGTTTAAGCTTTTTGGTTTACTATTTCGCCCTTCATTTCTGCGATCATTGTGCAGTACCATATTAACTCTTTCAGCTCTTAGTTTTTCTCTTCTTGTTCTCTCTTGCTCTTCGCTCCATGTGTCCATCAAGATGTTGTACGATGCAGCAAACGGATTTATGTCTCTGAAAATGAAATCACTACTCTCCATTATTTCTGCTCTGCATCGTGGATTGTTCTCCATTCGAGTATTGAGAGCTTTGCTTGTGTCCTAAATATATACTTGGGCATATTGCGAGTTTCACCATAATCTGGATTCAAATTTAACGTACGTTACATGTTATGTTAAAACAAAACAATCATAGTTGATTAAGTTATTATAGGTATGAAAGCAAGGGTATGAGCAATATATATATATATATATATATATATATATATATATATATATATATATATATATAGACATATAGCAACTACCTATAAAAGAATTTAGCTGGATTACACCAGCTGGGTGCTTGAACGGGCTAAAACCATTGCTTAATTCTTCAAAAAAGGCGACGGATCAGATATAAGTTAATAGTGCTTGGCCCTATGCAGCATTGTTCTTGACCTCTGAAAATATCTTGTGATACTCCCTTGAGATAGAAGCATACGAGAGACCAGGGGCAGCTTCTCTCTTTAGTCTGGCGGTCAGATCCCCAAAAGTCTTCTGAGATCAAAAAAAAAAGGTGTCAAAATTTCACATGTCCCCCCAATCTTGCATTCCAGTTGTAGATATACAGACCATGAAGAAATGCATGTTATCACTCGTTGGCCAGAACTTGACAGAAGCACTAGCGATATTGAAATCTTGTTATAGATTTTCCCCTGGATTTTCATATATATTTGCAGTGAATTCTATTCTGTGCAAAACGGTAAAATATAACTGTGTCTAGTGATCAGTGGTCTAGTTCATTCATTGTATTTCACTGGATATTGTGTTAATTTAAATTTATTACATTAAACCATCTCAATAGTTCCCAGTTGTAAATGTAATGTTATACCTGTTATATTATTTCCAAAAATAATAGAGGCTTAAATGTTAAAGTAACTTTTAAAGTCGCGAAGGAATTTATAATTAATATATTTAGTTAAGCCCTATATATATAGATGTGTGTTTTAACCATTAGAACTCGCGCAGTGTTTTACCAAATACAGAATTAAATACACGAGGGTATATATATAGATAGTCTTAACGGGAAATGCATCGCGCTTTAGAATGTTATTTGATTTTTCGGTATACTACATGTCTTTTTCTTTCATACAGAGTGATCGTAACCTTTGCGATCCCAGCATAAAGAAAGCAATAGAGAAATCATACAGAGTCCTTTTCAGACTCGGTTCTTAACTTCCAGATATATTGATGGAACATTTTTAAATATAATTCTTGTGGCGGTCCGATGCGACCTAGCTATCAATTACATGAAAGAAAGCACCCCCAAGAACTTTTTTAAAATAAATCATCAAATTTAATTACAATCTGTAATATAAACTGGAAGATGAACAGTGCCAGTAGCGATAATTTATTTACTGCTCTACTGTGAGAGAATACATATTTACCTGACTGTGACTGAGCCTAATTTTTCCTCACTGGATTTAAACCATACCGGTCAGTTGCTATCATCACGCCTTGAAGGAATTTTACCTCCAGCAGCGAAATTAAAGAGACCTCATTTTCACCCCTGTATTGAATTGTGTCAGTGCCATCCCATAGACTCCTTTTCATATAATAAAACATAAGAACTCTGAGTCTTCAAGTCCGGCGATTAGTGGGAATATTCGCTATCAGCAAACCTCGCTACATCTGGGGCGGGACATCGAAGTACTAGACATTCTCACGTGTCAAGAGTAATTGTTGTTTATATAATTCTATGGATTGTCTGATGCTGCAATCGGTAAGTGTGTGTGTGTGTGTGTGTGTGTATATGAGTGTTGATCCTCACGCGCGTGCATGATTGACAGGAAATCTAATTGTTTTTGCAAACCATTTGTTAACTTGCCTACCGGGCAATACATTTTCTGTATACCCCGCATTGTTCCTTTAAGTGGGATATTTTGTAAACTCTGTTTAACCCCCTCCCTTTCAATTGCTTAGTAAAGGGAAGAACAATTTGGGATAACAGGTTTTTTCTACCATCCATACCTAGTATTGTAACCCCTCTTTCAGAGTAATTAACTTCACTGTTAGGTTACATTACCTATGTTCCTGATAACTATCTATCTTTGGACTGGGTTCATCTTTGTCTAATAAGCGGGAAGGGCGTAGTCGATACCAATCTTCTTCACCCTCTCCCCACCTTGTTGTTTGCATTTTCTGTACTTATGATAATTTTTTGTAACACTTGATATTTGTTTGTGATTTGATTTTTCTTGGTTAATAAACATCATAAACTAGTTAGCACTGTGTTGGAAATACCCAAAGCCCAACATTTCCCCTATTTGTTTAATATAGTTGTATCCACGTGCGTCTGTGTGTCTGAAGCACCAAATCGGTGTGAGCGCAGGTGTGTGTCTGGAAACTGGCAAATAATTGTTTGACGAGGAGGGATGAAGAGTAGATTGAGAAAAACGATTTGTCGTAAATAAGTCTGTCTTTTCTCTCCCCAGCACACTGTGAAGCAACTAGTTACTCTGTAACCTTTCTATCACTGAGATTTCATCATCATTCTCCACTCTAAACCGGACCACTATTTCTAAGACTCTTTCTCTCTAAATAAATTTACGACAAGAACCACTGCTGATTCAAACTTTTTCAATCGCTTAGTGCGACCTATTAATCACTTTGACACATAGCGGGTCATAATGATCTGCTTGTACTGCAGTAACCTCACTGCATACTTTTATTTAAAATAAAAACGTAATTGGTGCTAATAATTGTCCGTTTAGTCGTCTTAAACATGAATAAAATCGCCTGTGCTTCGCACGCGGCTACATAGCGTCACGCAAATCATTATCGTTTACCCCTCTGGCAATAGGGGCGCTCCCGGCAGCATTACATTGGGATTCTATACTATTAATTATACACATGTGTGAAAATCTATTGACATGTAAGGTAAAGCTGGTACCATAGTTAATACTGTCTGAGAGGAGTGTAGCGTTAGAGACTTCACCTATACTAAGTCTCAGGTTTGTGAAGCTGGCTGACCAGTTCCCTTCCTCGCTGCCTTTGCCTTCCCTAACTAAATTGCAGAATCAGGTACCCATTCAAAACCTTTGCCACGAGAAGCATGCACTAAAACATATATTTGAATAGTGCCGATGTCCGTGACATTGTACAAACGTTATTTTTACTGTGGAAACATATGAATGCCAGAAATGGTACGAAATTTGAGATAACTGGTAGAACGTTGAACGGGTCTGCCTGCTCAGTTCTTAAACCTTGAAAAATGTGTATTTGTGACCTTGCACTCGTTATGTCCTGGCGAGTCCACGTGAGGTTATCGGATGTCTCTGAGGAGACAAAAAGGGAAAAAGCATGTATACCTACTGCCTCCCTCGCGCATATCAAAAGAGGTGAGTGGTATAACGTTGTGCATGGGACTGGCAGAGGCATCGTGTAACACAAACAGCTACAGAAACCGCCGCTGCTAGAGTACATGAAAGCAATGGTACAGGCTTCATGAAAGGGACCAGCCCCTGGTGGCTGCATGCTGCAGAGAAAACGAAAAGGGAAGTGATTCTGACGTTGCGGCAAAGGTATGTAACTATTGTCATTATTCGTTGATTCATTATGAAAAAAAAAACCATGTTGCTGGCTTCTTTAAATCACACAAGTAGCATTCGTTTTCTATCTGACCACTCTGTCTAGCTGATTTTGCTCGTATATAATCTGACGTATCTTCCATTATTTGTTTTCTTTGTCCGTCAGATCTATCATCTCTCCTGTAAGCTTCTGTTCAGTTTGCGCAAACGTGTGCCCGTATAGCCCGCAAAGAAAAAAAAAGTTAATATCGCCTGCTTCGACTTTGGCTATTTTTGGTTTCGCGCAGTTTTTCTTTAGAAAAGAATAATCTCCCACCAAGTTCACAGCTTTTGAGAGCTTTCAACGCAAACTCCAAACACAGAAGCAATTAAAAGAAAGCAAACAATTTTAGAACCAAATACGGAATTTTCCAAGTCGTGTGTGAAGTTTCCATTTTGTTGCACACAACTTGAAGATTGGAACGTTTGTTTGAAATATTCATTTTCTGTCTGGGCGCAAGACTGAGTATTTTAGTAGGGTTAGTGAAATTCATAACCTTATTAGTGTAACAGACGTCAGAAGTTGATGCTGGAAATAGGTAGTTTTTCCTGTTTGACGATTTATTTTATCCCATGTAAAGTTCAAGGAGCAACTTGTAGTTCATTGTAATATTTTGTGGGCGGTAGATTGCTTGTTGCAATAACCGGGATCAGATGCAAGGCACAATGAAAATACGTGATGAGAGGTCACAGCAATAGGGTCTGAAAATACACAGGAAAAAACAAATATTGGATAATAAATGTAGAAGCTATAACTAGACTGAACTTGAAGAAAAACTCCTGTAAAATGCAGAATCATATATCTATATATATATATATATATACAGGGTGTCCGAAAATTTACTGTGCACTTGAATATACGGCAGACTAGAGTAGCGGTTTCGATGTGAGAGTTGTCCGTTCTACCCTAGGCATGACCTTCGATAATATGAAGAAGCGTGTTCAGACATGTTTTGAGGCCCATGGTGGACATTTCCAACACCTGCTGTAGAAGAAACTGCTGCGTGGTACTGCAACGTTGTACGAGGTACTTTACTGCAAAGTAACTTTTAGGACACCCCGTATATATGTATATACCTTGGCAGCAGTACAGATAAAGAAGGAGAACAGACAGTGCTAGAAAGAAGGGTAAAGGCAAAGGTAGTCCCATTGAAGATACTACCGTAGGGTAGTGAAAGGTTAAAGAATTCACTCTACTAGATTCAACTTTATAAAGTGAGGTGACCAGATTCCTTCCTTGCTGCCTTTGTCTTCCTTAACTCATGAGCAGACTCATGTGACCATTTGCAGCTGGGTAGACCGGAGCGTGACTTTACCCGGCTTTAACCCGGAACCCAGTAACTTTGCTACTACAGGCCAGTGCTTTAACCACTCAGCTAATCGGATGGCAAGAGGTTAAAGAAAAAAAAGGAAATCAAAAGAAGTCAAGTCCAAGACACAAATATTCAACTGACATGTTAAGTCAGTCGTATTGTATGGCTGTGAAACATGGAGAACAATAAAGCCTCGAAGAAGAAAACTGGAGACATAAAAATGTAATAAAGAAGACAGAAAGACTTTGAGCTAATAACACACAAGTGGAGGACTTAGCGTGACACAAGTGGAGGACTTGGCGTGACACAAGTGGAGGACTTGGCGTGACACAAGTGGAGGACTTGGCGTGACACAAGTAGAGGACTTGGCGTGATACAAATGGAGGACTTGGCGTGACACAAGTGGAGGACTTGGCGTGACACAACTGGAGGACTTGGCGTGACACAAGTGGAGTACTATGCTCCTCAGGGAGCTAAAGGGTGATGGATAAATGAATGTCATAACGGCTTTACGCCCATGTGTTACTCGGGCATGAAATAAGGGGGGGGGGAATAGTAATACTGTACGAAGGGTGAGCATTCAGGTGGTTACCGCATCCCGTAGAACAAGGTTTCTTAACCTGTGGTCCGCGGACTCCTTGAGGACCATGAATGGATTCTAAGGAGTCCGTATACATAATCTGAACATTGGAAATTGTTATTTTCATCAAATCGTCTGCTCAGAGAATTATCATAGATTTTTTGCATTTAAAGAAATATATTTTTACAAACTGTTGTTGTGTTACAATATAGCTATATGTAAGTTTAAACATTTTTCTTTGTAATAAAAGTATTTTTTTTTAATGCAACCATTTTAATTATGCGTCTATGTACATTTTTTTGTCTATGAAGGGGTCCGTAGCTTTCACCGGACAGTCAAAGGGGTCCGTTTATTTCAACCGGACAATCAAAAGAGTTCATGGCACAAGGAGGGTTAAGAACCCATGCAGTAGAAGATAAAACTAAAAGTCATTCAAAGAAGGTAATTCACCTCAACAATCCAAGGTGGAAAAGGAAAAGGATGGGGTCCTCTATCAGATAGAAAACACTATAGCACACGTCTGCATTGCTAGAAATGAATTAGTTGAAAGCCTATTCTCCAAAGGGAGCTTAATGGCGACGATGCTAATGATAGTCATCATCATCTTTACATTTCAGCTGCCTGTGAAGCACAGTCGTCAACAAACACACTCCAAGCCTTCCAGTCCTGTGCCATCCGGTGAAGATCTAATCCATGTCTTCTTTATTCCTTTCATATCTGATGTGACGACATTTGTGGCGTCCTTTTACATCTCTTCTTTTCCTCCTACATTATCCATTTATTTCTTCATTTTTGTCCGCACATAAAATTGTGCCCAGCCACTCCTAAGATTGTGGTACCTTTTTTCCATACTGCGATCGTGACATTTCATAGCTAATTGACCATCGCCAGGCAGATTAATTTTATCACCGAGCGAGTGAACCAAGACAGGCAAGATACGATGGACTTAAAATGATTGTTTACTTTTTACGCAACTCATTTTCGCCCACGCAGACATAGAGATCACCAACGGGCTGATCACCCGTTTGCCAGTCACTTCGATTACGGAAACAACAGCAGATGGATTGATTTGCCGTTGCCCGAAAGACGCCAATAGGCGTGATGGGAAACAATGGCAAAGAAAACCTATCTGCTGTTGCCCTAAGACGCCACTAGGCGTAATGGCCACTGACTGCTTTGACGGTCGGTGGCTAAGGACGGAAGAAGAAGAAGAGAAGAAGACATAGAGATTAAACACATGTGGTGTTGACCGCTCATCGCGACTATACTGAATCAGACTACAAAGGAAGACCAAACTGTTGTCTGTGAAAACGTCTGTGGTCAGCAAATGTCACATATTTTCCGTCAGGTGAACGAATTTAAGTACAGATGATAATTGCATAAACACTTCCGTCCAGTAGTTTCTGTAATAATTATTACAGAGAAACCTGCCTGGGGAGACAAATTAGCGAGGACACTTTCTTGCAAGTCTAATTTGAAAGGCTACCTAAGACTGAGTAAACGGATGGAGGTCATGAGTTAAAATTTTAAAATGATATTTTAAAACACGAGGGGGAAAGTAAGGACTAACGCCCCGACCCATTTCATTCTTGCTCATGGATGGGATCAAATGAGAGCAGGAAATATACATTCGTTCTGATTGGAAGTTTTGTAGAATGCGTCATGCGAAGGCTTGGAGCGAAAAGTGGAATATAACCTAGAAAATTCGGAGGCTAAAACCCAGTGCATTGCAACGTCAAAGTAGCAGCCCCAAGAGCCATAGAAGAATAGAATACGAGAATTCCACATTAAAAGACATTAAGTACCTTCTGGGCATATCAGAAAGAAAAACTCTAGTATTAGTAATACAACGCCCGAGATCGTTGGAACATGAATACCAGTCATAGAAGGACTCAACAAAATTACCACAGACGAAGTGTTCGAAGGCATCTAATCAAAATGCAGTGTTCATTCTAAACTGTGCCCGTATATTGTATTTCTCAACTATTGGGGTAAGTTGTAACCTATATTTTACAATTTGAATTTGACATTTTGTACTTGCTAGGGGTTGTAAAAATGCATACGAGGCTGGCAACCTCAGCATATGAAAATAGAGTATTCATAAACCACCACAGCAAGCGCTGGTGATTGCTTCATGCTAGTTCTCACAAGGAACCGAAAGCAGAGATAACCCCCAGACTCCGAATGGAGCAGGGAGTGAGTGATGATAACATCAGCATGTGCATAGTTTACATTATCATTTTGTGAGTTATATGTAAACTTAACCATGATCATTCAGGCACAATCCATTGCACTCGCCGCTGTCCAGTCACAATATTTTCATTAAATTAACTTAAAAAATTAATGGTGATTTCTCATCATATTCCCTGAGTTATGATGTATACTCAGGGAGGATAAAATTTCTGGGAGACAAAAACTGGTGGACGGACAGCAGGAAAGGCGCCTGATTAATATCAGAAAAACACAGACTCAGCAGAGGCGTTTATTCCTTTTATTTCTTCTAAAGTTTATGGTACGAGTCTGCAAGACCATTTGTGATACGAGGCTACAAGACCATTTGTGGTACGATTGAACGCTTCGAATCTGTGATTGTTGTTGACACTAGACGGCTACGTTCGACGGACCTGTGGAGATATTAGCACTGACATTAGGAGAGGTTACCCCCTGCAACATCTCTCGGGGCGTGCCCTAGTCACAGAAAACGGATTAACGAAACAGCAGCAGCCGCAATCAGAGATCTGGCAAGTCATACTTGTAGAAAGCCAGCATTCTGTGAGCTCTGTAATAGTTTTTTTTCTCCAAACCTAATCACTATATATACTCAAGACCTAAAGAAACGCACATATTAATTGTTCTGATTTTCAAACAAATAAAATAAAAAAATCAAGTTTAAATCGTCTTTAAACACAATTTTAGCAATGCAAGACGATACTGCCACGTGGAAAATTTGTGCTGCGGTGAGTTGTTTACGGCGTAGATGAGCAAACGCTCAAAAAAAAAATTCATTACAGTTCGTGCATTTCATGATTTTTTTCATGCACGACTTTTGGTTGTCTGTTGTTCACCCAATTCTCTATAAAATGTGCGTAGAACCCATAAAAATGTCACACAGCAAAACGATGCCAGGGCAGCGGCGTTATGGCCAATTCTTTACGATTTCCAACTGCTGTGGAATGCCAGACCGGGGTCGGTCGGCGATGGTCCCTGTTGTTTGGTTTCGATGCAATAGACGATAAATCGAGGTATGGTGAACTTGAAATGCCTGGGACACCTCTCTAACTGATGCTCCACCTCTGAGCATTCCCACTGCTTGATTACGCTCGTCAATATTCAGTCTAGGCATCGTTTTGCTGTGTGAAATTTTTATGGGTTCTACGCGCATTTTATAGAGAATTGGGTGAACAACAGACAACCAAAAGTCGTGCATGAAAAATCATGAAATGCACGAACTGTAAGGAATTTTTATTCTGAGCGTTTGCTCATCTACGCCGTAAACAACTCACCGAATGTGACGTACGTCTAGTTTGACTAGTGAATTTTCCCTGATATGATGGATGATTTAAAGGGACCTTTAGCTTTTCATAACATTAGAACCCCTGAACATTTGTTGTAACTTTTCGTTTGCCAGAACGCATTCCACCGGGACTCATGTAGGATACAGCGACGAGATCAAAGAGACAGACCGAGGGATCTTAGGGGAGACTATCGGCGCTATCAAAGACAGTAGTTTTCCCTGATACGAGACGCAGTTGCTTGCCGCTAATTTCCTGTCTCGGTGTCAATCGAGGAACCGAGCGAACGGGGGAAAGCGAAACCGGCAGCAGCGAGCGGATACGAAGACCAGGGGGCGGCTTCTTCTCTTGATTTGGCGGTCAGATCCCCAAAAGTTCGTGAGATCAAATAAGTTGTCAAGTTTATCATGTCCCACTCAACTTACATTCCATTTTAGCTAAATAGACCATGTAGAACTAGACACGTTATCACTCGCTGGCCAGACCTTTACAGAAGCACTAGCTTTATTGAAATCTTGTTATAGATTTTCCCCTGGATTTTATATATATTTGCAGTGATTTCTATTTCTGTGCAAAGCGGTAATATATATTGTGTAAAGTGATCAGTGGTCTAGTCATTCTATTTCAAGGGATTTTGTGTTAATTTAAATCTATTTAATTAAACCATCTCAAGAGTTCCAGTTTTAAATATAATGATCTATCTATTATATTATTTCAAAAGATAATAGATGCTTAAATTAACTTTTAAAGTCGCGAAGGAATTTATAATTAATAAATTCAGTTAAGTCCTAGTTTTATAGATGTGGGTTTTTAACCACTAGAATTCGCGCAGTGTTTATTAAATACATAATTAAATACTCGAGTGTATTATAGGCTTAACGGGAAATTCTTCGCGCTTTAGAAGGTTATTTGTTTTCGGTATATTACATGT
This sequence comes from Oreohelix idahoensis, assembly GCA_024509875.1. Lineage (NCBI taxonomy): Eukaryota > Metazoa > Mollusca > Gastropoda > Stylommatophora > Oreohelicidae > Oreohelix > Oreohelix idahoensis. The sequence continues at coordinate 322,526 of JAMPIV010007135.1, read as the reverse complement.
CTTTTTTTTCTTTCATACAGAGTGATCGTAACCTGTGCGATCCCAGCATTAAGAAAGCAATAAAGAAATCAATCTAAGCAAAGCAAAGCATAAACAGTGTGTAGAGTTCCCCTGACGCAGAACTTGTTGAGACTGTGTAAATTTTTAATCTTTGAGGCGATTCTATGTTTGGAATTCCGCTATCTAACTTATAGCAAAGAAAGCACACCCAAAGACAAATTTAACGCACCATTGTCGTAGATTTCCGATAGGAGAATTAAGACTAGGTTAGGTCCCTTCTGAATAGGTTTGAAATAGGTGATAGACTCAGTGAGAGTTAGTGAAAGGTAATAGAATTTCCACACACGTGAGATGATAGATTTGATATAGTGGCTGTCTCTGAAAGCGAAAAGAATTCTTCTCTCTCTCACCTATCTTCTACAACAGTTGTTACAGCGTCAGACAGACTACACCAATATACATATTACGTATATTTCTATCACTCACAGGCACGCACATACACGTGACGACAGGTAAACACACAGACGTGGGAAAACTATAACAATGATATATATATTATCTAGAACGAGCTGACCAAACACGATTATTAAGTTCAAGAGCGATTTTATTATCAGGAAAAATCGGCTCACAACATCAAAGAAAGTACATCAAGGAAAATACATATACACATAGTCATAAAAAATCAAGGAAATGTTGCAAGGATGATAGCCCCGTTATAGTGTTAACTCTAGGTTTAGCCCGGCCCCGTTAAGAGAACAGATGATGGCGCCAGAGTCACAGATACATAGGGTTTGAGTCTAAGAGTTTTCTTTGTTTTATCTCGTAATTATATGCACAGAGTTTGAAAAAAAATCTGATTTAACCTAAGACAAAAACACAAGAACTCTAGCCTTAGCAACAAATTATGCAGATTGAAAAAAACAAATAGGACAGCAACAGGGTGTCAAAGATATAATAGTGAAAATATCACTCAAACCAGCGTACACTCATTCATTCCGCCATGGCTTCTCATTCAGGTACTCACGACTTTGCTCGCTGCCTCTTGGAACACATTGATTTTAGATTTTCACACAGACTCAAAAAAATGCAGTCTTCTGCCAAGAAGTCCCCAGTTCCAAAAGACGTATTTAACTTGGAGTCTCCGGGAACGACTACTTGGGTATGCAAATTTGTTCAAATGTCTGATTAAGTCACCTAACAATTATTCCAGGCGCGGGAGTTAGCAGAGCACAGTGTCAATAGCGTAGGTTTCTAAAAAAATGATGAATGTCAGGTCGGTGCCTTCCCTCAGTATAGGATTCACTTTAGTCACACCACAGATTTGTCCACAAGATATAATCTAGTCGGGAAATGATTGTTAATATTCACGCCACCAGGCAGCAAATTATATAGAGTTTCTAGAAGAAATTAAGTGCTGGCTCCAAGGTCCAGTATTTATCATTACAGTCTTTGAAAACCCGTTATAGGGATATTAGTATTTCTGTCTAACTTGCACCGTCAGATCAGTGTTACTTGAGAAAACCCACGTGGTTCAAAATAAGGACTGTCTATTTCTTCACAAGTATGGAAACTACTACTAGGTGCTGGTAAAGTTAGGGTCACCCCAAAACTTTCACTGTGTGGAGGAAAAATAACACATATAATATAATAAACAGAATCTGTACTGGTTAAAACTTACATTTAAACTTGCAAGCAGAGAGCTTTGCTTATCATTTAAACTTCCCGTGACGTAAGTTATATTTAAAAATCAGCAATCCTCATAAATTAAGAACACGTGCGTATTCCGTCACCATTCATGAGGCTGGATTCTAGAGTTTATACGTTAGTTTAGAAAAATACACTCGACTGAGTATTAGCAGTTAAATTAAATTTATAAATAGCTACAATTGCCGTTATAAGCTAGAAATTTTAATTTTATTCTGCTTTCCACTGAATGCTTCCCTAGAAAATATAATAGCCTACCACTTTATTTCTCTTCTGCGCTAAAGAAATAGATTAAAATGAATTAAGCGATTTAACACTTTAACACTCACAAAATCTATATATCTATCATATTAATTACCTCAACCACAGAATTACAGGTAGTCGCACAACTTAAGAATAAAAATGCTGAAAATATTTCTGGAAGTCTAGAAGTTCGACAAATTGCCGAAACAAACTGAGATCTTCGCTAACAGCTATTCTGTTTTCGAGCGACCTATCTACTGTGGAGTCTATGAGCGAGAATGAAATTAAAGTTTCAAACTTGGCCAATATCTTAAAATCAGACAAAGGGCCCAAACTTATTTCGCCAAGCGAAATTATCTCCCCTACTCCCAACATTTACGTCCGCTTAACGCGTGTCGTAACTGTCACCTACTGACCACGATGTACGCGTGTCAGTTTCAAATCCCAGACAGCCTGACTCCATTGTAGGGCAGTTTTCACACTACAGCTGACCATGGCCCAAGTGAGCGCCGTGTCAGTTTGGGATTTTCCAGACAAATGTCTGGATACTGACCGGTGCAGATGTAAAGTATCACACCTCACCGGGACTAATGCCGAGAAGAAGCTCGCGCGCTCGGTGAGAATGTAGACGATTTGCTACGTCCTATGTTCAGCGAACCGACTTATCACGCCTTCTGACGCCCTGCAGCCCTGACATCTACGTAATATCGTCCTAGCGCGATTCTCAGTTTTAAGAGAAAGGAAAACAGGTAAAGTTTGCGAATTATATGAAAATAATATTCGCAAAACGAATGGATGAAAAATACACAGGAAAAAAAATACAGAGATAATAAAAGAGAGAATTTATGTGAAAGAATAGGAAGAAGATGTAGGAAATTAAATGAATATAAACCCTACGTGACAGAGCCTCCCCCCTTTAAGATATGGAAGCACTCCATGTCTACGTTATGGAGTTTAATTTCCTATAACCGTAGCTTCGGGGTGTCTGTCCTCTTCCCTCTCATCTTCCCCCTCCATCTCTGTCCAATTCCTACTCAAGTCCACTCCTCAAAGTTTCCTTCCCCTGGAATGTCTCATATGCGCGCTTGAAAGAGCGTCGCCGCTTCTGACATTTTTGAAAGATTTCCTGTGATAGCGGTGGAATATCCCTGCCACTATCGTCATCTTCGTCAGTTTTGGCGATCGTCAGGAGATGGTCGGAGGTTGGCACTGGTTTTTCCAAGTATCTCTTTAAGAGATTTAAATGGAAAACCTTCTCCTTTCCTTCAATAGAGATCTTAGAAATCTTTTTCAGGACGGTAAACGGCCCTTGCCATCCGATCTTCAGTTGGTTGTTCTCGGTAGGGAGCAACACCAAAACTTTCTCTCCTGCTTCCAGTTCTCTCTCTTCCGCGACTTTCCTGTATCGGTTAGCGTGCTTTGTGCGAGCTCGCTTAAAGTTAGTCGTTGCTAGGTCCCACCCTAGTTTCAACCTTTCCTTTAAAACCGACACATATTTACTTGCTGAGACGACTGTCTCATCCGCCTTCTCGTCTGTCAGAGACTGAAGTAAGGCTTCAAGCGGGCCCTTAATGGGTCTGCCGAATAAGAGTGTAGCTGGCGGAAATCCTGTGGAAGTATGAGGAGATTCTCTGTAGCCAAATAATGCTGCAGGAATACAGAGATCCCAATCTTCAGGTTTCACTTGTGCCAGCTTACTTAGCATCATGGTGAGGTTTCCATTAGCACGTTCCACGAGCCCATTTCCGGCCGGAGTATATGGCTTAGTGTGGATGTGCTGGGTCCTCAAGATCTTAACGATCTCATCCATCAACAGGTTTCGGTATGGAGATCCATTATCCGTCAACACTTGCTGAGGGAATCCCAACCGAGTGAAAATCTGCACGAGGGCTTCTGCGACATGCTTGGCATCTGCGCATGTTAGCGGGATAGCTTCTGCCCATAAAGTGCATGTATCGACTAAGGTCAGGATGAACCTGTTCCTTCTTTTAGTCCTTTCGAAAGGCCCTAAAATGTCGATCACAACCCGTTCGAATGGTGTTCCCATTATTGGCATTTCACCCATGTGGACTGGGGGTGTCCGTTGCTTGGGTGGTACACGTTGGCACTGGGCACAGGATTTGACATATCTGATAATATCAGTATTTACTCCTGGCCACCAATAATGAGTGGTTATACGTTGGTTTGTGGCGTTCTGTCCCATATGTCCGCTAAAGGGAAGAGAGTGCCCCATTTCTAGGATTTGGCTTCTGTACTGTTTCGGTACTAGGAGCTGGTTGTAACCTTGGTCAGGCTTGCCCGTTCTCCGATAAAGTACGCCATCCTCAGAAAAAATGTCCCCGTGCTGTTTGGGTTCCTTAGCCATGGGCAGTTTCCTAAAGCAGGGTGCCAAAGTAGGGTCCTTGTATTGCGCTTCTTTAAGTTCCATAGGTAACAAATTAGGCGCAGGCTCCCGTTCCTTCTTGGTTTGCCCTCTTGTAGTTACTGCTGCCACAATCGGCTCTTCCGGTTTCCCAATACACACGTATCTCCCGCCAAGTATGACTGGGTAGATGGGATCATCCATAACAGCCGCTTTGATCACACCTCTGACAAAGTCAGAGTGTATCTCCACCAATGCGATGGGAAGCGCTGTAGGTGCATCACTCTTACGAACTCCACAAAGTTTGACGGTCTCTCCTGTCTCTTGACCGGGTTTAACCAGGTTTCTGGCAACAATGCAATCGTAAGAAAGCCCCGTGTCAAATAAGCAAGAAGTTTGAGAACCGTTCAAAGTAACAGTACCTCGCGTTGAGGGTCTATCCCCAACAGGTTGGGAATCACTGTCAATAATTCCGCCTTGCGAGACTGTCAATAAGCATCCGATGCGTTTCGGCTCGGTGTGCTCGGTCTGATCATATGTCCCGTGCTCAGGGGTTCTCCCTTTGCCACCTTGTCCTTTCTGGCTACGCTGCCATGTAGGGCGGTCGGGTTGATCAGACTGTTTGGGGTGGTTGGGGTACTTGTTCTTGTAGAACTTGGATTTTTCAGGAGGGGGGTTTTGAGGTCCAGTTTCTCTGTGGTTATTTTGGTTAGAAGCCTGAGAAGATTGCTCTAGGTTATGTTTTCGAAAATGCTCCTCTGTCGGTTTCCGCTTTGTGGCCGGTAGTTCAGCCAGCGCATTGTGATAACGCTCAGACTTTTCCAAAATGTCTTCAAGTTTTTCTGCCCCCTGCTCAGCGAGAAATCTCCGGGTATCAGCAGACAAAGTGTTCTTTATTTGTTCAGTTAGAACAAGTTCCTCAAGACCTTCATAGGTAGAGGGGAGCTGCGAAAGCTCAAGGCACTTTGTTAGATATCCCTTAAGACGAGATGAGAACTGGTGAAAAGTTTCAGAATTCTCTTTCCGGCTGTTGCGAAACAGTTGCAAAAACTTGCGAGCGTTCATTTCAAAGCGCTCCAGTAACGCTTTCTTCAACACATCGTAGTCGTCTTGTTGGCTACTTTCCAGCTTAGAATAAACATCATAAGCAGAACCTTTTAGGGCCTGGGAAAGTTTCATATTCCAACGCGACCTCTCTAACCCGTACAGAGTTGCAATTTTCTCAAATTTTTCTAACCATGTGTCAATCTTCTCATTTGGACAAGGAAAAGATTCAAGAGTGAAAGACATAGCATTTAGTTGAAGAGATTGAGTGTTAGCAGGGTCAGTTAAGGAAGAATGAGGAGAAGACTCTCCATTGCTGGAGGTAGAGGCAGCACCACGACTTTGGAATTCTAGAGTTTTAAGAGCCAACTCATGCTGTCTCGTTCTCTTTCTCTTTCCTCATGCTGTCTCTCCTCCCTCTCCTTCTCATGCTGTCTCTCCTTCTCTCTTTCCTCATGCTGCATCCTGCGAATTTCCATTTCCTCATCCATCTTCTTCTGCTGTAAATCTGCGGCTGCTTTTTCCTTAGCTTCCGCTGCTTTCCTCTCCGCATCATATCTCTCAAGTTCGTCTCTGACAAAAGCTTTCGCTTCCTCTCCTTCCAGTCCCTCCTCTCTCGCTTCGTCCCTGAGAAGTTGTCTAAGCTTTGCCCTCTCGGCCATATTATGTCAGTGACTGAGACTAGTGGAGAACGAAAATGGGAAAAAGAATAACCTGGTTCCTACCACTTACGAGAAAAAAAATTACCAAAAATCAAAAGATGATATCCTTAACCCTGGGATACCTCCTCCAAATAAAATCTAACTATCGCTGCTATTATCGGCAATAAAGCACTCAATGCAAAACACGACTACGCCAAATAAATGGTAGTTAAGATTACAACTGAAAAATAAGTTGCTACAGTGGAAAAGCAAAAGAATATTGCAAAAATTAAAGAGAAAAATAATCCCTTAATTTTTAAAAATCCACTATAAGTTCGCCCCTGAAGTCAGATCGGGTAAGGGAGGGAATTAATCTGGACAAAAAGTCCGAAACACACTCCTTAACTTAGTTCAAACGCCGTTCTGCCTCAGTACCCAGTGAATGTTATACACTCACCACTTTACCAGCATTTAGTATTACAATCAGCAGTTAACATATATCCCGACAAAATCAACCTGTAACCAAAATGTATATTATTCAAAGATGCTGTGGAAAAAAAAACTTATTAGTTTGTGTGGTCAGCACGCCCGTAAACAGATCGCTAGTCTAGGGGGTAATTATTTAAAGATATAACAACTCACAAGACATCACACTCTTACTCTATATCAGAATACAGAATCTTAAGTTCAAAATCCAGATAGACGAGTCCACGTTTGTCGTACTCGTCTTCCTATTCTAAGTTCAAAGACCGGAAACGAGCCCTCATTTGTCGTAGATTTCCGATAGGAGAATTAAGACTAGGTTTGGTCCCTTCTGAATAGGTTTGAATAGGTGATAGACTCAGTGAGAGTTAGTGAAAGGTAATAGAATTTCCACACACGTGAGATGATAGATTTGATATAGTGGCTGTCTCTGAAAGCGAAAAGAATTCTTCTCTCTCTCACCTATCTTCTACAACAGTTGTTACAGCGTCAGACAGACTACACCAATATACATATTACGTATATTTCTATCACTCACAGGCACGCACATACACGTGACGACAGGTAAACACACAGACGTGGGAAAACTATAACACTGATATATATATTATCTAGAACGAGCTGACCAAACACGATTATTAAGTTCAAGAGCGATTTTAATATCAGGAAAAATCGGCTCACAACATCAAAGAAAGTACATCAAGGAAAATACATATACACATAGTCATAAAAAATCAAGGAAATGTTGCAAGGATGATAGCCCCGTTATAGTGTTAACTCTAGGTTTAGCCCGGCCCCGTTAAGAGAACAGATGATGGCGCCCGAGTCACAGATACATAGGGTTTGAGTCTAAGAGTTTTCTTTGTTTTATCTCGTAATTATATGCACAGAGTTTGAAAAAAATCTGATTTAACCTAAGACAAAAACACAAGAACTCTAGCCTTAGCAACAAATTATGCAGATTGAAAAAAAAAATAGGACAGCAACAGGGTGTCAAAGATATAATAGTGAAAATATCACTCAAACCAGCGTACACTCATTCATTCCGCCGTGGCTTCTCATACAGGTACTCACGACTTTCCTCGCTGCCTCTTGGAACACATTGATTTTAGATTTTCACACAGACTCAAAAAAATGCAGTCTTCTGCCAAGAAGTCCCCAGTTCCAAAAGACGTATTTAACTTGGAGTCTCCGGGAACGACTACTTGGGTATGCAAATTTGTTCAAATGTCTGATTAAGTCACCTAACAATTATTCCAGGCGCGGGAGTTAGCAGAGCACAGTGTCAATAGCGTAGGTTTCTAAAAAATGATGAATGTCAGGTCGGTGCCTTCCCTCAGTATAGGATTCACTTTAGTCACACCACAGATTTGTCCACAAGATATAATCTAGTCGGGAAATGATTGTTAATATTCACGCCACCAGGCAGCAAATTATATAGAGTTTCTAGAAGAAATTAAGTGCTGGCTCCAAGGTCCAGTATTTATCATTACAGTCTTTGAAAACCCGTTATAGGGATATTAGTATTTCTGTCTAACTTGCACCGTCAGATCAGTGTTACTTGAGAAAACCCACGTGGTTCAAAATAAGGACTGTCTATTTCTTCACAAGTATGGAAACTACTACTAGGTGCTGGTAAAGTTAGGGTCACCCCAAAACTTTCACTGTGTGGAGGAAAAATAACACATATAATATAATAAACAGAATCTGTACTGGTTAAAACTTACATTTAAACTTGCAAGCAGAGAGCTTTGCTTATCATTTAAACTTCCCGTGACGTAAGTTATATTTAAAAATCAGCAATCCTCATAAATTAAGAACACGTGCGTATTCCGTCACCATTCATGAGGCTGGATTCTAGAGTTTATACGTTAGTTTAGAAAAATACACTCGACTGAGTATTAGCAGTTAAATTAAATTTATAAATAGCTACAATTGCCGTTATAAGCTAGAAATTTTAATTTTATTCTGCTTTCCACTGAATGCTTCCCTAGAAAATATAATAGCCTACCACTTTATTTCTCTTCTGCGCTAAAGAAATAGATTAGAATGAATTAAGCGATTTAACACTTTAACACTCACAAAATCTATATATCTATCATATTAATTACCTCAACCACAGAATTACAGGTAGTCGCACAACTTAAGAATAAAAATGCTGAAAATATTTCTGGAAGTCTAGAAGTTCGACAAATTGCCGAAACAAACTGAGATCTTCGCTAACAGCTATTCTGTTTTCGAGCGACCTATCTACTGTGGAGTCTATGAGCGAGAATGAAATTAAAGTTTCAAACTTGGCCAATATCTTAAAATCAGACAAAGGGCCCAAACTTATTTCGCCAAGCGAAATTATCTCCCCTACTCCCAACATTTACGTCCGCTTAACGCGTGTCGTAACTGTCACCTACTGACCACGATGTACGCGTGTCAGTTTCAAATCCCAGACAGCCTGACTCCATGTAGGGCAGTTTTCACACTACAGCTGACCATGGCCCAAGTGAGCGCCGTGTCAGTTTGGGATTTTCCAGACAAATGTCTGGATACTGACCGGTGCAGATGTAAAGTATCACACCTCACCGGGACTAATGCCGAGAAGAAGCTCGCGCGCTCGGTGAGAATGTAGACGATTTGCTACGTCCTATGTTCAGCGAACCGACTTATCACGCCTTCTGACGCCCTGCAGCCCTGACATCTACGTAATATCGTCCTAGCGCGATTCTCAGTTTAAGAGAAAGGAAAACAGGTAAAGTTTGCGAATTATATGAAAATAATATTCGCAAAACGAATGGATGAAAAATACACAGGAAAAAAAAAATACAGAGATATTAAAAGAGAGAGTTTATGTGAAAGAATAGGAAGAAGATGTAGGAAATTAAATGAATATAAACCCTACGTGACAACCATCAAACAACTTAAGTCGTAACGGGAAGAAGAACACTGGCCCGAGCTTTGTTAGTTTACTGACACAGAGAGTTAATTCATAATTTCCTGAACAGTGATGTGACTAGTTTTCTCACTGGACTTAAACCATACCTCACGGATAAAGTGTACCAGCACGCGTAAGAATTTTATTATCCGCGGCATAGTCAAATAGACCACACCATCCTCACCCCGGTATCAGAGACCGTGCCCTCCCATAGAAACTGTTATTAAGAAAAGAGACACAACTACAGATTCATTTTCCAGCGATTACGGGACCCTTTTATGTGCTGACCGCCTACCCGATAATCTGGGGCTAGAACTTGAACAAACACTCATACATTTAGTTGAGGTGTAACTGCTGTTGTGTTATTCTATGGAGTGCAAGATTTTTTCACAATCGGTAAGTGAGAGCAAGATGAGTGAAGGCCTTTGCTAGCGCGTGTATGAATGACAGGAAATTAATTCTTTTGTGTGACCATTTTGTTAACTTGCTTACCTGGTAACATATATCTTTTCTGTATACCCTACATTGTTCCTTTAAGTGGGATAGTTGATAATTTGTTAACTCTGTTTAAAACCACCTCCTTTCCATTTGCTTAGTAAAGGGAAGAACAGCTGGGAAGAACAGTTTTTTTTTTCTATCACTTATACCTAACTTGGTAACACCTCTTTCAGAGTAATTAACTTTACTGTTAGGTTAACGTACCCGTGTTCCTGATATTATCTATCTCTGGACTGGGTTTGTCTTTGTCTAATAAGCGGGAAGGGCTTAGTCGATACCAATCTTCTTCACCCCTCCCAAACTTGTTATTTGCATTTGTGTACTTATGATAATTTATGTAATATCTGATATTTTTAGTGATTGATGTTTAAAGTGAATAAAATCACATAAACTCATTTAGTTCTGTGTGTTGGATATACCCAAAGCCCAACATTTCCCCTATTCGTTTAATATAGTTTGTATCAACGTCGTGTGTGTGTTTGAAAACACCGAATCGGTGTGCGCGCAGATGCGAGTCTGGAAAACTGGCAAATAATTGTTTGACCAGGAGAGTGAAAGAGAAGATTGAGAGACACGATTTGTCGTAAATAAGTCTGTCTTTACTCTCCTCCAGCACGCTGTGAAGTAACTATTAAATCTCTACATTTTCTATCACTGAGCTTTCCATCATCATTTTCCACTCTAAACCGGACCACTATTTCTACGACTCTTTTCTCTCAAAATAAATTTACGACAATATTTGGCCGGCTCGCCGGGATAATTTTGAGATACATTTGATGCACACATATTTGTGGGCTGGTTCTGGGATCTTGAGCTACATTTGAGGCAATCGCATAGCCGGGTTAAAGATATTTTGAGTCTGATTTAGTTGGGTCTAACTAGGTAGAGTGTGAATGATTTGTCTTTGTGAATTAGGGAAATAAATAAATAATTACACCCCTAGACAAACGTTCTTTAAGTATTTGGGTTGTCCACACAGCATATTTACAGGTTGTTTTCTCTCCACAGCAGTAGAAAGTACAGATAAACAAATATATTTGCTATTTTAATTATCCTCTGGCGGAGATAATTATATTTCTTTCTTTATAAAAGTTGCTGGGATTGCGTGATTGTTTTACAGTCACTAAGGTTTTTGAAGTCAAAAAGAGTTGAGCTTAGCTAAAGACGGATTGTTCTGATTTTTAAAAATTAAGTTAACAACGTCTCATCTCAATAATTGACTTTAGGGACGGAGTTTGTTGTCAGAGATTTAAAATTTAGGGGAAATTTTTTTTTCCTTTTAAATTGTTTTAATATAAATTTTTCTCTACTGTTAGTAAAAGTAGATTCTTTTCCAGTGTAACTTACCATTTAGTGGCATAGTCGCTTGCGTTTAGAGCCTTAATTGCCAGATAATAGCAGCGATAAGTTTGCACAGTACAGGTAGGAGGTAACACAGGTAAATTTGTACTTGTGTTTTTTTTCTCGTAGCGGTTCAGAGTTCCTCCCTTTCGCGTTTCTTCTTACTAGTTCTCTAAGCATACTTCATCTTATTCTTTAACAATGGCAGAGAGGATAAAGATGAGGTCCATCTTGAGGCTGGAAGCGAAAGAGGCAGGATTAGATGCAGAAGCTGCAAACGCGTTTATTAACCAGGAATTGGAAATATATGACGCGGAGCAACAGAGAGCAGAAGCTGAGAGGAAGGAAGAGAAAGAAAGAACAGAGAGGAGAGAAGCCCAGGAGAGGGCAGATAAGAAAGAAGCGGAAGAACGTCTTTTGGAACAGAAGAAAATTGAAGCAGAGATGGAAACTCGCAGAGAGAGAGAGAGAGACAAGGAAAGACAGCATCAACTGGCGCTTAAGGCTCTAGAGAGTCGGGGCGCCTCTACTTCGACTAACGGAGAGCCGTCTTCGCCCCAGTCTCAATCAATGGACCTCTCCAGTACTCAATCTGCCCAATTAACTGCTATGTCGTTTTCTTTAGAATCTTTTCCTAGCCCTAACGAAAAAATTGACAGCTACCTAGAAAAATTCGAGAGACTCGCGAATCTTTATGGGTTAGAGAGTACCCGCTGGGCGCTCAAACTTTCAACGTCACTGAAAGGCAATGCTTATGACGTGTACACAAAGCTGGGACCGAATCAACATGATTACGACATGTTGAAAAAGGCCTTACTACAGCAGTTTGAGATGACTGCCCGAAAGTTTCTGCAGTTGTTCAGAAACAGCCGAAAAGAGAGCACGGAAACATTTCCCCAGTTCTCTTCACGTCTCACGGGTTATCTGACAAAGTGCATTGAATTATCTGACCTACCTCTTTCATATGAGGGACTCCTCGAACTTGTTCTTGTGGAGCAGATAAAATCCACTTTGTCGAATGAAACACGTAGATTTTTGGCTGAACAGGGGGCAGTCAGGCTTGAAGACATACTCAATAAAGCCGAACGCTATAGCAATGCAATGGCCGAACTTCCCAGCACTAAACGTAAACCCACCGATGAGCCATCTCGAAAACAGAATCTAGAGCAGGCATCCTATTCTTCCACTTCCTCTCAACATTATAACCAACGAGATAACAATACCCAGAAACCTCCCCAGGAAAAATCGAAATTCTACAAAACCCGATACCCCCCCAACAACAATTCTGATCAACCCAACAAGCCTACGTGGCAGCGCGGCCACCAAGGTCAAGGAAAAGGGAAGACCCCTACACCAGGAACGTCTGATCAGGGCAAACAAACCGGTGCAAACCGCATTGGATGTTTGCATACAGCCTCGAAAGGTAGAGTCAATGTCAGTGATTCTCAACCTGAGGGGGACCGACCCTCAACTCGAGGAACTGTAATTTTGAACGGTACCTCTACTACTTGTCTTTTTGACACTGGATTAAGTTTTGATTGTATTGTCGCTAGGCACCTAGTCAAACCCGGTCAGGAGACAGAGGAAACCGTCAAACTTAGTGGAGTTTTCAGGAGTGATGCACCCAGGACGCTTCCTATCGCACTGGTAGAAATACACTCTGACTTTGTCAGAGGAGTTATTAAAGCGGCCATAATGGATGATCCGATCTACCCAGTTATCCTGGGATGTAGATATGTGTTCATTGGGAGACCTAAGGAGCCGATTGTGGCAGCGGTAACCACAAGAGGGCAAGCCAAGAAGGAGAGGGAGCCTGCGCCAAACTTGTTGCCGAATGAACTGAAGGAGGCGCAACAAAAGGACCCTACTCTGGCGCCCTGCTTTAAAAAACTGCCCATGGCTAAGGACCCCAGACACAACGGAGACATCTTTTCTAAGGATGGTGTATTGTATCGTAGAACGGGCAACCCGGACACGGGGAATAACCAGCTCCTAGTACCGACGCAGTACAGAAACCAGATCTTAGAAATGGGGCACTCTCTTCCCTTTAGCGGACACATGGGACAAAACGCCACTATTCAGCGAATAAAAAACCACTATTGGTGGCCAGGAATGAACTCTGACATTGTCAGGTACGTGAAATCCTGCGCCCAGTGCCAACGGGTAGCACCCAAGCACTTGACACCCCCAGTACCTATGGGGCAAATGCCAATAGTAGGGACTCCATTTGAACGGGTTGCTGTCGACATTATTGGTCCTCTGGAAAAGACCAAAAGAAGGAACAGGTTCATCCTGACCTTAGTTGACACTTGCACTATGTGGGCCGAAGCCGTACCGCTACCATGCACTAATTCCAAGCATGTCGCAGAAGCCCTTGTGCAAATTTTTACACGGTTGGGATTCCCTCAACAAGTTTTGACGGACAATGGATCCCAATTCCGTAGCCTGTTAATGGAGGAGATCTTTAAGATCTTGAGGGCCAAACATATCCACACAAGTCCCTACCATCCGGCCGGAAATGGGCTCGTGGAACGTTTTAACGGTACCCTCACCATGATGTTACGTAAGCTGGGTCAGGAGAAACCGGAAGACTGGGACCAATATATATCGGCTGCCTTATTCGCCTACCGAGAGGTACCCCAAGCGTCTACGGGTTTTGCGCCAGCTACACTTTTATTTGGCAGACCTATTAAGGGGCCACTAGAAGCCTTACTTCGGTCCCTGACAGACCAGAAGGCTGACGAGACAGTCGTCTCTGCAAGCAAGTATGTATCTGAGCTTAAGGAAAGGCTAAAGCTAGGATGGGATCTAGCTACTACCAACCTTAAGAAAGCCCGCGCTAAAATTACTAAAAGATACAACAAAGCTGCAAAAGAGAGAGAACTACAACCAGGGGAGAAAGTCCTATTGCTACTTCCAACCGGAAGCAATAAACTTCGCATCGGATGGCAAGGACCGTTTACCGTCCTTAAAAAGATCTCACGTACCAACTACAAGATCTCCATCAAAGGAAAGGAGAAGGTCTTCCACATAAATCTGCTAAAGAAATATTTGGAAAGACCGGTGCCATCCTCCGAGCATCTCCTGGCTGTCGCCATAGCAACGGAAGACGAGGAAGATGATGATGGTTGCATGGAGTATCCACTGCAACCCACAGAATCCTTTAAAGATGTCAAGTTCGGCGACAATCTCTCACCAGAACAACAAACAGAAACCAGGGCTCTACTAAAACAGTACAGTGCAGTCTTAACGGATGTACCTGGTCGAACAAATCTCATTGAATTTGATATGAAATTAACAAACGAGACCCCTGTTCAAACCAGAGTTTACCCCATCCCGTACGCTAAAGCTGATGCACTTCGCGGAGAAATAGACAAGCTGCGTCAGGCAGGAATTATCAGTGAGTCTACATCTCCTTACAGCTCGAGTGTAGTGCTGTTGCAGAAGCCCAATAAGGAAGTTCGGCTGTGCATTGATTACAGGTTGCTAAACGCTGTAACGGAATTCCAGCCCGAACCTCTCCAAACTGTTTCTGAGTTGTTCACCAAGCTCAGCAAAGCAAAGATCTTCTCCAAGATTGACCTCAGCAAAGGTTATTATCAAATACCAGTCAAGGAGGAAATTAAACCTTTGTTAGCTTTCAGCACTAGTGAAGGACATTACACATTTAACGTGATGCCGTTCGGTTTGCATAACGCACCAGGAGTGTTCACCAGGATGATGAGGAAGCTTCTAGAACCTTTGCAAAGTCCCCATATCCATAATTTCATGGATGACATCTTAATTGCATCGGAAACCTATGAAGAACATATTGCTACGGTTGCTATGCTCCTCAGGAGACTACAGGAAACGGGTCTCACAGCCAGACCTAGCAAATGTCTCATCGGGTTTGAACAGTTAGACTTCCTGGGGCACACTATTTCTCACGGATGCAGTTGGCCTATTAAGAAGAACGTGGAGAAAATAGTGGCAGCAAAAAGACCCCGAACGAAGAAAGACGTACGTTCCTTCATATCGCTATGTGCATACTATCAGAAGTACATCCAGAACTTCAACGGACTGACGGCACCTCTGACTGACCTCACAAAGAAAGGTTGTCCTGATAAGGTCATATGGGATCAAAAGTGCGAACACGCGTATAGCACTTTGAAAGGACAGTTGTCTGCATACCCCATTTTGAGGTTGCCTGACCTCAAGAAACCTTTTGTACTGAGAGTCGACGCGTCAGGTCAGGGCATCGGGTCAACACTGCTTCAAGCCGATGACAGTGACCTGAACATGCTATTTCCAGTTGCCTATGGCAGTCGGAAATTAAATAAAGCGGAACGGAACTACAGCGTAGTTGAAAGGGAATGTCTTGCTCTGATTGACGGTATCAGACGCCATCATGAGTTTCTTTATGGTACATCTTTCACGGTGCAAACAGACCACGCTCCGTTAGCATTTCTTGGTGCCAATAAAGAATTTAACGCTAGGATCATGCGTTGGGCCCTCCTTCTAAGCGTCTATTCTTTCAAAGTGGAATATATTCCGGGAAGACAGAATGTCGGGGCTGATTTTCTGAGTAGAAACTGGTCTACAGAGGAAGAAGAGCAAACTGAAGATACCACTCATCCTAAAATCACCAATCAGGTCACCTCCATTGTCAAAAATGAAAACATGAAAAATGGTTTCATGTCTAAAAGTGGGGACGATTGTGACGTACGTCTAGTTTGACAAGTGAATTTTCCCTGATATGATGGATGATTTAAAGGGACCTTTAGCTTTTCATAACATTAGAACCCCTGAACATTTGTTGTAACTTTTCGTTTGCCAGAACGCATTCCACCGGGACTCATGTAGGATACAGCGACGAGATCAAAGAGACAGACCGAGGGATCTTAGGGGAGACTATCGGCGCTATCAAAGACAGTAGTTTTCCCTGATACGAGACGCAGTTGCTTGCCGCTAATTTCGCGTCTCGGTGTCAATCGAGGAACCGAGCGAACGGGGGAAAGCGAAACGGGCAGCAGCGAGCGGATACGAAGACCAGGGGGCGGCTTCTTCTCTTGATTTGGCGGTCAGATCCCCAAAAGTTCGTGAGATCAAATAAGTTGTCAAGTTTATCATGTCCCACTCAACTTACATTCCATTTTAGCTAAATAGACCATGAAGAACTAGACACGTTATCACTCGCTGGCCAGACCTTTACAGAAGCACTAGCTTTATTGAAATCTTGTTATAGATTTTCCCCTGGATTTTATATATATTTGCAGTGATTTCTAATTCTGTGCAAAGCGGTAATATATATTGTGTAAAGTGATCAGTGGTCTAGTCATTCTATTTCAAGGGATTTTGTGTTAATTTAAATCTATTTAATTAAACCATCTCAAGAGTTCCAGTTTTAAATATAATGATCTATCTATTATATTATTTCAAAAGATAATAGATGCTTAAATTAACTTTTAAAGTCGCGAAGGAATTTATAATTAATAAATTCAGTTAAGTCCTAGTTTTATAGATGTGGGTTTTTAACCACTAGAATTCGCGCAGTGTTTATTAAATACATAATTAAATACTCGAGTGTATTATAGGCTTAACGGGAAATTCATCGCGCTTTAGAAGGTTATTTGTTTTCGGTATATTACATGTCTTTTTTTTCTTTCATACAGAGTGATCGTAACCTGTGCGATCCCAGCATTAAGAAAGCAATAAAGAAATCAATCTAAGCAAAGCAAAGCATAAACAGTGTGTAGAGTTCCCCTGACGCAGAACTTGTTGAGACTGTGTAAATTTTTAATCTTTGAGGCGATTCTATGTTTGGAATTCCGCTATCTAACTTATAGCAAAGAAAGCACACCCAAAGACAAATTTAACGCACCATCAAACAACTTAAGTCGTAACGGGAAGAAGAACACTGGCCCGAGCTTTGTTAGTTTACTGACACAGAGAGATAATTCATAATTTCCTGAACAGTGATGTGACTAGTTTTCTCACTGGACTTAAACCATACCTCACGGATAAAGTGTACCAGCACGCGTAAGAATTTTATTATCCGCGGCATAGTCAAATAGACCACACCATCCTCACCCCGGTATCAGAGACCGTGCCCTCCCATAGAAACTGTTATTAAGAAAAGAGACACAACTACAGATTCATTTTCCAGCGAT
Organism: Oreohelix idahoensis; assembly: GCA_024509875.1. NCBI lineage: Eukaryota > Metazoa > Mollusca > Gastropoda > Stylommatophora > Oreohelicidae > Oreohelix > Oreohelix idahoensis. The sequence continues at coordinate 305,135 of JAMPIV010007135.1, read as the reverse complement.
TACGGGATCCTTTTATGTGCTGACCGCCTACCCGATAATCTGGGGCTAGAACTTGAACAAACACTCATACATTTAGTTGAGGTGTAACTGCTGTTGTGTTATTCTATGGAGTGCAAGATTTTTTCACAATCGGTAAGTGAGAGCAAGATGAGTGAAGGCCTTTGCTAGCGCGTGTATGAATGACAGGAAATTAATTCTTTTGTGTGACCATTTTGTTAACTTGCTTACCTGGTAACATATATCTTTTCTGTATACCCTACATTGTTCCTTTAAGTGGGATAGTTGATAATTTGTTAACTCTGTTTAAAACCACCTCCTTTCCATTTGCTTAGTAAAGGGAAGAACAGCTGGGAAGAACAGGTTTTTTTTTCTATCACTTATACCTAACTTGGTAACACCTCTTTCAGAGTAATTAACTTTACTGTTAGGTTAACGTACCCGTGTTCCTGATATTATCTATCTCTGGACTGGGTTTGTCTTTGTCTAATAAGCGGGAAGGGCTTAGTCGATACCAATCTTCTTCACCCCTTCCAAACTTGTTATTTGCATTTTGTGTACTTATGATAATTTATGTAATATCTGATATTTTTAGTGATTGATGTTTAAAGTGAATAAAATCACATAAACTCATTTAGTTCTGTGTGTTGGATATACCCAAAGCCCAACATTTCCCCTATTCGTTTAATATAGTTTGTATCAACGTCGTGTGTGTGTTTGAAAACACCGAATCGGTGTGCGCGCAGATGCGAGTCTGGAAAACTGGCAAATAATTGTTTGACCAGGAGAGTGAAAGAGAAGATTGAGAGACACGATTTGTCGTAAATAAGTCTGTCTTTACTCTCCTCCAGCACGCTGTGAAGTAACTATTAAAATCTCTACATTTTCTATCACTGAGCTTTCCATCATCATTTTCCACTCTAAACCGGACCACTATTTCTACGACTCTTTTCTCTCAAAATAAATTTACGACACCGAAGCACAAATTTTCCACGTGCTGTATCGTCTTGCATTGCTAAAGTTGTGTTTAATGACGATTTAAACTTGATTTTTTATTTTATTTGTCTGAAAATCAGAACAATTAATATGTGCGTTTCTTTTGGTCTTGAGTATATATATATATATATATATATATATATATATATATATATATATATATATATATATATATATATATATATATATATATATATATATATATATATATATATATATATATATATATATATATATATATATATATATATATATATATAAAAGAATCTTTATTCTCCAGAAAATACATTGATATGTACTGACATGATATAATAAAATACAACATGGCATATAGCAGAATCATTAGAATTTACATAAAGTAAATTTACATAAATTCATACAGCATGAATGAGGGCTGTTACCACATACATACATACATACATACATACATACATACATACGTATATACATACATACATACATATATATATATATATATGTATACATACATATATACATACATACACACACACGCCTACTATTTCCTCAGGTATATCGCTAGAGACAACTAATATAAGGTTGTGCATGGGGCTGCCAACCTCATAATGTTTACAAAAAATGTCCACAGTAGTGTGACGGTATTGCCTCCCCTGCTTTGCAGTAGTAGTCAAACAGTGGCCGAAACTCAAGAGTATCTAATGTGTGTCTTCAAAGGTGTCTACCTTCGCACAAGATTACTCTTTGCAGAGATGTAGATAGAAGGGTAAAGACACTTCTATCACAAAGTGAGTATTCACAAGATATTCAGATAAGCGAAAACAGTGCTGCTTTGGTTAAGCACGTTAATTCTAGAATCTGCCGACCACTTTTGTGAAGAATTAAGCAATGATTAATTTTAGCTCGTTAAGCACCCACCCCTGATTTACTCAGTGGAATTCTTATTATTCTGGTATAGCTCTGTTTTAGAGTGTGTGTAGTAAATTGACTGAGACAAACTTGCAGTATCTTTAAAATTATTAAATCGAGGTTAAATTTATAAATTTACAAATAACAAAATTTAATAATCACTAAGTTAAGTTAAGTTTTAACAGTATGAAAATAATTTAAATAGTTATGGATCAAGAAAAGTTATCATCACGGTCGTGATAGGAGGTAAATTGTTTTTTACAAGAAGTTCAAGTGGCAGCATATATTGCACTTAGCTGCCAATGACGGTTCTGCTCCTTCTGATGGGTTGGTTCTTTTACACTGCTCACACTCGTCGCTGGTCAAGATTGTCGGGTGTAGCTCGTTTCCCAGAAATGTCAGGGAGAGTCTACAAAGATGGTCCCTCGTCTTAAAGCTTAGGCCACTGTTCCCTTCATGTTCCAGAGATAGTACTTTTTGCTGGTATCACCAATAACTATGATAAAGAATAGAAAAGAAACGCTCTCCTGAGTACTGCGTTTCCCGACACATACTTATGTGTACTCTTTCTTCTATTCTACCATCCATTTATCTCAGAATTTACCCTCGATGAGAACCAAATTTAATCCCTTGGGATAAAACTTTCTTTACATTTAAACTCTATAGCTTTAACTTTGCATTACATTTAAATGAAAAGGTTAATAGTACAGACAGAATATGTTTACATTTCCACTGATTGAAAAGTGTGCACAATATAAATTGAATATGTTTTCATTTATGTTTACACTGATTTGAAAAGTTTGAAACTTCCTTTAATTTTAAAGTGCATATGTTAACATCGACATTTACACTGGTTTGAAACTGTAAGAATGTACATATCTTTCATCTTTTCCTCCCTGCTCCATATGGAGCCTGGGACTACTTTATGCTTTTAGTTCTCTTTACGAAACTAGCAAAAAAAAGCAGTCATCAGCGCTTGGCAGTGGTGGTTCATGAAATCATCTTTTTATACGCTGAGGTTGCCAGCCTTAACTAACTAGGACATCCAATACCGACCTTCACATATTAAAATTTACATGGCCATATACTTATATATGTTAGTTCACATGTTAGTAATAAAATATAGAATGTAAAATGACAACTTACGCCAATCCTGGCTCACAGACTGTTTGCTCAGATGAATAAAAGGCACTGGCAGTTGCCTTATTACACGTGTACTTGGGGTCGTTAATTTGAACTTTAATTCCCTTTTTGACTCCGTGTGTTTCCTTCAGTTTCCTCAGACAGCGGCTTTCTTTATTAACATGATAGAGATTTCCTAGGCTGAATTGTAAGTCCTGATGAATAGTCCAATAAAATGTGTCCGGTTTGATAAATGGAAATTCTGAATTCTAACTGGCACGTCTGGTGTCTTTGGCAAGCGTGAATCTCACAGTGAAAAAAACACTGAAACTTGTCAGGTTATATTAACTGTCTTACCCCACTCTGTTTGTTATGGAGCTCAAATGATCAGCCAATCTGATTTGAATATTTTGCGTGACTCATCTAGTGCAAAATTTCAAACATTAATTTTCTGAAAATTGGCTGTAAACATCCGATTGTCCTGTGTACGAACTCACAAACATGTCGTTAAACTCATACGACAACGTGTGTCAGATGTAACACTTATTACTTTCTTACAAAGTAATGTCGTGGACATTAAATGATTGTATCATATGTGTCCGTCCCAAATGTGTCGCACAGACAGGTAATCTTGTTATCTGTTGCCTGAGCAAATGAAAACCAACTAAGGGCGAGTAATTTTATCACCCGGCCCAGCTTGAGCAAACAAAATCATGCGAAACTGAGCAAACCCACATTGGTTTTCACCTGCTCTAATCTCAGCAAATCTGTGCCGCATCAAGCTAAATGTGATTATTATCACCTACAAGGAGTGTCAAATATCTGACCAAATCAAATAACGTCTACTTAGCAGAGAATGAAAGAAAGAGTGTGAAAAAAAGAAAGCGCGCAATAACATCAGTACCGTAAATGTAACTGATTACTGCTGTGGTGAAACAGAGGTCGAGAGGGGCCGCCCCATTCTGTCACAAGTAGCCACAGCTGCACGAGTACATAAAAGATTTGATGCAGCCTTCTGCAAAAATGGGAAAGGGGAACCAGTAGCGGGGGCTGCTCCAATCTCTGTAAGGAGCTGAACAGGCTAATGAAGGATGTTTACTTTCATTACCAGAGGATAACTGTTAGATTTAATATCTGCTCCTGGGTGTGGTTTCGCTTATTAAACATTATTTCAGATATTAATCTTAACCATGGTATACTCAGTCTGATCTGTATTTGCCTCCAAGGCTTTATCAACGTGTCCCGACTGTAATTTGCTCTCTTCTCGCTCACATAGTGTGTTATATATAATCAGTTGATTTCACTGGCTAAAAAAAAAAAAAAAAAATTTTTCTTTCTCTAACATTTCTATGTTTTTCTGGTCAATTTTAATGCGCTGTTTTTAAATCTGCAAACCGTTTTTCTCTATCAGGTCGGGATCTCTAGAAATACGCAATTGAAGTTTTGTAACAATGCATACAGTATTACAACATCATTCGTACAAGAAGTGTAAAAGTTATGTAGCTTTGAATTTCTTTGCAGTCGACTGTCGTCGGTGAATGGCATGTGGTACATCGCGATGAAGCATCCAACAATAATCGGCAAGCATGGTCACACTCCACCGTCCTTGATAACGTGACTCCATTACAGCGATATCTTGATGGAATCGTTCTCCATGTTCATCGCTGACTTCGCCAAGGTTGTCAGGGAAAAAGTCAAGATGCGAATTGAGCAAATGGATTTTGAGGGACATGTTACAGCCCATAATTCTGTATGCATCTATGCACTGCTTAACAATATGCACATAGTCGACAGATTTGTGATTTCCCAGAAAGTTATCGACGATCGATTTGAATGCCATCCATGCGCGAAGTTCACTACCATGTAACAAGTTCTCGAATTGTTTGTCTGCAATAACTTTCCTAATCTGAGGTCCTACAAAGATACCTTCTTTTATCTTTGCATCGCTAACTTGCGGAAACTTTTCTCGAAGATAAGTGAAAGCTTTGCTCGTTTTATCTAACGCTTTTACGAAATTCTTCATGAGCCCCAACTTTATATGTAACGGTGGTAAAATGATGCTGTCTTTGTTAACTAATGGCTCGTGTATTACATTTTTATGCCCGAGCTGCATACGATCCCTGATAGGCCACACCTTTCTTGCATAATGTTCCTGTCTGTTTCGGCTGTCCCATTCACATAGGAAGCAACAAAATTTAGTATACCCAGTCTGCATGCCCGTGAGAATTGCAATGACCTTTAGGTCTCCACAAATCCGCCATTGGTAGTCATTGTACTTTATTTTTGCCAAAAGTATAGCCATATTGTCATAAGTTTCTTTCATATGAACAGAGTAGGCGACTGGAATTGATGAAAATAAATTTCCGTTATGCAATAACACGGCTTTTAGACTAGTCTTGGAAGAGTCGATGAAAAGTCGCCATTCGTTGACTATGTGCTCATGACCGAGGTGCACCATTAGACCGTTTACATCTTTGCAATAGCAAATGTCATCATCCATCTCAAAGTATTGAACAAGTTCTCTGTGTCTATGATGAAATTTAGATATCGGAGTATTGGGCGCTAAAAGATTCCATTCTTTGAGTCGCGAACCGAGTAATTCCGCATGTCCTTTGGTAAGAGCGAGATCACGTATTAGATCTGAAAGTTCTGAATGGTTAATTAAGTGAACACCATCATTCACCGGTATATAATCCGAGTCAGAATTAGTTTCTAAAGAAGGTAAACTATCACTTTCTGATGGTTCATTCACGTCCAACGGATATTGTTCTGGTGGAACTGGGATCGGACACGTGATTGGATCATGAGGCACTGGTTTCGAAACCGATTCAATATTTGGATAAACCACAGACTTTCTAGTTTTAAAAGTGAAACCATGGATATTTGTCAAGCAGAAGTAACAATCAGTAGCGTGATTTGTCGGTTCACGCCATATTACTGGCACTCCAAAAGGCATCGACTTATGCTTCGGCGATTTTCGTAACCAACCTGCCAATGTATTTGCACAAGTCGAACAAACTGCATTTGGCTTCCAAGATTTATTTGCATCATCAACTTTCGAATTGAAATAAAGTTCATATGCTTTCTTTAGTAATGGTGTAAAGTTTTTCTGGTGAACACGATCTGTAAAATATCCGCACACGTAACAGAACAGATCAGCCGAATTTCTACAACTTCTAGAAGCCATATTTCGCTCAGAAATATTTCAAAATACAGTAACTATTTGAAAAATAGCGTAACATATGTCATGCATCTTTTAGCAGTATGAAAAGTAGAATTATTTTGCATTTTATTAATTTTTAATAAGTTATATAGTAAAAATGAAACGGAGCAAATAACGGTTTCCCAAAAATACATTTATTCACAAATATCTTAAGAACCAGATGTGATAGAGATAAACGGATTTCAAATTTGAAATCAGCGCAAGAAACTGACCTAAGAACACTTATTCTTATATAAGAAAGAAAAATGTTGTTTGTCAGTGTTTTCCTCACATACGAGTACTATATTCAGACGATCGCCTTGGTCATCTCTATTCATCATCATTTCCTTTGCTCTCCTTACGGAGCATGGAGCCTCCACTGCAGCTGGTCCCGCAGGAAGCCTGCACACAGCAGTTAAATGTTCCGGCAGCCATGGTTTCTCTAGCAACTTGTGTTATATGATAAGGTTGCCAACCCCATAGAACACCACATATTGCTCACTTTGTAAGACATGCCTCAGTGTGCAGTAGTCCTATTCTTTCGTTGCCTCTTCAGAGGCCCCCCCCCCCCCCCCCCGGGATCTACACGGAACGTGTCATCTTTATTGTCTATTCTGTTTTGTTCTACAATCTTTCTGTCTTTTATTTTTCCAGTTTTCGTAACAGTTTTTAACCTTGTGGTTGTTAAACTTTTGTAAGGCATTTCTAAAGTTTCAAGTATGACAAGAGTTAACCTTTGGGATATCTTAATTGTTATTTTTAGTTCCCCGTGGAGCAGAGGTCTTTAATTAGCTCGTGCCAAACGCATGCGAATTGCCCCATTTCGTGTCTTTATCAATCTAATGTCTATTTGTTCTCTACTACATTGCTTTTTTGGTCCCAGAGTTGCTAAATATCTTGCTTCTGGGGCAAAAGGACCAGGTTCAAAACCACGGTGCATCGCGCTCTGCTCTATCCAGATGTAAAAATTGGTATCTGACTCTGATCTAGAGTTAGGGAAGATAAAGGTAACCAGGAAGGGAACTGTGAATCCCATATAAAGGTAACCAGGAAGGGAACTGTGAATCCCAACTCGTAAAACTGAGAGCTGGTATAGGTGGAGACTCTAACACTTCACTCCCCTACATCAGTATAATGCTTTGTGACTACCTTTTAGTTTTTTAGACACGTCACCTCTGACAGAGGCCTTTCGTAAAATATTAGACACATTACTCAGCCATACTGGTTAACAGACTGTGTCTTGTTTGTTTCTATGTATAACAGGTTTCCCTTCGTGAGTTCAGGTTTTACACGAGTTACGGCTTTGTATTCGTTATATTGACTTTTCGGTTGGTGTTTACGTCATTTTGTGAATATTTAATTATCATTGTTACCCTCAGAAACATAAACTTTTATCACATTCATGTCAAGCCTTCTCTTCTGTGCCATCCGATAATTGTACTATCATGTTCTCTTTATTCCTTTCATGGATGTTTCCAGTTCCGCCTCGAATTCTAAAGGTACCGGGTTCGATTCCCAGTAGAATAAAGTTTATGGAATTTTTTTGTTCAAAACCAGTGGTCCTAATGATGTCAGAATCCCCTTTGGTCTCCTGGGAAGTGAGATCGAATCCCACACCTTTTCGGATATGGGTGAAAAATAGTTGCGCACGTTAAAAGTCCCACGTTAAAAGTCCCACGTTAAAAAGTCCCACGTTAAAAGTCCCACGTTAAAAGTCCCACGTTAAAAGTCCCACGTTAAAAGGCAGTTGGAAATCGTAAAGAGTAGACCGTAAGGCAGCTGCCCTGGCAAAAAAAAAAAAAAAAAAAATGTTTGCACCCACCTTCAAAAAAGAATATTTATAGAATGTATGATTCATATATACACACGTTGGAATTCTCGCCGGTGCTACGGAGTTCGTGCACTGTGCTGAGATCCTCCTTATGTGATCTAAGGCAGGAGGTCGGAGCAGCGATGGAGTAGTCCGTGTACAAGGAAACCTTGTTGTTGTTGTTGTTGTTGTTGAACTAGGGCTGCTGAGCTTCTTGCTCTTTAGCAGCTAATACCAAATTGATATTATCTACACTGTAGATTTAGACTTTTCCTGTGGCTTTTCTGCCATCCCGAAGCGTGTTGAGTTGAAGTCATGAGCTCCAGTTTGCATTTAAAGGATCGTCACATCTGGTCCCAAGCTAAGATTAAGAAGTAATTGACATCCAAGGGGGCTCTACAACTTTGCAGAGCTAAAATACTGTACTCTGGTTCCTCTAACGAAACCAAACCACCCCAGTTCCCATTTCCATATGTTTCTTGGTGTCCTCTACATCTCTTATCTGGGGGATTATGGAACAAAGAATGTCCGGTAATGCTATTAACAGGTTTCCTTATTAATATCACATCCAACGCCTCCTCTTCCATTAGGTATTTGTCTGGTTCTGTCCATAATTTCCAGGTTAGGGATTTTGTCATATCACTTTCGAGTCATATGTTTGTAAAGGTGGAGGTACACCCATAGCGGATACTGCCGTAAGAGAGAGAAGTTAAGAGATTTCACTATACTAGTTTCAGCTTTATCAGATGGCGGTGCCTAGTTCCATTTCTAACTGCCTTTACCTCTTAACTCGAGAACAGAGTCAGGTGCCCATTTCCAGCTTGGTAGTATGAAGTGTGACCCTACCAGATCTCGAACCCGGAACACGGTAATTTTGCTGCGACAGGCAAGCGCTCTAACAATTCTGCCAATCGGACACTCTCGCATGTTCTAAAGCAGCATTTTCATGCCTGTTCAAATCTCTGGCTTGTGTGTGGATTGATGCATAACAGAATAAATGGTCCCTACAACTTTATTGAGAGTTCTATTTCTGCATATGTGCTGCTGGGTATCTCACAAGCAACGCTCTACCTCAGCTGCAGGACAGGCAGTCAAATGTCAAATTCCAACAAGATGGAGCATCGCTCCGTTGGGCAATTAACGTTCGTGAAACTGGATCAAATATTTCCAAATCGATGGATTGGCCAGGGCGGAAAAATCCCATGTCGCTCTGGATCATCAGACATTACTCGATTACTTTTTTCGTCCCCCCCCCCCCCCCCCCCCCCCCTTAAAAAATATATAGCTGAGATGTTTTACGTAAAAGATTTGTTTTACACAACGACGGTCAAAGATCTCAATAATTTGTGTGAACGTAATGAGAATGCACTTGTGACAGTTACCCATAAAACGTTTGGCGTGAGTGCCAATATCGCATTGATATTTTAATCTCCACGACGGACGACGGGAGCAATTGTGGAAGGTTTACAACTAAAATACTGAAACATGATATATTACTCTCGGTCTGTGTACTTCTTCTTCTTCTTCTTCTTCGTACACTCTCAGACGTCCACTTGAATGTTCTCAAAGAAAGCAGCAGTCAGTTTGAGGCTATTTGAATCCCCGTAAAGCTTTTCCACGAAAGGAGCTGGCGTCGGCCATATGCACTTTCTCTGTACCACATATAAGGGGCAACTTTGAAGCAGATGTTCATCAGTCATTTTATCAGTACCACAGTTACACTGATCGGTAGTTTCTATCTTTAGCTTGTTGAATAGATGGTATCTCAATCTGTTGTGGCCAGTGCGGAGTCTGAAGATTACCACTTGTTCTCTTCTGTGGAGCTGGTAGTAAGTATCATTCTGTGTGTGCCCTGGATGTTCTACATTCCATTTGTTTCTGTATCTGATTCTGATAAAACTCTTTGCCTCCTCAAAAGTTATGCTTGCATCAGGCTGAGGTAGATTGTTACGCACGGATCATTATTATTTTTCGTTTGTATAAACATTTTTTCATATGTATGATCATTTTTTTGACTGAAGTGTGTATTATGTTTTCTATGGTCAAAGGGACATAATCCGAGTTATCGAGACTACAATTTGTTAGGAGTTGCCTTCTCTTGTATAGAGACACGTTCGGTCTATAATTTCTTGAACGAAGCGTGACCACATCTCCTTATTTGGTAGTATCAGTCAACTATGGTAGATGTCTGAAACCTTTCTTAACGCTTCTTTTCATGACCATAAAAGGCGCGACTGTGTAAGACTTTTATCTCGAATGTTCTTCGAATCGTCTTATTGTGAACGGCAACTCAGAGATTGTCGTTCTGCGCATGTCAAACCGGGAGTTCGTTCTGTGTGTTCCGCCCAGTTGGGGCAGTTTAGAAATGGTTTAAGAAGCGAGCAGACGCAACTGCGTCTTGTGATTCTCTGAGGGAAATACAGTGTCTTAGTGAGTTAGTTAGCTAACTAGACTATTTCCCAGTATTATGCAGCCTGCCTGGAGGCATATGTTCATGGTTGATTTTCCGAAATAAGGTAATTCCTCTTGTATCGAACTTTATGCTATCGTCTAGAGGTTCGTCATTTTGTCGCCTATTTGCTCGCCTGTGTGATGCAAAATGGAGAGGTACTTTGACTAGGATTAAGTCACCGGTATCTGTATACCTGAACTAGTTAAATATATATGGGTCGCTCTAGACCAACAAGACTGTTGTCTGTGTTCCAGGATTCGTTATATCAGAGATCACGTCCAAGTCAGATGGTTAGACTTAGGAACATTATAAAGGTCGAGCTGACCTGTAGCCCATGTATGCTATTCACGTGCAGACAGTGAACGGACTTATTGTATACAACTGATCTGCTAGCATCAGAATGGGAGCATTTATTATTGTTTATGAACATTGAAGATCTGTAGCTGACACTGTTGCAGAAGTTATAGAAATTATTATTATTTATACAGCTTCACGAACTAGCACTCGATGATTGATGAATTTCTGAATCTATTGAACTGTGATGTCTTATGACGCATATATACAACAGCTATCATTGCTGACTACAGAAATTGTTTTCAATGTGCCATATCATCTTGCTGAACTCGTTAACCATGTTGATGTCATAAGTATCATGACTGTTTTGTGGCGTGCAATAAATGAAAGAAACTTATACAACGAAGTTACCCTTTCTATGACTCTACACGTCATGTTGCCTGTGTGATAACCCTGTGAACTGTTCCACTACCACATACACAGCAACATCCTAAATCAGAGAAGACACCTACATCTTACACTTTAACACCAGGTGTCGATAAGGGTGGCAAGTTACCACTTCAGCACAAATCCACCCTTATCATTTTTGGTGGCCAGAGCTGGTTCTATCATCTGATATTTTGGCGCACCATATCATTTTTGGTGGCCATAGGTTGGTTCACTCTGATTCCAGCTATCAAGGGGGTCAGCAAACCCAGACATCATCATCATACTAGATACAACTACAGCATCAACTACCACCTTACAAGAAATTTTATTGAAAGTATCCGGATTTTCTGACAGTTGCTGATTTTGAAACTACCCGGCGCTGCTCGGCAATATTGAAGTTTATGTAAAATTAGAAGGACAAGTACCGAGCGAATGGATTTCCTGATCTGGTGAAAAGAAGGACAAGTGCCGTAACAACTGTTCCGGTCTCAGGGGTACTGTTGCGGGTTCAGAAGGTCAAGTGCCGGTTAAATCAATTTAGAAGATTCAGAAGGTCAAGTGCCGTAACAACTGTTGCAGTATTAGAAGCTCATTTCCTTCGTCATGGCTGTTTATGGGAGCAGAAGTTAATCAACGTTGGATCATTATCCTCAGAATGCTGATTACATCCTGTTCTGCACCGTGCTGACGCTGGATTTATAGAAGTTAAGTGGCCTGTTTTGTTTGTGAACTGTGCCCTTATGTTCTAACTGAGCCTTCTGTACTTTCACACTTTCTCCTATTGTTTTCATGATACATGTTTATATGTTATATGTTATTTGTTATTTGTATATTTATATGTTTATATTTCAGCGGGTTTTCTCGGTTGGGCGGAGTCTTACAGTAGAAGATACCACGTCACAGAGGTTCTACTGTTAGCGTTTTCGTTAGGGACTGTGCGAATTTCCTACAGTGAAATTTGCTAGCGACAATCGTTGCTATATCTGTTTAGTTGTGACGAGTTGTGCTTTATTTTTGTTTCTTGTATATATATATTTTTTTTTCTTTTTTCTTCTCTCTCTTTCTTTGTGTTTTTAGTTTCGATTTCGATTGTTTGTATTTGTAGGTCTCCCCTTTGCTATTATTCAGTTCTTTACGTATATTTTTGTGTATACACTGTAGCGTCATTTGTTAGTCATATCTTCGCATATTTCTTTTTAGTTTTGCTGTTTGTGTATTTGACTTATGCGAATGTTTTCGTATTGTTTGATCTTTGTTGATTGTTTACATTGACTCTGATCTTTGTTATTGTTTACATTGACTCTGATCTTTGTTATTGTTTACATTGACTCTGATCTTTGTTGTTGTTTACATTGACTTTGATCTTTGTTATTGTTTACATTGTTGGTGACCTTTGTTATTGTTTACATTGTCTTGTTATTGTTTACATAGTTCTTGCATAGTTAGCTTTCACTATTGTTGATATATGCTCATGCACTATTGGTCTATAGTGCACTTATCATAACAAACTGGTGTTTTTTGCTTATGCACTATTGTAGTGCAGTTATGATAAATAACTGATGGTTATGCACTGATTTGGGTAGTGCACTGTTAATTAAGAGGTGACTTGTGATATTATTATACATTTGATAATACAAGTTGGTGTCAACTCCTGTTTCCCACAGAGATTGGGTTCAACATAGAGATTATACAAGCACTTTATTAAGTCTTGTTGCTATTTAACATTGAAATAAGATAATTAATTATTTCAGGTTCTGTACTCACATTTTAGACATCATGTCTACATTTGAGTACTTTATTGAGCAGGGTAAAGCCCTTGGGAAGACAGGTGATAAATTAGAAGAATTTGCGACTGTTCAATATGCCAAGGCATTGAAGTCGGAAGAAAAGAAAATGAAAGAACAAACTGAACAAAAGAGAATAGAGGCTGAAATAGAACAAAAGAAACTGCAGATGCAGGTGGAGGAAAAAAGATTTCAAATGGAAAAAAACAAAAAAGAGAAGCAGAATCTCAGGAGAAGAGGCTTCAGGCTGAAGCTGAAAATAAGAGACTTGAAAAAGAAGCTGAAAATAAGAGACTTGAAAAAGAAGCTGAAAATAAGAGACTTGAAATAGAGGCTGAAGGAAAAAAGTTACAGGCCCAGGCTGAAGAAAGAAAGTTACAGGCTGAGGCTGAAGAAAGAAGGTTACAAAGAGAGGCTGATGAGAGAAAAGCAAAAATGGAACATGATGAAAAAGTCTTAGCTTTAGAGTTAGAGAAGTTAAAGTTATTGAACACTGGTAATGCTAATGATGCAAATAAGGTGTCAAATAAGACTAATGCTAAGGATTTCAAGCTTAATCTACCAGCATTTAATCCCTCAATCGATGATATAACATTTTATCTAGATAGATTTGAAAGTGCATGTAATGTGCATAATATAGATAAAACATTATATGTGTATCATCTGTCCAAGATACTTAGAGGTGATGCTTTGACTTTGTTGAGTATGGTAGATGTGCCTGACAAAAACAACTATGAGGTTGTCAGGGCGGCATTGTTAAAGAAGTACCAACTTAACGAGGACGGATATCGTCTTAAATTTAAAACCATGTTACCAGAAACTGGAGTTGAATTCTCTGAATTCATCTCAGGCATCCGTCTTACTTTTTTACGATGGGTTGAGTTGTCTAAGACAGAAAATACATTTGAAGCTCTTATGGATTTACTACTTAGAGATAAGGTTATGTCTTCTGTTAATGAAGCTTTTCTATCTTTTCTTCATGAGCGTAAGCCTAAAAACATAAAAGAAATGGAAGAATACTGTAGCCAGTATGTTACTGCGCATCCGCACATAACCATTAGTAACTCTAAGGTGAAAGAAGGTCTGCCAGTTGCTTCGGCAGCACCTTATGGCCCAAATTTTATGCGTAAATTTCAGGGTAGCCAGAAAAATTTCAATAAAAAGAGTAATCGTAATTATGCCCAGAACCATAGTGATCAATTCCAGGGTGATTCTTCTTCCCAGAACTGGAGACAACCTAATACTACACGTTATTCTACTCCGGTTAACTTTAGAAATTTTCACAAAGGTAATCGGTATAGAGGAAAATATTTTATGCAGAGACCTCAATACCAAGATAATAGAGGTTCTCAACAGCATAGAGATAGTAATGACAGTTATGGAAACTGGAACTCAAACCAGGATAAAAATTACAGTAGGGACTTTAATGATAATTGCAGAGGCAATAATGGTCGCGGTAGATCGCAACATAAGAGAAAAAGATATCAACAGACAAACTCTGTTCAACAAGAATCTCAGGGAGCAGATAAACAGGTTAATAATGATAAAGACCATAATGCTATCGGATGCTCATCTTTTGATTTTGGTAGGGCAAATAAATGTATCCAATGCAGTACTTTATTTGATCCGAAAACCGTTAGTACTCTAAGCTGTGGTCATCCTTTGCCCGCTCTTCCTGCTAATGTTGCTCATGATGGGAGAGGTTCTCTTATATTACATAAGGGGCTAGTAAATAGTAATCCAGTCTCAGTGTTGTTTGATTCTGGATGTACTACTGTCGGCGTTAGGCAATCTCTTGTAGATCCATCCTGTGCTACAGGAAAAGTCATCAAATGTGTCACATTTGGTGGCACGTTAGAAAAGTATCCTACTGCTATAATACACATTGCTACTCCTTTCTTCACGGGAGAGGTCCACGCGTGTCTACTTCCAAACCCTATTGCGGACCTTATTATTGGTCGTATTCACGGAGTTAGGGAATGTACCCCACAGCAGATTGCTGTTTGGGAAGAGCAAAACATTGAAGCTACCAATGCGGTGGTCACAAGAGCACATGCTCTGGATCCACCTCAAACTTCATTAACTAATAATGATGAAGTAAATGACCAAGATAGTCACTTGACTATTACACGTGACTCATTTATCAAATTGCAAGAAGAAGATCCTTCTTTACAAAAATTCTTCATTCTAGCAAAAAAAGGTGATCCTAATCAGAACACTAATAGGAAATCTTGGATTTCTATGAAGAACGGCGTACTTGTACGTATGGTACAAGACTCGACTACGTCCACTCATTCACAAATTCTTGTGCCTAAGAGCATGAGATTGCAAATATTGCAACATGCTCATGCCTCGCAATGTGCTGGACATATGGGTTTTTCCCGTACAAAGTCGAGGGTTCTTGCGGCTTTCTTTTGGCCATTTGTGAGCAAGGACATACGAATGTACTGTCGCTCTTGCAAAGTATGTCAGGAGGTCAAATCTAAAGGACCACGACATGCTGCGCCTATCCAGGCTGCTGACATTCCTATTCGCCCTTTTCAAAAAATGGCAATAGATATTATCGGTCCTTTTAGAATTAAGTCGGCTAGAGGACATCAATTTATCCTTACATGTGTCGATATGTGCACACGTTGGCCAGAGGCAATACCTCTCAAGAGCATCTCAACTGCTGATATCGCAGACGCTCTTTGGCTGATATTTTCTCGCTTGGGTTTTCCCGGAGAAATATTGTCAGACCATGGCACTCAACTTATATCAGACACTATGTCACAGGTAATGTCTATGCTACACATTAAAAGGTCTCTCAGCAGTATCTATCACCCAATGTCTAATGGGTTGGTCGAACGTTTAAATAGGACTCTGAAAACTTTACTTGGTAAAATAACTGAGGATCATCCTCAGGATTGGGACAGGGTCTTACCCGCGGCTCTCTTTGCGTATAGAGAGGTCCCCAATGAACATACGGGGTTTTCCCCTTTTGAACTTGTCTTTGGCGCGCAACCGCGCGGCCCTATGTCTTTACTTCACGATCTAATCACTGCCGATAATATTAGCGATGAGACTCAATCTTCTTATGAGTACGTCATTGCTCTTAGGCAAAAGATCATCGAGGCATGCAAACTAGCAACTTCGTCTTCAGAATTTGCTAAAGAAAAGGCAAGGCAGTTTGCAAATAAGAATAGATGTCTACGACAACTTTGTCCAGGTGACAAAGCTCTCGTTCTACTTCCTTCAAGGGAGAACAGACTTCTAATTGCATGGAAAGGTCCATATGCAATAGTCTCCAAAATTTCTGATGTCGACTATGTTGTCGATATTGATGGAAAGCATAAAACTTTCCACATAAATATGCTCACAGAATTTTATGAAAGACCTGACTATTTGCAGCCTATTTTCCAGGCTACGGACAATTCACAAGCAACTCATGGTCAGTACTCATCTCTGTCAGTTATACAGGATGAGGAAACTACTTTTTCTGATGTCAATCTTCCTCTTTCTATGGTCCCACTTTATTCTACGGAATCTTGGAAAAACGTGACCGTTTCTCCAAATCTTTCCGCTGAGGAACATCGACAAGTTTCTTCGATGTTGCAAACATTTCAGGATGTTCTTACAGACATCCCGGGACACACACATGTCATAGAACATGACATTGTGCTAACTGATCACAATCCTATCAGAGTCAGACCATATCCAATACCTATCCATTTCCAGTCTCAAGTCGAAAAAGAATTGGATGAAATGATACGTTTGGAAATCATTGAACCATCCACTTCAGCATACTCTTCGTCTATGGTTATTGTTCGAAAGAAGGATAATAACATTCGCATTTGCGTAGATTATCGCAAATTGAACCAAGTTACGAAGTTCGATGCTGAACCTATGCCTTCATTAGAAGAGCTACTCAATAAACTTTCTAATTCTAGATTCTTTACCAAACTAGATTTGTCTAAAGGTTATTGGCAAGTCCCGCTAACTGAACGTGCCAAACCTTTTACAGCTTTTTCTACACCTAGGGGTTTATTCCAATGGAATTTCATGCCTTTTGGTCTTATGAACGCCCCTGCTACATTCGTACGCATGATGCGGCGAATTCTCGCATATCGTACAGATGTCATAGCATACCTAGATGATATCTGTCTATTCAGTGATTCTTGGGAAGATCACTATTTGGGTTTATACGAATTACTGTCTACTCTTCGCGAGTATAACTTGACTGCAAAACCCTCTAAAGCCTTTATAGGATTTAGCGAGATTTCTTTCCTAGGTCATCGGGTTGGTCATGGTCTTTTAAAGACAGAGGACCACAATGTTTCAAAAATACTTAACATTTCGGTCCCTAAGACGAAGAAACAAGTAAGGAGTCTATTAGGTTTGATTCAATTCTACGGACGATTCATTCCGAATCTGTCCTCCATTATGGCACCGCTTTCTACTTTATTGAAGAAAGGGTCGCCTAATCTGATCCGCTGGTCTAAAGAATGTCAATCCTCATTGGACCAGGTTAAAGCCCTATTTTCATCTCCACCTATTCTTAAGTTACCTACTATTGAGAAGACTTTTGTTCTTCGAAGTGACGCCTCGTCAACAGGGATTGGGGCAGCACTAATGCAGGAGTATTCTGATACTTTGCATCCGGTGATGTATATCTCTAGGAAATTAAACGCTGCAGAAAAGAATTACTCGGTTTTAGACCGTGAGTTATTGGCTATGGTATGGTCTATTCTGAAGTTACAAAGATTTCTTCTAGGCGCACATTTCATTGTGGAAACCGACCAGAAAGCGCTTACTGCTATTCAGAGCAAAAACTTGAAGAGCTCGAGGTCCACTCGTTATGCCATAGCTCTTCAACCATTTCATTTCTCGGTTCGAGCTATCCGTGGTTCGGATAATGTAATGGCAGACATTCTGTCCAGATGTCCACACGATTCCACATGATTCTTCTGTCATATATATATATTTCCTGATATACAGTCCAATGTTATAATGACATGTTAGTAGATTTTGTCTCACTTTTTTTTTTTGAGGGAAATTTATAACATTGTACCATGTAATTATCTAAGAAGGCTTAGTTAGTGATATACGGGCCAAAAGATCACTCGGCCACATTTAAATAAATTATTTTCAGGATTGTATTAAGAAATTTACCAGTTGTCTTTAAGATTTGTGTTATTGATATTTTCGCAGCACATCATTGAAGTCTGCGAGTTTATGTCCATTGTGGAACTTTGAGGATATCAAGTCCTGTCCTACATTGGGAGCGGATGATGTCCACATCTTCTTCTATTGAATGTTTTATGTCACCGAAGAGCAACACATGTATTACTTATTAATTACTGTTACTTTATATAATGTAATAATATAGTGCGGTATATTAGTAAATTACACCGCTATTTGCAACACATTGTATGATAACACATAATATATTTAATTTCATATATTGGTATGAGTATAATTTGATTGTCATTATGTTGTTGCCATCATTGTGGCGTGTGTTGGTGGCACCTTCCTGGAATATATCAGCGTATACTTAGATAAATTTTTTCTCTAAGGATCTGAGATATGATCTCAGTGTCGCTCCATGCGTTGAGCTAATTTGTTAGGTATATATCCACGCATCATACGTGCGTTAGGAGCCTAGATTTTTTCCGGCTCCAGGATTTAAAAAAAAAAAAATGTTTCATTTTTTTTTTTCCAGGGAGGGTGCGGTAATGTTACGCACGGATCATTATTATTTTTCGTTTGTATAAACATTTTTTCATATGTATGATCATTTTTTTGACTGAAGTGTGTATTATGTTTTCTATGGTCAAAGGGACATAATCCGAGTTATCGAGACTACAATTTTTTAGGAGTTGCCTTCTCTTGTATAGAGACACGTTCGGTCTATAATTTCTTGAACGAAGCGTGACCACATCTCCTTATTTGGTAGTATCAGTCAACTATGGTAGATGTCTGAAACCTTTCTTAACGCTTCTTTTCATGACCATAAAAGGCGCGACTGTGTAAGACTTTTATCTCGAATGTTCTTCGAATCGTCTTATTGTGAACGGCAACTCAGAGATTGTCGTTCTGCGCATGTCAAACCGGGAGTTCGTTCTGTGTGTTCCGCCCAGTTGGGGCAGTTTAGAAATGGTTTAAGAAGCGAGCAGACGCAACTGCGTCTTGTGATTCTCTGAGGGAAATACAGTGTCTTAGTGAGTTAGTTAGCTAACTAGACTATTTCCCAGTATTATGCAGCCTGCCTGGAGGCATATGTTCATGGTTGATTTTCCGAAATAAGGTAATTCCTC
This sequence comes from Oreohelix idahoensis, assembly GCA_024509875.1. Classification (NCBI taxonomy): domain Eukaryota; kingdom Metazoa; phylum Mollusca; class Gastropoda; order Stylommatophora; family Oreohelicidae; genus Oreohelix; species Oreohelix idahoensis. The sequence goes on along the minus strand of JAMPIV010007135.1, from coordinate 285,868 downwards.
TTGTATCGAACTTTATGCTATCATCTAGAGGTTCGTCATTTTGTCGCCTATTTGCTCGCCTGTGTGATGCAAAATGGAGAGGTACTTTGACTAGGATTAAGTCACCGGTATCTGTATACCTGAACTAGTTAAATATATATGGGTCGCTCTAGACCAACAAGACTGTTGTCTGTGTTCCAGGATTCGTTATATCAGAGATCACGTCCAAGTCAGATGGTTAGACTTAGGAACATTATAAAGGTCGAGCTGACCTGTAGCCCATGTATGCTATTCACGTGCAGACAGTGAACGGACTTATTGTATACAACTGATCTGCTAGCATCAGAATGGGAGCATTTATTATTGTTTATGAACATTGAAGATCTGTAGCTGACACTGTTGCAGAAGTTATAGAAATTATTATTATTTATACAGCTTCACGAACTAGCACTCGATGATTGATGAATTTCTGAATCTATTGAACTGTGATGTCTTATGACGCATATATACAACAGCTATCATTGCTGACTACAGAAATTGTTTTCAATGTGCCATATCATCTTGCTGAACTCGTTAACCATGTTGATGTCATAAGTATCATGACTGTTTTGTGGCGTGCAATAAATGAAAGAAACTTATACAACGAAGTTACCCTTTCTATGACTCTACACGTCATGTTGCCTGTGTGATAACCCTGTGAACTGTTCCACTACCACATACACAGCAACATCCTAAATCAGAGAAGACACCTACATCTTACACTTTAACACCAGGTGTCGATAAGGGTGGCAAGTTACCACTTCAGCACAAATTCACCCTTATCATAGATGTGAACCTTCTTTTGCCATTCTGTCAGCCTCTTCATTGCCGGTGATGTTGCAATGAGATGGGATCCATTGGATCACAACACTTTTGAATTGTTGACAAAGTTTGTGGAGCACTATTCTGAGATCATCCAGGTCTGTATTATTTTGTCTTTTCAACGTTGCAATTACTGACTGTGCATCAGTAAAGAAAGAAACTTGTCTCTCTGCGCTTTCCTCTGTCAATATAACTTCTGCTGCAGTTTTCAAGGCATCTGCCTCTCATATGGGAAACATATGATTGTTGCAGCAAAACAGAAGTCCTGGGAAGAATTTGGAGAAAAGCTAGAGAAAGATGCACAAGAAAACCAGAAATTGTTCTATAAGACCCTAAAGAACATGAGGAAGGAAAAACAATGCCCTCTCAAATTTATAAAGGACAAGCAAGGCAAATTGCTTACTGCCCCGAAGGAAGTAATGGAAAGATGGAAAGAATATTTCTCAGAACTCCTTGATGGTGAGCAAGGTCAAGCATCAGAAATGATAACCACTAGCACAGAAGAGGAAACCAATGGTGATGAAGATGACATAAAGATGGAAGAACTGAGGGCAGCACTAGAGAAAATCAAGATGGGCAAAGCAGCAGGGCATGATGGTATAACATCAGAAATGGTTAAGTACATGGGAGCATCAGGAGACCTATTACTCTTAAAGGTCCTACAGGCAGTATGGTGCAACAAGACCATACCAAAGGATTGGGAGATTGCCATCATAACACCAATTTTCAAAAAGGGTGACAATCGACAATGTGGAAACCATAGAGGCATATCCCTTCTCAGTGTCCCTGGTAAAATCTACTCTAGAATCCTAGAGCAGAGACTCCGACGCCTAGCTGAGCCACAATTGGATGAGGTCCAGTGCGGGTTCCGAGCAAACCGAAGTACTCAAGACCTAATCTTAACACTCAGACAGCTGAGTGAAAAGGCCCTTGAGTATAAGAGTGAGATCCATCTTTGTTTCATAGATCTGGAAAAGGCGTTTGACAGGGTCCCCTGGAGCAAACTTTGGGACTGTTTGGCAAGGAAGAATATTCCAGCACTTCTGATTCATGCTATACAGAGCTTCTACAAGTCTTGCAGAAATTATGTGAGGACAGCAAACCATAAGTCAGAAGAGGTCAGGACCACCACTGGTGTAAGACAAGGTGATATCCTATCACCTTACCTCTTCATACTCCTTATGGACGATGTCATCAAGGCATGTAAGGAGAGAATAAGAAAGTATTCAGTGGGGTACTGGAAGATGAGACAGGTCTATATTTCGGAGCTGGCATTTGCTGATGATGTTGCCCTGGTTGCTAAATCAGAGGCACATCTCCAATCCAACCTGCAAGTCTGGAAGGAAGAGCTGGAGAAGAGAGGAATGGTCATAAGCAGCTCTAAAACAAAATCCATGGTGATATCACGAGAAGAAAGAAAACATCAGATTAAGCTGGGAGAACAGGTCCTGGAGCAGGTCGACCACTTTAAATATCTCGGAGCTTTTATAGACCGAAAGGGAGGCATCAAAGAAGAGTTGGCCACTCGAAAAGCAGCGGCTGAGAGACTTTTTCAGGCCATAAATCGTGGATTCCTCAGCAAGAAAGAGGTTGGTAAGAAAACGAAGATGGCTGTATACCGCTCCACCTATGTACCAGTTTTGACATATGGATGCGAGTCGTGGGCAATGACTGCAACCCACAAAAGCCAGATCCAAACCTCAGAAATGAGGTATCTGAGGAAAGTGGTTGAAGTAACAAGAAGAGACATGGTCCGCAACCAGACGATCCATCAAGGCCTAAAATCCCATCCGCTGCAGACCCAAATAGAACAGTCCCAACTAAGATGGTTTGGCCATGTCTGCAGAATGGGAGAAGATCGGCTACCACGACAAGCATGGGAAACAAAGAGCCAGGGATCCAGACCTCCAGGACGACCCAGAGTCCGCTGGAAGGACAACATTAGACAGTCTTTGAAGGACCGAGGACTAGAATGGAACCAGGCCAGAAAGAAGACAGCTGATAGAATGGTCTGGCGCTCTCTCTTCCAAACCTCTACACCTCACGGTAGAAGGGGAACGACTAAGTAAGTAAGTAAGTAAGCATCAGTAAAGAAATCAACTTGTCTCTCTCTGCTTTCTTCTGTCAATATAACCTCTGCTGAGAGAAAAATAGGCACCGAATGATGATTACACTGCGAAAAACACAAGATATAAAGAAGAATATGACGCAGAAGATGATGATAAGATAGTTACAGCCCAAACATCTGCTCTTTGTATTCTTGTCTACCCACATACAGAGTATTTCACGGAACACCGCCACATAATTACCTGGTGCTGAAATAGAACGCTGAAGGCTACTATGAGATCCCTTTTAGATTGACCAATGTATTTCATTGATCACGGTCGAGTGGTTACAGGTTCTGGAAATTTCAGGGATCGGCTGAAAGATGTCTATCTCTGAAGATACGGCAGCTTGTAACTGAGACACACAAATAAGGATTCACGACTAATTTAATCGAAAGCGCGCGGTCAAGTAGAAGATCGAATACAATTACTGATTTGAGCGTAATTTATTTTCTAGTATTAGACACAATTCAAACATTTTATATCTAATTTTAAGACAGTCTTATATGTCAAGGAAAAGTGTAACATGCGGCCTTCGTTAATACAACCCGATCAGTCAGTCAATCAATCAATCAATCATTCAATCAACCAATCTCTCTGTAAGTCTGTCTGTTCGTCTGTCTGTCTGACTGTCCGTCTGTCTGTCTTGCTATCTGTCTATGTATTTGTCTGTCTGTCCGTCCGCCCGTCTGTCCTACCGTCTATCTGTCCGTTTGCCTGCCCTTCTGTCTGCCTGTATCTCTGTCCGTTCGTCTATCAATCTTCCTGTCTGTCTATCTGCCTTTCTCTACACTCGGCTGAGCACGTATAAAAAAAGAAAAATTGCGTCGCCTCTGCCCTCATGTACCTTCTGAATCTTCAGCGTCCCCTGTTCCCACTTCTACCAACGTTATTTGCATTCCTCCTGATCTACAACTATCTCCTGATGAATTGTCTGTTCTTAGTAAAGGACTTAAGTTTGTTCCTCTTCGCTCGACATTTGACAAATAGTCCATGCTCCAAGATGTCTACCGCTTCCACCGTCGCATGCGTCTTCAATATTACCATAGGAAGGGTAATGATTCTAATCCAGACGGGGATATCTTTCGTAATTTTGAGAAACCTAAGTCAGACTGGACTCCTACTCCAGGTGCCTCTGCGGCTTTCGATTTATATATTGCTAACATTTTGCATGACATTAATCAACTTTCTCTACCCCGTCTACGTCGATCTAACCTGACTACTTCTGAGTGGCGGTCATTGTCATCCCTTAAAAAGTGGGATGACATTATCATCAAACCTTCCGATAAAGGTGGTGCAGTGGTAGTTTGGCGAAAGGACTTGTACATTCAAGAAGGAGTCTCACAGCTCGGCAACTCCACCTTTTACTCACTTAGTTCTGGTGATGCCACAGTCCGCCATAATCTTACTGTTCATGCTTCTATTCGTGATCTCATCCAAGATAACCTCCTTCCTTCTAGTGCCATGTCTCTCCATATTCTTGATAGTAGTCTAGATAAACCTTCCTTCTACATGCTTCCTAAGGTTCGTAAAATTGACAATCCGGGTCGACCTATTGTTTCAGCCTGCTCTTGTCCCACTGAACGTATCTCTGATTTCCTGGATAGTATTTTGCCACCCTTAGTGGCCAATCTACCTTCTTTTTTGAAGGACACCACCCATGCTATCATTACTTTTGATTCCATCCAATTCACACCTGACCACATCTACCGTATTTTCCTTCTGGATGTCTGTTCGCTTTATACTTCCATTCCACACTCTGATGGCCTTAAAGCACTACAATTTTTTCTCGACAGACGCACTGACCTTACTTTTAGCACAAGTTCTCTTCTTCGCCTTGCGGAATTGGTTCTCACTCTCAACTCTTTTGAATTCAATGGCCAGTTCTTTAATCAAATTAGTGGCGTTGCTATGGGCACCAAAATGGGCCCGAGTTATCCTTGCCTCTTCATGGGTCACTTTGAATATTTGGTGCTTCAAAGTTACGATGGACCATTACCCGAGTTTTACCGTCGTTATATCGACGATGGTGTTGGAGTCACAGACATGTCTGAAGTTAACCTCCGTAGATTCATTGACCATGTTGGTAATTTCCATCCTGCCATCAAATTCACTTCTCAGATTTCTACCACATCAGTTAACTTCCTTGACCTTACTGTCAATACTCCTACTGGCCTTACTACCTCTGCCTTTTATAAACCTACTGATGCTCATGGTTTCCTTCTTTACACCTCTTCTCACCCTTTCAGCTGTAAAGATTCCATTCCCTACTCTCAACTTCTATGGTTACGTCGGATATGTCACGATGAAGATGACTTCCGTGAACGAGCTCAAGAAATGCTCGATTTTTTTCGCTGACGTCACTGAAAGAGTTTTATCTGATGCCCTTAAACGCATTAGTCATGTTACTCGTCAGGTTGCACTTATTGCTAAACCTACTAATACATCTGACCGACTCAAACTTGTCTTAACTTTTCACCCTCATTGCTTGGCGGTGAAAACAATTCTGTTTCGTCATCTGCCTATTCTCCACTCCGATCCTGATACCAGAGAGTTGTTTCGTGATACCCCTTTAGTGGCATATCGTAGGGATAAGAATTTTAAGGATATTCTCGTGCATAGTCGCTTGAGACAAACTAGTCCTTCTCACTTTGGTACTAAACCGTGCCAACGCCGCATATGTAAGACCTGTCCTTTTGTACTCCAAACGCAGTCAGTCTCATTTCCGAACGGTAAATTTGCCATTGGCGAGTCTTTCACATGCGAATCCAGAAACCTGATTTATGCTATCATCTGCAAGAGGTGTGACATGACCTATATTGGTGAAACTGGCAGACAGATTTCGTGAGCACTTGAATGACATCCATCATGGCAACCATTTATCGGTGGCCCTTCACTTCAATAGCCCTGACCATGCAGGTAACTCTGACATTCATGTTACTGCCCTCCTGTCATGTGTCGGCGACGACCAAACTCGCTTCTTATTGGAGAATCGTCTCATTTTTCAAATGGACGTGTTATCTCCTGCTGGCTTGAATGTCCAGCATCATTATGCATAATTCTGGTGGCTTCTGTCTCTGTTTCACACTTTATTTCTTCTGTTGTTATTTTCCCATCTATCCTTGTTTTTGCTTTGGTTCGTTTCGTTTCCTCGATTATCTTTTCTTAGCCGTCACTAGCTCATACGTCACTTCCGCATGACGCCTCATTGTTTCAGCTATCTTGAATGTTTCTTTCTTGGATCCAGCTAAGTGATTTTTTTTACTTGTTTTAATAGTGTTGTTCTTTTCTGTCTTCGCTTCGTCGATTATTTACTTTCTTGTCTCGACATGTCTTTCTGGTTTTACGATTTTCTTGCATTATTACTGTTATCGTTTCGCTCATCACCGTTGTTTCATCTGCTTGTATCGCTCATTTTGCGTTTTCCTCATCATCATAGATTTCTGTAGTACCTAAATGTAGTTCGTGTCCTTGTCACCTGTTCGTAACTGTGGCTGACGAAGGGTAAAACCCGAAACGTCCCTTGTTTCATGTGTACCGTTTACTTGTAAAACTGATTTCATACCACATTATTTTTTAATTTATATATTTGTTATCTGCCTTTCTGTCTGTCTGTCCGTCCGTCTGTCCTGCTGTCTGTCTGTTTGTTAGTCTGTCTATCTGCCAGTAATGTTTTAATCTTCCTATTTATCATAATTTTTGTAGTATCTAACATGGGTCTTCAAAGGTGTCTACCTTCGCACACGATTACTCATGGAAGAGTTGTAGATAGAAGGAAAATGATGCTTATATCTCAAGGGAGACTTCATAAGATATTTCAGAAGTCAAGAACAATGCTGCGTTTGGCAGGGCAATTGTTAACTTATATCTGATCCGCCGACTTTTATGAAGAATTAAGCAATTATTAATTTCAGCTCGTTCAAGCCCCCACCCTGATTTACTCAGTGGAATTCTTCTTATTCTGGTATAGCTCTGTTTAGAGTGTATTTAGTAAATTGACTGAGACAAACATGCAGTACATCCAAAATGACTAAATCGACGTTAAATGTGTATATTAACAAATAACAGATTTAATAATCAATTAAGATTTAAAAAGGTTTTAAAATTGAATAATTATTTATAAGAAAATTATCATCACTGTGTGATGTAATAGTAGTTTGTAATGGAGGTCACTTGGCAGCTTTTATGTGTTACTTAGCTGTCAGTGACGGTTCTGCTCCTTCTGATATTTTGGTTCTTGGTAGACTGGGTGGCTGATCCCGCTCGTCACGGTCAAGGTTGTATGGTGCAGCACGTTCCCAGAAGTTTCAGAGAGTGTCTACAAAGTTGGTCCCTCGTCTTAAAGCCTCTTCTGATGATAGTATCTAGCTTCGACTACAGGCCACTTGTACCCTTCTTGTTCCAGAGATAGTACCCTCAACTGGTACCACCAACTAGTATGGTAAAAGAATAGAAACAAAGCCCTATTGAGTATTGAGTTTCCCGACACATAGTTATGTATCACCTTCTTCCTATTCCATCATCCCATCTACCTCAGACTTTACTTTCGATGAGAATTAAGATTAATCCCTCGAGAGAAAACTTTCTTTACATTTAAATTGAATAACTTTATATTTACTTTATATTCAAATTGAAAGGTTAAAAGTATAGATAGAATATGTTTACATTTACATCTACACTAATTGAAAAAATGTTCACAATATAGATTAAATATGTTTTCGGTTACATCTACACTGGTTGAAAAACTTAAAAACTAATAAACCTATAGCCGTACTGATCATTAATTAGTTATTTAATGGCATTACTCGTGCTGCCTGTGTTAAGTGTTAACTGTAGGCAAAATACTTCATTTAGGAGGTTGATGGCCCTTTCTTTATCGAGATTTTAAGGAAGAGGTTAATTTTGTAGAGAAATAGAAGACTTATCATGATTTATTAGAAAACACTATCTAGTGGAGAGTATTCGCCTTCTCTTCTGCTTGTCCCTGTCTCGAATATGTCTCTCTTTTTTTAAATTAACGAGCCAATTTCGGGAAACCTTCTTGACAATATTCCAAATGCCATCTCCATCATACACCTATCGTACTGTAGCGGTGCCACAATGGTGTCCCGCCCGGTATAATTGTACGATAGTTCCCACTACAACTGGTCCATGCAGGAAACCTGCACAAACCATCATATGCTCCTGCAGCATTGGGTTCTGTAGCAATTTCATTTACATAATGCGGCGGTTGCCAGCTCCACGCACAACTTCTTATTGGTCGCCTTGTACGGACTGCCTGACGGTCCAGTAGTCTTATTCTTATTTGTCTCTTAAGAGATCCTCAGGAACTACACGGGGCATTATATATATATATATATATATATATATATATATATATATATATATATATATATATATATATATATATATATATATATATATATATATATATATATATATATATATATATATATTCATTTATTTATGTACTAGAACTTTTTCATGAAACTATGAATATGTACACGTAATTTTATGTACATATTTAAGAAGATAAAGACGGACAGTGACAGTGAAAACACGATGGATAGAGACCGAATAAGAGAACAATGCTGAAATGGAGAGAGGAAACAAAGAATATAAGGATGGCGTCAAGTCATCTTAGATTTCCAACTCCGTCTTGGAGAACGGCTTCTTTCTAATACCAAGGTAAATGTAGTACCATAGCAGATACTGCCGTAGACGAGTGAAGTGTTAGAGACCACCATACTAGGTCTAGCAAGGAGAGGTGGGGTGACCAGTTCCATTCCTCGTTGTCTTGTCCTTCCAGAACTCAAAGATATGAGTACCAGTCAGGTACCCATTTACAGCTGGGTAGACTGGAGCGTGTCGGTACCGGGATTAGAGCCCGGCATATTTACCACGAGAGACCAGCGTTCTAACCACTCTGCCAATCGCACGATCTTCTAACTCAAGCACAACAAAAATAAATGGACATTTACATTGCTTCCTATTTTGGTCAGTTAGGCATTTTAAACGCGTCTTTGATGTTTGGGAGAATCGTTGCGTTCAACATTGTTCTCTTTCTTAATTGGCTGTCTCAAGTTCTTTCCTGCCACGACACATTCATGCGAGTCTCCTTTGTCTTAGGTAGTTCTTTCCCCCTTTTGTATACGTTCTTAAATATTTCTGTGTGTTCTTCATTCCCTTCATACATACATACGTACACACATAATAAAAACATGCATACAAACATACATGCACACATACGTACGTACACACGTACGTACTGGACAATATGTTGCATTATTTCCCTTGCTTTTTAGTTTGATGCCGAAATAGTATTCACAAGGATAAGCATATAGAGAAGGGGGCGGGAATGGAGACTCCACGGTACAATAATAATTCTAAACGATGCGGAGGTCATTGACCTGCGATCCTAGATGTGGTGGGGGAGTAATAATATATAAAAAAGGAGACGATAATCTACTTGAGGAGACAACCAATCTTTTGAAGAGGGCCAGGGCACAAGCGGAAAATCTAGGTCGGAGAATGATCCCGGAATAGATAGAATTAAAGGTAATGTGGGTAGATGATTCTGGCAAGGAGGAAATAGCCTAAATGTCTCAGTATACGATGTCATCTCAAAGAAAACTTCGTTAGATGTCTTGACACAACAACAGGATACAAAGAGAGAACTACAAACCGAGAACTATGATAAAAACATGTCTTAGGGTATTAAGCTAAGCTGACTATCGAGTCACGACACTAGTTGCCATCCCCCCAAATTATTATTTTTTTTTTTTTACAAATTATCAAGAAAGATAAAGAGCGGAAACACTTATCTGATGGGGTGAGATTTTCTGCTGATCAGATACCTCTTGTTGAAACGCTATTTATAGAGCAAGGCTTCTTAACCTGTTTTTGTGAAATGGACCCCTTTGATTGTCCGATGTAGGCTATGGGTCCCTTTGATTGACGATTTGGCTATGTGCCTCTTTGATTGACCGATGAAGGGATCAGTGGGCCACATGTTTAGAAACCCAAGTATTAATGTTCATGTGACCTCTATCTATCTTTGGTTCTCTCCGGCAGTATGGGGAACATTTGTGGTACTGATTTCTATTAGGTGCTGTCAATTATCGCACTTTTCTTTCTTTCTTTCTTTATTTTTCTGCTAAGTAGCAGATGTCTGATTTTATCAAATCACACTGTAGGTGATAAATATCACATTTGCAAGGAGTGCAACCCAGATATGTGGTTATAGGCGCGGCCGACTAACACTTACATCGGTCTACGCTATCGGCTTGATTCACCGATAAGACCGGGGTTTGCGCACTCATACGACAGATAACGAGATTACTGTCTGTGTGTCACATGTGGGCAGACAAATGTGATGTAATCGCTTCCGGTCACTTGTTTAAACAAAGTAATCATGGATTTATTACATTTTAGACAATATGAGTCTACAAATGTGTTTGTGAGAGTGTATGCAAGGCATCACATGTTCATATATGGTAATACGTGACCTTTGCAGGCACGCACCTTATTTCACGTGAGAATATTTTGAAAATATCACACTCTATCTGCATGATTTGAAATGATCGGATCTTTCTGATTAGATTCATAACATCACTGGAGGGAATATAGGCTGACAATTTCACAGTTTTATTTCTCTGTGATTTGTACGCTCGCCAAGACACTAGACATTCGCCAGAGTGAAAAACTAGATTCATAATTCCTAATTGTTATCCGAACCTTTTATTGGAGAACCAGATAAGACTTCTAAAGCACAGGAAATCTCTTTCAAATTTTAATAAGGAAAACCCGGACTAGGAAAATTGAAGAAACACGGAATCAGAAGGGGCAATCTATTGTAAACTTAAAAGAAATCACAGACACGTGTTGTAAGAGAACGATTCGTCTCTTTTATTCATCTGTGCGACAAGTCTGTAGCCAGGATTGGCATAAGTTGTAATTTACATTTCATATTTTATTACTAACATGTGAACTAACATATATATGTATATATTTCCATGTGACTTTTATTGTGTGAAACTCGCTATTGGATGTCAAAGTCATTTGAGGCTGGCAACCTCAGCGTATAGAATGATGATTCATGAACCACCACTGCACGGGCTGGTGATTGCTTTATTGATAGTTTCGTAAAGAGAACTTAAAGCATAAAGTAGTTCCAGGTTCCCTATGGAGCAGGGAGGGAAAGATGAAAAGAAATGATGTACATTCTAAGAATAAGACTTACATTTTCAAAGCAGTGTAAATGTCCATATAAACATGTTCACTTCAAAATTAACGCTTTAAACCAGTGTAAATGTCAATGAGAAAATATTCATTTTAATTAATAGAAGTTTCAAACTTTTCCATAAATGTCAATATAAAGAAAACATAAATGAATTTATGTTGTGAACACTTTTCAAACAGTGGAGATGTAAATGTAAAACATATTATATCTGTACGTTTAACCTTTTTCATTTAAATGCAATGTAAAGCTTGTAGCGAAAGGTTTTTCTGGCGTGATGATGGTGGTAGAGAAGAAGTCGAATTTCTCTCCAGAAAGTATGAAGTCCCAGTGCCAGAGAAGTACACTGGTATCACAATTGAGTTACGGCTGTGAATACTCTAAGCTGGACAATAGATTTAGGCTTCAGAAGTATATTGCGCCACTTTCGTTGTAGTAACCCTATGTGATAATATAATTAAATTAGAAAAAGAAACTCAAAATTTAACAGTTAAAAATTTATTAAGTCAAATGAGTACAATTTCATAATTTATTATGTACATCTATCTAGCCTTGTAATGAGAAATGGGTGTTGGAAGATGGTAAAATGTATGATTATTTATATTTACAAATTAAAATAAATAATAGTAAAAAGTCGTGGATGTATCTTCCAATGAAATTATAAAGTCTGTCACAATAGTTTGATAATTCTTGCTATCTAGTCTCTAGCCTTTTTCATCATTGACAGGCGCTATTGAAACCGCTCACAGTGTTTGTAGGATTAGATACATATAAACTCATCTTTCATTATGCCACGTCTGTTCGAGGTTCCTGAGACACACTGGTATTCAATTAGACTTTCCTTCAGCCCGCCCTATAACTACGGGGGACTAAGGTGTTGAAGATTGTTTGACCACTAGGCTCCAGTTAGCAGGATCAAACGTCCTCAAGTCTTAGTTTATACTTGATCACGAACTCAATCATGAGCTCGATCAGGAACGATCATAAAACCTGGAACAAAAGGTAATAGGTGGCCATGGTGTTCCAACAAGCTCACACACCACTGATGTTCATGAGGCGACCATGTCTTCAGTGTTTGTATATAAATGAATGATTCATGGTAGTATGTTACAGAGATAGCATGATACGATAGTGTCTACTGTGCAGAAAATAACAAAATACATCAATAAATCACATGTTATGATATATGGGTAAGATATAACCTTTGCCTTCCACTTATGGATGTCAAGTCACTTCTGTACTTGCTGGTATGTCCTAAGCTTCCACGCAAGAACTAGCTATGATATATTTGGCTAACCAATTAATTGTTATGCTTCCTGACAATGCTGGTGGAGGTTATCTCTGGTTGGCGTCATTGGCTTCTGTATACTCTTTTTATTATGTCTGATAAAATAAAATCGTAAACAAAATCTGGAATAAAATGATATTAGTCATACATATATCTTTAATAAACTTACATACCCTCTAGGACTAATAAGCGCACAGTGAGGCTGTATCTGATGAAGTATATCTGCCCTGCATGCAGCGTGAAAAAAAACTTTTCTTGCAGATACTGTCTTCCAGTCTCTCATTCTGGCGTCTGGATTTTGTGTGTGTGATTTTTAAACGGGCCGCTCTGTCTTTTTTGGGCGACTCTCCCGTACGAGAAAGCACCGACTGACGTCCGCTTAGATTTTCGTTTAATCTCTTGGTTTGAGGCGATCTGTGCTTTTTCTGTACTTGTTTTCTCTTCTTGTCACTACACACTTATATCTTTCCTTCCTTCCTAGGTATCCTTTCATTTTCCCCATATGAAGCTTTCATTCTATTCAAGTTTTATCGAAATCCGTTGAGGTATGTAGTTACAATAAATTTTTAAAGATCATGAGCTAACTTTTAGCAGATGTGATGACGATGAAAAATATTAATTATTTTTAAAACTACTTACATTTGAATAATATCCTTTTGGATATTACTCATATTTTATCTCCTTATGTAAATTATTATAGTTGTAATATCTTTCAACCAGGCCTGCTCTTGTAGCTTTAGATTTTCTTTCCTGCCAATGCAAATTTTTAAGGTCGGCCATGTTTCATATATTCTCTCCTTCCTACACTTTCACAATGCTGTTCGGCTAGGCGTCAACTTCAAAGCAAGCCCCACCGCGTTGTCCCGGCACTCTTATCGTTGTGTGTCGTGTTACACATTTTTTTTTCCACAAACAAAGCAAGTGGTACCAAATCTTGCCACAAAGCTAAAGCTATTCAGTTTAAATGTAAAGGAAGTTTTATCCCGAGGGATTAAATTTAATTCTCATCGAGGGTAAACTCTGAGTTAAGTGGGATGGTGAAATAGAAGAGGGGGGACACATAACTGTGTCGGAGAACGCCATGCTCAGAAAAGCGTTGTTTTCTTTTCTTCTATCACAGTTATTGGTGGTACCAGCAGAAATACTATTTCTGGAACAAGACGGGATCAGTGACCTACTCTTTAAGACGAAGGACACGCTGTGTAGACTTTCCTTGAACTTTCTTGGAGGCGAGCTACACCCGACAACCTTGACCAGAGACGAGTGATCAGTGTGAAAAGACAGAACCATCATTCGCAGCTAAGTTCAAACATTTGCTGCCACCTGAACTTCTTAACCCTTTTCGCAATCCCCAAATACGAGGAAGATAGCTTTTCTTTATCCATAACTATTCAAATTATTTTCAAACTGTTACAACTAAAGTGATTATTAAATTTTGTTATTTGTAATGTTACAAATTTAACTTCAGTTTGATCTTTTTAAAGTTACTGCATGTTGTCTCAGTCAATTACTACACACATTCTAAACAGAGCTATACTTGAATAAGAGAATTCCACTGCGTAAATCAGGGGTTGGGGTTTAACGAGCTGATAAATAAATGCTTGAACTCTTCACAAAAGTGGTCGGCAGGTTACAGAATTAATGTGCTTAGCGACAGCCAGCATTGTTTTCGCTTACCTGAATTTCTTGTGAAGACTCCCATGTGATAGAAGCTTAACTACTCTTCTATCTACATTTCTGACAAGAGTAATCTTGTGTACAAATAGACTCCATTGAAGCCTATTTTAGATACTCTTGAGTTTTGGTCATTGTTGGACCACTACTGCAAAGCAGGGGAGGCAATACCGTCACAGTTCCTATCAAGAAACTTTCTAACTATAAAGATTTTGAAACATGATTCAAGTATCATTTCATATCCTATAACAGGGCATAAGAGCAGCAATTTAAAATATGACGCTCAAATAATAACTTTTCCTTCCTTGTCATTAAATTAACAAATTAATGCTTCGTCTCATGTCTGCTTTAAAGACGCAAAAAAAAAAAAAAAAAAAAAAATGTAGGCTTAAATTGGCGACGAAAAATGCATATTTTTAATATGAATTTTTAAAAATCAGATATTGCTATTAGGAAAGTTCTAAACAGGATTGAGAAATTCTAAGGAAGCAGAAATAGAAAGAAATAGAGTCTGGTCTGGGATTTGGTCTCAAAATCTTCATTGTATACGGAAGCATAACATCTAATATTATCAACATGTGAACACATTTAATGCAAGTCTCTTTGTAAATGATTAATTTTCGGTAATTCAATAAGCTTGATTTTGGCTTTGAAAATGTTCGCACAGCCAACATGACACGATATGATGGAAGAATACAAGTAAACAACAAAAATTCTTACAATTTAATAGGCGTAGAAGTTCCGGCGAACAAGAATTGTTCATTTATAAATTATTAATTTTATATATATATATATATTTTTACTTTTTCTGATATTTTAATGGACTGAGCTTTATAACGGGCATTTTAACTCTTCATGTTCCAAGATATTTAAAAACAAAACCCAAGCACCAAGTGAGTGTCATTTTTTTTCCCTTCGATAATTTTTTAAAGCAAGTATTACAAAACATATTTATAAGAAAATATCTCGTAGAATATACATACTTGTTGTAAACTGACTGAAGACTGTGTTCTCGTCTTGTAAGTCTATTTTATTTGGGCATATTATGAAAAGAAGAAAGCTTGAGTATATTGTTCCAACAGGGAGAATTGATGGTAAAAGAAACAGAAGTAGACATACAGAGAAGACAATATCGTTTAACACTGTGGCACGAAACGAAGTCAAAAACAGAATTGATAAACAGCGCTGGGGAAAGGAACTTGTGAGGCGACATGATCTCCTAAGCCAGATGGCTTATGTCACGAGTGGGTTATGTAAGAGTCTGTCTCACGAGACCCAAGTCTATGTCAGAGACAAGACGAAATACTAGAGAGATCTGAGATGATAGACGAGAAATGGTGTTGATAGTGTATAGTGTGTCTTATAGTTACCGAGGGTGAGAACCTATACTGACTCTCCTCTCGCCACTCAGGGACCTTTTATTCAACTACTGCTACATTGCCTCTTGCTTAAACAATCTACCCTCCCCTCAATTAATGTGAGTGCACTCTACCCCAAAATCCTTCTTCGTTGGCACGTGTGCGTTGCTGCTTTACTGGGATCACGGTTAGCAGATGGAGAAATTATGACCCTATCTTCTCCAGGGTAATTGCTGATTTAATCCGTGAATTGACTGCACTCTGCTGTAAATCCAGAGAAATCGGGAGTTGCGATGGCAACACTCAAGATAAAACAAAGGATGAGGAATAATCCACCTTTTGTGTAATGGCCCACTATTACTGTAGCAGTCCTCACTGATAAGGGACTATGTAGCTTGGTAAAGAGAACTGGTGCAAATGGAGCATGGGTTCTCCTCTTATTAGCTTGGTAAAGAGAACTGGTGCAAACGGAGCATGAGCTATCTTCTTATTAGGTGTTGGGCTAGGTCTTGGCACTCCAAGCAAAGGCCACTCACCAATGTGCCCATAATAGGGTGATGAACTAGGCACGCATGTAGTTACGTGCAACCCAGCTTGTAAAAGGTCGATACATAGTGCGACCCTTCCTCCAGGAAGGTAATCAGGCCTAAGGCTTCAGCGTAGGGCCTGAACAAACCGGGGTTAGCTGTAAAGAAAATACAAACAACTCAAATATCATCGTGCTAAATAAACATAAATATTACAACACGTCACAACAATAAACGGTCTTAACTAGAAACAGGAAAAGCATACACGCTTCCCTTTCTATTAATCTGATCAAGGCTGAACTGCGCTGCAGTTTTCTTACTCTCTCCCACTCACCGTCCGCTCAACAATAAGTGCAGGGCCGGCTTATTGTATGTTTTGCATAACACTACACTGTCCGGTAACCGGCGTCTAATGCGGGAATGATTTCAAGCATGTTTACAAACTGCCCTTCCCTCTCCCTCTTGGTGAGACGTGAACATAAAATCAATCAGGTCGGCTAACCCACCATCCTCTACACAATTCGCCGACCAGTCTAAACTGGTAATAGGGCGTTCGACACATTTAACATTACATACAACATATGACGACAAATAGAAGTATGCTCTAGTTAAGTATACAAATTGCATTTAAAATACCCATTAATACCTAAGTACGCACTGAGATGCAAAGTACATGCTGCGAAAAAAAATTATTTTCCACCTACCATATATATGTATATATATTGTTAAACTCTTTCTTTGTGTAGTTGTTAACTCATACTGGCTACTAGTTGTCGAATCATGCTTTATTTGCTAAATGATGTGAATGTCCACCAGTGGATAAATGTAGATGTTGGGACTGGTGTAGTAAAGTGTAACGATTGTCAACTCATCAAACCCAGCACAGTTTTGGTCATACAGGTCATCTTGTCCTGGAACGTGATGAGGCTCCGACAAGAATGTGAGTGTAAACAATGAGTGTGTATCTGAATGTCAGTACGCGAATGGTAGAATGATTCGATAGAGTTGACAGGTTGGTAGTACATCACTCATACTCACACTGTTCGAATTCAAGAAGTACTGGAACTACGGTGGTCTTTTTATAACATTTAATGGGACGCACACTTGGACAGTACGTGTATGGTTACAGGAACAAATGTCGACATAGACAGCATAATGTTGATCACAGGAATATCATCTTAAGTTAGCATTCATGCTTGGCAAATATCATAATGGAGCATTCGTAAATAAGCATTCAGCGTTCCATCATGTAAATCATCTGGCTTTACTGACTGGGCACGTCAGACCATAACCAATACATAGGAAGGCTCCTAGACCTAACCTCGTCTAGCGAATATTCCTTCACGTAAAGTTCAATATATATATATTTCATAATATAGGAATCCCAGACATGGGTTCTCACATGTAGCAGTGATCTCTTGGTTCATCGAGCGATAGTACAGGCATCCCTTTTTCTCACTCGATAAATACAAAGTATATGAATTTCAACATGGCTGTTCTCTCTCTCGTGAGCTTCACTCACTATAGAATATAGACCAAAATTAGTCATTCATTAAATGTCCTCATTTCTTCATAGGTTCTCTCATAGAGGTAATTGAATAATATCATACAATCCAGTGCTGATACATAGGAATGTCTTCTTCCTTTGAATGGATATTCTTTTTAAAAGTACCACTGTGCATCTGCTTATCAACAACGATGGCGAAGCCCAAGTTCATAATAAATTGTGGTTTTACCTTTTTATGCGAAATATAACTTTGCCATTCCTTGGCAAAAGAGAATAAACACTGGGGTAAAGTACATACAACATGTCTAAATGATTATCACTTTTCCCCATCCATATATAGATCACTATTTCGGCAAAAAGCCTGCTACAACAAAACTCGGCATCCTCACAGGATGACAGCCATGGATCACACCCTTTGCTAGCGATACTTCCGCTGCATAGCCTTTGACCTTTTCTAGCGACAACCAAATTAGTTCGACTTAGAAATGCAAAGATATCCATATATAAGACAGACTCGTCCTACTCATACAAACACTACGTATAAATTCAGGCCATAGATATACTGAAGCAAGAACAATCTATTCCTACCCAGCCACAGAATAAATCGCAGTAGGCCTAGAGTCGTCTGCGGAGTCCGATCGAAGATGACAGAACTATTTTCAAGGGAAGCAACCCAAAAATGACTTCTCCTTAAGCACTTAAAAAGGAAATACTTTGCTTACAAAATATTTGCGAACATAATAAGAATATAAATGTATTATATTGCAAGATAGTAAAAATTGCCCTTTACAGTCTTACCACACCTCCCGGGAAAAAAAATAAAATTTTTTTTTTTTAAATACATCTAGGAGCACCGTAGAATAGGCTCACAACGCAAGAATACTGCGCAGATGAAAATATCAGGAATAACTATAATTCCTAATATGACCGGTGAGAATATATCTCAAAATCTGAGAGAAATTGTTTCTCTACGAATAAATGTTTCCAGGAAGGTGTGATGTACGTATAATACAATTCTGGTAATTATACAATGCATACCAAAAATTCACACTATAATCTTAAATTTATGATTTATGAAGAAACAATCATCAAAGAACAGCGGTGAATTAACATCAATAAACCGCTAAGTAGCGATACCATCATTCTATTATTAAATTACAAATGTGTATCTTAGTAAAGAAACAAAAAATAACTGTTGTAAAGTTATACATATTAAAAAGATCCAATATTTAACAGTTAAGTGGCATCATGTGGGCATCTGGACAGAATGTCCGCCATCACATTTTCTGAACCACGGATAGCTCGTACCGAAAAATGAAAAGGTTGAAGAGCGATTGCGTATCGAGTTGATCTCGAGCTCTTCAAGTTCTTACTTTGGATAGCCGTAAGAGCTTTTTGGTCAGTTTCCACTACGAAATGCGCGCCCAGAAGGAATCTTTGGAGTTTGAGAATTGACCAAACCATTGCCAATAATTCACGGTCTAAAACCGAGTAATTCCTTTCTGCAGCATTAAGTTTTCTGGATATATACATTACAGGATGCAGAGTTCCAGAGTACTCTTGCATTAGTGCCGCTCCAATCCCAGTGGATGAAGCGTCACTACGAAGAACAAATGTCTTATCTGTTGTAGGTAACACTAAAATAGGTGGTGATGAAAACATAGTTTTGATCTTCTCTAGTGAAGATTGGCATTCATGAGACCAGTGAACCATGTTAGGCGACCCTTTCTTTAATAGTGTAGAGAGAGGTGCCATGATAGAGGACAGATTCGGAATGAAACGTCCATAAAATTGTATGAGACCTAAAAGACTTCGCACTTGCTTTTTAGTCCTAGGGATAGAGATGTTAAGTATCTTAGTGATATTATGGTCTTCTGTCTTCAAGAAACCGTGACCTACTCGATGGCCTAAGAAAGCAATTTCGCTAAAGCCAATACAAGCTTTAGATGGTTTTGCTGTCAGGTTATACTCACGCAGAGTTGATAATAATTCAACTAACCCTGAATAGTGATCTTCCCAAGTATCGCTGAAAAGACAGATGTCGTCTAGATAAGCAATGACATCTGACCGATACGATAGGATTCGACGCATCATGCGTACAAATGTAGCTGGTGCGTTCATAAGGCCGAAAGGCATAAAATTCCATTGGAAAAGGCCTCTGGGAGTAGAGAAAGCGGTAAGAGGTTTGGCGCGTTCGGATAATGGAACTTGCCAATATCCTTTAGACAAATCAAGTTTAGTGAAAAAATGCGATTTAGAAAGACGAGTAAGTAACTCTTCTAGTAAAGGCATAGGTTCAGCATCGAACTTCGTAACTTGATTCAATTTGCGATAGTCAACGCAAAGACGTATGTTATTGTCTTTTTTTCGAACAATAACCATCGGCGAAGAATATGCAGAAGTGGATGGTTCGATTATTTGTAAATCTATCATTTCATCCAACTCCTTTTCAACCTGTGTTTGGAAATGTATAGGGATAGGATAAGGCCTAACCCTAATTGGAGTATGTTCAGTTAGAACAATGTCATGCTCAATGACATGAGTTTGTCCAGGGATGTCAGTGAGGACATCCTGAAATGTTTGTAACATAGACGAAACTTGTCGCCGTTCTCCTAGAGACAAATCAGGAGAAACAGTAACGTCTTTCCATGATTCACTAGAATGAAGTGGGATCATTGGAAGCGGAAGATTAACATCCGAAAAACTTGTTTCCTCATCCTGTATTACAGACAGTGATGAGTAATGACCATGTTTGACATGAGAATCGTCCGTTGCCTGGAAAATAGGCTGTAGATAGTCAGGACGTTCATGGAACTCCGTAAGCATATTGATGTGGAAGGTTTTATGCTTCCCGTTAATATCGACGATGTAGTCAACATCTGAAATTTTCGATATTATATCGTACGGACCTTTCCAACTAATAAGGAGTCTATTTTCACGACAAGGTAGCAAAACAAATGCTTTGTCACCAGGACAAAGTTGTCGTAAAGTTCTCTTCTTATTAGCAAATTGTCTTGCCTTCTGCTTAGCAAATTCAGAAGAGGACGTTGCCAATTTGCATGCTTCGATAATCTTTTGTCTCAGCGCGATGACATACTCGTAAGAAGATTTTGTGTCATCGTCAATATTGTCAGCTGTTATAAGATCATGCAGCAAAGACATTGGGCCGCGCGGTCGCGCGCCAAAGACAAGTTCAAAGGGAGAAAACCCTGTATGTTCATTGGGGACCTCTCTGTACGCGAAGAGGGCCGCGGGTAAAACCCTATCCCAATCTTGAGGATGATCCTCAGTTATCTTCCCTAATAAGTTCTTAAGTGTTCTATTTAGTCGCTCGACCATCCCATTGGACATAGGATGATAGATGCTACTCAAAGATCTCTCTATCTGTAGAGTAGACATTACTTGAGACATGGTATCCGATATCAGTTGGGTGCCATGATCTGATAATATTTCTCCGGGGAATCCCAGCCGAGAAAATATAAGCCAAAGAGCATCTGCAATGTCAGCGGTAGTAATGCTCTTTAGAGGGATAGCCTCTGGCCAACGTGTGCACATGTCTACACACGTTAAGATAAACTGATGTCCTCTAGCAGATTTGATCTTGAATGGACCAATGATGTCTATCGCCATTTTCTGGAATGGACGAATAGGAATATCTGCAGCCTGAATAGGCGCAGCATGACGAGGACCTTTGGATTTGACTTCTTGACATACTTTACAGGATCGACAATAGATCCGTATGTCCTTGTTCACAAAAGGCCAAAAGAAAGCCGCAAGAACTCTTGACTTTGTACGGGAAAAACCCATGTGACCAGCACACTGAGAGTCGTGTGCATGTTGTAAGATCTTAACTCTCAAATTCTTGGGTACAAGAATCTGAGAATGACTTGACTTAGTGGAGTCTTGCACCATACGTACAAGTACGCCATTCTTCATTGTAATCCAAGATTTACAATTTGAATCTTTATTCGGATCACCTTTCGTTACAAGAGTGAAGAATTTCTTAAGAGTCGGATCTTCTTCTTGTTGTTTTATAAACGAGTCACGAGAAATTACCAAGGGATCATCTTGGTTATGCACTTCATTATCTTCAACAGATGAAGTTTCAGGCATATTGAGAGCTTGAGCTCTAGTGACTACCGCATTAGCAGATTGCATATTTTGATTTTCCCAAACGGAAATTTGCTCCGGAGTGCATTCTTTGACTCCGTGAATGCGACCGATGATAAGATCAGCGATCGGATTCGGCAAAAGACATGCGTGTACATCTCCTGTGAAGAAAGGAGTAGCAATCCTAATGATAGCGGTAGAGTATTTCTCTATGGTGCCGCCAAATGTTACGCATTTGACTACTTTGCCTGTAGAATGAGAAGGATCTATGAGTGACTGCCTAACCCCAATAGTTGTGCATCCAGAATCAAAAAGTACTGAGACTGGATTGTCATTTACTAAACCTTTGTGTAAGACAAGAGAACCTCTCCCATCATGCGCGATTGACGCAGGAAGAGCGGGAAGAGGATGGCCACAGCTTAAAGTAGACACTGTGGTTGGCTCAAATAATGTTTTGCATTGGGGGCACTGAGATGCTCTCCCAAAATCAAAAGCGGCACATGCCATATTATTAGAGTCATCATTATCTTTATTTTGTTTATAGGCTTCGTGGGACTCTTGCTGTGCAGAGTTCGCCTGGTAATGAGCTTTATGTTTTTTGAATTGTGCTCTACCTCTGTTATTATTGCCTCTGTACTTATCATTGTTTCCACTATTATAACCCCTACTCGGGTTTGAATCATAGCTCCTTTGGTTACTATCATCATATTCATTATAATGAGTATCTCGGTAATTATGATCCTGTTGTCTCCATGAAGGAAAACTTGGATAGTTTCTAGAATGACTTCCTTTGCGAAAGTTCCTGTAATTATGACCACCCCTGAATCGAGGGCTGTCAGCTCTTCTCCAGGTATTCGAAGAAGAACCCTGAAATGATTGGTTACCTTGGTTCTGATAACTGTAATAGTTACCTTTTTTATTAAACCTATTTTGAGGTCCTTGGAATTTGTGAGAGTGATTAGGGTTGTATGGTGTTGCAGAAGCAACTGGCATACCTTCTTTAACCTTACTGTTGCTAATAGCTACGTCCGGATGTGCAGTGACGTATTGGGTACAATACTGTTCCATTTCTTTTAGAGACTTAGGTTTACGCTCATGTAAGAATTCGAGGAAAGGTTTATTTATACTTGACATAATCTTGTCTCTGAGTATCAAGTCCATAAGGGCTTCATAAGTCTTTTCTGTTTTGGATAGCTCAATCCAACGATCAAATGTAAGACGTGTCCTTGCAATGAATTCTGAGAATTCTACACCTGCCTCAGGCACCATTGTCTTAAACAACTTCCGATAACCCTCTTCAGACAACTGATACTTCTTTAATAAGGCTGCCCTAATAACATCATAGTTATCTTTGTCAGCCTCTTCAACCAAACTTAAACTAGTCAGAGAATCACCTTTCAGATTTTCTGATAACTGGTTAGCATATTGTGATTTGTCCACATTATGTGCTCGACACGAGCGTTCAAATCTGTTTAGCCAGAATGTTATGTCATCACTGGAAGGGTTGAACGCTGGTACCTTGACCTTGTAAGTAAAGGGTTTACCATTACCACTAGATGCTTGATTAACATTACTTATGTTTGTTAACTTTAACTTTTCTAACTCAAATGCTAAAAGTTCTTTTTGGTGTTCATGTTCTCTTATTGCTTTTTTTTCTTGAGCTTCAGCTTGTAATTTTCTCTCTTCTGCAGCAGCCTGTAATTTTTTCTCTTCAGCAGCAGCTTCATCTTTTCTTTTCTCTTTTTCCATTTCCATCTGGAATCTTTTTTCATCAGTCTGTATCTGCAATTTCTTTTGTTCATCCTCTCTTTGTGATTTTTTTTCCTCAGCTTCTAATCTTTTCTCCTCAGCTGCTAATTTCTTTTCTTCAATCAATGCTTTTCTTTCTTCAGCAGCAGCAGCAAGTTTTCTCTCTTCTGCAGCTAATGCTTTGTCATATTGAGCAACTGCCCATTGTTCTAATTGCTGACCAGTCTTATCAAGAGCCCTGCCTTGTGTGATAAAATAATCTAAGGTAGACATCTTGTCTAATAAGATCAGTAATTTGCAAAAGTAAATAAATTCACTTTCTTAGTCTTAATCAAAGACCTTGTATGATAACTTTGTAACCTGTGAAAAATAGTACTTAACTATCCCAATCACTGTGGGAAACAAGCCTTACAAAGGTCTTGTATAAATCCTTATATAATAACAGCTATAAGTTGCTGGTTCACTCTATAATATAAGTGCAGTGCACCAGAAATAGTGTTTTATATCATCAACTGTGTACCTTTAGTAATAGCAATTAACTATCAGTTGATTCTTGTACATCAATTTATATGATCAACTATATTTTAAATAGTGTATGTCGATCAGGCACAAAACAAAACAGTTATACAGAAAAACATGAAAACATTTGCGGAAATGAAATAAATAAAATTGGAAAAACAATAAAAGATAAACCGCAAGAGGATAACAAATACAAATAACGCCACAGTATATAAATATAAATTGAGAATAGAACTGAAAGATAGAATAGGGTAGACCAACAAATTACAAACAAATCAAAACAAACTAAAGAACAGAGGAATATTACAAAAACAACAATGAGTACAGACTTCACAGCTAACACTAATAGCAACAGCTGTCGCAGCAAATTTTCAATCAAGAAAATTGCACCTATAGAAACGCACACATCAGACCCTCTATTACGTGGGATACTCTGCTGTGTGACACCGCCCAACCGAAACAACAACCCGCTGGATACAAACAAATATCACATATAAATAGTTAAACATAAATACATAAATGCATAAATAGTATGGCAATATGATGTAAATAGAGTGTTGCAGAAAGAATGTGTTGGAATGAAGGCTCAGTTACACTGCCTAATAGTACAGTACTGTGGTACTTTATTAAACAAATACTTCTGGTCTAATTATTTTAAATTCAACACAGAAATAGAAGCTCCATCGTTGATTTGAATGATAACAATCAATGTAGGACTTCTCAGTTCAATAACATTTTCTTTCGCAAACACTGTCAAATATTCTCCAGTCCTGATGTGTAATGTTCTATGTTTCAACCAAGCTTGCTGTGTAACACTGTCAGTTGTATGGCAAATGTCCAATGAACCAAATGTCAACAAACCCTGACCTAGTTACTGCATACTCTCGACAGGACAGGTCACGCTGACATCACTGTAGAGTTGTACTGCTGATGTATTTGTGTGTCGTAACAGACCCCAAGGAACGTCTGGTCTCAGTAGTTTACTTCTCAATATGGTCACTGTGCAGGTTGACCCAGGAAGCTGGCACACCAGTTGTTAAACTCTTTCTTTGTGTAGTTGTTAACTCATACTGGCTACTAGTTGTTGAATCATGCTTTATTTGCTAAATGATGTGAATGTCCACCAGTGGATAAATGTAGATGTTGGGACTGGTGTAGTAAAGTGTAACGATTGTCAACTCATCAAACCCAGCACAGTTTTGGTCATACAGGTCATCTTGTCCTGGAACGTGATGAGGCTCCGACAAGAATGTGAGTGTAAACAATGAGTGTGTATCTGAATGTCAGTACGCGAATGGTAGAATGATTCGATAGAGTTGACAGGTTGGTAGTACATCACTCATACTCACACTGTTCGAATTCAAGAAGTACTGGAACTACGGTGGTCTTTTTATAACATTTAATGGGACGCACACTTGGACAGTACGTGTATGGTTACAGGAACAAATGTCGACATAGACAGCATAATGTTGATCACAGGAATATCATCTTAAGTTAGCATTCATGCTTGGCAAATATCATAATGGAGCATTCGTAAATAAGCATTCAGCGTTCCATCATGTAAATCATCTGGCTTTACTGACTGGGCACGTCAGACCATAACCAATACATAGGAAGGCTCCTAGACCTAACCTCGTCTAGCGAATATTCCTTCACGTAAAGTTCAATATATATATATTTCATAATATAGGAATCCCAGACATGGGTTCTCACATGTAGCAGTGATCTCTTGGTTCATCGAGCGATAGTACAGGCATCCCTTTTTCTCACTCGATAAATACAAAGTATATGAATTTCAACATGGCTGTTCTCTCTCTCGTGAGCTTCACTCACTATAGAATATAGACCAAAATTAGTCATTCATTAAATGTCCTCATTTCTTCATAGGTTCTCTCATAGAGGTAATTGAATAATATCATACAATCCAGTGCTGATACATAGGAATGTCTTCTTCCTTTGAATGGATATTCTTTTTAAAAGTACCACTGTGCATCTGCTTATCAACAACGATGGCGAAGCCCAAGTTCATAATAAATTGTGGTTTTACCTTTTTATGCGAAATATAACTTTGCCATTCCTTGGCAAAAGAGAATAAACACTGGGGTAAAGTACATACAACATGTCTAAATGATTATCACTTTTCCCCATCCATATATAGATCACTATTTCGGCAAAAAGCCTGCTACAACAAAACTCGGCATCCTCACAGGATGACAGCCATGGATCACACCCTTTGCTAGCGATACTTCCGCTGCATAGCCTTTGACCTTTTCTAGCGACAACCAAATTAGTTCGACTTAGAAATGCAAAGATATCCATATATAAGACAGACTCGTCCTACTCATACAAACACTACGTATAAATCCAGGCCATAGATATACTGAAGCAAGAACAATCTATTCCTACCCAGCCACAGAATAAATCACAGTAGGCCTAGAGTCGTCTGCGGAGTCCGATCGAAGATGACAGAACTATTTTCAAGGGAAGCAACCCAAAAATGACTTCTCCTTAAGCACTTAAAAAGGAAATACTTTGCTTACAAAATATTTGCAAACATAATAAGAATATAAATGTATTATATTGCAAGATAGTAAAAATTGCCCTTTACATATATGTGTGTATATATATGTATAGCAGCAGTAATCAAAAGCATACCTAGGCAAGAACAGCTTGTTCTCCTTGGTGACTTTAACGCTAGAGTGGGTGCCGATAATGTTTCATGGCCTTCGTGTCTGGGCAGGTTTGGTATTGGCAAGATGAATGAAAATGGACAACGGCTCTTAGAGTTGTGCGTCCACCATGACCTCTGCGTGACCAACACCTACTTTCAGACAAAACCCCAGCATAAGGTGTCATGGAGACACCCACGATCCAAGCACTGGCACCAACTTGACCTGATTCTCGTCAGAAGGCCACTCCTCAGGTCTGTGCTCTCCACGCGCTCGTACCATAGTGCAGACTGTGACACAGATCACTCCTTGGTTTGCTGCAAAATCAGAGCACAACCAAGAAAACTCTATCGTGTCAGACATGAAGGGAAACCACGCATTGATACCAGCAAGATGTCAGACCCTTTCATGATCGCTCAATTCACTGCGACCTTCAAGAAAGTGCTCAGTAGCCCTCAGCATGGTGATACTATTACAGAGAACTGGGAGCATCTACGGAACACCATTCAAAGTACTGCACTTGCCACCTTTGGTAAGAAAACAGCAAAGTCAAATGACTGGTTTGACGCTTCATCAGATGTGATGGCACCTGTTATTGAAGCTAAGCGCAGTGCTATGAATGAATACAAACGTTCACCGAGTGCCAGAACCCTACAGATCCTGAGGGCTACGAGAAGCAAAGTTCAACAAACTGCTCGACGCTGTGCAAATGACTATTGGCTCCAGCTCAGTGAGAGCATCCAGATCGCAGCGCAAACAGGCAACATTAGACAAATGTATGACGGTATAAAGAAAGCACTTGGCCCCCATAAAAGTAAGACGGCACCGCTAAAAACCATCAGCGGAGAGAAGCTAACCGATAAGGGTAAGCAGATGGAGAGGTGGGTCGAGCACTACTCTGAGCTTTACGCTAGAGACAATACCGTTACGCCTGCAGCCCTTGATGCTGTCAATAGTCTGCCAACTATGGAGGAGCTGGATGCCGAACCAACATTAGAGGAACTCAGTAAGGCCATTGATAGCTTAGCCTCTGGCAAAGCACCAGGCAGTGATGGGATTCCTCCTGATTTAATCAAATGCTGTAAAAGCACGCTATTATATCCCCTGCATAGGATGCTGTGCCAGTGCTGGGAAGAGACAACTATTCCTCAAGACATGCGAGATGCCAAGATTGTAACACTGCATAAAAATAAAGGAGACAGAAGTGATTGCAATAACTACAGAGGCATCTCTCTTCTTAGTATTGTTGGTAAGGTTTTTGCGAAAGTCATCTTAATGCGACTACACAAGTTAGCTGAGCGCATATATCCAGAGGCACAGTGTGGATTCCGAGCTGGCAGATCAACAACAGACATGATCTTCTCTCTCCGCCAGCTTCAGGAAAAATCAAGAGAGCAGAAAAGACCATTATATATCGCCTTTATAGACCTCACAAAAGCATTCGACCTGGTTAGTAGGGATGGACTCTTTAAAATCCTCCTGAAAATAGGCTGCCCTTCTAAAATGCTGGAAATGATAAAGTCATTCCATGACGACATGAAGGGAACAGTCCAATATGCTGGAAGCACGTCACAGCCCTTTGGAATTGTTACGGTATATGATATTAACGCCGTCTGCTAAAGGTTAGCGGACGTGCAAATGTAAAGGTTAAGACATTTAATATATTGCGATAGATGTTTCAATTATTGAACGCTCCATACACGATCGATTATGACGTGTCTAGCGTTGTTTAGGACACAGTCGGTAACTAGGAGACGCTACCCTTTGTTACTTGACCGCCAAGCTGAATAGCTGCGTTTTTCTAACCTTCCAATTCAATGGCATGATATAGCCATTTATATGTGCATTTTTGATGGACCAGGGTCAGTCCTAGAACTCTATATGAGAGGAAAATTTATGGAGGTTAGTATTTAACTAGAATTCTCAGAAGGAGGAGAATAATCGTCAAATTCGTATGAAATATTCAGACTCGCAGTCTCACTGTCGGCAGGTAGCCATGTCTAGCTGCGCGTGCATATAGCTGTGATGTTCTGACGACAATACTGCATTGTATCCTTAAACGGACATTGACACGTAAACCAGCAGTCTACGTTATTGATTAATTTATGCATGACTTATAAGGACTTATGTTCTGTTCCTATTTGAAATGATCATCCTGTGTGTACATGTGATTAAATATTACGGACTCAATCTGAAGGCATTAATTACTTCATTAATGTTGCTGAGTTCAAGTTACATGAACTACTTCTTCATACCATGCTACTGAGTTGTATGAACACCTTCACCCTAATTCGCGTAATACTAAACAAAGCACGATTAACAAGAGATCACTAAAGTAACCATACTCAGTGCATGATCTTCAACCGGCAAATAACTCAGCAACAAAGTGGTGGCCAGTGTGGGGAACGACAGAAAAAAGAAACAAACTTCTGTTCCTTACGCACATGTTAACCATAATATTTATGATCAAGTTTCGATCACATGATCCAGTCGAAGATGACGTCTTACTCATTCTAATGCCTAACAACGTGACGTCACTGAAAGTCGTGTAGGTGATCTGTCGGAGAAACCAAAGTCGTTTTATAAGTCTAACCAGGGGAAACATGAGCCATTTGAAGCAAACACACGATATGGACTACAGGAGCAGACAGTCAGGGGCATTAGCCTAGCTGTTGACGACCTCTAGCACTGATCTAAGCAACGGAAAAGATAAGTCTAGTTGTTTTAATACTGTCGTCATTGCAAACAGTAATACTGAGTCCATGCCTTTTGCCTGCATAGGCATGTCTTTTCTGAATGTGTTTCATGTATTTTTTTGGGTTGTTTTAATGTGTTGTTAATTAGTGGGAGGTAGGGAGGATGAACCGAAATTAGATTCTGTGGCTCTCACGATGCCTGAATTGATTTCGGTCGTTTCTTAGGGCAGTTAAACGATTGCACTTTTGGAAGCCCCATTGAGGTTTGCCATTGGACTGTCTGTCCAAATCTGCTGTCGTTTGACGATTTGTGTTAGCTGTACCGTTCCGTAGATAACTGGTGTATTTTATTCGTACTCAGTTCACAATTTTATTCAGTTTTGTATCATGTTCGTTAACTATTTCGTCCAGTCTCCTCTTACTATCATTTATTTGATGATTGTTAAATGGTCGTCCGTTATGAGTCCTGTGATGTCATCATTTTTTGCAGTCATTTTTTTTTGTGTACTTTGAATATTAAGTTGACCTCGGGTCAGACCTTGACCCTTCATTTGGCTTGTGACACTTCCGCTTGTTTTATTTAGTTCATAAATTCATTTTTAATTGTGAAAATGTCTTGTTTGCGTCTTGACATTGTTTGTACCCTTTAGTTGCATCATTGTTTTGTTTGTCCTCATGATATATATTAAATACTACATTAATAATATGATATTATATGCAATAATACACTTGTAATTTAATTTAATTAATTTTTTCTGATATTTAAGGTTAATATGGGACATTGCATAATTATGCAGTGATAGTCCAAGAAAGTAGCACTACAATTTATAAGAGATGCCTAGGGCATAATAATATAATATATATATTGACCAAATAAAATAATCTTATAGTCTACCTTTGAGGTAATAGACCCATTGTATATTATTTAATATACTTTTCTGGTACTAAGAGAGTGACTTAGTACATTGAACAATATAATTACTAGGAATCATACCCAACATTATTGGATATTGAGATTAATTGTGTGATGTAATTACATTATAGTTAACAGATATCATAACTATTTATGATATAGTTCGTATTTAGATACAATATTGTTACAAAATATTGTCTATTAGTTGAACTTAGACATAAGAGTTCAGTACTATTGTGATTATTTATATTGAATATTCCTAAGTTGAGTAAGTATAATAATTACTCTGAAGCTACTATTGACTATTTTAATCAGTAATTATCAATAATTACTTACAGATAAAAGTCAAAATGCTTACTATAGACCATTTCGTTAAAATTGGTAAGGAATATGGTTATAAATCTCAAGAACTTCGTCAGTTTGCTGAGGCAGAACTGGAAAAACATAAAGCAGAAATGGAGGAACGTGAAAGAAAAGAAGCAGAGAAAAAGGCTGCATTAAAGAAAGAGGAAGAGGAACGTGAGATGAAGCAAATTGCCAAGGAAAATAGATTAAGAGAAATTGCTCAACAGGAAGAAGAGAATAAATTGAAACGAGAGGAAATTATTTTACAACAAGAAATGGAATTGGCGCGTATTAAATTGGAGACAGCAAGATTACAAGCACAAAGTGCTGATGCAAACCAGAATAATAACGCACAAAATGGATCGTCATCCAGCCAAACTAAACATTTCTACAACTTTAAATTACCCACTCTCAACTTAAACGTGGACGACCTTTCATCGTTCCTGTCACGTTTTGAACAGACTTGCAAAACAAACCATTTGCCTGAAGAGTCATGGGTACTCAAGTTAAATGAATTCTTGGTTGGAGAACCATTGACGGCTTCTCAAAATGCTGACCCATCAATAGCAAATAACTACGGTGCTATTAAGTCCTTGCTTTTACGAAGGTTTCACCTGGACGAGGAACACTGTAGGTTGAAATTTAAGGGAATTTTACCTGAATCTCCAAAAGATTTTGCAGGATTCATTGCGAACATACGCAATACATTTAATAGATGGGTTGAACTGGCAGAAGTCAACAAATCGTACGACAAATTAGTTGATTTACTACTACGGGATAAGGTATTATCTTCGGTTAGCCAGCCATTTTTTGCATATTTGCAGGAGCGTAAACCAGGTACTATGGACGAGTTAGAAAAAATTTCTTTAAACTACTGTTCGGCACATCCGAATGCAACCATTTCTAACTCCTCATTAAGAGAACCTCTACCTGTGGCGTCTAATATGGCCTACAATCATAATAACAAACAAAGACATCACAGTGTAGACAGAAGTAGGTTCCAAAGAAATCACAATGTTAACTTTCAGAAGGGACATAATAATGATTTCAACAATAAAAATGAGTTCAACAGAGGTAGATCACGAGATAGAAATTATTCACCTCAAACAAACTACCACAATGGTCAACATAACACTAATTATAATCGATCACATACTCCCAATAATAATAATAACTGGAATGGTAATAATCATGGCTCGAGACATCGAGATAATAGTTACTATAGAGGACGACGAGATAATTCTAACAATTATACTCGGAATCGATCTCATTCTCGGGGATCATCTCATTACAACCATAATACAGGGGCGGCAGTTACAAATAATACTACCCCTATAGCTCAGGTCCCACTTGACAATAATACAACACAGTCTTCTGCTGCATGTTTTGCTATTAATTATAATGTGGCAAATAGTTGCCAACAATGCAATCTTATTTTTCAGAAGGCGAAAGAAACAGTGCTTAACTGCGGACATATTACACCAGAGGTAGGTCTTGCAGTCAACGATGGAACAGGCTTACTAATTTTTAACAGGGGATTAGTTAATGGATCCGTCGTCTCAGTGCTGAGGGATTCAGGATCCACAACGATTGGTGTACGTCAGTCGCTGGTACATCCTAGCTGTGCGACAGGAGAATATGTACGCTGCATGACACTTGGTGGAACTATTGAGCTTTACCCCACAGCTATTGTTCATATTAGAACACCCTTTTTCACAGGGAACGTAAAAGTATGTATGCTAAAAAAGCCTATAGCTGATCTGATGGTTGGTCGTATACACGGCAGTAAAGATTGTACTCCAGATGAGATCATAGAATGGGAGAAACATAACCTATGCACTGGAAACGCCGTGACGACTAGAGCGCAGACTCAACTCATGGAGAAAGTTGATGATAATAAAATGGATGCAGACAACCAAGAGGAATTTGTAGTCAATTCACCTATTGACAGGGAAACATTTGCAACCAAACAAAAAGAGGATAAATCTTTAAAAAAATTTTTTAAGCTGGTTGATAAAGTTGACAATCTATCCTCAGGTAATAATAACAAACATTGTTTTGTTATTAAAAATGACATATTGATTAGATGTTTTAATGACAAATCACAAATGAAACAACAAGTTATGGTCCCGTATACTTTTAGACGGTACATTCTTCAACATGCACATGACTCACATTGTGCTGGACATATGGGATATACTCGAACACGATCTCGAGTACTGTCTTCATTCTTTTGGCCAGGAGTGTCAAGAGATATTTCGCAGTATGTACGTTCCTGTACTACATGCCAAGAAGTGAAAGCACGTGGAGCTTTTCACACGGCGCCTATTCAGGCTTGCGATATCTCAGTAAGACCGTTTGACAAGATGGCAATAGATATTATTGGTCCATTGCTACCATCGGCCAGAGGACATAGATTCGTCCTTACGTGCATTGATTTGTGCACACGATGGCCAGAAGCTATCCCATTAAAGACCACCACTACCACAGATGTAGCTGATGCACTACATCTCATCTTTTCTAGAATAGGGTTTCCTAGAAAACTTTTATCAGACCATGGGTCACAGTTTATATCTGACACCATGAAGGAAGTCATGAAAACTTGGAACATTGATAGGAATTTAAGTAGTATTTATCATCCTATGAGTAATGGTGCGGTTGAAAGACTTAACCGTACACTTAAACAACTACTACATAAGGTTACTGCTAAGCACCCTCATGACTGGGACAGAGCACTCCCAGCTGTTCTATTTGCTTATCGGGAGGTACCGCATGAACAAACTGGCTTCTCTCCCTTTGAATTAGTTTTTGGTGCTCCCCCAAGAGGTCCTATGGGACTAATAAAAGACTTATTAATTGACGCGGAGATGACTCAGGACACTCAGTCATCTTACGAGTATGTGATTAATCTTCGGAAGAACATTATTGAGTCTTGCCAGTTGGCAACAGCTTCTTCTGAGGCTGCAAAAGCTAAGGCTCGATCTCTACAAAATAGGTCTCGACGATTACGCCAATTATTCCCAGGCGACGAGGCTTATGTGTTACTTCCTCACAATAACAATAAATTATTGATATCTTGGAATGGTCCTTACAAAGTCATTGATAAAATTTCCGACGTTGATTACGTCTTAGATATCAAGGGACACAAAAAGATATTTCATATTAACATGCTCAAGCAATTTCATACACGTCCTGAACACTTACAGTCAATTTTTCATGAACTAGATGACAACACAGTATCTACTTGTTATTATTCTAACTTATCTGTCATCCAGGAAGAAGAATCTTCTTTTCCTGAGGTACAGTTACCGTTACCGGTACCAGTAGTTCAACCTACTGAATCTTGGCGGGATGTAACCATCTCTTCAACGGTTACACCGCAACAGCGTCTACAGATTGCTAATCTATTACAATCTTATCCAGATGTGTTGACCGACGTCCCGGGTCGCACATCGGCTATCAGTCATGACATTACTCTCAATGATGATACACCTATTCGTGTACATCCCTATTCTGTTCCTTTACATTTCCTTGCTAAAACTACTAAGGAACTTGAACAGATGTTGTCTCTGGGAATCATTGAGACTAGTAATTCGCCATTCTCTTCTCCATTAGTGATTGTCCGGAAGAAGGACAATAACATCAGACTATGTGTTGATTATAGAAAATTAAATGCTAAGACTATAGTTGACAGCGAACCACATCCACTTATCGACGACTTACTGCCACGTCTATCCAACGCAACTATATTTAGTAAGATAGACTTAACTAAAGGTTATTGGCAGATACCACTGACCGAAAAGGCTAAGTACTACACCGCATTTTCCACTCCACAAGGTCTATACCAGTGGAATGTGATGCCTTTTGGGCTTGTTAATGCGCCAGCTACCTTCATTCGCCTGATGCGACAAATTTTATCAGGTAGACCAGACGTTATTACATATATTGACGACATATGCTTGTTTAGTTCGTCGTTTGAGGAACATGTTTCGGGACTTAGATATGTTTTCGACACTCTAAGGAATTATCATCTAACTGCTAAACCTACAAAGGTGCAAATCGCGTGTAATGAGATAACCTTTTTGGGACATATCATTGGATCGGGATATATCCGAACGTTACCTAGTACAGTCTCCAAAATTCTAAACATAGCAGTTCCTCAGACGAAGAAACAGGTCAGGAGTTTGTTAGGACTTGTTCAATATTACAGTAGATTCATACCAAACTTGTCATCCATCACGGCTGTATTGTCTTCATTGTTAAAAAAAGACATGCCGGTGAAGGTGACATGGACTGGTACATGCAATGAAACTTTCAACAAAATTATAAATTTGTTCTCGCATGAACCAATTTTAAGACTTCCCGATGCTTCCAAAAGATTTTTCTTACGAACAGATGCTAGTAACTACGGCATTGGTGCATGCCTGCTCCAGAACCATGATGGCATTCTACATCCTACCTTATATATTTCAAGAAAGCTAAAGCCGGCAGAAACAAAGTATTCCACAGTGGACAAGGAACTTTTATCAGTGATATGGGCAATAACTAAACTTGAAAAGTTCTTGCTTGGTGCTCCCTTCACCATACAGACGGACCAACGTGCTGTAGCATCTTTGCGTCGATCTAACCATAAGAGCCAAAAACTCGCCAGATATGCAATCATCCTACAGCCATTTGAATTCTCCATTGAACATATTCCTGGCACTGAAAACATTGTGGCGGATGCGTTGTCACGTAATCCTATTGACGACGAATAATCAACATTAACATTCCTAAAACATATCAACTATAAGGGAACTAACCTTGCCTTCAATTTAAACTTTATAAACACTATATGCATCACAGAATTGAACTAAAGACAATCAAGGTATACATATTGACATTGAAACTTCGTCTAACGTCCATACACGATATATGAATATTCGTTGAACAATCATGGAACAATATCTGACGACAAGTCGAACTTATTATCCTATGTGCACTTAATTCTTGGATGCTGGGATAAATGACATTTCTTTCCAACGTAAACGTTTGAACATTTTTGCCTAAAAGAATTCATCAGGATCAAGACTACGGATGGATCATCATATCCTATACTAATTAATTAGTTAACTTAACTTCTTAATTGAATTATTATCAATAAAATGAAATGTGAGAAAAAAATGAAATGAAAGAACAAAAAAAGAGAACGAAATATAAAAAGAAGAAATTATGAAAAGAGAAAATAAATCTCACACAAGTATTAGATTAATATTTTTTTTAATGTACCTATACATTATTTAGTTAGTTAAATTAGATAGTTATTATTCACTAACACTTAACACACACAATTAAGTTAAACTTATATTCGAATTTCTTTCTATTTCTTCTCACTTATTTTGTCTTTTCTTCTCTCATAACATCGCGTTACATTAGAATCTTAATAATTTAACTCTTAGTTTAATTAATTAATTTAATTTTAATTAGTCAAATTAATTCCTATATGACATACTAATACGACAGACCTTACTTTAATTTAATTCTATCATTCACTATTAACATTGGACATTTTATTTAGTTGATATAATAATATGTATAATATTGATATATAATGTGATTAATGTTAGATGACTATGACAAATAGTTAGTTGACATGACCGCGACACGGTTCTACTCAGAACATCGTCGGCCATATGTCACAATTGTGTTAAATTTTTTTTTGAAAAATTGTTAAGTCGGATAGATCTTGAAAAAAAATCTATCGATTTTTTTTTCCCCGGTGTACAGGGAATTGTTACGGTATATGATATTAACGCCGTCTGCTAAAGGTTAGCAGACGTGCAATTGTAAAGGTTAAGACATTTAATATATTGCGATAGATGTTTCAATTATTGAACGCTCCATACACGATCGATTATGACGTGTCTAGCGTTGTTTGGGTCACAGTCGGTAACTAGGAGACGCTACCCTTTGTTACTTGACCGCCAAGCTGAATAGCTGCGTTTTTCTAACCTTCCAATTCAATGGCATGATATAGCCATTTATATGTGCATTTTTGATGGACCAGGGTCAGTCCTAGAACTCTATATGAGAGGAAAATTTATGGAGGTTAGTATTTAACTAGAATTCTCAGAAGGAGGAGAATAATCGTCAAATTCGTATGAAATATTCAGACTCGCAGTCTCACTGTCGGCAGGTAGCCATGTCTAGCTGCGCGTGCATATAGCTGTGATGTTCTGACGACAATACTGCATTGTATCCTTAAACGGACATTGACACGTAAACCAGCAGTCTACGTTATTGATTAATTTATGCATGACTTATAAGGACTTATGTTCTGTTCCTATTTGAAATGATCATCCTGTGTGTACATGTGATTAAATATTACGGACTCAATCTGAAGGCATTAATTACTTCATTAATGTTGCTGAGTTCAAGTTACATGAACTACTTCTTCATACCATGCTACTGAGTTGTATGAACACCTTCACCCTAATTCGCGTAATACTAAACAAAGCACGATTAACAAGAGATCACTAAAGTAACCATACTCAGTGCATGATCTTCAACCGGCAAATAACTCAGCAACAGATATACGAAGTGGCGTTAAACAAGGCTGTGTTCTGGCTCCGACCCTCTTCGGAATCTTCTTTGCCTTACTCTTGAAACATGCATTCAGAGATGCAACTGAAGGAATATGCCTTCACACTAGGTCAGATGGCCGTCTGTTTAATCCTTCAAGGCTGAAGGCAAAAACAAAAATCAGAAGGGTCACTATAAGAGACTTGTTGTTCGCTGATGATGCTGCAGTCGTCACTCAAAGCCAACAGGAGCTTCAGAGCTTGATGAATCGCTTCACTAAGGCATGCAAGGACTTTGGCCTCACAATAAGTCTAAAGAAAACGAATGTGCTGAGTCAGGATGTGGGTGCTGCACCAGTTATCACTATCGATAACTATGAATTGGCAGTGGTGCACCACTTCACATACCTAGGGTCTACCATCAATGACAAACTCTCACTGGATACAGAAATCGACAGCCTCATTGGCAAAGCTGCAGCTACCTTTGCCCGCCTCACATCGCGTGTTTGGGGAAAACTCTAAACTCACAATGAAGACCAAAGCTGCGGTATATAATGCCTGCGTCACCAGCACACTC
This sequence comes from Oreohelix idahoensis, assembly GCA_024509875.1. Classification (NCBI taxonomy): domain Eukaryota; kingdom Metazoa; phylum Mollusca; class Gastropoda; order Stylommatophora; family Oreohelicidae; genus Oreohelix; species Oreohelix idahoensis. The sequence goes on along the minus strand of JAMPIV010007135.1, from coordinate 248,192 downwards.
CTATATGGCAGCGAGACCTGGACGACCTATGCTAAGCAAGAAAGAAGGCTCAATACCTTCCATTTGCGGTGTCTACGCCGCATCCTCGGCATCTCGTGGAAAGATAAAGTGACAAATGTCGAGGTGTTGTCACGTGCTGGCCTTCAAAGTATGTATACGCTGCTTAGACAGCGCAGACTTCGCTGGCTTGGCCATGTTCGCCGCATGGAAGATGGTCGCATCCCAAAAGATATCTTCTACGGACAATTAGCAGATGCAAGAGAACAGTTGGGCGACCACAGCTGAGGTTCAAAGATGTGTGCAAGAGAGATATGAGGGCACTGGACATGGATCCAGCAACATGGGAGGATGAAGCTGCTGATCGCACTAAGTGGCGATGCTATTTACGGCACCACCTCAGATTGGGCGAAGAGAGGCTCACACAAGAAGCAGAGGTGAGGAGAAAACGTCGAAAGGAGCACCAGGAAAATAAGCAGCTGAGGGCTGCCACCTCAGGGGCGCATTCCCATAGTCAGTTATTGCTGAAGGGGCTATTATTATTATTATTATATATATATATATATATATATATATATATATATAATATATATTATATATATATATTATAATATATATATATATATATATATATATATATATTATATATATATACATATACATATACATATACATATACATATATATATATATATATATATATATATATATATATATATATATATATATATATATACATATATATATATATATATATATATATATATATATATATATATATACTAGCTTCAAAAAGTCCCGGGATTTGTGTATTGTATATAAATAAGTAACATTGCAATTATTTACACTACATTTCCTTCAAAATAGTTCCCTTCTGCAACTACACACTTTTGCCAACGTCGATACAGCTGTTGGAAACATTCCTGGAACCCATTCTTTGACACCTCTCTCAGCTGCTTTGTCGCATTGGTGTTAACGTCCTCAGCATCCTTGAATCTCTGCCCTTTCAGTGCCGATTTCGGGCAAGGGAACAAGATAAAATCAGGCGGTGCCATGTCGGTAGAATACGGAGGATGTTCCAGGGCAGTCGCATTGTGCGTTGCGAGGTACTGCTTCACCAGAAGGGATCGATGTGCTGGCGCATTGTCATGCAGCAGAACCCAACTGTTTGTTCTCCATGTTTCTGGGCGTTTCCGTCCGATTGCTTCTCTTAGACGAAGGAGGATATCAACTTACATTTCCTTGTTAACCGTTCGGCCTTTAGGAATGAATTCATGGTAGACAATACCCTGGGAATAAAAAAATTAAAAAAAAAGAACTTCCAACATAACTTTTCCTTTGCTCTTGTCCAAACGAAATTTATGTGTCCGGGGAGATGAGGGTGATTTCCATTCAGAGGACTGACGTTTTGTCTGAGGATCGTACAAAAAAACACCACATCTCGTCTCCTGTGATTATGTTGTTGAGAAAATTGGTATCTTGATTAGGCCTCCTGCCAGTGTCAATCTCGTTTCTTTCTGTTCAGGAGATAATATTTTGGGAACCATGTGTTGACAAACACGGTGCATGTGCAGTTCATTGTGGAGAATACTGTGGCAACTTCCAACTGATATTCCAACTTCTGAGGCTATTTACTCCACACTAAGTCTTCTGTCAACACGAACAACGTTCCGAACACGCCCAATGTTTTCATTGTTTATCGAGGTAGGCGGTCGTCCGCTACGTGGATCATCATCGACACTAAACGACTTTCACGGAAACGCTTGTGCCACTCAAACACTTGCGATTTCTTCATTGCGGTATTACCATATGCTTTATTAAGCAAGGTTACTGTCTCTGAAGGTGACTTCTCAAGCAAAACACAAAATTTGACATTAGTACGTTGTTGAATCAACGACATTTTCAACTCCGACGATGCTACGTGCACACCACACAAACAAACTTCTGTAACCTCTGTTCGAGAGTACACGTGAAAGTTATATCAGCCACGTCGTTTCCTCAAGGTCACCAGCAACCTTTAAAACAGTAATCTCCATGATTTAATCACTCATTCAAACATGAGTCGACTATTCCGGGAACTTTTTGAAGCTACCTCGTTTATATATATATATATATATATATATATATATATATATTATATATATATATATATATATATATATATATATATATATATGTATATATATATATATATATATATATATATATATATATATATATATATATATATATATAGATAGTAAGCCGATTATTCTTTTAATGAATTAATGAACTATATCAGACATCAACCATTTGACTCTTATAACTGGTAGTAGCATACAATCACAATAAAATTGGCTATAGTTTTAGATCTCTGGTTGAATGATTGCTGTAATTACCAAATTACAAAAAAAACCCTTTATGAAGGCTTACACTGACTTATCACATATCACAAGCACGTAATTTATACTAAGTACCAATTTCTAAACTTGCTTACCGCAACTGTCAGAATCTCCCACTCTTATAATCAAGCAGGCAAGCTGGTGTTAAGTTTGCTACTATCTCCCGGCAAGAATTTTAGTACTGAAGCCATGAGAAACAGCCAAGATTGCCAATATATAGCGAGAATTTGCCACAAGTGTTCAGCGTGATTTGAACACCTACATAGGGAAGCAGAAAAATAACACGTAATAGTTACCCAAAGACTTCTCTAGGAGACCTGCTACAAAGAATTTGGCGCAACGGGGAAAAGAGGATTACGCTAGCGAGTCCCAGACTTTCCTGGCCATAAAAGCACAGGGAACTCTTTAGGAACAGTTTCCCGTGTCAAAGACCAGGGACTTTTTGCAGCTATTTCTCGAACTGAGTGTCGGGCTTCTGACTCGTGGTCAAACAAACTCTAAAAAAGATGCCGCGGTCTACGACAGTAAGTCCGGGACGCGTCAGATATCTCCTTCCTACATTACAGAAACAGGAGAGTGAACCTATCAGCTTCCAGAATAACAAGTCAATTACCCCACTTGTATCTATAGAAACGAAAAGAAGTGAAATGGGCGTGACAAAATTCAGACAGAAATTAGGAGGGACGGTAGTTCCGTCTAAGTGGCCAGAATTTATAATCTATGTTGCAACAGCTTAGTACTAGAAGACGAAGTTGTATATGCAACAATTACTTTTCTTAAATATCGTGTAAAGTGCGGGTAGGTGGGAATTAACTCTAAACAAACGGGCTTACTTTGTATTTGTATTGAAAATATACAGGGAGAAAACAAAGATAATGAGAATAAATGCAGGAAGAAATAACAGGATTGTATTGGTAGAAACACCACTACAAGATGTAGAATCACACACTTATCTTGGCAGCAATATAAACAAAATTGAAGGGACAGACAATGATATCGAAATAAGAATACAAAAGATTATAAGAGCTTTCATTGCGTCGGGAAATATATGGAGATCACAAAAAATAAGGTCCAACACAAAAATTAGAATTTTCAATTCAAATGACGTCAGTACTGTTGTATGGTACTGAAATATGGAGAACAACAAAAACAACAAACAAAAAGCTGCAAAGTTTCATTAATGTGGGTTTGCATTGAATAGAAGGATGAAGTGGTATGACAAGATCACTAAAGTCGAATTGATGACAAGAAAGAGACAAACGCCACTGGAAAAAGAGATGAGAAGAAGACGCTGGAGATGGATAGGACACATATTGAGAAAACCTTTCAATATCATCACCTGACAGTCCTTGTTCTGGAGTCCTCATGGTAAGAGAGGTAGAGAAAGACTAAAGAACACACAGTAAAGACCTGGAGACAGACATGAAGGGGATGAAGAATACATGAAGGGGATGAAGAAGATAAAAAAAAGACCTTGCGCTTATTGCACGAGACAGGAAAATTTAGCATAACTTTGATGAAGGCATGTGCTACCTGGGAAGTTGAAAAGCGATGAATGAATAAATGAAACGGACGTACTAGTCGGCTGTTAGGAAAACAATATACCATATCGTGGGGCGCAATACAGTTTTCAGGAGAGAGAGAAAGAGTTAAGCTCCATCTGATTGTATTTGTTTGGAAGCACATTGATATCATGATGCTTACAGAGACGATAAATAAATAATACACATAAATGGTATGTTGCAGGCACTCACATGAAGTAGAAAACTAGGCAACAGAAAAACAACAGAAGTGATAGGCTTACCGGGGACTCAAATCCAAGACTATCCGAACGGCAATACCGCCTCGCTACGGGAACGAATGCGGTAGTATTTCCACCTACTCACAACAAATCTGGGAACCTATTTGATGTCCAGATGCTACCTTCAAATATTGACTCGCCAGACAGATTACCTGCGATAATCACACACAGGGATGGTCCCCTGAAACAAGTATCTCATTATCGTCTGTGATCGTGCGTTCTCCATACAGTCAAACAAAAGGATCGCCGGCCGCTCAGACAAACAATATGGTTTCCTCAGACATACAGATCGCAACCCAGATGTTAATTGCCTGATTGTCGCTGGCCCCGGAAAGAGTTACGTCAAAGTCGCTATCTCTCTTCACGTTTGCTGTCTGTATCAAAAGGTGGAAAGCCGGCTTTTCATGATAAGAATATCGCTCGCTGACCGGTTCAATAAATGGGGTATTATCACGAGTCACTTTGCGTAACGTAAACAGTCTGGGAGTGGTCACAGAAAGAATGTAGCGCGTAAAATATGCCAAATAATCCAAAAAATAAGATGATCGGTGAGGAAAATGAAGAAAAAGAGGGAATACTGCCGGAGGGGCTGAAGGTGTGAGAGAGCCCAACATACATGCACAAACCATTGTGTGACACCTTAGGAATAATAAAAATAAAAATACTAATAAACATTAATAAAAAATAATTACTAATAAAAGAGGTAAACAATGATAACAAACAAACATACACGTCTACTAATAATACTTGTCACTGATTGCCTACCCTGCTTTGCAGTAGTGGTTTACCAGTGGCCCAAACTCGAGAGTATCTAAAATGGGTCGTCAAAGTTGTATAACATCGCACAAGATTACTCCTGGCAAAGTTGTAAATAGAAAAGTAAAGACGCTTCTATCCCAAGAAGAAATTTCCGAAGTCAAGAACAATGCTGTATTGGCTGAGCAATTGTTAACTTATTATCGGTCCTCCGCCTTTTATGAAGAATTAAGCAATGGTTATAGCTCGTACAAGCCCCCAGCTGGTGTAAATCCATCGAAATTCCCTTTTACAAGAAGTAGCTCTATAGAAGTATATATATATATATATATATATATATATATATATATATATATATATATATATATATATATATATATATAATAGTCTTGCTCATACGTATGCTTTCGCACTTATAATAACTGAATCAACTAAGACTGTTATGTTTTAAAATAACGTGTAACACATTTAATAATCAATTAGTTTTCACAGGTTAAAATAAAAAGAATGATGGTGACTTTTATGTAAAAAATCAGTTTGTCTTCATCGAGACTTAGGTGAGGATTTAAAATTAAACGTTAATGTTAATGTGCGTTTGCTGGTGCCTTTTAGTTAGCACTTAGCTTGTATGAGCGAGTCCTGCAGCCTTGGTTTCCGTCAGTCTTTTGTAATAATGACACTTCACAGTCTGGTAGCTTCGTTCCTCAAACGGTCTGATAGCTAAGTACCAAGATCCGTCTGATAGCTTAGTATCACGATCCCAATTGCGTCATAAAATCTCCTCGCATAGTTTAGAATGGACGCAAGCAATTTAGATTATATGCTTTGGAATCACTTGGCCTGGTAAATTTCTCTTATGACGGGTGTTCTGCGAATCACTTGGTCTGGAAATATTTTCTCTTATGACGGGTGATCCAATTCCTTAGGTTACCAGTCTTAATATTTAAAGTCCTGGTCCTTAAGTTTACAGTCTTTGTATTTAAATATGCGGGTTTACTTGTAAATTCCAAAATTGCCCAAAATACTCGATCTGTCACTTATAATTATGGAATTCTAAGTCCGATGTCTCATTGGTTGCTGGGAGTTTGCTCATTTGACGCTGCGATGTAGTCTCTGATCTGTGTCCGATTTCGCTATATTATATCTCTCATTCTCAGTTCAAATCCCAGATTGTGCTTCCGACGAATTTTCCAATTAAAGTCAACGTATATTCCTGCACTCAAATCAAACCAATGGATAGCTCTTTAGCACTATCTGGGTAGGGGTGTTTAATTCAAAATCCCTCCCTCGTGTTTTAAAATATTACATTTTAAAATTCCATCGCATGACCTCTTTCAATATGTCGTAATGCTTCCGCCAACTCACAAACAAAACTGTGAACTCATTTCCTGGCGTAATACTTTCCGCCAAGATTGCTGACCCAGACAGATTATCGGCAATATTCATACCGAGAGGGCTCAGATGAAACGATTATCTAATTATCTATTCAGGCGGCTTCCTTAGATAGCATTCTGGCTTTCTGTGCGTGTTTGTGCGATAGCACGTTGCACAAACACTGACGTCTCTTTCAAAGGTGGCCAGACTGACTTGCTTGAGGATCGTATTAACCTGATAATACTATGTTCACTTAGTGAAACGTAAACAGTCTGGTAGCCGTCACCGCAAGAATAATGAAGATGCATATAATATGTCAAATAATAGGACGATGAGGGAGAGAAAAATGAAGAAAAGAAGTGATACTGCCGGAGTGGATGAAAGTTGTAAAAAATGCACGACTTATTTCGTCACAATACTATTATATACCATGTTAAGTAGGTTGAAAAAAAAATTAAAATATTATTATATTATTAATTGAACAGGGGCCCAAACACCAAAAAGCCAAGAGACCTTTCTTGGCTTAATCTAACCCTGCCCCTACGGCCGTAACTGCAATGAGCCTATATTTACCTACAAACTAGCATGCGCTGTATTTTGTCAGTTAGACAATGATGAATCTGAAATGACCCTAATGCATTTGACCTTCTATCGCGTAGCAAAAGATAACAGCTTCCAGAAAATTTGTTTTCAAGCCTGACAGTTAAGCCGGCTAGCCAATTGGGCAGAAATGACATGTTGAAGCTTTGAAAGTCCAATTTTAGCATCACTCATTTTTTGTGGCAGACACAAGTTCATTAGTGCGATATTGTAGCAGCTCTGTGTTTATAAAGACAGGATGATGTGCGCAATTCCACGACCAGACATCCGAGGTGGCATGTCTATTAAAACGTTCTTTTTTTTTTACGTTCTAGAGCAGCGAACGGCAACACAGGAGCTATGGGGATCTACTTCAGAAATACTAAATTTTCTTAGGATTGTAGCGTAAGGTTTTTTTTTAAGATGTGATGATAGTGTTGGAGAAGGAATATAATAATATTACTCGCCAGAATGTGTGAGGTCCCAGTGACAGAGAAGTACATGGTATCATTTAATAGTCACGGCTGCGAAAGTATCTGGAACTGAAATATATAGAACAGTCAGACCTTACTGTGCCACCCCGCTGTGTGACTACTAGTGCTAACAATTCAACAAACTCAACTTCAACTTTAGTGAATGAATAAAGCTGTTGAATACAATTAACATATCCTCTTTATTTACTTCTATCTAAATTTTGTAATGAATGGTGAGTGTTGGAAGATGGTGTAAATGGAGAAGTATATTTACAGCGGTTGATTTTACTATATATATATATATATATATATACTGCTCAAAAAAATTGAAAGGCCACTTACAAATTCATCTGCAGTTTTTAAATAAAATAAAGATACAATTATGAAACTCACATATCATAAACGGTTTTCATTGCACATTACATTGACATTAAAATGAAGAAAAACAAATGATTTCATTAGTAAGAAAATCGATGTCAATCGTCTTACCTCCCTTTTTGAAAATTCAGAATCATTAAACAAAAGTTAACATGATTCAAAATCGAGTGTGTCCACCATGAGCTTGAATGCATTCACTGCACCTTTGCCTCATTGATAAGACAAGAGTTCTTAGAGTCATTTGTGGGATCGCTTGCCACTCCTGCTCCAGGAAGAGGAACAACTGATTGAGGTCAGTAGCAGGTGGATGATTTTCTCTAAGTCTACGTCCTAGCACATCTCATACATGTTCTATCGGACTGAGATCAGGACAGTAAGCTGGCCAGTCTAAGCGGGTGACATGTTGCTGTTGTAGGAAGTCGTTCATGACCCCAGCTCTATGTGGTCAGGCATTGTCGTCCTGCAGGATAGAATCAGGTCCTAGCCTGAAGTGCCGTAAGAGCAAGCGGCTGTAAGATGTCATTTCTGTAGGCCAAACCACTCAACGTACCATGCACTCGATACAAGGGTGTTCTGGAGGTCACACTAATTCCGCCCCACATCATTACTGATCCACCGCCATAGCGATCATGTTCAAGGACGTTGGCATCATGATAGCGTTCTCTTGGGCGCCTCCAGACACGATTTCTGCCATCTGGGAATGATCTGGTGAAACGGGATTCATCTGTGAACATAACTCTGCTCCATTGATGCCTTGTCCAGGTCACATGATGTCAAGCCAAAGCCAGACGAGCTGCGCAATGAGCTGGAGCCAAGACAGGTCGGATGACAGGTCGCCTTGCATGCAGATCTGCATCTCTCAGTCGGTTTCGTGTGGTTTGGTCACTGACGATTACGTTGGTGGCTGCTCGCAGTTGCGTCCTGATGGCACTGGCAGTGATTGTTCTTTGTGTGAGAGCCAATACAACAACAAATGTGTCTTGTCGTCTTATGGTAGACCTTGGACGTCCTGACCTGCGTTGTTCTGCGACACTGCCGGTTGCATTATAACGATCACGCAGAGTTTGTATGACAGAGTGGGCAACTCCTAATCTCCTAGCAACTTCTCGCAGCCCTACATCATCCTACAGCTATGCCATCGCTCTCCATCTGTCAACATTGGTCAAGCGTCTTCGCTGAGCCATGGCTAAAATGGTAAATGTTACAAATATACCCATTGCCCGTTCCTTCCGAAAAGTGGGGGACATGTGTTCACTATAGTCACGACTTGCTGTGCAAATGATGACTACTGGCTCCAGCTCAGTGAGAGCATCCAGATCGCAGCGCAAACAGGCAACATTAGACAAATGTATGATGGTATAAAGAAAGCACTTGGCCCCCATAAAAGTAAGACGGCACCGCTAAAAACCATCAGCGGAGAGAAGCTAACCGATAAGGGTAAGCAGATGGAGAGGTGGGTCGAGCACTACTCTGAGCTTTACGCTAGAGACAATACCGTTACGCCTGCAGCCCTTGATGGTGTCAACAGTCTGCCAACTATGGAGGAGCTGGATGCCGAACCAACATTAGAGGAACTCAGCAAGGCCATTGATAGCTTGGCCTCTGGCAAAGCACCAGGCAGTGATGGGATTCCTCCTGATTTAATCAAATGCTGTAAGAGCACGCTATTACATCCCCTGCATAGGATGCTGTGCCAGTGCTGGGAAGAGACAACTATTCCTCAAGACATGCGAGATGCCAAGATTGTAACACTGTATAAAAATAAAGGAGACAGAATTGATTGCAATAACTACAGAGGCATCTCTCTTCTTAGTATTGTTGGTAAGGTTTTTGCCAAAGTCATCTTAATGCGACTACACAAGTTAGCTGAGCGCATATATCCAGAGTCACAGTGTGGATTCCGAGCTAGCAGATCAACAACAGACATGATCTTCTCTCTCCGCCAGCTTCAGGAAAAATCAAGAGAGCAGAAAAGACCATTATATATCGCCTTTATAGACCTCACAAAAGCATTCGACCTGGTTAGTAGGGATGGACTCTTTAAAATCCTCCTGAAAATAGGCTGCCCTTCTAAAATGCTGGAAATGATAAAGTCATTCCATGACGGCATGAAGGGAACAGTCCAATATGCTGGAAGCACGTCACAGCCCTTTGATATACGAAGTGGCGTTAAACAAGGCTGTGTTCTGGCTCCGACCCTCTTCTTGTCCTCACATATCCTACATACTCAATTAAACATCGTGTGGAGGGAAAAACCAAGAAATAAACAAGCATTCTACAATCAAGACAGAATGTCAGCTACAACGTTAAGCTTACCCCCTAGGGGTAAAATATTAAATTTGTACTGCTGCAGTAAGAGGGCCCAACGAGTTAACTTCGAGCTTGTCGATTTCGACGACTGTAAAAATGAGAGTGGTCGATGGTCTGTCTGTAATACAAAATGTGAACCTATCAAGTATCGGGACAACTTTGAAACTATCCACACAATTGCCAGGCATTCCCTTTCAATCGTGGACTACCTAGTCTCGGCCGGCAAGAGCTTCCGACTCACATACATCACTTGATGTAAGGTACTCTGGTGGTCTTACATTAAACAAGCCCCAATTCCCACAGAAGATGCGTCTGTCCGCAAAACAAAGGGTTTGCGTAAATCTGGCAAAAGTAAGATGGGTTTCCTGGAGAACACCCTCTTGATTCTGGACAAAGCTATCTCGCAATCTTGTGTCCACACGATATTATTTGGCATCCCATTACTCGTCAGCGAAGTAAGTGTAGCTGCGATGGAAGAGAACTGAGGAATGAACTTGTGATAAAAATTCACAAGTCCAATTAGACTTTTCACTTGCTTCTTTGTTTTAGGTGTTTGCAACTGTAAAATCTTTATAACTGTAACATCTTCCGGTTTCAGGTGATTACGACTTACAGCATGTCCTAAGAAATTTAACTCCTTAAAACCTATGCAAACTTTACTCGGCCGCGCCGTTAAATTATGATGCCTTAGACACCACAATAGAGAAGACAACCCAATCATATGGTCCTCCCATGACTCATTGTAGTGGAAGGTTTTATATGTGTGAGATGATAGTGCTAGAGTAGAAATAGTATTCTCTCCAGAATGTGTGAGATCCCAGTGACAGAGAAGTACACTGGTATCACTCGATAGTCACGGCTGTGAAAGTATCTGGACTGAAAATATTCAGAGAACAGTCAGAGCTTACTGCGCCACCTCCGCTATGTGACCACCTGTGATATTAATAAAAATTCAACCAAACTCAGTATCAACTATATTGAATGAATAAGGGACCTCAAGATGCAGCAATAGTGAATGCAGTCAGCGACTCATAGCTTGACTGCCTGCGTCAGGACCAGTGAACCGGAGCTGGTCAAGACCGCGCTCCACCTCCACGTGGTGGTCCTGGAAACAGTCTGCAGCAGTGCAGGCTGGCTGAGCGAGCACGGATCGAAATGGGAAGGCAAACCCGGTCCTTAAAAAATGCCGTGCAGAAGTCGGATGTGTCGACCGAAAGGTGCAGATATCACAGCTTACGTGCAAACAGACACAACGCAACCACCGTCCTTTTCAGGACGAACGAGGAAGAAGAAGAAGAATGAATAAAGCTGGTGAATACAATTTATATCCTCTTTATTTCATTCATTCATAACCCTCCACTCCCAAAGGAGCATAGGCCTTCAACAAACACATGCCAAGTCCTCCTGTCCCGTGCCATCATCTCAAGTTCTTTCCATGTTCTCCTCATCATTTTCACCTCTGTTTCCAACTCTCTTCTCCATGTACTTCTTGGTCTTCCTCTGCCTCTCTTGCCCTGGGGGTTCCAGAACAAGGACTGCCTTGTAATGCTATCAACAGGTTTCCTCAGTGTGTGTCCTATCCATCGCCATCGTCTTCTTCTCATCTCTTGTTCCACTGGCACTTGTCTAGTTCTTGTCATCAGTTCCACGTTGGTAACCTTGTCATACCATTTTAATCCCTCTATTCTACGCAAGCACCCATTTATGAAAGTCTGTAGCTTTTTGGTTGTTGTCTTTGTTGTTCTCCATGTCTCCGAGCCATACAATAGGACTGACTTCACATTTGAATTGAAGATTCTTATTTTCGTGTTGGATCCGATTTCTCTTGATCTCCATATATTTCCCAATGCAATGAAAGCTCCTCTTGCCTTTTGTATTCTTATTTTGATATCGCTGTCTGTCCCTCCAACTTTGTCTATATTACTGCCAAGATATGTGTATGATTCTACATCTTGTATTGGTGTTTCTTCAAGTTCAACCCTGTTATCATTACCTGCATTTATTCTCATTATTTTTGTCTTTTCCCTGTGTATTTTCAGACCCAATTGCTGTGACCTCTCATCGAGTGTTTTCAATTTGTCCTGCATCTGATTACGGTTATGGGACAGAAGAGCCAAGTCATCAGCAAAATCCAGATCATCCAGCTGCTTAGTCAGAGTCCACTGGATTCCATTTCTGTTGTGTGTTGTCGATGATCTCATAACCCAATCTATTGCAAGCAAGAAAAGAAATGGAGACAAGAGGCATCCCTGTCGCACTCCTGTTCTTATCCCAAACGGTTCTGTAAGCTGTCCTTCGTGAAGAACTCTGCATGTCATGTCTTCATATGTTTTCTTTATTAAATTAATGATCTTCAGGGGAACTCCATAATGCCTCATCAATTTCCAAAGTGATTCTCTGTCTACACTGTCAAATGCCTTTTCGTAGTCCACAAATCCGATGTATAGTGGTGAATTCCATTCCAGACTTTGTTCAACTATTATTCTCAAAGTGGCTATCTGGTCTGTACATGATCTGTTTTGTCGAAAACCTGCTTGTTCATCTCTCAGTTTCTTGTCTATGGACTCTTTTAATCTCTCAAGGATAATCCTGTTTAATACTTTTCCTGGCACTGATAGTAACATTATTCCTCTATAATTTGTGCACTCTTGTAAATTTCCCTTCTTAGGCAACTTAACCAGATATCCTTCCTTCCATTCTGCTGGTATCTCTTCCTTTTCCCAGACTTTACCAAGTAATTTATATAACATCTCTGTAGCCGTGTCGATATCATCATAAAATTCTGCTTGACAGTTATCACTTCTTGGGTGCACGATTGTCACAAATATCACTCATCTGTTTTGATAACACTGACAAACAACATTTTTCTTTCTTATATAAGAATAAGTGTTCTTAGGTCAGTTTCTTGCGCTGATTTCAAATCTGAAATCCGTTTATCTCTATCACGTCAGGTTCTTAAGATATGTGTGAATAAATATATTTTTGGGAAACCGTTATTTGCTCCGTTTCATTTTTACTATATAACTTATTAAAAATTAATAAAATGCAAAATAATTCTACTTTTTATACTGCTAAAAGATGCATGACATATGTTACGCTATTTTTCAAATAGTTACTGTATTTTGAAATAATTCTGAGCGAAATATGGCTTCTAGAAGTTGTAGAAATTCGGCTGATCTGTTCTGTTACGTATGCGGATATTTTACCGATCGTGTTCACCAGAAAAAACTTTACACCATTACTAAAGAAAGCATATGAACGTTATTTCGATTCGAAAGTTGATGATGCAAATAAATCTTGGAAGCCAAATGCAGTTTTTTCGACCTGTGCAAATACATTGGCAGGTTGGTTACGAAAATCGCCGAAGCATAAGTCGATGCCTTTTGGAGTGTCAGTAATATGGTGTGAACCGACAAATCACGCTACTGATTGTTACTTCTGCTTGACAAATATCCATGGTTTCACTTTTAAAACTAGAAAGTCTGTGGTTTATCCAAATATTGAATCGGTATCGAAACCAGTGCCTCATGATCCAATCACGTGTCCGATCCCAGTTCCACCATAACAATATCCGTTGGACGTGAATGAACCATCAGAAAGTGATAGTTTACCTGCTTTAGAAACTAATTCTGACTCGGATTATATACCGGTGAATGATGGTGTTCACTTAATTAACCATTCAGAACTTTCAGATCTAATACGTGATCTCGCTCTTACCAAAGGACAAGCGAAATTACTCGGTTCGCGACTCAAAGAATGGAATCTTTTAGCGCCCAATACTCCGATATCTAAATTTCGTCATAGACACAGAGAACTTGTTCAATACTTTGAGATGGATGATAACATTTGCTATTGCAAAGATGTAAACGGTCTAATGGTGCACCTCGGTCATGAGCACATAGTCAACGAATGGCGGTTTTTCATCGACTCTTCCAAGACTAGTCTAAAAGCCTTGTTACTGCATAACGGAAATTTATTTTCATCAATTCCAGTCCCCTACTCTGTTCATATGAAAGAAACTTATGACAATATGCCTTTACTTGTGGCAAAAATAAAGTACAATGACTACCAATGGCGGATTTGTGGAGACCTAAAGGTCATTGCAATTCTCACGGGCATGCAGACTGGGTATACTAAATTTTGTTGCTTCCTATGTGAATGGGACAGCCGCAACAGACAGGAACATTATGCAAGAAAGGTGTGGCCTATCAGGGATCGTATGCAGCTCGGGCATAAAAATGTAATACACGAGCCATTAGTTAACAAAGACAGCATCATTTTACCACCGTTACATATAAAGTTGGGGCTCATGAAGAATTTCGTAAAAGCGTTAGATAAAACGAGCAAAGCTTTCACTTATCTTCGAGAAAAGTTTCCGCAAGTTAGCGATGCAAAGATAAAGGAAGGTATCTTTGTAGGACCTCAGATTAGGAAAGTTATTGCAGACAAACAATTCGAGAACTTGTTACATGGTAGTGAACTTCGCGCATGGATGGCATTCAAATCGATCGTCGATAACTTTCTGGGAAATCACAAATCTGTCGACTATGTGCATATTGTTAAGCAGTGCATAGATGCATACAGAATTATGGGCTGTAACATGTCCCTCAAAATCCATTTGCTTGATTCGCATCTTGACTTTTTCCCTGACAAACTTGGCGAAGTCAGCGATGAACATGGAGAACGATTCCATCAAGATATCGCCGTAATGGAGTCACGTTATCAAGGACGGTGGAGTGTGACCATGCTTGCCGATTATTGTTGGATGCTTCATCGCGATGTACCACATGCCATTCACCGACGAAAGTCGACTGCAAAGAAATTCAAGCCTACATAACTGTTACACTTCTTGTATGAATGATGTTATAATACTGTATGCCTTGTTAAAAAACTTCAATTGCGTATTTCTAGAGATCCCGACCTGATAGAGAAAAACGGTTTGCAGATTTAAAAACAGCGCATTAAAATTGACCAGACAAACATAGAAATGTTAGAGAAAGAAAAAAAAAAGTTTTTTTTTGTTAGTCAGTGTAATCAGTTCATATGAGATGTACAGCTTCAGTAGGTCGTGCTTCTACCAATCCAGGCACTGCTGGGGCGATTAGCATTGATCCTTGAGCAATTCTTGATCATTGACCTCTGACTTTTGGTTGACAAGTATGAACCTGCAGATAATTGTAGGATATGTGGCTATTTGTGGATAACAATTACTACATTCCTATTGTAGGTGAGATGAATTTGTTTTCAAATGTATGCGTGAAAATGCATGATTATGGATCAGTGACAAGACAGGTGTCTACTGTGGAACATTTTATAAAATCAAATAATACAAAATAATATGTACACACATATATGGTATGAGGTTATAGTATCCCCCTGCCTGACACGTTAGCTCTGTAAAGTGCAGTAACTTGAAGACAGATTGAATAAGCTCTGATAATGATTGTTGGTAGTCCTGAAAAGAATTGTTATTAGTCCTGAAAATGACTGTGCTAGCCCTGATACGGACTCAGCCACTGTGGTTATATTTCGGGTTCCAATCTTCAACAGTCATATCAAGTAATCAATTAATATACATGGTACTTTCATAACATATAGATTAAACAAATCCTGAAATAAAGTTGTAATTACTGTATTATTTTACATAGTAACTTTACATACCCTCGCAGGATCTAATTAAGATCAGTAAAGACTGGCTTTTGTGGAGAACAGAACTGCCTGGCTGCAAATAACAAGATATTGGCCGTGACACGTTTCTCTCTCTCCAGCCGTTGTCCTTCTGTCTTGCTTCGCGGTACAAGTAAATTTGAAATCATTTACGACCGCCCTTATATAGGGAGCTGTCGGACGTATAGGAAACAAGGCTCGCAACTCCAGCAAACTTCCCAAAATAGTTGTAACTTCGGGAGGTTTGTGCTAGAGGTGTTTCAAACCTTGGTCTCGTGCATTTCACCTTTCCCTGTTCAAGCCTTTGGAGTTATATATTTCCGTTCTCCGTGAGTTGACCTTTATATCCATATGTTGTTTTCCCATATCTGTCGTGTTAACGATTTTATATTGAATTATAAATAGGAAAAACACAGGATTTCTCAATGCACGGACACTATTCTTGCGAAATTCTTCACAACTACTTACTCCCTTCTGATTTCCTTGTACCTATACATAAATGAAGATATTCCCGTCAAAAGGAGACCATTCTCATCCTTGTCTGTCTTTCCATTCTCCTTCCCGATGTCTAATTCTAACCATGATTTCGGACGATTTATTCTTCCTTATACACTCGCCGAAGTCATTCTATCTGACCGTGGGAAACCCCTTCTCTGATTGGCTGCCCTAGATACACACAGGAAAATACCGTGTCCCACTTTTCGGTCTTCAAACATTTAACTAGGCAATGCGTAACATGCGACAGAGCCTCCCTCTCTTTTAAGCTGTAGATTTCTACAGCTAACAACTGTAAGCTTTGCCGTAGTTAATGTTCTTCTTACTCTCGTTCTATCTCAGTTGGGTGTCGACTAAGAAAATCTGCTCTTACATTTTGTTTTCCTGGATATAGATTCATCCTTTGCTATCTCTCTTTTCCCAGTTCGGCTTTTCATCCAGGCCCTTACCGCTGGTGAAATGGGGTCGGTAGGTTTCCCTTGAAGTTTACCGCCCTCTTTTCGTTGATAGTTGGTTGCGGTTTTCCCTCGCAAATTCGTAGGTGTTTGATTTTGGCTACGTGATTTGTTCTTTTCTTCCAGTGCATGGGTTTCAGACTGCAATTCAACCTGTGTGGGATGTTTCCTTTCCCCTCCAGTGCAAATCTCGGGAGTACCCATGATTGCTGGTTTGCTTGTAGACTTTTGGTGAAGACTCTTCAGTCGACTTTCTGAATCTACATGGGTGAACTCTGGACAGGAATTTACATACCGATTGATGTCTTCCGTAATACCTGGCCAGTAGTACTGGGTGGCTATTCTTTCTTTTGTGGCACCATTACCCAGGTGTTCACTCAAAGTTATGTGCCCCCCAGCCTATGATCTTCTTTCTATAGGTGGATGGTACAACAATTTGACCATGATTGTTCGTCCCTCTGCCAGCTTTCCTGTGCAAGAGTCCATGTTCCATATAGAAATTTCCTTTGATTGGATTGTTATGTGTTTTTGACAGTTTGCCAAAACAAGGCTTCAATGTGCTGTCTGCTACTTGAGCCTTTTTCATCTCAATCGAATCAAATTTTAAGTTGGTGTCCCTCTCTATGTTCCTGGAGTCAGACCTGGTCTGGATTTCTGCCATAACCATAGGTTTTACCGATTTCCCAAGAAAACATATCTACGCCCCAACATCAGGGGGTAAAAGGGATCATCTAACACTGCTGCATTTATCTCCCCTTCCACATAGCGACAACTGACATGAATCTTTGCTATGGGTAAAGTGAGGGGTAATGCTCCTTTTAGTGGCCCTTGAATATCTACTGTTTCTGTGGTGATTTGTTCAGGGCGCACCAGAGATGCACACACGACTGCGTCATAGGACAAACCTGTGTCATACATTCCTGTGACTTGTTTGCCATTCACAGTCACTATCTCCTGTGTAGGTGGGTGATGGAGGCTATTCTGAATCACCGTCAGTTCCTTCCTATCAGAAGTCCTCACCTGTAAGCATGCAGCATGATGAAGAGGTTTTTTCCTCCCACATTTATCAGTGTTGTGGTTGTTCATTTTGCAGAACGTACACCATTTTTCTTCCCTCCGTGAGGGTTTATTGTTATATCCTGGAGGGTTCTTGTCTTTGTAGTCATATCTTTGGTTGTTCTTGGTTGTATTGTCCTTTTGTTCAAACTCGTTTTGGTTTTGTGGTGACTTGAAACTATCTCCCTGCTTCCTCTTGTTTCCTTGAGTCAGGGCGTGAGCCAGTTTGTGACTTTCTGCATAGATGATTATTTCATCTAATCTCTCTCTCTCTCTTATGTTCTACTAGGAATGTCTTCGTCTCAGGAGACATGGACTCCAGGAGTTGTTCTATCAACATCATCTCCTTGATCCCTTCAAAATCCTGATTGCAGTTTCCTAACTGACACCACCTCAGCAAGTAACTTTCCAACCTTGCTGAGAACTGCTGATATGTTTCTCCTGTCTGGAGCTTAGCAGTTCTAAATCGCTTTCTATAAGCTTCTGCGTTTTGTTCGTAACGCACCAACAATGCTTGTTTCAAGGCTTCATAGTTTTCCTGATCTTCTTTTTGCATCTTCAAGTAGACATTATAAGATACTCCTCTCAATCCCTGTGACAACTTCAAATTCCACTTTTCTTTTTCTAGGCCATAAGTAGTGGCCAATCGTTCATATCTGTCAAGGTAATCCTCTATTCCCTCTTCTTTCTCCACAAATGGGTCCAAGTGGAAGTTCATAGCTCCATTGGAGGTGCTTTGGCTGATGCTGGTATCCGAATGAGATGACCTACTACCATTAGTGGTAGCCGCTGCCTGTATTTCAAGCTCTTTTAATCTCAGCTCATGGTCTCTATCAGCTTGTAGCTTCCTTTCCTCAGCTGTTAATCTTCTTTCTTCAGCCTCCAATTTCTTGGCTTGAGCCTCAACTTCCAACAGCAGCCTCTTTTCTTCAGCTTCCATTCTTTTGGCTTCTCTCTCAGCTGCTAGTCTTTTGGCTTCTCTCTCAGCTTCTGCTTGCAACTTCCTTTCCTCTCTATCCATATGTTTGTCCACTTCAGTTGTGACATACTGGATGAGAGCATCACCTGTTAAGCCCAATTATTTTCCCATCTGCATGATCGCAGTTCTGAACTTCACTAAGTCAGCCATTATATTAAGTTAAGTAGGGTATGAAAACTTACCTAAACTTACTTAAAATAATTATCAAATGGACAACACAATTAATTGTGCAACCTTGTGATAGTCAATATTTACTAAGTACTCTAAGGTACTGTTACTGAGAAAAAAATCTTGTTCTAGAATTTCCAAAAAAAAATTTTTTTTTTCTCTATTGGTGGCCCAAGATAGACTAAAGATAGATGTATTAGATAGAGGATGGCTCAGGATATACAAGAATATCCCGCGAACGAGCCCCCACTGTAGCGGAAGGTTTTATATGTGTGAGATGATAGTGCTAGAGTAGAAATAGTATTCTCTCCAGAATGTGTGAGATCCCAGTGACAGAGAAGTACACTGGTATCACTCGATAGTCACGGCTGTGAAAGTATCTGGACTGAAAATATTCAGAGAACAGTCAGACCTTACTGCGCCACCTCCGCTATGTGACCACCTGTGATATTAATAAAAATTCAACCAAACTCAGTATCAACTATATTGAATGAATAAAGCTGGTGAATACAATTTATATCCTCTTTATTTACATCTATCTAATTGTGGTGATTGTGTGTGACTGGTGATACAAAAGTTATATTTATACCAAACCAAATTGGCGAAATCAATTACAGTTTTACAAGTTAAACTAAAATGTCCTTTCTTTAGACTCTTCCAATTAGTTGGGTAATAGACTTCTTCACTGTCTTATTCACTTTATAACTTTCACTAGTTTATCACGCAAATTTTCATCATAAATTTCTGCTTGACAGTTATCACTTCTTGGGTGCACGATTGTCACAAATATCACTCATCTGTTTTGATAATCAGTTCATATGAGATGTACAGCTTCAGTAGGTCGTGCTTCTACCAATCCAGGCACTGCTGGGGCGATTAGCATTGATCCTTGAGCAATTCTTGATCATTGACCTCTGACTTTTGGTTGACAAGTATGAACCTGCAGATAATTGTAGGATATGTGGCTATTTGTGGATAACAATTACCACATTCCTATTGTAGGTGAGATGAATTTGTTTTCAGATGTATGCGTGAAAATGCATGATTATGGATCAGTGACAAGACAGGTGTCTACTGTGGAACATTTTATAAAATCAAATAATACAAAATAATATGTACACACATATATGGTATGAGGTTATAGTATCCCCCTGCCTGACACGTTAGCTCTGTAAAGTGCAGTAACTTGAAGACAGATTGAATAAGCTCTGATAATGATTGTTGGTAGTCCTGAAAAGAATTGTTATTAGTCCTGAAAATGACTGTGCTAGCCCTGATACGGACTCAGCCACTGTGGTTATATTTCGGGTTCCAATCTTCAACAATCATATCAAGTAATCAATTAATATACATGATACTTTCATAACATATAGATTAAACAAATCCTGAAATAAAGTTGTAATTACTGTATTATTTTACATAGTAACTTTACATACCCTCGCAGGATCTAATTAAGATCAGTAAAGACTGGCTTTTGTGGAGAACAGAACTGCCTGGCTGCAAATAACAAGATATTGGCCGTGACACGTTTCTCTCTCTCCAGCCGTTGTCCTTCTGTCTTGCTTCGCGGTACAAGTGAATTTGAAATCATTTACGACCGCCCTTATATAGGGAGCTGTCGGACGTATAGGAAACAAGGCTCGCAACTCCAGCAAACTTCCCAAAATAGTTGTAACTTTGGGAGGTTTGTGCTAGAGGTGTTTCAAACCTTGGTCTCGTGCATTTCACCTTTCCCTGTTCAAGCCTTTGGAGTTATATATTTCCGTTCTCCGTGAGTTGACCTTTATATCCATATGTTGTTTTCCCATATCTGTCGTGTTAACGATTTTATATTGAATTATAAATAGGAAAAACACAGGATTTCTCAATGCACGGACACTATTCTTGCGAAATTCTTCACAACTACTTACTCCCTTCTGATTTCCTTGTACCTATACATAAATGAAGATATTCCCGTCAAAAGGAGACCATTCTCATCCTTGTCTGTCTTTCCGTTCTCCTTCCCGATGTCTAATTCTAACCATGATTTCGGACGATTTATTCTTCCTTATACACTCGCCGAAGTCATTCTATCTGACCGTGGGAAACCCCTTCTCTGATTGGCTGCCCTAGATACACACAGGAAAATACCGTGTCCCACTTTTCGGTCTTCAAACATTTAACTAGGCAATGCGTAACATGCGACACTCA
Source organism: Oreohelix idahoensis (assembly GCA_024509875.1). Lineage (NCBI taxonomy): Eukaryota > Metazoa > Mollusca > Gastropoda > Stylommatophora > Oreohelicidae > Oreohelix > Oreohelix idahoensis. The sequence goes on along the minus strand of JAMPIV010007135.1, from coordinate 227,133 downwards.
TGAAACAAACATATATAGTCGATATATGAAATAACATCAGATCGATGTCCTAACAACCTTCTCATGATCCTCACAAATGTGGCGGGCGCGTTCACTAAGCCAAAGCACATGACATTGAACTGAAACAATCCTTTGGGGGTGCTAAACGCCGTCAGAGGTTTCGCAGCCTCCGCGGAGGGTACCTGCCAAAAGCCTCTAGACAGATCGAGTTTGCTGAAATATGTAGCGTGGGTGAATTGTCTTAACAGATCTTCCTGATTAGGTATTGGTTCAGCGTCAATGAAGGTGATGCTGTTCAATCTCCGAAAGTCAATACATATACGAAGAGATCCGTTCTTCCTGTGAACCACAACCATTGGAAAAGAATACGGGGAATCAGACGGAGAAATGATACCCAGTCGTTGCATGTCATCAATTTCTCTCTCGACCGCCGATTTGAAATGCATGGGCAATGGATACGGTTTTACTCATATCGGCTGATCGCCAGTCAGAGTGTTATCATGACAAATCAGGTATGTCCGTCCCGAAAGACCTGTGAGGACATCCTTAAATCCCGCCAATATAGTCTGTACTTCAGACTTTTGTTCTACTGTTAGGTCATCACTGATCCGCACCATATTCCATGACTCCGAAGGAACCAGAGGGACGAGCTTCTTCTACTTCCTCGTTCGTCCTGAAAAGAATGTTGGTTGCGTTGTGTACGTTTAGAGCGAAGCTGCGGTATTTGCGCCTTTCGGCCGACACATCCGACTTCCGCACGGCATTTTTTGGGACCGGGTTTGCCTTCCCTCTTCGATCCCTACTCCTCAGACAAACTGCAGTGATGCAGCCTGTTTCCAGGACCACCACGTGGAGGTGGAGTAGGGTCTTGGTCAGCTCTGGTTCGCTTACCATGACGCAGGCAGTCAAGCTATGGGTCGCTTACTGCATTCCTCACTTTTGATGAGTCTTGGGTCCCGGAAGATAAGTGAGGACATCCTTAAATCCCGCCAATATAGTCTGTACTTCAGACTTTTGTTTTACTGTTAGGTCATCACTGATCGGCACCATATTCCATGACTCCGAAGGAACCAGGGGGACGAGCGTTAACTGGATATTCCCTTCACCTTTTTCATCTCCCGTGTCTTCAATGACTGCCGTTCCTGATCTGCTCCTATACTCATACCAGTATGATAAGAGGTCCCTCTGACTTCGTGCTTGCCTGCCCTCCTGACGTGTTCAGTGCTGTTGACATACACATAGCAGTATAATACAAGACCTTCTGAACTTCGTGCTTGCCAGGTCTCTAAAATGTATTGCTGTGGCACTTATACTCACACCAGTACCATACGAGGTATCCGTGATTTCCTGTTTCTCTGGCTCCCTGACGTTTGTTCCTGTGCTGCTGTTGTAGGCTACTCATATCATACCATGCAATGTCCACCTGACGTGTGATGTCCTGATCAGGTCGATGTGTCGCTGCATGAAGATCTGACGTTTGCTTACAACGTGTGTGTGTTCAGTCACTAGATAACACCCGGCCATGGTGTTTGTTACTGAGCTGCGCATGAAAGTTCGGTACCGACCTATTCCAGTGAAATTTTGTTTACATTTAATGATTGCTGTGCAAACCTGAAGTCGACGCCTGTCTTGAGGTAACCTATAGAGTTCGTCAACTGTACCCTGATGTGTGCAGTGGTGAAATGACAAGGAAGAATAGACGGTGAAGAAATGTCAATGAAGAACCGGCGGTGAAGAATTGGGCTATTTGTAATGCTACTGTTTGAGCCGTGCTCGAGGGTTCTACAGTGGTGTGTTCCAGTGACGTTTGGTCAACGTTTGAGCTGTGCAGAACAGCTGAACCTTCAGTAACGCTATATCTATCTTGTACTTTGTGAATCGTCGCGTGTGTTGTTATCATCAAGTCACCTGTGACACAGGAGCATCTGTTTAGTGGATCAAGCCAGCGCCTATCCGGAGGCACTTATGTAAATTTTTGTATATGTAATTATTGTAATTTATTGGATTTTTAAAATTTTGTACTATTTTTTTTTCTAAAAGAGTGGATAGGGTGGTGAATTCAACAAATCTTTCTTCTTTAAGAAGGAATTTGCGTTGGATCGTCTTCTGTAAAGTTTTGCTATATTAATTATGGTGGGGATTAGAGGTCAGTAATTGACCTGGTGATTTGATTGTAGCCCTGCATAATTACGAGATGCGCATAATTGTGTATTAGCTGTGTTGGTCGTGTTTGTTATACATTGAGTTGTGTATTAAGCTTTCCTTAAGTCACGTTTTTACTGTTGTATCCTCCAGTCAGTATCTTACTTCTTCTTCTTCTTCTTTGTTCGTCCTGAAAAGGACGGTGGTTGCGTTGTGTCTGTTTACGCCTAAGCTGTGATATCTGCACCTTTCGGTCGACACATCCGACTTCTGCACGGCATTTTTAGGACCGGGTGTCACGTGGGTCTTTATATCATTAAATTACCTACATCTTCTTCCTATTCTCTCACCCTAATCCTTTAATTTTATTATCTTTCCGTACTTGTTTTTCCTGTATTTTTTTCGCATCACTCGTTGCGAAAAATATATTTCTTTCCCATCATCGTTTTTCTTTCTCATACTGACTAGTAACCTTATTGCATCAGATGTCAGTCGCGCAGGTAAGACGTGAAGGTGTGAGAAATTCGTTTCGCTGGACATAGAGCAGACTTTTGGTCTACCATTTTGTTCACCTGTCACTAGCTTAAGGTGTCAACCCGGCATCTGTACGACGCAGTTGTAGACGGTTGTCTGAGATTTGCAACTGTCACGCGCATTTCTCGGTCACTGGTGGCAGTTACGTCACGCGTTAAGCTGACGTAAATGTTGGGAGTAGGGGAGATAATTTCGCTTGGCGAAATAAGTTGGGGCCCTTTGTCTGATTTTAAGATATTGGCCCGAGTTTGAAACTTTAATTTCATTCTCGCTCCTATATTCGCAGTAGACAGGTTGTTCGAAACAGAATAGCTGTTAGCGAAGTTTCTCAGTTTGTTTCGGCAATTTGTCGAACTTCTAGACTTCCTTAAATATTCAGCATATAATTCTTAAGTTGTGCGACTACCTGTAGTTCTGTGTGAGGTAATATATATTATATCTAGTATTTTGTGAAATGATAAAGTGTTAAGTCGCTTATTTCATATTCACTAGTTAGATTTTGCGCAGAGTGCCAAATTTATATAGTCTGTATTATTTTCTAGTGACGTGTTTCAGTGGATAGCAGAATAAATTATATCTTAGCTTACTAAACAATAATGTAGCTATAATGAAGTTAAATTTTACTGCTAAGAAATCAGACGAGATCATATTTTTCTAAGCTACCTTACAAATGCTAGAAACCTCACGAGATGTTGACGGAACACGCACGTGTTCCTAAATTCATGGGGATTGATGATTTTTTTTTAAATATAACTTACTTTACGGGAAATTTAAATGATAAGTCAAGCAGTACACTTGCGGTTTAATAATGTAAGTTATAGTGGGTACATATTGTAAAATTATTTGATATGTGTTTTTTCTTTTATATAGTGAAACGGTGGTACCCAACTTTACCAGCGTTCTAGTACGTGAACTTTATTTGGGAAGAAACAAATCACTTTCCTTACCTGAACTGTAACAGTTAAATGAAGTAAGAGGCCTTCGCGCCAGAATTAATTCTTCCAGAATAACTCTTCAGTACAATTCAGCCCGTTGTGGCAAGCAAAGATCAGAAACATTCCGACAGAGTTTTGACTAGTACTGTGGTGACCAAATATAGTAGCTTCCTGAAAGTAGACACCGATCTGACATTCCTTAAATTCTAGAAACCAAAGCTAATGACATTGTGCTCTGCTAACTTTCGTGCCTGGACAATATTTTATGTGACTTAATCAGACATTCGAAAAATTAGAACACCCAAGGAATCGTTCCCTGAGAGTTTAGTACGTCTTTTGGAACTGGGGATTTCTTGGTCAAGGACTGCATTTTCGGGTCTGTGTGAAGGTCCTAGAATTGAGTATGTTCCCAGAGGCAGCGAGCAAATTTGTGAGTATAACTGTGTATCCATGGCCATGGCTGAATGAATGAGTGTACGCAGATCAGAGTGTTATTTTACAGTTATAGATTGTCACCCATTTACTGTCTTAATTCTTTTTTTTGTTTAACCTGCAGAATTTGTTACTATTTGCTAGAGTTTCTTTACTTCTTAGGCTAAATCAGATTATTCAACTCTGTGCATACATTTACGAGAAAAGAAGAAAAACTCTTAGCCTCAACCCTACGTATCTATAACTCTTTGGGCCATCATCTGTTCTCTTAACGGGGGCTGTGGGCTAAACCTAGAGCTAAGATTTTAACGGGCTATCATCCTTGTAGCATTTTCCTTGAATTTTATGACTATTTGTATATGTTTTTTTTCCTTGATGTATTTTTTGGTGTTGTGAGAAGATTTTGTTTAGATGATAATAATAAAATCTCTCTTGAACTAATCAGTGCGTTGGTCAGCTCGTTCAAATAATATATATACATGGTTATAGATTTCCCACGTCTGTGTGTTTAACTGTCGTCACGTGTATGTGCGTGCCTGTGAGTAGATAGAGATTTATGTAATATATATCTGTGTTTAGACTGTCTGACGCCTTTAAAAGCGGTCGTAGAAGATAGGGGAGAGAGAGAAGATTATCTCGATTCTCAAAGACAGCCTCTATATCACATTCTATCATCTCACGTGTGGAAATTCCATTGCTTCTCACCAGATCACACGGTGTCTATCACTCATTCCAACCTATTCAGAAGGGACCAAACCCAAGTCTTAATACTCCTATCTAAAATCTACGACAAATGGGTTCTCGTCCGACGGATTTTTGAACTTAGAATAGGAAGACGAGTACGACAAATGTGGACTCGTCTATCTGGATTTTGTATTTGGGATTCTTTATTCTGTAATAAAGTAAGAGGGTGATTGTCTTGTGAGTTTTATATTAAATAATGTATCCCCTAGACTAACGATCTGTTTACGGGCGTGCTGACCACACAAACTGATAGCTTTTTTTTCCACAGCATCTTTGAATATATACATTTCAGTTACAGGTTGATTGTCGGAATATATGTTAACTGCTGATTTTGTAATACTAAACGCTGGTAAAGTAGTGAGTGTATAACATTCACTGGGTTTTGAAGAAGTAGGTGTTTGAGCAAAAGCTAAGGAGTGCGTTTCGGACTATTTGTCCAGATTAATTGCCTCCCTTACCCTAACTGTCTTCAGGGGTGAACTTGATAGTGGACTTTATAATTAAGGGATTATTTTTCTCTTTAATTTTTGCAATAATTATTTTGCTTTTCCACTGTAGCAACTTATTTTTCAGAAGTAATCTTAACTACCATTTAGTTGGCGTAGTCGTGTTTTGCATTAAGTGCTTTATTGCCGATAATAGCAGCGATAGTTAGATTTTAATTTGGAGGAGGTATCCCAGGGTTAAATATATCATCTTTTGATTTTTGGTAAATTTTTTCTCGTAAGTGGTAGGAACCAGTGTATCCTTTTTCCTATTTTCGTTCTCCACTAGTCTCAGTCACTGACATAATATGGCCGAGAGGGCAAAGCTTAGACAACTCCTCAGGGAAGAAGCGAGAGAGGAGGGACTGGAAGGAGAGGAAGCGAAAGCATTTGTCAGGGACGAACTTGAGAGATATGATGCGGAGAGGAAAGCAGCTGAAGCTAAAGAGGAAAAGAAGAAGCTAGGAGGAAAGAAGCGGAAGACCGGCTATTACAGCAGAAGAAGATTGAGGAAGAAATGGAAATTCGCAGGATGCAGCATGAGGAAAAAGAGAAGGAGAGACAGCATGAGAAGGAGAGGGAGGAGAGACAACATGAGTTGGCTCTTAAAGCTCTTGAACTTCAAAGTCGTGGTGCTGCCTCTACCTCCAGCAATGGAGAGTCTTCTCCTCATTCTTCCTTAACTGATCCTTCTAACACTCAATCTACTCATCTCACTGCTATGTCTTTTCCACTAGAATCTTTCCCTTGTCCAAATGAGAAGATTGACACTTGGCTAGAAAAATTTGAGAAAATTGCAACTCTGTACGGTTTAGAGAGGTCGCGTTGGAACATGAAGCTTTCCCAGGCTTTGAAAAGTTCTGCGTATGATGTTTACGCCAAACTGGAAAGCAGCCAACAAGACAACTATGATCTGTTGAAGAAAGCGTTACTGGAGCGCTTTGAAATGAACGCTCGCAAATTTTTGCAACTGTTTCGCAACAGCAGGAAGGAGAATTCTGAAACTTTTCAGCAATTCTCGTCTCGTTTGAAGGGTTATCTGACAAAGTGCCTAGCGCTCTCACAGCTCCCCTCTACCTATGAAGGTCTTGAGGAAATTGTTTTAACAGAACAAATAAAGAACACATTGTCTGCTGATACCCGGAGATTTCTCGCTGAGCAGGGGGCAGAAAAACTTGAAGACATTTTGGAAAAGTCTGAGCGTTATCACAATGCGCTGGCTGAACTACCGGCCACAAAGCGGAAACCGACAGAGGAGCATTTTCGAAAACATAACCTAGAGCAATCTTCTCAGGCTTCTAACCAAAATAACCACAGAGAAACTGGACCTCAAAACCCCCCTCCTGAAAAATCCAAGTTCTACAAGAACAAGTACCCCAACCACCCCAAACAGTCTGATCAACCCGACCGCCCTACATGGCAGCGTAGCCAGAAAGGACAAGGTGGCAAAGGGAGAACCCCTGAGCACGGGACATATGATCAGACCGAGCACACCGAGCCGAAACGCATCGGATGCTTATTGACAGTCTCGCAAGGCGGAATTATTGACAGTGATTCCCAACCTGTTGGGGATAGACCCTCAACGCGAGGTACTGTTACTTTGAACGGTTCTCAAACTTCTTGCTTATTTGACACGGGGCTTTCTTATGATTGCATTGTTGCCAGAAACCTGGTTAAACCCGGTCAAGAGACAGGAGAGACCGTCAAACTTTGTGGAGTTCGTAAGAGTGATGCACCTACAGCGCTTCCCATCGCATTGGTGGAGATACACTCTGACTTTGTCAGAGGTGTGATCAAAGCGGCTGTTATGGATGATCCCATCTACCCAGTCATACTTGGCGGGAGATACGTGTGTATTGGGAAACCGGAAGAGCCGATTGTGGCAGCAGTAACTACAAGAGGGCAAACCAAGAAGGAACGGGAGCCTGCGCCTAATTTGTTACCTATGGAACTTAAAGAAGCGCAATACAAGGACCCTACTTTGGCACCCTGCTTTAGGAAACTGCCCATGGCTAAGGAACCCAAACAGCACGGGGACATTTTTTCTAAGGATGGCGTACTTTATCGGAGAACGGGCAAGCCTGACCAAGGTTACAACCAGCTCCTAGTACCGAAACAGTACAGAAGCCAAATCCTAGAAATGGGGCACTCTCTTCCCTTCAGCGGACATATGGGACAGAACGCCACAAACCAACGTATAACCACTCATTATTGGTGGCCAGGAGTAAATACTGATAATATCAGTATGTCAAATCCTGTGCCCAGTGCCAACGTGTACCACCCAAGCAACGGACACCCCCAGTCCACATGGGTGAAATGCCAATAGTGGGAACACCATTCGAACGGGTTGTGATCGACATTTTAGGGCCTTTCGAAAGGACTAAAAGAAGGAACAGGTTCATCCTGACCTTAGTCGATACATGCACTTTATGGGCAGAAGCTATCCCGCTAACATGCGCAGATGCCAAGCATGTCGCAGAAGCCCTCGTGCAGATTTTCACTCGGTTGGGATTCCCTCAGCAAGTGTTGACGGATAATGGATCTCCATACCGAAACCTGTTGATGGATGAGATCGTTAAGATCTTGAGGACCCAACACATCCACACTAAGCCATATACTCCGGCCGGAAATGGGCTCGTGGAACGTGCTAATGGAAACCTCAACATGATGCTAAGTAAACTGGCACAAGTGAAACCTGAAGATTGGGATCTTTGTATTCCTGCAGCATTATTTGGCTACAGAGAATCTCCTCATACTTCCACAGGATTTCCGCCAGCTACACTCTTATTCGGCAGACCCATTAAGGGCCCGCTTGAAGCCTTACTTCAGTCTCTGACAGACGAGAAGGCTGATGAGACAGTTGTCTCAGCAAGTAAATATGTGTCGGTTTTAAAGGAAAGGTTGAAACTAGGGTGGGACCTAGCAACGACTAACTTTAAGCGAGCACGCACAAAGCACGCTAACCGATACAGGAAAGTCGCGAAAGAGAGAGAACTGGAAGCAGGAGAGAAAGTTTTGGTGTTACTCCCTACCGAGAACAACCAACTGAAGATCGGATGGCAAGGGCCGTTTACCGTCCTGAAAAAGATTTCTAAGGCTAACTACCAGATCTCTATTCAAGGAAAGGAGAAGGTTTTCCATTTAAATCTCTTAAAGAGATACTTGGAAAGACCAGTGCCAACCTCCGACCATCTCCTGACGATCGCCAAAACTGACGAAGATGACGATAGTGGCAGGGATATTCCACCGCTATCACAGGAAATCTTTCAAAAATGTCAGAAGCGGCGACGCTCTTTCAAGCGCGCATGGGAGACATTCCAGAGGAAGGAAACTTTGGGGAGTAGACTTGAGTAGGAATTGGAGAGAGATGGAGGGGGAAGATGAGAGGGAAGAAGACAGACACCCCGAAGCTACGGTTATAGGAAATTTAATTCCATAACGTAGACATGGAGTGCTTCCATATCTTAAGGGGGGACGTCCTGTCACGTGGGTCTTTATATCATTAAATTACCTACATCTTCTTCCTATTCTCTCACCCTAATCCTTTCATTTTATTATCTTTCCGTACTTGTTTTTCCTGTATTTTTTCGCATCACTCGTTGCGAAAAATATATTTCTTTCCCATCATCGTTTTTCTTTCTCATACTGACTAGTAACCTTATTGCATCAGATGTCAGTCGCCGAGGTAAGACTTGAAGGTGTGAGAAATTCGTTTCGCAGGACATAGAGCAGACTTTTGGTCTACCATTTTGTTCACCTGTCACTAGCTTAAGGTGTCAAACCCGGCATCTGTACGACGCAGTTGTAGACGGTTGTCTGAGATTTGCAACTGTCACGCGCATTCTCGGTCACTGGTGGCAGTTACGTCACGCGTTAAGCTGACGTAAATGTTGGGAGTAGGGGAGATAATTTCGCTTGGCGAAATAAGTTTGGGCCCTTTGTCTGATTTAAGATATTGGCCCGAGTTTGAAACTTTAATTTCATTCTCGCTCCTATATTCGCAGTAGACAGGTTGTTCGAAACAGAATAGCTGTTAGCGAAGTTTCTCAGTTTGTTTCGGCAATTTGTCGAACTTCTAGACTTCCTTAATATTCAGCATATAATTCTTAGTTGTGCGACTACCTGTAGTTCTGTGTTGAGGTAATAGTATATTATATCTAGTATTTGTGAAATGATAAAGTGTTAAATCGCTTATTTCATATTTCACTAGATAGATTTTGCGCAGAGTGCCAAATTTATATAGTCTGTATTATTTTCTAGTGACGTGTTTCAGTGGATAGCAGAATAAATTATATCTTAGCTTACTAAACAATAATGTAGCTATAATGAAGTTAAATTTTACTGCTAAGAAATCAGACGAGATCATATTTTTCTAAGCTACCTTACAAATGCTAGAAACCTCACGAGATGTTGACGGAACACGCACGTGTTCCTAAATTCATGGGGATTGATGATTTTTTTTTAAATATAACTTACTTTACGGGAAATTTAAATGATAAGTCAAGCAGTACACTTGCGGTTTAATAATGTAAGTTATAGTGGGTACATATTGTAAAATTATTTGATATGTGTTCTTTCTTTTATATAGTGAAACGGTGGTACCCAACTTTACCAGCGTTCTAGTACGTGAACTTTATTTGGGAAGAAACAAATCACTTTCATTACCTGAACTGTAACAGTTAAATGAAGTAAGAGGCCTTCGCGCCAGAATTAATTCTTCCAGAATAACTCTTCAGTACAATTCAGCCCGTTGTGGCAAGCAAAGATCAGAAACATTCCGACAGAGTTTTGACTAGTACTGTGGTGACCAAATATAGTAACTTCCTGAAAGTAGACACCGATCTGACATTCCTTAAATTCTAGAAACCAAAGCTCATGACATTGTGCTCTGCTAACTTTCGTGCCTGGACAATATTTTATGTGACTTAATCAGACATTCGAAAAATTAGAACACCCAAGGAATCGTTCCCTGAGAGTTTAGTACGTCTTTCGGAACTGGGGATTTCTTGGTCAAGGACTGCATTTTCGGGTCTGTGTGAAGGTCCTAGAATTTAGTATGTTCCCAGAGGCAGCAAGCAAAGTTGTGAGTATAACTGTGTATCCATGGCCATGGCTGAATGAATGAGTGTACGCAGATCAGAGTGTTATTTTACAGTTATAGATTGTCACCCATTTACTGTCTTAATTCTTTTTTTTGTTTAACCTGCAGAATTTGTTACTATTTGCTAGAGTTTCTTTACTTCTTAGGCTAAATCAGATTATTCAACTCTGTGCATACATTTACGAGAAAAGAAGAAAAACTCTTAGCCTCAACCCTACGTATCTATAACTCTTTGGGCCATCATCTGTTCTCTTAACGGGGGCTGTGGGCTAAACCTAGAGCTAAGATTTTAACGGGCTATCATCCTTGTAGCATTTTCCTTGAATTTTATGACTATTTGTATATGTTTTTTTTTCTTGATGTATTTTTTGGTGTTGTGAGAAGATTTTTTTTAGATGATAATAATAAAATCTCTCTTGAACTAATCAGTGCGTTGGTCAGCTCGTTCAAATAATATATATACATGGTTATAGATTTCCCACGTCTGTGTGTTTAACTGTCGTCACGTGTATGTGCGTGCCTGTGAGTAGATAGAGATTTATGTAATATATATCTGTGTTTAGACTGTCTGACGCCTTTAAAAGCGGTCGTAGAAGATAGGGGAGAGAGAGAAGATTATCTCGATTCTCAAAGACAGCCTCTATATCACATTCTATCATCTCACGTGTGGAAATTCCATTGCTTCTCACCAGCTCACACGGTGTCTATCACTCATTCCAACCTATTCAGAAGGGACCAAACCCAAGTCTTAATACTCCTATCTAAAATCTACGACACCGGGTGTACCTTCCCATTTCGATCCGCACTCGCTCAGCCAGCCTGCACTGCTGCAGACTGTTTCCAATACCACCACGTGGAGGTGGAGTGCGGTCTTGACCAGCTCTGGTTCGCTGGTCCTGACGCAGGCAGTCAAGCTATGAGTCGCTGACTGCGGTCTCTATTGCTGCGTCTTGAGGTCCCTGTATCTTACTATCATTGTAAATATGTTATGTTTTTCAATCTCGTGTGTTTGTTCGTTAAACAGGTTCTGGTTTTGTATAAACGCATCTATTTCTACTCGTCTTTTTCTGTCATCTTTGTCCCCAACCTGTTGGTGGTTGTTTGTTGTTGTCCCCAACCTGTTGGTGGTTGTTTGTTGTTGTCCCCAACCTGTTGGTGGTTGTTTGTTGTTGTCCCCAACCTGTTGGTGGTTGTTTGTTGTTGTCCCCAACCTGTTGGTGGTTGTTTGTTGTTGTCCCCAACCTGTTGGTGGTTGTTTGTTGTTGTCCCCAACCTGTTGGTGGTTGCTAGTTTTGTGATTCGTACTCTACATTATCATCATTGACATTGTTGTTGGCCATATTTTGAGGTAACTTTATTTTCAGTAGTTGGACCAGGAATTGTGAGACAGACATATATTGTTCAGTGGTAGCTACAACATTATTGACAACATCAGTTTGATTTTTGTTAATCTTTTGGCTATTGTACTTTAGCATTGTAGCCATAGTACATGTTAGTGCAGATCCAATTGACGTATATTGTTACTTTTTTGGTTTTAAAAATATTTTGAAGCTTTTTACTAATATTTCAACGAGCATCATTTCCAGCTTTACTGAGTTTTTTGAGAGATGACATGTTGTAATGTTTTATAGTTAGACATATTACTGTGTATAAGCTAGCATGGCTAGCGTGAGGTCAAACTGGCAATTATTAAAGGCTGATATGACTTTTGCCTTAGACAAATTTGTAAAAAGTTGGTTATTGGACCTCGCCAAGGACACAGTCTGGGAATGTGGTTGGATCCACATTCTCCTACTCTGGGTGCTTCTTGTTGTAGTTGTGATTTGAGATCACAACATAGCCTGTATATTTAATAGACTCGGGGGACAATGTCGAGTCATATATTATAGTAGAAGAAGATTGAGGAAAGTCCTACTCTGTTGTTTCGGGCCCAGAGGTGGTTGAGGCGCGAGAGGGAAGCTCTCTGCGATAGCGCCAGGTATTATCGTCTATGCAAGGATAGTGGTTCTGGGTAATGAACTGTCGCTCTGGGAAGAAGATATATAATAATGAAACAAGTCAGGGTCAGTTCTGTGTGAACTGTTGATGTCCCGGTAGTATGACTAGTCTGTTCAGCTTTGGTTCTGGATAATGAACCATCGGTATGAACGGTGTTGTGTTGGTAGTGCGTTGTGAGTCCCGCACTACATAGGCTGTGGGAGTGGCTTGGCAGAGGTGTCCAATAGTGCCATCAAGTCCTAGAGTATTTGTTTTGGTTATTGAGATCAGTATTGTAAGTTTTCAACTAGAACTTTGTTTTTTTTGTGTGAGGCTGCAATGGTAATGTTTTGAGTTTGCCTGAAAATCTGATGTCCATTACCCACCGAGTGAAAAACTACGTTTTTCTCTTGAAGGGGAGGGTGAATGTCAAGATGTAATTTTGAGAAGTTGCTATGGTCGTATGCTCCTGGGTGAGCAATGTTTATTGAGTACATTGTTGTGGCAAACGTTATTGCAATTGTGGTGAAAAATTATAATACCCATATATAAATTAGAACCTAAATGTAAAGCCGAACGAAATAATACGATAGGAAGAAGAATGGAGAAAGACCAGTGCTTTCCCAGTATAGATAACGCCTTCGTTGTATAACGCTGTATTGGCTAACACAAGAATCCTACTTGTCCTAATTCGTTCGTTCATAAATAAAATGCTTAGACTAAACGATACGGCAATAACCGTAATTCTAAAAATAGAATGTGTAGTCAAATCTTCTAGACGACCTTGATTTTAAAAACTAACATTAGTGCAAAATCGCGCACAAGGTTAGCCTTGGAAAGACAGACGGGCTTAGAAGAAGAGAGAGAGAGAGATAGACGGACTGTGGAACACGGTCACACAAGCAGCTCGCCGTGTGTTTAAAAAATAAACCAACTCGCAGTGTGCATGGCCTGATTTTTTCAAATAAACAGTGATGAAAAAAACTAACGATACGATGTTAGGTTTTGAAAACAGGTTTAATTCTTATTAGGAAACCTGATATTTTACGTAGGGCTCCTGATTTTATACTGATAGTACAGTCGTAAGTGGAGGACCCTGTCTGCTGATGCTTCCACCATGGCACCCCTACGACCCATGACGGGTTATGGGTTGAGATGAGATGATGACAGTCGTAAAGGATTGAACAGGTGGTAGTTGAAATTAAACACTTAACATCGAAAAAAGATCGTATTCTTAACTACGCCACTTAGCCCCTTGAAAATCTTATATTCGTATACAGGAAGGCTAGGGGACTAGGAATATGTAATAAATTATCTAAAAAGTCCATTAGATAATTAGATATTGATAATAAAACATATAGAGAACAGAGATACTGTCAGGTTTGGTCATATCTGCTTGGGATGGAATTCCCTGAATTTTGTGAAACATAGTAGTGACAGAAAGTCTAAGATAGTACGAGGGAGGCCATTGGCTGAACCTTGAAGTTAAAAGAAATTTAATTGGGTGATCTATGAATAACAAATAAATGCCTAGAAACGGAGTAAAAGTGAATGAAAATATTTGAATGACTGTGTACTCTTTTGAAAATATTCAAAACGATTGGCCAGTGTACTGGATATTGGCAGAAAAAATCTTAGAGGGGACGCCATATGTCGTAGATTTCCGATAGGAGAATTAAGACTAGGTTTGGTCCCTTCTGAATAGGTTTGAATAGGTGATAGACTCAGTGAGAGTTAGTGAAAGGTAATAGAATTTCCACACACGTGAGATGATAGATTTGATATAGTGGCTGTCTCTGAAAGCGAAAAGAATTCTTCTCTCTCTCTCACCTATCTTCTACAACAGTTGTTACAGCGTCAGACAGACTACACCAATATACATATTACGTATATTTCTATCACTCACAGGCACGCACATACACGTGACGACAGGTAAACACACAGACGTGGGAAAACTATAACAATGATATATATATATTATCTAGAACGAGCTGACCAAACACGATTGTTTAGTTCAAGAGCGATTTTAATATCAGGAAAAATCGGCTCACAACATCAAAGAAAGTACATCAAGGAAAATACATATACACATAGTCATAAAAAAATCAAGGAAATGTTGCAAGGATGATAGCCCCGTTATAGTGTTAACTCTAGGTTTAGCCCGGCCCCGTTAAGAGAACAGATGATGGCGCCAGAGTCACAGATACATAGGGTTTGAGTCTAAGAGTTTTTCTTTGTTTTATCTCGTAATTATATGCACAGAGTTTGAAAAAAAATCTGATTTAACCTAAGACAAAAACACAAGAACTCTAGCCTTAGCAACAAATTATGCAGATTGAAAAAAAACAAATAGGACAGCAACAGGGTGTCAAAGATATAATAGTGAAAAATATCACTCAAACCAGCGTACACTCATTCATTCCGCCATGGCTTCTCACACTAGTACTCACGACTTTGCTTGCTGCCTCTTGGAACACATTGATTTTAGATTTTCACACAGACTCAAAAAATGCAGTCTACTGCCAAGAAGTCCCCAGTTCCAAAAGACGTATTTAACTCGGAGTCTCCGGGAACGACTACTTGGGTATGCAAATTTGTTCAAATGTCTGATTAAGTCACCTAACAATTAGTCCAGGCGCGGGAGTTAGCAGAGCACAGTGTCAATAGCGTAGGTTTCTAAAAAATGATGAATGTCAGGTCGGTGCCTTCCCTCAGTATAGGATTCACTTTAGTCACACCACAGATTTGTCCACAAGATATAATCTAGTCGGGAAATGATTGTTAATATTCACGCCACCAGGCAGCAAATTATATAGAGTTTTCTAGAAGAAATTAAGTGCTGGCTCCAAGGTCCAGTATTTATCATTACAGTCTTTGAAAACCCGTTATAGGGATATTAGTATTTCTGTCTAACTTGCACCGTCAGATCAGTGTTACTTGAGAAAACCCACGTGGTTCAAAATAAGGACTGTCTATTTCTTCACAAGTATGGAAACTACTACTAGGTGCTGGTAAAGTTAGGGTCACCCCAAAACTTTCACTGTGTGGAGGAAAAATAACACATATAATATAATAAACAGAATCTGTACTGGTCAAAACTTACATTTAAACTTGCAAGCAGAGAGCTTTGCTTATCATTTAAACTTCCCGTGACGTAAGTTATATTTAAAAAATCAGCAATCCTCATAAATTAAGAACACGTGCGTATTCCGTCACCATTCATGAGGCTGGATTCTAGAGTTTATACGTTAGTTTAGAAAAATACACTCGACTGAGTATTAGCAGTTAAATTAAATTTATAAATAGCTACAATTGCCGTTATAAGCTAGAAATTTTAATTTTTAGTCTGCTTTCCACTGAATGCTTCCCTAGAAAATATAATAGCCTACCACTTTATTTCTCTTCTGCGCTAAAGAAATTAGATTTAAATGAATTAAGCGATTTAACACTTTAACACTCACACAATCTATATATCTATCATATTAATTACCTCAACCACAGAATTACAGGTAGTCGCACAACTTAAGAATAAAATTGCTGAAAATATTTCTGGAAGTCTAGAAGTTCGACAAATTGCCGAAACAAACTGAGATCTTCGCTAACAGCTATTCTGTTTTTCGAGCGACCTATCTACTGTGGAGTCTATGAGCGAGAATGAAATTAAAGTTTCAAACTTGGCCAATATCTTAAAATCAGACAAAGGGCCCAAACTTATTTCGCCAAGCGAAATTATCTCCCCTACTCCCAACATTTACGTCCGCTTAACGCGTGTCGTAACTGTCACCTACTGACCACGATGTACGCGTGTCAGTTTCAAATCCCAGACAGCCTGACTCCATTGCCCAAGTGAGCGCCGTGTCAGTTTGGGATTTTCCAGCCAAATGTCTGGATACTGCCCGGTGCAGATGTAAAGTATCACACCTCACCGGGACTAATGCCCAGAAGAAGCTCGCGCGCTCGGTGAGAATGTAGACGATTTGCTACGTCCTGTGTTCAGCGAACCGACTTATCACGCCTTCTGACGCCCTGACATCTACGTAATATCGTCCTAGCGCGATTCTCAGTTTAAGAGAAAGGAAAAAGGTAAAGTTTGCGAATTATATGAGAATAATATTCGCAAAACGAATGGATGAAAAATATACAGGGAAAAAAATACAGAGATAATAAAAGAGAGAATTTGGGTGAACAAATAGGAAGAAAATGTAGGAAATTAAATGAATATAAACCCTACGTGACAGAGCCTCCCCCCTTTAAGATATGGAAGCACTCCATGTCTACGTTATGGAGTTTAATTTCCTATAACCGTAGCTTCGGGGTGTCTGTCTTCTTCCCTCTCCTCTTCCCCCTCCATCTCTGTCCAATTCCTACTCAAGTCCACTCCTCAAAGTTTCCTTCCCCTGGAATGTCTCATATGCGCGCTTGAAAGAGCGTCGCCGCTTCTGACATTTTTGAAAGATTTCCTGTGATAGCGGTGGAATATCCCTGCCACTATCATCATCTTCGTCAGTTTTGGCGATCGTCAGGAGATGGTCGGAGGTTGGCACTGGTTTTTCCAAGTATCTCTTTAAGAGATTTAAATGGAAAACCTTCTCCTTTCCTTCAATAGAGATCTGGTAGTTAGCCTTAGAAATCTTTTTCAGGACGGTAAACGGCCCTTGCCATCCGATCTTCAGTTGGTTGTTCTCGGTAGGGAGCAACACCAAAACTTTCTCTCCTGCTTCCAGTTCTCTCTCTTCCGCGACTTTCCTGTATCGGTTAGCGTGCTTGGTGCGTGCTCGCTTAAAGTTAGTCGTTGCTAGGTCCCACCCTAGTTTCAACCGTTCCTTTAAAACCGACACATATTTACTTGCTGAGACGACTGTCTCATCCGCCTTCTCGTCTGTCAGAGACTGAAGTAAGGCTTCAAGCGGGCCCTTAATGGGTCTGCCAAATAAGAGTGTAGCTGGCGGAAATCCTGTGGAAGTATGAGGAGATTCTCTGTAGCCAAATAATGCTGCAGGAATACAGAGATCCCAATCTTCAGGTTTCACTTGTGCCAGCTTACTTAGCATCATGGTGAGGTTTCCATTAGCACGTTCCACGAGCCCATTTCCGGCCGGAGTATATGGCTTAGTGTGGATGTGTTGGGTCCTCAAGATCTTAACGATCTCATCCATCAACAGGTTTCGGTATGGAGATCCATTATCCGTCAACACTTGCTGAGGGAATCCCAACCGAGTGAAAATCTGCACGAGGGCTTCTGCGACATGCTTGGCATCTGCGCATGTTAGCGGGATAGCTTCTGCCCATAAAGTGCATGTATCGACTAAGGTCAGGATGAACCTGTTCCTTCTTTTAGTCCTTTCGAAAGGCCCTAAAATGTCGATCACAACCCGTTCGAATGGTGTTCCCATTATTGGCATTTCACCCATGTGGACTGGGGGGGTCCGTTGCTTGGGTGGTACACGTTGGCACTGGGCACAGGATTTGACATATCTGATAATATCAGTATTTACTCCTGGCCACCAATAATGAGTGGTTATACGTTGGTTTGTGGCGTTCTGTCCCATATGTCCGCTAAAGGGAAGAGAGTGCCCCATTTCTAGGATTTGGCTTCTGTACTGTTTCGGTACTAGGAGCTGGTTGTAACCTTGGTCAGGCTTGCCCGTTCTCCGATAAAGTACGCCATCCTCAGAAAAAATGTCCCCGTGCTGTTTGGGTTCCTTAGCCATGGGCAGTTTCCTAAAGCAGGGTGCCAAAGTAGGGTCCTTGTATTGCGCTTCTTTAAGTTCCATAGGTAACAAATTTGGCGCAGGCTCCCGTTCCTTTTTGGTTTGCCCTCTTGTAGTTACTGCTGCCACAATCGGCTCTTCCGGTTTCCCAATACACAAGTATCTCCCGCCAAGTATGACTGGGTAGATGGGATCATCCATAACAGCCGCTTTGATCACACCTCTGACAAAGTCAGAGTGTATCTCCACCAATGCGATGGGAAGCGCTGTAGGTGCATCACTCTTACGAACTCCACAAAGTTTGACGGTCTCTCCTGTCTCTTGACCGGGTTTGACCAGGTTCCTGGCAACAATGCAATCATAAGAAAGCCCCGTGTCAAATAAGCAAGAAGTTTGAGAACCGTTCAAAGTAACAATACCTCGCGTTGAGGGTCTATCCCCAACAGGTTGGGAATCACTGTCAATAATTCCGCCTTGCGAGACTGTCAATAAGCATCCGATGCGTTTCGGCTCGGTGTGCTCGGTCTGATCATATGTCCCGTGCTCAGGGGTTCTCCCTTTGCCACCTTGTCCTTTCTGGCTACGCTGCCATGTAGGGCGGTCGGGTTGATCAGACTGTTTGGGGTGGTTGGGGTACTTGTTCTTGTAGAACTTGGATTTTCAGGAGGGGGGTTTTGAGGTCCAGTTTCTCTGTGGTTGTTTTGGTTAGAAGCCTGAGAAGATTGCTCTAGGTTATGTTTTCGAAAATGCTCCTCTGTCGGTTTCCGCTTTGTGGCCGGTAGTTCAGCCAGCGCATTGTGATAACGCTCAGACTTTTCCAAAATGTCTTCAAGTTTTTCTGCCCCCTGCTCAGCGAGAAATCTCCGGGTATCAGCAGACAGAGTGTTCTTTATTTGTTCAGTTAGAACAAGTTCCTCAAGACCTTCATAGGTAGAGGGGAGCTGCGAAAGCTCAAGGCACTTTGTTAGATATCCCTTAAGACGAGATGAGAACTGGTGAAAAGTTTCAGAATTCTCTTTCCGGCTGTTGCGAAACAGTTGCAAAAACTTGCGAGCGTTCATTTCAAAGCGCTCCAGTAACGCTTTCTTCAACACATCGTAGTCGTCTTGTTGGCTATTTTCCAGCTTAGAATAAACATCATAAGCAGAACCTTTTAGGGCCTGGGAAAGTTTCATATTCCAACGCGACCTCTCTAACCCGTACAGAGTTGCAATTTTCTCAAATTTTTCTAACCATGTGTCAATCTTCTCATTTGGACAAGGGAAAGACTCAAGAGTGAAAGACATAGCATTTAGTTGAAGAGATTGAGTGTTAGCAGGGTCAGTTAAGGAAGAATGAGGAGAAGACTCTCCATTGCTGGAGGTAGAGGCAGCACCACGACTTTGGAATTCTAGAGTTTTAAGAGCCAACTCATGCTGTCTCTCTTCTCTCTCCTTCTCATGCTGTCTCTCCTTCTCTTTTTCCTCATGCTGCATCCTGCGAATTTCCATTTGTTCATCCATCTTCTTCTGCTGTAAAGCTTCAGCTGCTTTCCTCTCCGCATCATATCTCTCCAGTTCGTCTCTGACAAAAGCTTTCGCTTCCTCTCCTTCCAGTCCCTCCTCTCTCGCTTCGTCCCTGAGGAGTTGTCTAAGCTTTGCCCTCTCGGCCATATTAGGTCAGTGACTGAGACTATTGGAGAAAGAAAATAGGAAAAAGGATACACTGGTTCCTACCACTTACGAGAAAAAAAATTACCAAAAATCAAAAGATGATATATTTTACCCTGGGATACCTCCTCCAAAATAAAATCTAACTATCGCTGCTATTATCGGCAATAAAGCACTCAATGCAAAACACGACTACGCCAAATAAATGGTAGTTAAGATTACAACTGAAAAATAAGTTGCTACAGTGGAAAAGCAAAGAATATTGCAAAAATTAAAGAGAAAAATAATCCCTTAATTATTAAAAATCCACTATAAGTTCACCCCTGAAGTCAGATCGGGTAAGGGAGGGAATTAATCTGGACAAAAAGTCCGAAACACACTCCTTAACTTAGTTCAAACGCCGTTCTGCCTCAGTACCCAGTGAATGTTATACACTCACCACTTTACCAGCATTTAGTATTACAATCAGCAGTTAACATATATCCCGACAAAATCAACCTGTAACCAAAATGTATATTATTCAAAGATGCTGTGGAAAAAAAAAACTTATTAGTTTGTGTGGTCAGCACGCCCGTAAACAGATCGTTAGTCTAGGGGGTAATTATTTAAAGATATAACAACTCACAAGACATCACACTCTTACTCTATATCAGAATACAGAATCTTAAGTTCAAAATCCAGATAGACGAGTCCACGTTTGTCGTACTCGTCTTCCTATTCTAAGTTCAAAGACCGGAAACGAGCCCTCATTTGTCGTAGATTTTCCGATAGGAGAATTAAGACTAGGTTTGGTCCCTTCTGAATAGGTTTGAATAGGTGATAGACTCAGTGAGAGTTAGTGAAAGGTAATAGAATTTCCACACACGTGAGATGATAGATTTGATATAGTGGCTGTCTCTGAAAGCGAAAAGAATTCTTCTCTCTCTCTCACCTATCTTCTACAACAGTTGTTACAGCGTCAGACAGACTACACCAATATACATATTACGTATATTTCTATCACTCACAGGCACGCACATACACGTGACGACAGGTAAACACACAGACGTGGGAAAACTATAACAATGATATATATATTATCTAGAACGAGCTGACCAAACACGATTGTTTAGTTCAAGAGCGATTTTAATATCAGGAAAAATCGGCTCACAACATCAAAGAAAGTACATCAAGGAAAATACATATACACATAGTCATAAAAAATCAAGGAAATGTTGCAAGGATGATAGCCCCGTTATAGCGTTAACTCTAGGTTTAGCCCGGCCCCGTTAAGAGAACAGATGATGGCGCCAGAGTCACAGATACATAGGGTTTGAGTCTAAGAGTTTTTCTTTGTTTTATCTCGTAATTATATGCACAGAGTTTGAAAAAAATCTGATTTAACCTAAGACAAAAACACAAGAACTCTAGCCTTAGCAACAAATTATGCAGATTGAAAAAAACAAATAGGACAGCAACAGGGTGTCAAAGATATAATAGTGAAAAATATCACTCAAACCAGCGTACACTCATTCATTCCGCCATGGCTTCTCACACTAGTACTCACGACTTTGCTTGCTGCCTCTTGGAACACATTGATCTTAGATTTTCACACAGACTCAAAAAATGCAGTCTACTGCCAAGAAGTCCCCAGTTCCAAAAGACGTATTTAACTCGGAGTCTCCGGGAACGACTACTTGGGTATGCAAATTTGTTCAAATGTCTGATTAAGTCACCTAACAATTAGTCCAGGCGCGGGAGTTAGCAGAGCACAGTGTCAATAGCGTAGGTTTCTAAAAAAATGATGAATGTCAGGTCGGTGCCTTCCCTCAGTATAGGATTCACTTTAGTCACACCACAGATTTGTCCACAAGATATAATCTAGTCGGGAAATGATTGTTAATATTCACGCCACCAGGCAGCAAATTATATAGAGTTTCTAGAAGAAATTAAGTGCTGGCTCCAAGGTCCAGTATTTATCATTACAGTCTTTGAAAACCCGTTAATAGGGATATTAGTATTTCTGTCTAACTTGCACCGTCAGATCAGTGTTACTTGAGAAAACCCACGTGGTTCAAAATAAGGACTGTCTATTTCTTCACAAGTATGGAAACTACTACTAGGTGCTGGTAAAGTTAGGGTCACCCCAAAACTTTCACTGTGTGGAGGAAAAATAACACATATAATATAATAAACAGAATCTGTACTGGTTAAAACTTACATTTAAACTTGCAAGCAGAGAGCTTTGCTTATCATTTAAACTTCCCGTGACGTAAGTTATATTTAAAAAATCAGCAATCCTCATAAATTAAGAACACGTGCGTATTCCGTCACCATTCATGAGGCTGGATTCTAGAGTTTATACGTTAGTTTAGAAAAATACACTCGACTGAGTATTAGCAGTTAAATTAAATTTATAAATAGCTACAATTGCCGTTATAAGCTAGAAATTTTAATTTTTAGTCTGCTTTCCACTGAATGCTTCCCTAGAAAATATAATAGCCTACCACTTTATTTCTCTTCTGCGCTAAAGAAATTAGATTTAAATGAATTAAGCGATTTAACACTTTAACACTCACACAATCTATATATCTATCATATTAATTACCTCAACCACAGAATTACAGGTAGTCGCACAACTTAAGAATAAAATTGCTGAAAATATTTCTGGAAGTCTAGAAGTTCGACAAATTGCCGAAACAAACTGAGATCTTCGCTAA
Organism: Oreohelix idahoensis; assembly: GCA_024509875.1. NCBI lineage: Eukaryota > Metazoa > Mollusca > Gastropoda > Stylommatophora > Oreohelicidae > Oreohelix > Oreohelix idahoensis. The sequence goes on along the minus strand of JAMPIV010007135.1, from coordinate 204,724 downwards.
CAGCTATTCTGTTTTTCGAGCGACCTATCTACTGTGGAGTCTATGAGCGAGAATGAAATTAAAGTTTCAAACTTGGCCAATATCTTAAAATCAGACAAAGGGCCCAAACTTATTTCGCCAAGCGAAATTATCTCCCCTACTCCCAACATTTACGTCCGCTTAACGCGTGTCGTAACTGTCACCTACTGACCACGATGTACGCGTGTCAGTTTCAAATCCCAGACAGCCTGACTCCATTGCCCAAGTGAGCGCCGTGTCAGTTTGGGATTTTCCAGCCAAATGTCTGGATACTGCCCGGTGCAGATGTAAAGTATCACACCTCACCGGGACTAATGCCCAGAAGAAGCTCGCGCGCTCGGTGAGAATGTAGACGATTTGCTACGTCCTGTGTTCAGCGAACCGACTTATCACGCCTTCTGACGCCCTGACATCTACGTAATATCGTCCTAGCGCGATTCTCAGTTTAAGAGAAAGGAAAAAGGTAAAGTTTGCGAATTATATGAGAATAATATTCGCAAAACGAATGGATGAAAAATATACAGGAAAAATGAAATACAGAGATAATAAAAGAGAGAATTTGGGTGAACAAATAGGAAGAAAATGTAGGAAATTAAATGAATATAAACCCTACGTGACACCATATCGTTACACAAAAGAGAGATGAGAGCAGGCAGTGTTATTCAAAATTAAATATATATATAACAGCATGGACATACCGCAGATCAAACTGTGTCAGTCATCTTTAGTGTGTTTTCCTTACGAATTGTGGTAAGCTAGACATTTTTAATATGTATTTATATGAAAATTGAATGTGAAATGATAAATTATGTCTGTATGTGTGTGGTTCAGTAGCAAACATGAGGCAAAGCCTAGATATTGCTCCACCATGTAAAAGATTGTCAGAGAGGAGTATAACTGCCTAGATATATTGGATTGCCATATAGTAACATAACACCTATCCTATTGTATGGAAGGGATTACAGCTGGAATTGCAGAGGCGTTGTAACCATTAGGGAGAGGAATACTGGTGTATATTGTCACATGAAAAGCTAGCAGTTGGCCTAAAGCGCTGAACTTTATGTTTGTACTGTCATGTACTTCAATGTGGAATAATAATTATATATTAGTTATGAAGAAGGAGGCACAACCTTCTCATTTCAGGGGCCGTGGTATAGATGGTGATATTGCATCGTCCGGTCTGAGTACTGCGTGATCCAGAAAGCTGGCAGCAGACTCCTTGCACAAGATAGCGGCCATTGTCTATCTTACTATCAAACTGAGAAGCAAGCGAGCAGAGGATTCAGGTTTCCTGCAACTGCATTATGAGATAAGAGCTTGTCAGCACGAAAAGAATCAACCTTAAATAAAATAACCATGAACTGAACTTTATTATATAAAAAGGGACAGAAATTTTAAAGAAACAGAATCTGTGAATCCTTCAATAAGATTTCCACCAGTAACAAACACATGAAGTCATGATGACAACCAACAGTCTAGCTATTAATGACAATATTACCTCATAATATTACACACCAACACCACACTCATATTGCCATAACAGTCTATGACTGGATAAATATCCAGTGTATAAATACTTGTATATAAATATTGTGATTACATTTTTATTGTGATTCCTGATTCACAAATACAATAGAATCAGGAAAGATATTGAAAGATCATTAATACATTTTAAAAACTTAACCCTTGACTTAATAAGATAGTCTTTTAGAGTGTTATGTGTTTGTGATTGTCAAAGTGCTGTAAATTCTGGAAATTATTAAAGCAGTTGTGTATATGTCAGTTGGTTGTTATACTTACACTTCATCACTATCATAACCCTAGACATTTAACGAAGCTATTATTCATTACTCAAGAATAAGTCTGACTGAGATCGAAATGTGGTAGCAAGTAAGGTCTTCTGTATACACACCAAATTTATTATCTTCAGAAACCTTCACAGCTGATCTCATTCAGTACACTAAGTCCCCTATAAATATATTTATTTCCCAACTCACCACAGCAATGTAAGTCGAGTTAAACGTTTGTGAGTTGTATGTGATGTTTGCACGAGCAGCTGAACTTTGATTGTTATGACATGTGACTAAAGTAGTAGTTATTATTGGCTAGAGTTAGCCTGAGGTATGGAAGGTGAAAAGGTTACAAGGATGTCCAAAGGGAGTTGACAGACGTTGTAGAAGGGAACGGTCGTGTCCCGTTGTTGCTCTTGTGTAGAAGGGCTGGTGTTTGTTGTGTGGTTTTAGTTGTTGCTAGGATCGATGTTATATAGGATCATGGAAGTTGTCGTAGTCCCAGAAATGATATTAGTATTATTTTAATACTGGCAGGTTGTCGAGATAGATTGGCAATCTCTTGTGCTTTTTGAGTACCTCATAAATATGGCATGTACTAGTTGTTATTATATTATGTCCAGATTGACACAGTCTTTGAGTTCATTTATTTATTGCTATATACAAGGTGGAAACGTGTCCGCTAGACTACGTTGCCGTTGTTGTTGTTGCTGATTGTGTGAGATGAGTGGTAACAGCGATAGTGTCGCTGCTATCAGGGATAAAGGTGTGCGTGTAAGCACCTTATTGTCTCGTGACAGTGTCTATTGCATGCTCTTTGTCCATTTCAGATTGAAAGTGAACGGGCTAAAGGTTGTTGTAGGAGATTTTTATCAGTGTAAATCTTTTATACAAGTAGCGCTGAACTTTTTTTTAATTGCGTACTTGAGGGGGGGGGGGGGGAAGAGGGGAGGAGGAATACTCACACACGCATACTCACACACATTCATTCACACAAATACACAAACATACTTACTTACTTACTTAGTCGTTCCCCTTCTACCGTGAGGTGTAGAGGTTTGGAAGAGAGAGCGCCAGACCATTCTATCAGCTGTCTTCTTCCTGGCCTGGTTCCATTCTAGTCCTCGGTCCTTCAAAGATTGTCTAATGTTGTCCTCCCAGCAAACATACATGTACGCAAAATCAGCTAAACCTTAGTCAACCGTTTTAATCTCATGTTCAGAATGTGACTACTGCATGCTGTGTGTTTTTTTGTATTAATATATATACGATCCCAGCTTTTTCTGTCAGTAACGCTAAGGGATGCAACTTTGGTTTAAAGTTAGACATTAATTGTATTGTTTCCCGTATTTGAACTCCGCCTATGCCGGTCCCAAGCCCGGATGAAAAAGGAGGAGGGCGGCCTGCATGGAGGCCGTAAGGAGGCAGCCCCTCCACCATGCAAAGGCACAACAGGCCAATCACCTGTTTGCTTTAAACCACGATTACAAGTAACACAAGAGAGAAAACCGGACTGATTCTAAAGGCGACGAACTGGAACGGACTACGGACTACGACTTATGGAACATGGAACACAAGAAGTATAAATGGGAAGGAAGAGGAGCTGGTGGAAGAGATGAGGAAAGCAAAACTAGAAATCCTGGCTATAACGGAAACAAAGAAAAAAGGACAAGGAGTCATGGATCTCAATGGCAACACGCTGCTCTACAGTGGTGTACCCATATCCGAAAGAGCTAAAGGGGGTGTGGGTTGCATTGTGGCCCAAAATCAAAAAGATAGTATCAAGGGGTGGAACTTTGTCTCAGAGCGCATTATGGTTGTGAAACTAAAAGAAGGAGAAACCATAGTCAACCTGGTCATAGTGTATGGGCCAAATGAGGATGAGAGAGCAGAGGTCAAGGATGAATTCTTCGAGCTGCTTCAAAGGACAGTGGATGACTGCCTAGATGAAGTTATCATGCTCGGAGATTTTAATGCCAGAGTTGGAAATGACCATGCTAGATGGGGTGGAGTTATCGGAAGATATGGAGAAGATACTCTCAATGACAATGGAAAGCGACTCCTTAGATTCTGCAGTGAACAGAATCTGATCATTACAAACACAAAGTTCCCCCATAAGCGCATACATGCATACACTAGATGTGAACCAACAAAGAATGAGAAGTCAGTGATCGACTATGCCATTGTTCGGAGAAGCTCATTCAAATATGTCCGAGATGCAAGAGTCTGGAGGGGGCCAGAGATTGGAAGTGATCACTACCTGCTAACAATCAAACGAACAACTGAAAGAGTTGCTCAGCCTAGGAACTGCTCAACATCACGCAAGAAACCAAGTAAACGAGCAGGAGAAATGAGCATTAGGACCTACAAGCTGAGAGAGCCAGAAATTAAGACCAGATATCAGGGGCTTATTGCTGCAGCGGTGAGCAACACAGAAGAACAACCTGATGACTTGGAAACCCTCTGGATTAAATTCAAGGATATCATAAAGACAGCTGCTGCAGAAGCATGTGGTGAAATCCGACTTGGGAACCAGAGAAAGAGAACACCTTGGTGGACAGAGGAAGTCAAAGAGAAAATAAGAGAGAAGAAAATGGCATGGAAACAATACTTAGGAGCTAAAAACACAACAGGACAAATGGAAAAATATAGAGAATATGTGACACTCAGAACAGAAGTAAAGAACAAAGTGCTAGCAGCAAAACAGAAGTCCTGGGAAGAATTTGGAGAAAAGCTAGAAAAAGATGCACAAGAAAACCAGAAATTGTTCTATAAGACCCTAAAGAATATGAGGAAGGAAAAACAATGCCCTCTCAAATTTATAAAGGACAAGCAAGGCAAATTGCTTACTGCCCCGAAGGAAGTAATGGAAAGATGGAAAGAATATTTCTCAGAACTCCTTGATGGTGAGCAAGGTCAAACATCAGAAATGATAACCACTAGCACAGAAGAGGAAACCAATGGTGATGAAGATGACATAAAGATGGAAGAACTGAAGGCAGCATGGAGAAAATCAAGATGGGCAAAGCAGCAGGGCATGATGGTATAACACCAGAAATGGTTAAGTACATGGGAGCATCAGGCGACCTGTTACTCTTAAGGGTCCTACAGGCAGCATGGTGCAACAAGACCATACCAAAGGATTGGGAGATCGCCATCATAACACCAATTTTCAAAAAGGGTGACAATCGACAGCGTGGAAACCATAGAGGCATATCTCTTCTCAGTGTCCCTGGAAAAATCTGCTCTAGAATCCTAGAGCAGAGACTCCGACGCCTAGCTGAGCCACAGTTGGATGAGGTCCAGTGCGGATTCCGAGCAAACCGAGGTACTCAAGACCTAATCTTCACACTCAGACAGCTGAGTGAAAAGGCCCTTGAGTATGGGAGTGAGATCCATCTTTGTTTCATGGATCTGGAAAAGGCGTTTGACAGGGTCCCCTGGAGCAAACTTTGGGACTGTTTGGCAGGGGGGAATATTCCAGCACCTCTGATTCATGCTGTACAGAGCTTCTACAGGTCTTGCAGAGGTTGTGTGAGGACGGCAAACCGTGGGTCAGAAGAGTTCAGGACCACCACTGGTGTAAGACAAGGTGATATCCTATCACCTTACCTCTTCATACTCCTTATGGACGATGTCATCAAGGCATGTAAGGAGAGAACAAGAAAGTATTCAGTGGGGTACTGGAAGATGAGACGGGTCTGTGTTTCAGAGCTGGCATTTGCTGATGGTGTTGCCCTGGTTGCTAGGTCAGAGGCACGTCTCCAATCCAGCCTGCGGGTCTGGGGGGGGGGGGGGGGCTGGAGAAGAGAGGGATGGTCATGGGCAGCTCTAAAACAAAATCCATGGTGATATCACGAGAAGAAAGAAGACATCAGATTAAGCTGGGAGAACAGGTCCTGGAGCAGGTCGACCACTTTAAATACCTCGGAGCTATTATAGACCGAAAGGGAGGCATCAAAGAAGAGTTGGCCACTCGAAAAGCAGCAGCTGGGAGACTTTTTCAGGCCATAAATCGAAGATTCCTCAGCAAGAGAGAGGTTGGTAAGAAAACGAAGATGGCTGTATACCGCTCCACCTATGTCCCAGTCTTGACATATGGATGCGAGTCATGGGCAATGACTACAACCCATAAAAGCCAGATCCAAACCTCAGAAATGAGGTATCTGAGGAAGGTGGTTGAAGTAACAAGAAGAGACATGGTACGCAACCAGACGATACGTCAAGGCCTAAAATGCCACCCCCTACAGACCCAAGTAGAACAGTCCCAACTAAGATGGTTTGGCCATGTCTGCAGAATGGGAGAAGATCGGCTACCACGACAAGCATGGGAAACAAAGAGCCAAGGATCCAGACCCGGAGGACGACCCAGAGTACGCTGGGAGGACAACATTAGACAATCTTTGAAGGACCGAGGACTAGAATGGAACCAGGCCAGGAGGAAGACAGCCGATAGAATAGTCTGGCGCTCTCTCTTCCAAACCTCTACACCTCACGGTAGAAGGGGAACGACTAAGTAAGTAAGTAAGTAAGTAAGTTTCCCGTATTTGTACTCTCCTGAAAAAAGTAACATTACGGTGTGCACAAAAATATTTATAGAAAATGCTACGTAGTTCGTGTACTGTGGTGATGCACAGTGGTGTTTTAAAATACTTTTGAATAAGTAAAATTGCCGTTAGGTATTGATGCTTTTGAATTTAATTCCCATCTTATGACGGGCTTTTACACTAGTATATAAAGAATATTCCACTGATTTTTGTGAGAAACTGAATACAATAAATTTTAATCGTGTGTTCAAGTAGTCTTTAACGGGTTTTCTTGTTTCTTTATTTCCTTTTTTATCTCTTTTCTTGAAGAGCATTGACACAAAAATGCACTCAGATTATTTATAAACAATGAGCAGACTGATTGTGGGTCAACTTCTATTTTTAGAAATGGGGACCCAAAGATGCAGCAATAGAGAATGCAGTCAGCGACCCATAGCTTGTCTGCTTGCGTCAGGGTAAGCGAACCAGAGCTGACCAAGACCCTACTCCACCTCCACGTGGTGGTCCTGGAAACAGGCTGCATCACTGCAGTCTGGCTGAGAGAGTAGGGATCGAAGAGGGAAGGCAAACCCGGTCCCCAAAAATGCCGTGCGGAAGTCGGATGTGTCGTCCGAAAGGCGCAGATATCGCAGCTCCGGTGTAAACAGACACAACGCAACCAACGTCCTTGTCAGGACGAACGAGGAAGAAGAAGAAGAAGTAAACCCCTAGCACTAAGAAAAGGTAATTATGGAACTCGGATAAATAGAAAGCAAGTGAGATAGAGAGATAGGGGAGATTAAAGAGAGAGTAAGAAAGAGAAAAGAAAGAATAAACAGCAGAGACAATTGAATGTTCTAAATGTCAAAGATCAACAAAAAACCTGCAATCGAAACTTCAGCGCTTTATTAAGATCTAAAAATATCCCAGATAATCATTCTTTGCTTGGGGAAGAATGAACTGACACAAGAAAATGAAGGTATCATGGTAATATTAACACTTTTAGAAGTGGGATTTCATCGCATACAATCTCGTTTTTTATGACCAGCACAAAGGAGACAATTTTATAATAAATATTTTAAAAGAGCAAAAGTACAGAAAATAATGGACGACTCAAGAAACAAAAGATTTAGCCATGCTGAATGTAAATATCAAGAGTATAACATTAATTATATAGCCTCAAACCCTCTGCTTTCACATTAATACCTCCTCCATCTTTTATTTTTACCAGAAGTGTAGTTTCCGGGGCCTCTAAAAGAGAAATACTAATAAGGCTACTGCCCCCTCAGACATGTCGTACAAGGATAATAATATGTGGTTGTGCATAGAGATGGCAACTTCATCACGTAAAACAAATTTCTACATAAATCACCACTGCAAAAACATTTAAATGTTGTATGCATGTTTCCTATAAGAGAATCAGCTGCAGTATTGGCTGATGCTGCATAGGAAGCGAAAATGAAAAAGACGATGATGATGATGAATATGACGGCGATGATGATAATGATCATGATGATGATGATTGGTATGAATATGACGGCGATGATGATGATGAATATGACGGTAATGATGGTGATGATGATGATGAATATGACGGTGATGATGATGATGATGAATATGACGGTGATGATGGTGATGATGAAGATGGTGATGATGATGATGGTGATGATGATGATGAATATGACGGTGATGATGATGATGATGAATATGACAGTGATGATGGTGATGATGATGATGATGGTGATGATGATGATGAATATGACGGTGATGATGATGATGATGATATGATGATGATGAATATGACGGTGATGATGATGATGATGATGATGAATATGACGGTGATGATGATGATGATGAAAAATAAGCAACACAAAAAGTATGAAGAGTGTATCATTTATGGGGGAAAACACACAAACGCAATTAAACATTTCATTTACCCTAATTAATATGAAACACGTGGAGTTATAAAACCAGAAACAAATACAGGCAAATGAACGCCCTATCTAAAAATTATAGACACTGTGTATCCTATAACCCAACTGGGATGGAGAAGGAATTTTTTCTTCATCAATTTAATAAAAAAAAATAAACAATCAAACGTCCAAAAATATGACAGAATTAAATTAAAAACCAAAAATTGATGTACACTTAATATTGTAAAGAAATAGTTTTATGGCGCCACGATAAACATCTCAATTTTCTTATTACAAAGAGTGTGGGCAATATCTTATTTACAAGATGTGTGATCAATCATTTGTCGTTTAAACTGTTTGTTAGCGTTCATTTGTAGCGTTCAATTATGGTTATTTTATGCTGTATTTTCTAACTAGATTATATATAACAGAGCTGCACTCTGTTATCGCAAAGCCATGTAATGTAAAGGCAGTCCCTCCCATAGCAGAATCAGAAGTGGTGGAGTGAAGCGTTAGAAACTTCACTATACTAAGTCTCAGGATTATGAAGTAGAATGGCCAGTCCCTTCCTTACTGCCTTTACCTTACCTAATTCAGGAGCAGAGTCAGGTACCCATTTACAGTTGGATAGACTTAGTGGCGGTTTTAGGCATAGTTAAACTAGTCTTTTACTGAGGGCCTCGAGCTTTTAGGGGCCCCGCGCACAAATAAATGCCTTTCGATACAACAGGAATGTATTTAAAAGGGGCCTCGCATGTTCCCGTTTGCCTGGGGCCCCACTCATCCGAAAATCGCCACTGTGTAGACTGGAAAGACGCTCCCAGATTTACAACACTGAAACATGTTATGCAAGAGCTGTAATGAAACTGTCAGTCGGACGCTCTAGAAGGAGCACCGTATAAATATTTGATAATCATTTCCTGTAGCCATACCAGGTGGCATAGTGAAAAAGCTACATCCACTGAAACAATTCCAAATTATATAAATAAATAAATAAATATTAGCAAATACATGCCAGAGATAAGAAATGTAATTATAAATTTTATATTATTTACTTTGCCACATAGTTTAGTCATTTAGTGATTATGATACAATGTCCCGCGTGCAAGGTCCCGGGGTCTCTTGTCAGACAAAGAAAGAATAAGACATCCGGGCAACTAATATGAAGTCTTGCATGTGGCTGGCAGCCTCATTATGTCAAATCAATTGTTACAGAAACAACCGCGGCAAGAGCATTTCAATGTTTTGTGCAGGCTTTCTGCCAGTGTCACGAGATGAATTTTTGGGGCGACCTCTTTCCGATTTCTCTTTCACTACAGCAGTAATCAGTTACATTTTTGTACTGATTTTACTTGCGTGATTTTCCATGGTCGCACCCTCTTTTTTCTGTTTGCTATGTAGCATAGAGTTTGTTTGTTCAAATATTTGACCCTTTTTGTTGATGATAAACCCATCAAATTTGCAAGGAGTGGCTGAGGTAATATTGAACGTCAGGCAAGTTGGTAAATTCTTGTGTACCAAAGCTTGGCTGCTACAGATTAGCCCTACAATCGCCAGAGTGTTTGCTTAAATCGCCGATAAAGGCGAGAGTGCGGGACAGATAACGAGATTACCCGTCTGCGAATAGATATCTTTCTGATAAAGTAATAAATTGTTACATCTGAAACACATTTGTCGTATGAGTTTACAGATGTGTTGGTGAGTTCGCCTGCTAGGGCATCGGATATTTTCATACCATATACGGAAGACTTGACCTCTACATTATGTTTAAAAAAATTCCATGTCAGGAATATTTTGAAATCCCCCCCAATCCCCCACAACCAGCATGTTGAAATGATAGGAGCTTTTGCCTAGCTTCATAACAAACAGAGCGGGGGATGACAGTGAATATAACCTGACGCTTCAGTCAGTCAAATTTACTGTGAAGATCGCTTCCCAAGACACCAGACTTGTCAGAAGTTAGAATTCAGAATTCCATTTTATCAAACCAGACGTTTTTTATTGGACAATCTTGACGGACTTACCAAACAGCCAGGAAATCTCTATCATTTTAAGTAAGGAAAACCGGAATATCTTAGGAAACTGAATACGGAGTCAGAGAGGGAAATAAAGTTAAAAGTAGCGACCCCAAGTACACCTGTAAAAAGGCATCGGCTAATGCCTTAACTTCGTTCGTCTGAGCAAAAAGTCTGTGAGCCAGGATTGGCGTAAGTTGTCATTTTACATTCTATATTTTCATTACTAACATGTGAACTAATATGTATATATTACCATGTGAATATTAATATGTGAAAATCGCTAGTGGATGTCCCAGTCATTTGAGGCTGGCAACCTCAGCGCATAGAATGATGATTTCATGAACCACCACTGCACGGGCTGGTGACTGCTTTATTGCTAGTTTCTAAGCAGAATTAAACGCATCGGTAGTCCCAAGTTCCATATGGAGCAGGGAGGGAAAGATGAAAGAAATGATGTACATTTTAATTATAATACTTACAGTTTCAAACCAGTGTAAATGTCGATGTTAACATATTCACTTTAAAATTAATGGAAGTTTCAAACTTTTCAAATCAGTGTAAACATAAATGTAAACATATTCAATTTATATTGTGAACACTTTTCAATCAGTGGAAATGTAAATGTAAACATATTCTATCTGTACTATTAACCTTTTCATTTAAATGTAAAGTAACTATAAAAGCTATTCAATTTAAATGTAAAGAAAGTTTTCTCTCGAGGGATTAAAGTTAATTCTCATCGAGGGTAAATTCTGAGTAAATGGGATGGTGGAATAGGAATAGGGGACACATCAGTATGTGTCGGGAAACGCAATACTCAGGAGAGCGTTTCGTTTCTATTCTTTTATCATAGTTGTTGGTGGTGGTACCAGTTGAAGGGTACTATCTCTGGAACAAGAAGGGAACAGTGGCCTGAGCTTTAAGACGAGGGACCAACTTTGTAGACTCTCCCTGACACTCCTGGGAACGAGCTGCACCCTACAACCTTGACCAGCGACGAGCGTGAGCAGTGTAAAAAGAACCAACCCAGCGGGAGCAGAAACAACCACTGGCAGCTAAGTGCAATATATAAGCTGCCAAATGAACGTTCAAGAAAATATTCTACTATCCATCAATGATGAACCTTTGCTTTTAAACTATTCAATTATTTTCAAACTGTTAAAACTTAAGTGATTATTAAATTTTGTTATTTGTAATTTTACAAATTTAACTTCGATTTAATCATTTTAAATGTACTGCATGTTTGTCTCAGTCAATTTACTACACACACTCTAAACAGAGCTATACCAGAATAATAAGAATTCCACTGAGTAAATCAGAGGTGGGGGCTTGAACGAGCTAAGATTAATCATTGCTTAATTCTTCACAAAAGTTGTCGGCAGATTCTAGAATTAACGTGCTCAGCCAATGCAGCATTGTTTTTGCTCCGTCGGCGGCATGGCATTGGGGTCCTCTTCTGAACCCAGCTCCAGCGTCTGCCAGCTATGATGGTGTGCATGTCCTCTTGCTTGCTCCGAGTAAGCAGATCTTGGTTGGTGATGGTATTCGACCAAGAGATTCGGATAATTTTTCTTAGTCATGTTGTGTGAAAAGAGGACAATTTCGACATTTTCTTCTCTGCGACTCTCCAGCTCTCCGAGCTACGATTAATCATTGCTTAATTCGTCACAAAAGTTGTCGGCAGATTCTAGAATTAACGTGCTCAGCCAATGCAGCTTTGATTTTGCTTATCTGAATATCTTCGGAAACCTACATTGAGATATTAGCGTCATTACCCTTGTATTTACACATCTGCCAAGAGTAATCTTGTGCGAAGGTAGACACCTTGAAGCCCATATTAGATACTCTTGAGTTTTGGCCACTGTGGGACCACTACTGCAAAGCAGGGGTGGAAATACCGTCACATAGGCCTTCAACAAACACATGCCAAGTCCTCCTGTCACTTGCCATATGCTCAAGGTCTTTCCATATTTTCCTCATCATTTTCACTTCTGTATCTAGTTCTCTTTTCCATGTGTTGTTTGGTCTACATATGCCTCTCTTTCCCTGAGGATTCCAGAACAAGGACTGCCTTGTAATGCTATCAATAGATTTCCTCAACGTGTCTCCTACCCATCGCTAGTGTCTGGATCGGGTCATCAATTCCACATGTGTGACTTTGTCATACTATTGTGACAAAACGGGGCTGCTCCTATCAATCTTTGTTTCACTCTGGCAGTATCGGTACATTTGTGGTACTGAGTTTTATTATTTGCTGTCAATTCTCGCACTGTCTTTCTTTTTTTATTCTTTCTTTTTGTGATAGGGTGGGCGAGATGATGATGATGTTGTGATATTGGCTACTGCCCCCCCTTCCTCCTCCCCCTTGGTTCTGTACCCTGAGTTTGTTGGTGTTGGCTACTGCCCCCCCCCCCCTCCCGTAGCTCTGTACCTCGAGTTTGTAGTTAGTGGCTGCTGAGCCACCCCTCCCCCCGGTTCTGTAACCTTAATTTTTAGCTTTTGGCTGCTGGGCGCCCCCTTGGATCTGTAGCCTGAATTTGTAGCTGTTGGCTACTGGGCGCCCCTTGGATCTGTGTCCTGAATTTGTAGCCGTTGATTGCTGGGCGCTGCTTGGATCTGTACCCTGAATTTGTAGCTTTTGGTTGCTTGGCGCCCCTTGGATCTGTGCCCTGAATTTGTAGCTGTTGGCTGTTGGGTGCCACTTGGAGCTGTACCCTGAATTTGTAGCTGTTGGCTGCTGGGCGCCCCTTGGATCTGTACCCTGAATGTGTAGCTGTTGGCTACTGGGCGCCCCCTTTGATCTGAACCCTGAATTAGTCGCTGTTGGCTACAGGGAGCCCCTTGGATTTGTAGCCTGAAATTGTAGCTTTTGGATCCATATATATAAATATTTTAATAAGTAAATTAAACGCATCACGAGAACAATTTCTCCCTATTTTCTTTTTGAAATCTACAACAACAAAAAACAAACTAACAAACACAAAAATCAACGTCAGCAGCATAGTGTGAGAGGTATATGTTTTATCACATCTTGTGTTTAACGTCTAAATGGAAAGGTAATATCGGCAGGAAAAGCAGAATCGGACACCGTAAACGAACAACTGCTTGCAGGTGACCTAATTCTACTAAAGAAAGAAGTTTGAAAACTCCAAGAACACATTGACGTACTTAATGCAGTATAGTTTAGGTACAACTTGTAGGTCTTCGCGTCTGAAACAGGCGCATCGAAGGTCAGCAGCAATCCGACACTAAACATGCATGTCAACAAATCAAGCAAGATAAACTGTTCATGTACTTAGGAGGTATCTTCAAAGATGTTAGAGTAGAGAAAGAAATAGATACAAGATGTCCGTAGGGTAATATTGGCTTATCAACTGTCTCTACATCTGTAGCCCATACCATCTCCATGGAGACAAAGAAACAGCTGATAAATATCAGTATCTAGGCATGTCTTTATGCGATGTCACTAACGCGTGCGCCGTGCGGAGCTTATCTTAGTGGTGGGTTTTGTTTAAGATATATATATATATATATATATATATATATATATATCATATATATATATATATATATATTCTTCTTCTTCTTCTTCCGTCCTTAGCCAACGACCGGCAAAGCAGTCAGTGGCCATTATGCCTAGTGGCGTCTTAAAGGCAACAGCGAATAGATTTTCTTTGCCGTTGTTCCCATCACGCCTAATGGCGTCTTTAGGGCAACGACAAATCAATCCGTTTGTTGTTGTTTCCATAATCAAAGTGACTGACAAACGGGTGATCAGCCCGTTGGATATATATATATATATATATATATATATATATATATATATATATATATATATATATATATATATATATATATATATATATATATATATATATATATATATATATATATATATATATATTATTTCTTTCCCGCCTCACATCGCGTGTTGGGGAAACTCTAAACTCACAATGAAGACCAAAGCTGCGGTATATAATGCCTGCGTCACCAGCACACTCCTATATGGCAGCGAGACCTGGACGACCTATGCTAAGCAAGAAAGAAGGCTCAATACCTTCCATTTGCGGTGTCTACGCCGCATCCTCGGCATCTCGTGGAAAGATAAAGTGACAAATGTCGAGGTGTTGTCACGTGCTGGCCTTCAAAGTATGTATACGCTTCGTAGACAGCGCAGACTTCGCTGGCTTGGCCATGTTCGCCGCATGGAAGATGGTCGCATCCCAAAAGATATCTTCTACGGACAATTAGCAGATGGCAAGAGAACAGTTGGGCGACCACAGCTGAGGTTCAAAGATGTGTGCAAGAGAGATATGAGGGCACTGGACATGGATCCAGCAACATGGGAGGATGAAGCTGCCGATCGCACTAAGTGGCGATGCTATTTACGGCGCCAGCTCAGATTGGGCGAAGAGAGGCTCACACAAGAAGCAGAGGTGAGGAGAAAACGTCGAAAGGAGCACCAGGAAAATAAGCAGCTGAGGGCTGTGTATATATGTATATGTATATATGTATATGTATATGTATATATATATATATATATATATATATATATATATATATATATATATATATATATATATATATATATATATAATGTGTGTGTGTGAATTTACATAGGTATATATATATATATATGTATATGTGTGTGTGTGAGTAAGTGCACGTGTTTGTCTCTGTGTGTGTGCATGATATGGCCATGACGTAAAGGTCATGCTTGCTGCAACCAACCCCCAAAAGCTACGAAAGTTGCTTCAGGGACTAATCGATATTCCAGAACATTTACTTCCGGGGCATCTAGCCAATTAACAATAACATTCGCCATTGTTGAGAAATACACTTGCGCTTGGTTTATTCGTGTTCTGTCACGTCTGCTTCCTCGTCTGTTGGTGACCTCCAATGATGAGAAGTTACTGACTTTTATAGACGGGTGTTTGAGCCCATTGTTAGTAGGATTGAAATGGTACGACAAGATCACTAATGTGGAACTTATGACAAGAATCACACATGCGCCAGTGCAACAAGAGATGAGAAGAAGATGCTGGAGATGGATAGGGTGCACACTGAGGAAGGAAACCTGGTGATAGCATTACAAGGCAGTCCTTAATGTGGAATTCACAGACAAAGAGAAACAGAGGTAGATCAAAAGAAAATGGAAAAGGAAAGTAAAGACAGAAATTATAAGTTGGAAAAAGATTAAGCTGATGGCACGTGACAGTAAGACTTGATATACGTTTGTTCAACGCCTATGCTCCTTGGGGAGCTGAATGTAAAGAATCCTATATATAAAATCCTAGCTTTTTCTCTCAGTGCAAAACGCTAAGGGATACAACTGTGGTTGAAAGTTAGACATTAATTGTATTGTTTCCCTTATATGTACTCTCCCGAAAAAATTAACACTTACCAAAGAAGAATGCGCAAATGACGGTGTGCACAAACATATTTATAGAATGTGTGATCCCGTATACACACACACTGGGATCCTCGCTGCTGCTACGTAGTTCGTGTACTAAGGTGATGCACAGTGGTTTTTTTAATAATTTTGAATAAGTAAAATTGTCGTTAAGTATTGGTGCTTTTGAATTTATTTCCCGTCTAATGACGGGCTTTTACACAAGTCCTATATATAAAATCCCAGCTTTTTCTGTCAGTACGTAACGCTAAGGGATGCAACTTTGGTTGATGCCAATAATTTCCTTTATTTCCACTCTACAGGGGTTCCGACACTTTTCTTTCACGATGTCTTCTATTTTATTCGCCATCTTTACATCCTCTTAAACTCTGTATGTTCACATTACAGTATTGGAATAGTTTCTTTCTGTCTCAATATCTAACACATACTTCGCTGCTATTGCATGTCATGGATCTATGAATAAACCGCGTACGGCTAAAAAAGCGTAAAGAGGATGCTTTGAAAATAAAAATCACTGCACAAAGACGGATTATAACTCGTTTTACAAGGAAGCAATCAACGTTGACATGACATGTTATGACCAGAGAACAGGTGGAATATATGGTGGCAAATTGAAAGAGTGAAGGGACAAAAACACAGGACGACAATGAGGTGATACTGGACAGCTTAACGTGGTGGTATTGAGAGACATCAACAACAGAATCGATAAACTTGCACTGAGGACAGGCAGTTGTGGAGAAACATGATCGCCAACGCCTGAAGGTTTCATTATTTCAGGAATAATTCTACTCTTGAATTTCTTTCATAGTTAACTACCGTATGCGGAGAGATTAAAAATGCTTTAATTTTTCTTATGTTCTCTGTCAAAAGGCGCAGCTTCCCTTTCCGTTCAAGAATGTTGTCTGCTCCGTGACATTCCCGCGAGCCGCTGAGGAGACAAAGAATATGACAACTGTTTCCTCATATATGTCTTAAGGGGCGACTAATATGCGATTTTTTTCAAGGGGCAGGCAACCTCATCATGTAAAAAATTACTACATAAACCACAACTTTAAGAGCACGTGCGAGCGTTGATGCTGGCTTCCTGCAAAAGGACCAGCTGCAAAACGAGTTCCGTGCTCCTTAAGTTGCATAAAAGGGAAACGAAGAATTCCATTATTTTCTACACAATAGATTTGACCATCTTTATTTGTAACTAAAGTCCTTATCGCGAAACTAGCCTTTTAACCCTTGAGGTTTGCGGAGATCTCAAATGAAACAAAGAAAGCGTATGGCACATCGCTCTTAGGTATATCATAAGAGACGACTACGTAACGGGTGTGTTCATAATTTGAGACTAATGGCTACATAGACAAACATTACAAGAGTACATAAAGAAATTTGGTGCAGGCTTCCTGCAAGGCAGCTAATAAAATGGTGGAACAAAGCTTTGTAAGGAGCGTTAAACAGGGACATTCATTCTCAACATTTTGTTATGATAGCTGAAAATGTTTTGCCATTTTGTTTCTTCATACAAAAGCGCCGCTGTGACAGTTAGTTGATGTACTAAACAAAGGCAGTCATTATGTCAGACTCTCAGTCCATGCTTCGAAAGGTTCAAAATGGTTGGCTAAGGCATGAATGGAAAACATTTTATAGAAGCTTCGAGTCTGCAGGAGCTGGTGTGGATCTACTGTCCTGATTATGCAGGGTGTCGTAAAAATTAACAGTGATGCAACGTCAAAATATCTCCAATGATACAACGTAGGGATAAAAAAACCAATGCGTAAGCTGCTGGAATACATGATCGCCCGCGCCGCGGGTCATCAGGTGTTAAAATTGAAGGCAAAACGGAACGAGGATCAAAAGACAAAAATCTGACTAAACGCGTACTTGAACTAGCGAGGTTAATGGACGCAAATTGGTGGGGCAAGGAGGAAAAGTCACGTTCCCCCCCCCCCCCCCCCCCAAGTTGACAGAAAGTAAGGAATTCGACAGAAGGGACCTTGGATATGATACGTCACAGTCATTTATTGGACGCTTTTGCGATACCAAGCCTTTTATTTGAATTCAGCGGCTAAACGCAGATGTTTGAAATATTACAAAATTCAAAAAGTAACTTTTTCTTAATATTAATGTTAGGAATATAAAAAGTGGCTGGTTGGACGGCCCATTCAGAGCAGTGAAATAATAAACTTTCATTTATACAGACGGACAGATAATAAGAAAGATAATGACAAAAGACGGGGTTGTTCACATCAGCGAAAGACTGCATTGAATCAAACATGCCACTATTTGCACAAAATTCGCAACCTTGAGACTCAAGTGTTCAAATCTAGTTAGAATGCAAGAGAGGGGGGAGTAGCGGACAGTAGTGGCTAAAAATAACTTAGGAAGCAGGTTCGTGCAGTTTTACATGTGTTAGTCCAAAAAAACAAGTGAAATTGTGGGAAAAAGATAAATTGTGACCGACGTACATTTTAAAAATTGAGATGTACTTTTGACTTTTTTGGGAAAAGATAAAATGTGACGGACGTACATTTGAGAAAATAAGATGTAATTTTTGACTTTATTTTCAAATTTTTGAAATTGAAAAGCTTGGTCTTCTGATCTGATTGGCCAACGCATTTTATATTAGCGGGATAGAGACGCACATTTTTGCCATTCGACATAAGTCTGTCCAGTAACACAGTCATTAATTGTAGTGGTGATTTCCCAGAAATAATACATAATATTCAGTGGGACACCATACTATAGCCAGCAGCTCAGCAGAGTTTTGTTAGCACTTATTTACTGTGTACTATATTCATATTTCTGGTAAGACTGAACTTATTTCTTTATACATTTTAATATTTGTTTAAGGTTCGAGTGATTTGATACTGCAATAGCATAATCTGTTCCTTACAACAAGTAAGGGTTCGCTCTAGACCCCCCGCCCCAGTTCAGGGTCTAGAGACAAATAAAATACATAAACTCCAGCAAGGATTAGGAAGGACAGATCAAGTGTTGAGATCAATGAAACATATTACCTATCCTATTTTAGGGGAGGAAACTAATAAACATATTTCAGAATCTGTAGTCTGGGAGAACATATCAGATGTGAAACCACCATGGTAAAATGTGCTGTATGGTCAGAGAGATCTGACCTGTCTATATGGTGTTGTTGTTGTGTAGTGTTGTGTCCAGACATGGTTAGAGAATGGAATTTTGACACATAGCCAATACTTTGATTGCAGAGCTGTGAGTTTCAGTTGACACCAAGGGTGGTGTCAATTCGAGTTGTTGATTTTACCCGAGTGGATCCGTGCAGTAACCTTGTGTCAGAGCAGCCTATTATTGCCCCCAAGCACGGAGAGGTGGGGCCACCAGACCACTATTATTGCCCCCAAGCACGGAGAGGTGGGGCCACCAGACCTCAGCACCAGAGCTACATCTTCAAAGTTGAGTGAGCCTCTGGTCTGCTGAGAATTCACCAACTCAATATAGTTACTAACAATCCCATAAAATTCCTGCAATTTACTGGACACTGTGTAGTCAATATAGACTGGAGTGATGAGGCCACCCCAACAGCACAACCATTAAACGGTCTCCCAAATTAGATGACTACTATAAACATTAATAAAACTAAATAGTCTAGTAACATACATATGTACACACCTCTGCATTTATTATGTAATATTCCATGCATTTTTTTCATAATTCCTAAATCTTTTATAAGTTCTGGTCAAAATAAAACTTGATCCAGAACAAAATAAATGTAAGAAAATTTCTATCAAAAATTTTACACACTTGAGTTAGTTCAGTGTATTATAACATTTGTTAATATTATTAGACTTAGTAAATATCTGTGTGTGTGTCTATAACTATCACACCACATTACATATCATTACCCTAGACATTTAACATAGCCACATTCATTAGAACACAAAAAAGATAAGTGTGAGGTCGTAGTGGTAGCGAGAAGGGCCTTCTGACAATTCACAGTTACATATTATCTCAGGAGCCTTCACAGCTGACCTCATGTATCACACGTACTACCATCACCACCATACAATACCATCAAACCCACTACATATATTGGGGTCTGTCCAGGGATAATTAGCATAAACAGTAATATTAGGATCCCCTGGTGGGAGAAATAAAATTAGGGGAACAAAATTGTAAAATTCCCTTTAACATTAAAAGTGTCCCTGCAGATAAAAGTTGGTGAATCTTCACAGCCAGTAATAATTAATTAGTTAACTGGTTAGTTAGAATTAGTTAGACTATAGTCATAAGAAGTACTTAGTGTATTTACTGGTTAGAGATTTAGCTTGTATATTATTATATTGTCTGAAAAGTATGGCGGAGCTAGCAAAATTCCGATCAGCTGCTGTGCTGGCCGCAAAGGAGATGGGAATGGATGGTCAGATTTTAATTCAATACGTAACGGCTGAATGTGATAAATATATTGAAAGGGAAGAAAGGAGATTAGAAAAAGAGGCTGAAAGAAAATTAGAGTCCGAACGGTTGGGCTTTGAAGAGAAGAGGTTACAAATTGAGGCTGAGACTAAGAGGTTGCTGCAGATTGAGGCTGACAAAGAGGCAAAGGCATTGGAGGAAAGGGAAAAAACGAAGCAAACTGCCGAAAGGGAGGCAGAAGATAGAAGGTTGCAGAGGGAGCACGAATTACGACTAAGGGAGCTGGAATTACAAGGCCCGGTCCCTGAAAATGGTGCCAGCCCTTTTGCCTCAGATGCTACGCCCAGTCTGGGAGCCTCAAACTCAGCTATGGGGTTTCATTTAGACCATTTTGTTGAAAAAGACGATGACATAGAGGGGTACCTAGGACGTTTTGAGTTATTAGCTACTACATATGGGTTAGAGAGAGAGAGGTGGATTTTAAAGCTATCACAGGGATAGAGGGGTACTTCTTATGAAGTATTTGCAAAAATGAACAGGGAAGACCAAGACAATTATGACATGTTAAAGCAGGCTTTGTTATTAAGGTACGAGAAGAATGGTGAATTTTATCGTAAGAAATTTAGAAATGCCAAACTGTTGTCTGGGGAGACATACCACCAATTCTCTGCTAGACTAGAAACCTATTTGGAGAAGGCAGCCCAGGCAGAGGTAAGTGTGCTAAAAAAGAAGCACATAGACAATTTTAAAGCTCCACAGCAATTTAATAAATTTGATAATAGAGAGCAGGGAAATAAAGGTAGGACAAACTTTGAGCGGCCAAGAAATGACTATCGCGACAGAAACTCACAGTTCAATGACCAAAAAGTTCAATGAAAGAAAACCGTTGAACCAAGGAAAAAGATGGTGTAAATGGTGCAAGAAGGATAACCATAACACCGAATTTTGTAGAAGGAAACCTTCAAACATTGCTGCAATGAAGTCGGGGACGCAAAGATTAAAGGTTAATCCTAAGGGACAACAGGAACCTTATCACCCCCCAGTTTGTGAGGATGTTATTTGTAATGGGGTCACCATAAGGTGCCTTTATGATACAGGTTTGGATTATGATTCAGTTGTGAAGTCTAGCCTAGTGGACCCAAGTCAGTATACCACAGAAAACAGTGGAAATACAAGGGGCGACTAAGGACATACCACTCATGACACTTCCCATCGCAAGGATAACGGTGAAAACTCGCTATGTGGAAGGAGAAATCAGAGCAGCAGTGATAGATGAACCAATCTACCCTCTGATATTGGGGTGTAGATACGTCTTCTTGGGGAATCCCGAGAAACCTGTGATCATGGCGACAGTGCAGACCAGGTCACAGGAGAAGGAGGAAGAAGGTGAACCTATAAATGCTCATCCAGAGGAGATGAGGAAGGCGCAGGCTGAGGATAGGACACTCAAGCCATGTTTTAAAAAATTGCCCAAATGCCACACACACCTCCGAGCAAGGGGGAATATTTCATGAAGAACAAACTCTTATACAGGAAGGCCGGAACTGGAACAAATGGTCACAACCAGCTGGTTCTTCCCACTTCATATAGAGATAAAGTGATGGAACTCGGGCATGCGATTCCCTTCAGTGGTCACATGGGGATCAGCGCCACAGGACAGCGTATAGCTTGTCATTACTTCTGGCCAGGGATAACGGAGGATATAAAAAGATATGTCAAATCCTGCCCAGAATGTCAAAGGGTAGCTCCAAAGCACTGGACTGCTGCAACTCTAGGGGAAATGCCCATAGTGGGAACACCTTTTGAGAGGGTTGCAGTGGATATTGTAGGACCTCTCACTCGGACCAAGAGGAGGAACAGTTACATCCTTACTCTGGTGGACACTTGTTCTATGTGGGGAGAGGCGGTAGCCCTGCCATCAATTGATTCAAAACATGTAGCAGAGGCACTACTTACAATATTTACCCGATTAGGATTCCCGCATCAAATCTTGACGGATAATGGTTCTCAGTTCAAGGGGAAACTAACGGAAGAAGTTTTTAAGCTATTTCAAGCCAGACACTTTCATTGTAGTCCGTACCATCCACAAGGGAACGGCCAGGTAGAGAGGTTCAACGGGACTCTCATTTCTACCCTGAGAAAGCTGGCACACGAAAAACCGGATCTGTGGGATCAATTCCTGCCCGCCGCATTGTTTGCGTACCGGGAGGTACCACATAGTTCAACCGGGATGGCTCCCGCAACTCTGCTATTTGGGAGGCCAATAAAAGGTCCATTAGAAGCTCTATTAAGGACCTGGACAGATGAGAAGGCGGAAGAGACTGTTACCTCATCGTATCAATATGTGAACGAACTGACCACTCGTTTGAAAGCTGGATGGAAACTGGCAAATGATAATTTGAAACAAGCCAGGAAGAAACATGCAGCATATTTTAATAGGAAGGCAAAGGACAGGGAACTGGCAGTCGGAGAGAAGGTGCTGCTTCTACTACCCGGAAGCCAGAATAAATTACAAATTGGTTGGCAAGGCCCATATACGGTTCTAGAGAAGGTGTCTAGAACAAACTATAAAATTGACAAAAAGGGGAAGGAGAAAGTTTATCATGTAAACCTGTTAAAGAAGTATCTGGACAGACCACTCCAGGAAAGCACCCCCTTATTGACCTTAGCTATTGCAACCCAGATGCAAAAAGAACCACTCACCTCACATGAATACCCATTACATCCTTGTGAAACAGCAGCACAGGTAAAAGTCAGTAAGCATCTGACTAAAAACCAGAGGGAGAGAGTTCAACAGGTTCTGGAGGAACATACAGATGTATTAACAGATAAACCAGGCCATACAAATTTGCTACAGTATGACATGAAACTGGTAGACTCAAACCCAATCTGTATGAGAGCCTATTCTATTCCGTTCGCGAAGGAGAAGGCATTGAAGGAAGAAATAGATTATTTGTTGAAGGAGGGGATTATTTCGCACAGTGAATCATCTTTTAGTTCTAGTGTCGTTTTGTTGAGAAAACCGTCTGGGGAAACACAGACTGTGCATAGATTACAGGAAACTGAATGCTGTCACAGAAGGACAAGTGGATCCATTACCAGACACAAAACAGTTATTTGCCAGACTGAACAAGGCAAAATACTTTTCAAAGGTGGATCTTAGTAAAGGCTATTACCAGATCCCAGTGAAGCCTGAAGTGAGACCTTATTTGGCTTTTAGCACTTCGGATGGACATTATGAATTCAATATGCTACCATTCGGACTGAAAAATGCTCCGAGTGTGTTTTCAAGGATGATGCGCAAATTGTTGGATCCCCTGAATAACCCATGTATCACGAATTTCATGGATGATATTCTCGTCGCCACAGAGACATTTGAAGAAGACATTGAAGCTCTGGAGATGTTGTTTGATAGACTTCGGGAGGCGAACTTAACTGCTAGGCCAACAAAATGTTGTATTGGATGCAAAGAGTTGGAATTCTTGGGACACACTGTATATCAGGGTAATATGACCCCTGACCCCAAGAACTTGGAAAAACTGCAGAGAGCACCTAGACCACAAACAAAAAAAGGACGTGCGATCATTCGTGTCGTTATGCGGATTTTATCAAAAATATATCAAAGATTTTAACTCTATTTGTGCTCCTCTGACTGATCTGACTCGCAAGGGACTTCCAGATAAAATTATTTGGACTGCACAATGTGAATTAGCGTTCCAAGAGTTAAAGGAAAAACTCA
Organism: Oreohelix idahoensis; assembly: GCA_024509875.1. NCBI lineage: Eukaryota > Metazoa > Mollusca > Gastropoda > Stylommatophora > Oreohelicidae > Oreohelix > Oreohelix idahoensis. The sequence goes on along the minus strand of JAMPIV010007135.1, from coordinate 180,927 downwards.
CTAGCAAGCCTATTCTCAAACTGCCTGATTTGACACAGGACTTTGTCTTAAGAACCGATGCAAGTAATGTAGGACTCGGAGGGGCTTTGTTGCAAAGATCATCTTCACCTGATGGGGAACTGAAACCAGTCGCTTATGCAAGCCGCAAATTGAATAAGGCGGAACAAGGATACTCCACAAGCGAAAAAGAATGTTTAGCGTTAATCTGGGCAATAAAGAAGTTTCAAATCTATCTGTATGGTAGGACTTTTGTGGTGGAGACGGATCATCAGCCTCTCGTGTTCTTCTCTCAGGCTAAGCATGAAAACGCAAGATTGCTGAGGTGGTCTTTATTGCTTCAACCTTATCAGTTTAGTATCCAATATATCCCAGGTAAATTGAATGTCGGTGCAGATTTCCTCAGTCGGCACCCCTGTGATCAAAATTAGAGTAATGGCAGGCGTAAGGAGAGATTTTGTCTATGTGTATCACTGGTTTGAGAACTTGCCGTAGGCATGTTTTCAGGTGGGGAGATGGCTCGTAAAAATTAACAGTGATACAACGTCAAAATATCTCCAATGATAACAACGTTAAGGGATAAAAAACCCAATGCGTAAGCTGCTGGAATACATGATCGCCCGCCCCGCCGGTCATCAGGTGTTAATAATTGAAGGCAAAACCGGACGGAAACGAGGATCAAAAAAAAAAATCCATAATGACTGAAATCGCGTACTTGAACTAGCGAGGTTAAGAGGACGCAAATTGGTGGTCATGGGCAAGGAGGAAAAGTCACGTTTTCCCCCCCCCCCCCACGCCCAAGTTGACATCAAAGTAAGGAATTCGACAGAAGGGACCTTGGATATGATACGCCACAGTCATTTATTGGACGCTTTTGCGATACCAAGCCTTTTATTTGAATTCAGCGGCTAAACGTAGATGCTTGAACTATTACAAACTGTAAAAAGTAACGTTTCTTAATATTAATGTTAGGAATATAAAAATTAGCTGGCCGGATGGCCCATTCTGAGCAGTGAACTAATATGGTCTTTCATTTATACAGACGGACACAGAATAAAAAAGATAATGACAAAAGACGGGGTTCTTCACATCAGCGAAAGACTGCATGTTTCTAATCAAACATGCCACTATTTGCACAAAAATACCCAGCTAACCTTGAGACTCAATGAGTTCAAATTTCCTAGTTAGAAATGCAAGAGAGGAAAGGGATTAGGTGGACAGCTAGTGTCTAAAAACATATAACTTTTAATTTAAGACAAAAATTTTGAAGTCCAGTTTAGAAAAGTGTTGGTCCAATAAACCAACAAGTGAAATTTTTAGCAGAAAAAGACAAGTAGAACCTCACGGACATTTTAAACAGGTGCATAAATCATCCAACTTTTTGACTGAGCCAGAGAAGACTAAAAATGACTTTAGATTTGAGAAAAATAGATTATAATTTTGACTTTATTTTCAAAATTTAAACCCTAAAACCCTTGGCAGTGAATTGGCCAACAGACAATTTATATATTGCATTAAGCGGATCGAGAGACGCAAGGGATTTTAGAACGGCGGTGGGCCATTCGTGATAACAATAGTTGTTTCATGTGGGGAAGACACAGTGATTAATTGTAGTGTTTGATGATTCCATATGAAAAACAGCACTGAGAAATAAATTATAAGGGACGCCCCCTAAACCATAGCCCAGCTTCAGCTGAGTTTTGCTAGCAACTTAGCATTTTACTGTGTTATTTAATTCATAATCTGGTAAGAACTGAAATTATTTCTTTATATATATTTTGGAATATTGTTATATGTTCATGGATGATTAGATAGGCCATATCGAAGATGGACTCAAATCTAATGCTCCTTAGCTTACAACAAGTAGGGTATTTTGTCTCATAAGACCCCCCCGCCCGCCCCAGTCTCAGGGTCCCCCTAGGTGACCAAATAATATACATAAACAGCTCCAGCAAGGATCAAGGATTAGAGAGGACAGATCAAGTGTTGAGAATAATGAAACATATTACCTATCCTCCTTTTAGGTGAAACAATAAATAAACATATTTTTCAGAATCTGATGAGTCTGGTAAACTATCTGATCTGAAACCACCAGATGTAAACCCTGTGCTGTTGATCAGAAAGAAACCACACCTGTCATTGGTTTTTGTTTTTGGTGTTTTGTATGTGGGGTTTTTTGTTCAGAGAGATTTTTGGGTCCTTTTTTTTTTTTTTTTTGGGGAGAATGTTTTGTGGTGGGTAGAATTGTTGCATTGAGAGATGTTTTTTTTTGAGTTGTCCTGGTATTTATTTGTTTTGGGGGGTGTTGGTTTATCCAATTGTTTTTTGGGGGGTGAATTTTTGGTTAAGAATGGGGTCTGTGTGTAACTTTTGTGTTTGGGGAGAGACCCTATTTTCGCCAACAGCCAAGATTGAGCAAAACAAAAAGTAAAGACATGCACAAGTTATTTATTTATGTATTTAGGTCAATATATTTACGTATAGTTTTTGATTTTTTGTTAAAACTAATAACCATGATTTAAGTTATGGGTGTTGTCTGACAAGTAAACCCAACTAATAGAATTGTTACCAGAAACAATAGAGTAAAGTACTAAACAGGACCAGGAGTAAAAATATTTTCCCCAAATTTATTAAATTAGTTTTTAACATTTATTTAATTTTGCCCCCTAAACGAGGATTATTTAAAGAAGGAAATAGTCCAATTTTTATTTTTAATTTTACTTTTATTAATTGAAAACTATAAAACGGGTCACCCCCATCACCCGTCGCCAAAGAATTTCACAATACCACCACAGATTTATTAATATAAAAAATAAAGTAAAGAACTTTTAATTTATATAGTAAGATTAAAATTTTTAAAAAGAACTGATAAAATTAAATAATTAAAATGGCAATGAACCATTTGAAAATTAAAAAATAAAAACAAGATTCCTAAAAATCAAATATAAATATACCTGTAATAGTTAAACTTCACCACTAACTAAAACTTAATCCACCGCAACAAATAAAATGACAAAAAAGAAATAATTATCCAAAATACAACAAACAACAAATATTTTGACTTATACTTCTCAGTGCTATTAATCATTTACAAATGTAAGAATTTCTAAAAATCTTATAAACTGTTCCAGTCTTTATAACAGTAACAAAATAAATAAACACATACCAACATTTTTCAAACCCTACAACAAACTCAATCTGCAAACATACACAAAAAAATTTTTCAAGTAATCTTCAAGACCCCGAAATACCTTTTCTTTCTAAAATAACACAAGTTACAAAAATTATTTAGACGTGGATCAACTTTTACGAATTCATGCCTGAAAAAACAGTACAACCAACCTCCAGTGAAATGCACCACACCATTTCCATTTTTACAACTTTTTTTATGCAAAAAAATATCACACATTTTTTTCCCCCCCTTCCTCACCCCCAAATACCTTACATGTTCGACAAAAATCACACCAAAACAAATTCACAATTATTTTCACAACCAAAACGGTTCCACATATGATACAACCCCACATACTACTCAAAGCCCACCTTTTTTTTTTTCTCTACCGATCACACAAAACATAAAAAAAATACCCCTATGAAAATTTTTAACAAAAAAGAAATTCAACCCAAAATCTTCTCTTTCCTCTTAAAAAAAAGGGGAGAGGGACTTCCCATGCCTTTCCAAAGGAAATCCAAACATTCATGATAAAACTCTGCAATATTATAAAAAATCAAACTTGTTAAGATGCCCTATTAAAGACCCAACACCCCAGGGAAAAATTTATCTTTTTTTTACTTCCTGCCGGTCCCTCCACCATCACAATAAGTCGGTGTCCTTAAAAAAGAAAAGTAACCCTACCCCCCCGCTAGTATAAATACTAAACCAAACATTAGTAAAATCCCACCCCCCCAAAATTCTCCCACATAAGAACACCCCCCGTCATAACAATAAACCAAAAAAAAAAAAGCGTTCAAAGAGTGGGCGGATCCCCCCACCCCACCAACCCTGACCCCCCCTCCCCAATCCCCCCCCCCCCCCCCCCCCCCACCCCCACCCCCCAAACCCCCCCCCCCCCCCCCCCCCCCCCCCCCCCCCCCCCCCCCCCCCCCCCCCCCCCCCCCCCCAACCCCCCAGGACTTAGTTCCCCCCCCCCCACCCTAGACCCCCCCCCCCCTAAAATTTTTAATATCCCCCCCCCCACCCCCCCCCCCCCCCCCCCTTCCTATATGGCTAATATTACACTAAATTCCTGCCACCAGTCAATGAATGATTCACCCCCCGCATTTACAAGGCCATCCCCTCCTCCCCTGGTCGCCCCAAGGGTGTTTTGTCAAAAAAATCACCAAAGAATTTGGATGGTAAACCCCTCCAGACAACACCACAGGGTTGGCATGTTTAACCCCCAAAGGGTCCCCTCTCCGCTCCAACCCCCCCCTCCCCCCCCCCCCTCCACCCCCCACCAACAGGCTTGCTTTTCACCTCTCCTCCACTCCCCCCACCTACCCGCCCAACAAACCAGTTTCAACTCCCGTCCCCCTCCACCCCTCTGCCTACCCCCCACCCAAACACCACCCAAAACCAAAAAAAAAACCCACACCACACCCCCCCCCCAATAAAACCCAAAAATATCAAACAAAAACCCCAAAAAAAACATCCATCCCCTCCCCCCAAAACCCCCCAACCCCCACCCCCCCCAATGATCCCCCCCCACCCCAACCCAATACCCCCCCACCACAACTCACCAAAAACCAAACAAAAACCAAACCCAAAACCATCTCTACACCACCCCCCCCAACCCCCAAACCCCCCCACCCCCCCCCCCCCCCCCCCACCCCAAACCCACCAAACCCCCCCCCCCAACCCCCCCCCCCCACAACAACCCCCCGCTTCTTCCCCCGCGTGTCCTTCCCCCCCCCATACTTCTCCTCACATCAATAACCTCCCATAAATCCCACCCCCTAAACCCCACTACTCCCATGAAGGACCCCTCACCCTATGTGCTGGGGGGGGGGGTGGGGGGGGGTTATTGGTAAAATCCCTCCACCCCCCCGCCCCACCACCCCTAATTACACCCCCCTCCCAGGGGACCCAACAACCACGCCAGGTGTTTGGTGGAAATGTTTGGATAAACCCCCGACACCCACCTCTCCCCACCACCCCCCTACCCCCTGCTTTGTAACCACTTAATCCATTCCGCTCCCAAAACCTCCACACCAACCCCAAGTTCCGTTTTACCCCCGGTCCACACCAACATCAGGGGCTACCACAAAACCTACCCCACAACCCCCAGGGAGAGATACCGAGAACAATTAATGATCGCCTGTTAGAGAATGACACTGCAATAGATGAATCATCAAGGTTAAGGCTGTTGGAATTTGGCATCAAAGATAAGGCTAGCAGAGATGGACGTATGAGAGGATGCATCCGTCGTGGATACAACCAGCGAGCTACAGGAACAGTTAGCATTCACACTCTTCGACATATACTAAGGGAGACTGGGTTTGCCAGGAGTGTAGTGATGTCGATTCTGTTCAACAATACAAACAATAATAACTAATCTATATATGAACAGCTAATGGTGCATGTCTGTTCAGTCAAATGTGCGGACATCCCGACAACCTAGAAAGATGATGTTGTATTGTTATGTGATGATGAGGATGTTACAGGGCAGGGTTTCTTAACCTGTAGTCAACGGACACCTGGTGGGGCCATGAATAGATTCGAGGGGGTCTGTGCTTATAACATAAACACATGAAATTTTTTCCACCAAACGTTTTACTCAGAAAAACAAATACAAGTTTTTGCATTAAAAAAACATATATTCTTTTCACAGCTTATTTATGTATTTCAGAATGACTGCATATATGCTAACGATTGTTCTTTGTAAAAAAATATGTGTATACACAAATTTTAATTATGTGTCTATGTACATTTTTTTTTTCTAAGAAGAGGTCCGTAACCTTACACCATCAAAAGGGTCCATGGCACAAAAAAGGTTAAGAACCACTGTTCTTTCCGGTTACAACTCAGCTACGAAAGTTTCACTTGAAATACCCGCTGCGCGCATACGCACTTTTTTGAGTTTTTGTAAGGTATGCTTAAAAACTTGCAGAGATTATCTTACTTTTGTGATGGAAAGCATCTTCGTACCACGTCATGGGGCCGAGAATAATTTTTTTGAAAAGGGTACAATCTTTTATGGACACCCTGCGATTTAGCTAAAATTACCGTAAGCGTGTAAGCTAGTGATTGACAGCGAATGTCTGATGACGCGTCAAATGCTGTTCATTTTTTAAAATTTTGTGTCATAATATTTAGCAAATCAATCTTCTACACACTAACATAATTACCGATGTAAGTAAATAAATTAAGGGGCTGCTGTAAAACTGGTAAGGAATATAAGTATATAAACCAATAAAACAGTATTCAATCAGTTCTACAAATTAACGGTTCACGTGAAACAAGGGACGTTTCGGGTTTTACCCTTCATCAGCCACAGTTACAAACTGGTGACAAGGACAAGAATTACATATAGATAGCACACAAAATATAGAAGTCACGAAACGAAAACAGGGTAGCAGCAATGATAATAGTATAGTGTAAGTAAATAAATTAAGGGGCTGCTGTAAAACTGGTAAGGAATATAAGTATATAAACCAATAAAACAGTATTCAATCAGTTCTACAAATTAACGGTTCACGTGAAACAAGGGACGTTTCGGGTTTTACCCTTCATCAGCCACAGTTACAAACTGGTGACAAGGACAAGAATTACATATAGATAGCACACAAAATATAGAAGTCCCGAAACGAAAACAAGGTAGCAGCAATGATAGTAGTATAGTGTAAGTAAATAAATTAAGGGGCTGCTGTAAAACTGGTAAGGAATATAAGTATATAAACCAATAAAACAGTATTCAATCAGTTCTACAAATTAACGGTTCACGTTAAACAAGGGACGTTTCGGGTTTTACCCTTCATCAGCCACAGTTACAAACAGGTGACAAGGACAAGAATTACATATAGATAGCACACAAAATATAGAAGTCACGAAACGAAAACAGGGTAGCAGCAATGATAATAGTATAGTGTAAGTAAATAAATTAAGGGGCTGCTGTAAAACTGGTAAGGAATATAAGTATATAAACCAATAAAACAGTATTCAATCAGTTCTACAAATTAACGGTTCACGTTAAACAAGGGACGTTTCGGGTTTTACCCTTCATCAGCCACAGTTACAAACTGGTGACAAGGACAAGAATTACATATAGATAGCACACAAAATATAGAAGTCCCGAAACGAAAACAAGGTAGCAGCAATGATAGTAGTATAGTGTAAGTAAATAAATTAAGGGGCTGCTGTAAAACTGGTAAGGAATATAAGTATATAAACCAATAAAACAGTATTCAATCAGTTCTACAAATTAACGGTTCACGTTAAACAAGGGACGTTTCGGGTTTTACCCTTCATCAGCCACAGTTACAAACAGGTGACAAGGACAAGAATTACATATAGATAGCACACAAAATATAGAAGTCACGAAACGAAAACAGGGTAGCAGCAATGATAGTAGTAATTACCGATGTATGTTATGTCGGTCGGCCTCACTCAAAATAGTACCTCGCGCCTGAAAAAAAGTGCGCAACGCACGGTGTGCAACTTGCGCGGCGTGGGTGTTATATAAAACAAATACTTTCGTTTTTTTTAAATTTTGTTTATTCTTTCACGAAATTAGTAGCGCTCGACAAAGAATAAGTGCGTAAAAATGTGTTAAAACCACTTATTATCAGGGAACACTCTTTGAAAAACCATCCACGCACTTTCACACGAAATGTTGTCATCAAAGAACTTTTAAATTGAATCTAAAATAACATAATTCTCGCCGTGTGTACGTTGGTCACAGCTGAGGAATGCAACTGTGTTGAAAAATTGAATTGTTTCCATTATATATACTCTCCCGAAAATAGTTACAATCAACTAAGAAAAGCGTTCAAATGACGGTGTTCATGAACAGTTTGATTACACTGTATACTGGAAAGAAACCAAAAACACTCTAAGAATGTACTTCTATCTGCTCATGCGGGAACGGAAACAGCACACTATAATTAAAAACCCGTCAAATTTGACGGGTTATTGCTAGTATCCACATAAATTGCGTCGTTACGAATAGTAAAAGTTTACGAACTGTTTAGACTGCCGGTAGAAAACACTGATATCGTGTTGTCGAATCGGATATTTAAAGTCTGGAATTCTACTACCTCTCTACCTCCTCATAAAAATAGAAATAAGGAATATCGTAAATGTGCATGTCACCATATTACTTATTGCATAAGTTAAACTTCTTATAACGAACAATGAACAATTCCGCAAGCATTTCGGGAACATTTGGAAAAAGTGCGCGTTGCACCGTGAAATCTAAATCGACACCTATTTTAAAAAAAACACGCAGGCCTTTCTCTTTTTCCTCGATGCATTGGCCATTGGCCATAAGTCACGATATTTGACCACAAAGACCCAATAAAGTTGCAGTGGAATAGAAAGGAAGTAAGTGATTACAGGTGAACTAGTACTGTATCAGCCATGTAGCTTATAACGGCCTTATAATAGTGCCGTCATCAGGACATGCAGCAGACAGAGCACAACATAATGATTTTCCACCTTGTTTTGACGGGTTACTTGCTTGCATTATTTAGAATCGACATGGTTTTACTGTTAGCTGATAATTATTTTATCAAAAATTAAGCACACAAAAGTCCGCCATTTTGGTTGCAATACCTGAGCTACCTCTGGTACTTCTAGAGTGTCGTACAGATAGGTTGTGAGTTATTTTGGCCCGTCTGAGTAGAGTGGATGGTGATAGGTACGCGAGAAATGTGTGATAAATAGATTTCACGTGTGGTAGCTTAAGGAAAACGATATGTCTATGGAATGAGTAAGTTTCTCTATTCCAGCCTGTTTATACGACTGTAATTTAGTACAAGACAACCTTGCCCTCTTCATACATATAAATATAAGTTTAACTACACACACACACATAGCTATGTGACAACAAGACACACAAACGTGAAAAACTACGGTTACTTGGGTATGGGTCTGACCAACACACAAAGTTAATTTTCTTTGCTGTTTATTATCATTTAAACTTGACAACACTAATATCTAAAGAAAGATGAAATAAAAATCAGATTTACATAAATATGAAATAGCAGAATAAATGTGCCCCCCCCCCCCCCCCATCTCCTTATGGAGAAAAGAACCCCAAAAAAGTTAATAACCCAAAGATCGAAGGTTTGCACTATGTTACAGAGTAGACAGTAAAGTAAGCAAGTTCCTACTATATGTTACCCAGTAAAGTAATTAAGTTTAAGGAAATCCAATGTTGGTAAATTCCCTGAAACAAAGAAAAATACCCACGCACTCTTTCATACAGTGGCCACTCAATCACTCTTACCTACTCTTGGTGATATCCCTTGGAATTACAATTTTTCCTAAATATATATAATGTCAGGTTCACTTCCCAAATTGGCCCCAGTCCATCCTCTAACAACCAAAGACTAGTGAGGTGAACGCCGAATCGGGTGTTTTTGTTTTCCTGGATGAACAAAATGTCACCGCCAATAGTTGATGTAGGAGCGTGCTCTTGGGGTTCACAGTTAAAAGAGGAAAATACTTCCAATATTGGTAAACATCTGGTTGCAAAAAAAAAATGTTACAGCTGATGATGATGATAATCCTATCGGACAACTCCATGTTAGAGCTTCGATTCTGCACAGCGTAAAATCTGGATAAATCCGCTTGAATACAACTGTCAGAAGTCGGGAACATTAATGTTATTTTTTACACCCCAGTGGGCTGGTAAAAATTGAGAAAACAAATATGGGTTTGGTAAGTCCAGTTAAACCTATAAGTTAAAATGTTTCTCAGGTATCTTTGGCTAATACTCGCTCACAAATGAAATTGGTGACGCCCAAGCCAAGAAAAAGAGACAACATTAACCAATCAGTAAAAAGAAAAACCGCTGGACGCTCTCCATCAGGTCTGCTAGGAATATAAGAAAAACATTTATGGAAAATTGCTACTATTCTATATAGCTACATAAATGCACACAGACGGGGACAAGACGATCTCTTATCCACTCCGTCAGTCCTGATTAAATTTAAAAGGCACACGATATTTTCCTTTCTGCCTGAACGTTCAGCCTTCGATAGCGCTGAGTTTTTAGGTCGGAGGGAGTTATGCAACTCTCCTGCCTCTTGCTCGAGCCAGCAGTCAGCGTACAATGTTAATTATTATTTAATGATCCATATGCGCACTTACACAAAGTATCGCCTGTCTTTAATAGCTATTAAATTGTTGGCGTCTGTTAGTCATCGTATGGTATTAAAGTAATAGGCACTTATAATAAATAGGTGCTTAAGTAGAATAGAGGGATTAAAATGGTATGACAAGGTTACCAACGTGGAACTGATGACAAGAACTAGACAAGTGCCAGTGGAACAAAGACGAAAAGAAGACGATGGCGATGGATAGGACACACACTGAGGAAACCTGTTAATAGCATTACAAGGAAGTCCTTGTTCTGGAACCCCCATGGCAAGAGGGGCAGAGGTAGACCAAGAAGCACGCGGAGAAGAGAGCTGGAAACAGAGGTGAAAGGGATGAGCAGAACGTGGAAAAAACTTGAGATGATGGCACGTGACAGGAGGACTTGGCATGTGTTTGTTGACGGCCTGTGCTCCTTTGGGAGTGGAGGGTTATGAATGAATGAATAATAAATACGCACAATGAAATAAAGCGTGATTTCTTTTCTGTCACTATCAGTCGCGCCTAGCATATAAACCAGTCGGCTAAAACCGTCTCTTCTTGTGTGAGAAAGAGTGTGGTGAAAATTAACATTATAACTGAACATCTGGTATGCAATAGCTACGCGTTATTTTATTTCACTAGTTTTAACAGCTAGAAAATCTAAGTGAATTATAATGGTAAAAGCTAACACTTTTAAACACGTAAGCACTAGTTTCTATTACTAGAAAATCAGAATGAACAATCCCCACGAATGCTAATAACACATTTCCACAATAAGGGTTCTAGAACTGCGTGCTTAGACTATCCAAAAATTCTGAGTGACAACTGATAGCAGGTTTAAGAAAACACAGTTTATATATCGTTATGTTTCTCTGATCTATCGATGATGTTATTTTTCACGTTACTATGTGTAACGAGGAATCAGAAACAAAGTTTACAAGATAAAGGCTTACTGCAAGTCTTTTCGTCGGCGTTTTCGACTGTCATAAAAAAACATATTACGTGTAACTTGCTTCTCGAAGATTTTGCCCGCGACTCGACATCAAAGCGTACTCAGCGGAATTTTGGATTTACCTTAGTAGACTTCAAAAGATTCTATGTTTTTCACGTGCGGTCTGTCAGGTATCGTATGACTGACAGATAAGCTCGCGTGAGAAGACGAGGTAAACAAACCTGATTCGCTACCTGTTATGACGGGCAGGTCACGAAAGTTTGTAAACACTTCGTTTGCTTATGTTCAAACAAAAGAGGCTGGACGAAAAAATATGCTTGTGTAAGTAAACACACGCAGTAAATGCATGGTTTTAGCAAGCAAATCATAGAGCGCTGCGAGATTACAACGTCTGTCAGATTACTGTAGGCTCTTTTTCCATTATACGTCACATAGAGCAGTGGCAGGCAACCCAAGGGCTGTGGTGATCTTTTTGAGAAACATTGACCTGTATTACGATCTACCTTAATAAACGCTGTGTCTGTTTCCAGGTTTCAGAGTACTTGGAATTTAGAATAAGTCCCGCATATATGTAACATGTAGCTCTGCCGCACGTGCTGTTTCCTGTAATTCCATCGACGGAGTTGTGAATAATTCATACTAAATGCTAGCTTCACTTCAAAAACACTTCGTTCCTATCTTACGAAGTTCACGAATAATGTGAATTATGTTGTTGTTGTTGTTGATCCAGCGGTATTGGGACTCTCGCCCTTCGGCCCAATGCCATATAGTGGTAATTGCATGTGTTCGCAAGTTATTCTTTTGTTCCATATAAGGCGTTCCATTTATCTGGCTTCGGAGGAAGGAACATTTTCCTAACATCATCGAGTGCTGGGCACTCAAAGAGGTGGTGGCAGTTTCATAGGGGTAGGTTCATAGATGACACTGGAGTGTGTTGTGGTTGGACGCTATCCAAGTTATTGTTAAACTATATATACTGTTCAAAAAAAGAAACGCAACTTTTTTGGTGTTACTTTTATAAAAGATATTCGCTGATTGGACATCAGTCAACCTATCGACTGTGTCCATCTGGTCATTAACTTCTTGTGGTTACCTGATTTGTACTCACCTCATGATTCGTGAGGTCATGAAAGAGGTCAAAGTCAAAACAACATTTTTGACAATAACTCGTGACAGGTTCATGAGAATCCCGTGAAACTTACTGAACACAAAACTCTCTGACCATATTATTTAATGCTTATAAAAGATTGACGCTCCTTGAATAAATTCAGTTGAAAATTCAATGCGCAAGTATGGCTCATATCACTACAGAACAACGACTCATCATCATTGGACGTTTACAGACTGGACAGTCACAAAGTGTAGTGGCCAGACAATTTAATGTGGTTAGAAGCACCATTAGTCGCCTTTGGGGGCGATTTCAAGAAACTGGCTCAGTGGCAGACCGGCCGCGCAGTGGAAGACACAGAGTCACAACTCCTGCCGTAGACCGCTTCATACGGCTGCGTCACCTCAGGAATTGACTTGAATCTGCGTCCTCCACAATCCAGTCAATGTCAGCAGCTCGTCGAATTTCAGATCAAACGGTCAGGAACCGGCTGCACGACTCTGGTCTTTGGGCTAGAAGACCCTACAAAGTTCCTGTTCTTACGGACCGGCATCGCCAGAACCGACTGCAGTGGGCGAACCAGCATCGTCAATGGACCGTTGGGAATGACTGGAGACGGGTTTTGTCCGGATTGTTGGCCAAAGGTAGTCCAAAAAAATATTATGGACACCGCAGTGCGTAGATGCTCTGATTATGATAAAGAATTTATTTAAGAATCCTCCTATCCTATTATTGCCAAACATACATTTACCATTCCTGATTCAATCAGATGCATCCAGTTCCGGAATAGGAAGGATCCACATTTTAAATATTGGAGCACCATGAGCGAGGAATTGGACTTATAAAGTTTCACCTTAATATAAAATGGCATCTTCATCATACATAACCAGTTGCTTCTTCATCTCATGTGTCATTAGTGGTTATCATGCGGTAATGGGGTATTTCATTTGCTAGGTCAGCATGTGCAAATGCTATTTCTTTAACACGGGCAAAGGCATCATCAACAAATAGGTGCAATTTGTTCAATCTGGGGTTAGCATATACTAATGCTCTCAAGGGATTCTTCATTTGCAGAAATTCAGCATGCGCAAATGTCATTGGGGTATTTGTGATAGGCAGTAAAATTTTTGACAGTACTAATATACATCTGGGTCTAAAATAATAATGTACATTTGAAATAATCCTGTGGAGAAAAATAGCATAACCTACAATACTAGTTTTGGGTATGAATTATGTGCTGTTGAGAGATATTATAGTAGGAACAGTATGATTGATCAAGGTGGCAGATATCGAAGAAGAAGAAGATACATAGACAGGATCTATAGATTTACGGATAATGATCTCACTAACAGTGTGAAGGGATCGGATTCAGTAGGAGTTGGATGCAGACTCTATTACGCTATAGACTTAACGGTTAACCCAGACGAGCTAAGTCTGTGGGATGAACATTGCGTAGAGCTCAGTACTATGTTAAAGCCAAGTTGATGTGTGAGAAATGTGTTACGCTCATGGTGTAAAAGGATATATATAATAAATTGTTCAGTCGTCAATGGAACTTGTCAATTGCCTGAATTATTCAAGTTCTCATTCTTTGCTGTGACTGTTGTTAATCCTTGCAAGGTCAGTCCAGATTATCACAGGTATTCATAAGACTAACTATAATATAACCAACACTGCTGGAGAATTTATAAACGACAATGACACTGAATATAATAATAATTAAATCACACAATAATGGCTTAAAACTGCAATCGAACTATAAGCTGGAATTAGAATAGATGAATCATAATATCTGAAGTATTGACAAGCAACCCAACAAACTCACGTCCAACGGTGCTGAATCTTTTAATAACAACTAGCAAGAAGAGATACAGCGGGGCCGTAACAGTCATATCTGCTTGGGATGGAAATCCCTGACTTTTGTGAAACATAGTAGTGACAGAAAGTCTAAGATAGTACGTGGGAGGCCATTGGCTGAACTTTGAAGTTAAAAGAAATTGGATTGGGTGACCTATGAATAATAAATAAATGCCTAGAAACGGAGTAGAAGTGAATGAAAATGTTGGAATGACTGGGTACTCTTATGAATATATTCAAAACGATTGGCCAATACACTGGATATTGGCAGAAGAAATCTTAGAGGGGACGCCATATCGTTTCACATTTGAGAGATGAGAGCAAGCAGTGTTATCCAAAATTAAATATATGATAACAGCTTGGACATACCGCAGATCAAACTGTGCCAGTCATCTTTAGTGTGTTTTCCTTACGAATTGTGGTAAGCTAGACATTTTTGATCTGTATTTTATATGAAAATTGAATGTGAAATGATAAATTATGTCTGTATGTGTGCGGTTCAGTTGCAAACATGAGGCAAAGCCTAGATATTGCTCCACCATGTAAAAGATTGTCAGAGAGGAGTATAACTGCATATATATATTGGATTGCCATATAGTAACATAACACCTATCCTATTGTATGGAAGGGATTACAGCTGGAATTGCAGAGGCGTTGTAACCATTAGGGAGAGGAATACTGGTGTATATTGTCACAGGAAAAGCTAGCAGTTGACCTAAAGCGCTGAACTTTATGTTTGTTTGTACTGTCATGTACTTCAGTGTGGAATAATATTGTATACTAGTTAGTAAGAAGGATGCATAACCTTCACTTTCAGGGGCCGTGGTATAGATGGTGATATTGCATCGTCCGGTCTGAGTACTGCGTGATCCAGAAAGTTGGCAGCAGACTCCCTGCACAAGATAGCGGCCATTTTCTATCATATTATCAAACTGAGAAGCAAGCGAGCAGAGGATACAGGTTTCCTGCAGCTGCATTATGAGATAAGAGCATTCAGCACGTAAAGCCCAACCTTGAATCAAATACCCCATGAACTGAACTTTATTATAAAAGGGACAGAAATTTTAAAGAAACCGAATCTGTGAATCCTTTAATATTATTTCCACCAGTAACAAACACATGAAGTCGTGATGACAAACAACAACCTAGCACTAAAAGCCAGTATTACCTCATAATAATACATCACAACACTACACTTATATTACAATACTATTATATGTCTGGACAAAGATCCTTTGTATAAATTTTTGTACATAAACATTGTGCTTACATTTGATTGTGATTCCTGATTCACATTGTAGTAGGATCAGGATATGTATATATTAAAAAAGCTAATACATTATATAAAATTTAACACTTGACTTACTTAAGATAAATCTTTAGAGTGTTATGTGTTTGTGATTGTCATAGTGTTGTAAAGTGTTGTGAATCTTAACTCAGGTGGTTATCTGTCTGTTGGTTGTTGTGAACTTACACTTCATCACTATCATAACCCTAGACATTAATCGAAGTCATCATACAATTCAAGAATAAATCTGATTGAGGTCGAAATGTGGTAGCAAGCAAGGTTCTCTGTAACACACCAACCTTATTAGATACAGAGACCTTCACAGCTGATCTCATTCAGTACACTAAGTCCCCTATAAATATATTTATATAATCCCAACTCACCACATATATTGGGGGTCTCGCTCCCGGGATTTGAAATTTTCAAAGCACCAATTGTATTGGGTAGCTCACTTCAGGGAATTATAAAAATTAAAAAGATATTCTTGGGTGGAAAATAAATAAAGTTGAGTTTTCAGTGCTTGTGGTTGTCCTTAGTATAATTAGTCATAGATAGAATTGTTTAGTTAGACATTGTATAAATTTGCCTGTTAGAAAATGGCTGACCTGGCAAAGTTTCGATCTGCGGCTGTACAGACTGCCAGGGAAATGCACATGGATGGTCAAGTCTTGATTGACTATGTGACCTTAGAATGTGATAAATTTATTGCCAGGGAAGAAAAAAGATTAGAGAAAGAAGCTGAAAGAAAGTTAGAGGCCGACAAGGAAATTAAGAGGTTGCAGTTTGAGGCTGACAAAGAGGCTAGGGCATTGGAGGCGGATCGTGAGGCGGAAATAAAGAGGCTCCAGTTGGAAGAGAAAAAGGTTGAAAGGGAAGCAGAAGAAAAGAGATTAGCTGCAGACAGGGAAGCAGAAGAAAAGAGATTAGCTGCAGACAGGGAAGCAGAAGAAAAGAGATTAGCTATAGAAAGAGAAGAAAGAAGACAGGCTGCAGACAGGGAAGAGAAAAAGGCTGAAAGGGAAGCAGAAGATAGGAGATTGCAGAGGGAGCATGAATTACGACTAAGAGAGTTAGAAATTCAAGGCCATGCTCCTGAAAATGGTGCCAGTCCTTATACCTCCGATGCTACTGGCAGTCAAGCAGCCTCAACCTCGGCTATGAGTTTTCATTTAGACCATTTTGTTGAGAAAGACGATGACATAGAAAGTTACCTAAATAGATATGAACTTTTAGCTACCACGTATGGCTTAGAGAGAGAAAGATGGAGCTTAAAGTTATCACAAGGGCTTCGTGGTACAGCTTATGAAGTTTTTGCCAAGATGAGCAGAGATGACCATGACAATTATGACATGCTAAAGCAGGCTCTTTTGTTAAGATATGAAAAGAATGGAGAATTTTATAGAAAAAAGTTCAGGAATGCTAAACTACTGTCAGGTGAGACATATCACCAGTTCTCTGCACGGTTAGAGACATACTTGGAGAAATGGACTGCTCTGGGGAAAACCCAAGATCTTAAGGAAATGATCCTTATAGAGCAGCTAAGAGAGTCCATGGCTCCAGACCTGAGAAAGTTTCTCATGGAACATGGTGCAGAGAGGCTGGGTGAGTTACTAAATGTCGCTGAAAGATATCAGGCAGCTCAAGCAGAGGTAACTGGTAATAAAAAGAAACAGGTAGACAATTTTAAGGCACCACAAAACTTTAATAAGTTTGATCCTAGAGATCAGAACAAAGGTAAGCCCCAGTTTGATAGGCCACGGTATGATAATAAAAATAAAACCCCACAATTCGATGAAAGGAAATTTGATGAAAGAAAATATTTCAACCAAGGAAGGAAGTGGTGTAAAGATTGTCGGATGGACAATCATGATACTGACCGTTGTAGAAGGAAACCTGTGTATATGGCCACCCTTCAGGTCAAGTCGACCTCTAGAAAGGAGGAGGATATTCTGATAGATACCACTCCAGATGAGATGAGGAAGGCGCAGGATGGGGATAAGACCCTCAAGCCTTGTTTTAAGAAATTGTCAAATTGTCATACACCTCCAGGAAAAGGAGACTTCTATATGAAGAACAAATTGATTTATAGGAAGGCTGGATCTAGATCATATGGTCAGGGACAGCTGGTACTTCCTAAAAAGTATAGGGCAGAGTTAATAAGGAGCTTACATGTGAAACAAGATGGGGACCATGAGAAAATAGGTACCATCATTCAAAAGGTGGCTCACAATTATTATTGGCCCAAGGCAATGATTGACATTGAGAATTTTGTAGAAAGATGTGGCATATTGCATGAGGAAACACCCACAAGTGGGAACAGTGATCAGGACCTCGACACGCCACGGGGCAAACTTAGGCCTGACACTGAAAAGAAAAATAAATTTAATAAAGTGGACAAAGTGGAATGGGAGCCCCCTTTTCACGGACAGTCTTCACTTGGATGTTTTACCATGGCCACTATGCAGCGAGTACAAAGAGATGTCTTACCCCAGAATAGGCCGAAAATCCCTCAATCTGACTTATGTGAACTGGAGGAAGATAGAAGAGAGAGGAGATCTCTCACAAAGAATTTTAAGTGGGGAGAGAGCCCCAAGAAAAAAATTGGTAGCGGTCGTTTTGTGAATGATGATTCTGGGAAGAAAAATCATCACTACAGTGCTTCTAGTGGAAGAGACCCTACCGGTACATGGAAAAATAGGCAAGAAAGCAAAAGACAGAGATTTGGCTGTGGGAGAGAAGGTACTGCTTCTTCTACCCGGTAGCCAGAATAAGTTGCAAATTGGATGGCTAGGTCCATATACAGTTCTAGAGAAGATGGCTAGAACAAATTATAAGATAGATAAGAAGGGGAAAGAAAAATCTATCATGTGAATCTCCTGAAGAAATATTTGGAAAGAGAAAATCAGGAAGAGACACATTTGCTGACCTTGTCTACTGCAATGGAGATGAAAAAAGAACCACTTTCATCATTTGAATATCCATTACACCCCTGTGAGACCGCTGCACAGGTGAAAATCAGTACACATTTAACGAAAAATCAGAAGGAGAGAGTGCAACAGGTTCTAGATGATCATACAGAGGTGCTAACGGACCGTCCGGGGCATACAAACTTATTAGAATATGATATGAAACTTATAGACCCAACACCAGTCTGTATGAAAGCCTATTCGATTCCTTTCGCTAAGGAGAAAGCTTTGAAGGAAGAGATAGACTATTTGTTGAAGGAAGGAATTATTTCACACAGTGAATCTCAGTATAGTTCCAGTGTGGTTCTATTGAGAAAGCCCTCTGGAGAACATAGACTCTGTATAGATTACAGGAGACTGAATGCTATCACAGAAGGTCAGGTGGATCCATTGCCGGATACAAATCAGCTGTTTGCCAGGCTGAATAAAGCTAAATATTTCTCAAAGTGGATCTGAGCAAAGGCTACTATCAGATTCCAGTAAAGCCTGAGGTTAGACCTTATCTAGCTTTTAGTACCTCAGAGGGACACTATGAATTTAACAGATTGCCATATGGATTGAAAAATGCGCCCAGTGTCTTCTCTAGAATGATGAGAAAATTGTTGGATCCCCTGAATAATCCATGCATCACAAACTTCATGGATGATATCCTTGTAGCGACAGAATCGTTTGAGGAACACATTAACTCTCTGAACATGTTGTTTGATCGACTTAGAGAAGCGAATTTGACAGCCCGACCAACCAAATGTTGCGTTGGATGTAAAGAATTAGAATTCTTGGGACACACAGTCCATCAGGGAAACATGACCCCTGACCCCAAGAATTTGGAGAAACTGAGAAAAGTACCGAGGCCACAAACAAAGAAAGACGTGAGATCCTTTGTCTCATTATGTGGTTTCTACCAAAAATATATCAAAACTTTAACTCCATATGTGCACCGTTAACTGATTTGACACGCAAAGGAAATCCAGATCGAATTACCTGGACAGCACAGTGTGAATTAGCATACCAAGAATTGAAGGAAAAGCTCACAAGCAAACCTATTTTGAAATTACCTGACTTAAGTCAAGAATTCATTGTGAGAACGGATGCTAGTAATCTAGGGTTGGGTGCCACCCTGTTACAGAAGTCAGATTCACTGAATGGGGAATTAACCCCAGTGGCATATGCTAGTCGTAAGTTGAATACAGCTGAAAAAAATTATTCAACTAGTGAAAAAGAATGTCTCGCAGTGATATGGGCGATCAAGAAATTCAATATTTATCTGTATGGGAAGGCATTCAAGTTACAAACAGATCACAAACCCCTGGCTTTTCTAGCGCAAGTCAGGCATGAAAATTCTAGGTTACTACGCTGGTCTTTGCTGTTACAGCCATATCAGTTCAGTATAGAATATATTTCTGGAAAAACTAGCCTAGGTGCTGATTTTCTAAGCCGCCATCCGTGCGATGAGACTCAAGGTAATCACCAAGCGTAGATAGAAATTTATCTATGTGTATATAGAATTAGGGACTGACATATAATGTATGTTTTAAGTGGGGAGAATTGTGGTGAAAAATTCTAGTACCCATATATAAATTAGAACATAAATGTAAAGCAGAACGAAATAATACGATGGGAAGAAGAATGGAGAAAGACCAGTGCGTTCCCAGTATAGATAACGCCTTAGTTGTATAACGCCGTAATGGCTAACACAAGATTTCTACTTTTCCTAATTCGTTCGTTCCTAAATAAAATGCTTAAGCCTAACAATACGGCGATAACCGTAGTTCTAAAAATAGAATGTGTAGTAAAATCTTTTGGACGACCTTGATTTTAAAAACTAACACTAGTGCAAAATCACGCACAAAGTTAGCCTTGGAAAGACAGACGGGCTTAGAAGAGAGAGCAGAGAGAGGTAGACGGACCATGGAACACAGTAGCGCAAGCCACTCGCTGTGTGTCTAAAAATAAACCAACTCGCAGTGTGCATGGCCTAATTTTTTCAAATAAACAGTGATGAAAAAAACTAACGATACGATGTTAAGTTTTGAAAACAGGTTTAATTCTTACTAGGAAACCTGATATTTACGTAGGGCTCCTGACTTTATACTGATAGTACAGTCGTAAAGGATTGAACAGGTGGTAGTTGAAATTAAACACTTAACATCGAAAAAAGATCGTATTCTTAACTACACCACTTAGCCCCTTGAAAATCATATATTCGTGTACAGGAAGGATAGTGGACTAGAAATATGTAATAAATTATCTAAAAAGTCCATTAGATAATTAGATATTGGTAATAAAACACATAGAGAACAGAGATACTGTCAGGTTTGGTCATATCTGCTTGGGATGGAAATCCCTGATTTTTGTGAAACATAGTAGTGACAGAAAGTCTAAGATAGTACGTGGGAGGCCATTGGCTGAACTTTGAAGTTAAAAGAAATTGGATTGGGTGACCTATGAATAACAAATAATTGCCTAGAAACGGAGTAGAAGTGAATGAAAATGTTGGAATGACTGGGTACTCTTTTGAATATATTCAAAACGATTGGCCAATACACTGGATATTGGCAGAAGA
Source organism: Oreohelix idahoensis (assembly GCA_024509875.1). Classification (NCBI taxonomy): domain Eukaryota; kingdom Metazoa; phylum Mollusca; class Gastropoda; order Stylommatophora; family Oreohelicidae; genus Oreohelix; species Oreohelix idahoensis. Next base: position 159,893 of record JAMPIV010007135.1, on the reverse strand, counting down.
AATCTTAGAGGGGACGCCATATCGTTACACATTTGAGAGATGAGAGCAAGCAGTGTTATCCAAAATTAAATATATGATAACAGCTTGGACATACCGCAGATCAAACTGTGCCAGTCATCTTTAGTGTGTTTTCCTTACGAATTGTGGTAAGCTAGACATTTTTGATCTGTATTTTATATGAAAATTGAATGTGAAATGATAAATTATGTCTGTATGTGTGTGGTTCAGTAGCAAACATGGGGCAAAGCCTAGATATTGCTCCACCATGTAAAAGATTGTCAGAGAGGAGTATAACTGCATATATATATATATATATTGGATTGCCATATAGTAACATAACACCTATCCTATTGTATGGAAGGGATTACAGCTGGAATTGCAGAGGCGTTGTAACCATTAGGGAGAGGAATACTGGTGTATATTGTCACAGGAAAAGCTAGCAGTTGACCTAAAGCGCTGAACTTTATGTTTGTTTGTACTGTCATGTACTTCAGTGTGGAATAATATTGTATACTAGTTAGTAAGAAGGATGCATAACCTTCACTTTCAGGGGCTGTGGTATAGATGGTGATATTGCATCGTCCGGTCTGAGTACTGCGTGATCCAGAAAGTTGGCAGCAGACTCCCTGCACAAGATAGCGGCCATTGTCTATCATATTATCAAACTGAGAAGCAAGCGAGCAGAGGATACAGGTTTCCTGCAGCTGCATTATGAGATAAGAGCATTCAGCACGTAAAGCCCAACCTTGAATCAAATACCCCTGAACTAAACTTTATTATAAAATGGACAGAAATTTTAAAGAAACCGAATCTGTGAATCCTTTAATATTATTTCCACCAGTAACAAACACATGAAGTCGTGATGACAAACAACAACCTAGCACTAAAAGCCAGTATTATCTCATAATAATACATCACAACACTACACTTATATTACAATACTATTATATGTCTGGACAAAGATCCTCTGTATAAATTTTTGTACATAAACATTGTGCTTACATTTGATTGTGATTCCTGATTCACATTGTAGTAGGATCAGGATATGTATATATTGAAAAAGCGAACTACAAGAGAGAAAACCGGACTGATTCTAAAGGCGACGAACTGGAACGGACTACGGACTACGACTTATGGAACTTGGAACACAAGAAGTATAAATGGGAAGGAAGAGGAGCTGGTGGAAGAGATGAGGAAAGCAAAACTAGAAATCCTGGTGTAACGAACAGTTTTAGTGTAAGGGGAAGTAAACTGGAGTATGTTAGTAGTTGAAATAGATTTTGAGTTATAGCACTTAGTTGCTTGTTAGCTATCGAATTATTTAGAGAGTATCTCGTGATAGTTTCGAGAGACAGATTACAGACAGCGTGAAAAGCGCTGATATAGTTATTCTGTATTGTTTTGAGTTGGGTGAGAGAAGCTCGCTGCTAGCCCGCAATTGTTTGTGTTGTGTGAACAGTGAAAAAGTCTCGTGTCTGCTTTTGAGCGGGACGAGTGTGTTATCTAGGGAGAGTGTTCCGGGCGTTTTGACCGGGTAGGAAGACAGTGTTTTTTGGGAAGTGTGAAATGCCTGTACAGTGCTGAATTTAAAATGTCGACGGATTTTTCGCTGTGGGTACAGCGTAGTATAAACCTGCAGTTTTAATTATTGTGGAAGTGTTTATAACTGCAGTGTACAGTACTTTAGGCCATGAATCATGATAGCTCCTGTGAGAGGATTGTTATTGAGGATTCTTTATAGCGCTGAGTTTAATAAGAGTACTTTAGGCCATGAATCATGATAGCTCCTGTGAGAGGATTGTTATTGAGGATTCTTTATAGCGCTGAGTTTAATAAGAGTACTTTAGGCCATGAATCATGATAGCTCCTGTGAGAGGATTGTTATTGAGGATTCTTTATAGCGCTGAGTTTAATAAGAGTACTTTAGGCCATGAATCATGATAGCTCCTGTGAGAGGATTGTTATTGAGGATTCTTTATAGCGCTGAGTTTAATAAGAGTACTTTAGGCCATGAATCATGATAGCTCCTGTGAGAGGATTGTTATTGAGGATTCTTTATAGCGCTGAGTTTAATAAGAGTACTTTAGGCCATGAATCATGATAGCTCCTGTGAGAGGATTGTTATTGAGGATTCTTTATAGCGCTGAGTTTAATAAGAGTACTTTAGGCCATGAATCATGATAGCTCCTGTGAGAGGATTGTTATTGAGGATTCTTTATAGCGCTGAGTTTAATAAGAGTACTTTAGGCCATGAATCATGATAGCTCCTGTGAGAGGATTGTTATTGAGGATTCTTTATAGCGCTGAGTTTACTAAGAGTACTTTAGGCCATGAATCATGATAGCTCCTGTGAGAGGATTGTTATTGAGGATTCTTTATAGCGCTGAGTTTAATAAGAGTACTTTAGGCCATGAATCATGATAGCTCCTGTGAGAGGATTGTTATTGAGGATTCTTTATAGCGCTGAGTTTAATAAGAGTACTTTAGGCCATGAATCATGATATCATTGTAGCTGCCGAGTGCGCAGTTCTTATGTGGTAATTTATATCTTGTGTTGTGCTGTGAACGGTATTCTATGTGTATTTCATCAATGTGTTGTGACGTGAATAAACCCATATGAAATGTCACCAGTCGTTTACAACCATCCATGACTCTTGTGTACGTACCTGTGGTGTAAACGACTAAACCAACACACGCACTTAATATTACAAGTGTGACAGGGAACTTAACACGTATTTAGAAATAGCCCCGGAGTGGGCGTGGTCTATTTGTATCGAGAACCTGTGCATCGCTTACCAGTAGACTTCTACAGTGTTTGCCTGTGTGGCGTATATGTAGGTATCAACTGTAGACATTACCAGATCCACAACACAACAGTAACGTTAGCAGATAATCAATAGACACCCTTACCGTATTCACCAAACAATACGTTATCAGTGTCGCCATATCAGTGATTGGCGATATCACATGACTTTCCATGGGCGTATCTTTAGGGGGGTGTAACAGTGGTGTGCTAGTTTTATAGGATCAGACACCCGCGAAATTCGCGTAATATTAATTTACAAGTGTTAGCGTGTAGCCTGAGTGGCGTTAGTATATGAGAGACAGACATCACATTTGAGAGCTGTATCCAGGCCCAGGGAAAACTTATTCAGTATCAGTTAAACTGGGAACTGTTAACTCAAGTCGCAAGTCGCAACTCGCAAGTCAAGAAATTTATTACTCAAGATTATGAGATGTCATGATATACAGTGGCGTCTGTATACCAGTACAAGTAATCATCTGGCAGTATGAACGAGCGGTGTACCTCCTTTCAACGAAATTGACAGACGGTGACCCATTTCCTGCTTTCCTGTGCGGTGTGTTAGCACGTAGCGTGCTGAATCGAGGACCTGAGCGGAATCAAGGTGTCAAGTTCCAATGCCTTTCTGTTGTCGATTGTTTTACCATTGAACTTTGTGATATCCAGGGTGTTAACGGAAAGGAACAGAAGAGTTTTCAATCAAGATAAGTAGTTATGTTTGTGGTGTGAACTGTGTCGCCTTAACTATGTCAACGAGCCTTCCTGTGCTTTGCATCTCCTATACTGTTGAAATCTGTTGTTTTTGTTGTCTAATTCTATATAGACATATTATTAGGATTTAGTATTGATGCTAAGTATTGATGGTTGTATGATATATGTTGACTTCCCTCAGATGGAAGAGGAATTGATGATACAAAGTTATGAATAATATTTTTGGTATACATACTGAACTGTGTGAAATGGAAGGGTAATTGTCAGAACTTCTTGAAACATAAACTTGCGACATTAATAATTATACTGATATAGATATATAGTTAACTGAGTGATTAAATCACCATGGATTTTGATAATAATCCTGCAGATATAAGGCCTATGTTGGAGAGTGCATTGTTAATAGGTAGAGATGAAAAGGGATTGAGAGGTCCAAGACTTGGAGTATGGATCATGGACGATTTGTTGGTTAATGTGTCAGTATCCCTAAAGTTATTTGCTGAACATAACTTTGAGCTTCTTTGTAATTCAATAATGGCTAAGGATTTGATTGATTTGCTACAGCACCTTCGTGTGTTTTTACAACAGTATATTGAACTTGAACACGGACAGATAATGCAAAATATATTCAAAATGATCCACAACGGTATTCCTGATGAGCAGAAAAAGGAATTAGGAAGTGAGAAACAAATAAAAGTCAACAAACAGAGTGCCCTACGGGAAAGGGACAATTGTTTAAAAGTTACTACTGAAGTGAGTAAACTACACGAAACAGTCTCTAAACTCGAAAATGAGTTAGATAAGTCAAACACGGAACTTACTAAAGTACATGCGGCGTTAAATGCAGCATTGAACAAGAACAAAGTGTTGGAAATTCGGGTGAAAGACAAAGATGACGAAGTGGGTAATCTCACTCGGGAAGTTCAAAAAAAGAAAGAGATACATGAGAAATTGAAAGTTCAGGCCAAGAAATGTGAGAAATTATGTAATGAAACATTTATTAGGCTGTTAAGTGACAATGCGAATTTTAGTCACCAAATGAAAGAAAAGTATACAGAATTTCCGAAGAAAGATGATGTATTTATGGATAATGATGATAGTCAAATTGAGGCACGACGAATTGATGCAAATAAAGAAATGGATGAAAAAGAGAGATTAGAAGAGTTAACGACTGAGAGAGAGGAGATGATTAAGATTGAGAGATTATTAACAGAGGAGAGAAGTAAAGTTTTGACATTTGACAAATTAAATAGGAAATTAAGTGAAGAAATTTCACAAAAAAATGTTGAAATTGCAGAAAGTACAAAAAGGGTAGAGGGTCTACTCGATGTTATTTTAAACAGCGGAATATGGTCTACTGTCAATGTTGACAATACTAGACAGAAGGGTGTTTACCAACAAGAAAAAAAAGCAAAGATCCAGCCCGATACAATCTTTGCGGAGAGAAAGGTTAGATGTGATAGACAAATATCTTTTCGAGGAAAATATAACTTTCGAAGGTCTTTTGATTCTGCTTCCAATAGCAACGAATCTTGGCGGAAGTGTAATAGAGAGAATGATAATGTAACAGTCAGTCCTGATAAAAAGCCTAAGGATTAAACGAGTAACTGATTTTGGAGGTTCTCAGAAGATGATAACAAGGGATAAAGTTATAAGTAGTGGTTCCAAGGATGAAACCCATTATAGGCGTAACGATAAAGATACTTATAGATCTGCAGATGATACTGTAAACAAGCATATTGTCAAAGAAAAGAATGGAAAGAGTTTTTGTAGGAGAGATGTTTCTAAGGTTAGAAAGTACCAAGGAAATTCATATGATAATAATTTTCCTTCTCAGAGAGATAATAGACAAGTTAATGTATCTCAACAGTTTAATTCTCAGAATTTTGAAAATAATGGTACAGACAAATACAAGAAGAGTTTTCAATCGTGCAATAATTTTTCTGACAGATTTTTTGTGCGGAGTAGAAACGTTAATCATAACAAGTCTAACTGGGATTATAGACATAATAATAGTCTCAAACAAAGAGGAAATGATGATAAATATTTTGATCAAACGACGAATAATAAGAGCAATTATGCTAATTTTGCTCGACATGAGCCTAGAAGCATTGTTATTAAGCAAAGTAGCAATGATAATGATGTCACAAATACTACTGCTTGTTATGTTTCTGATTTTGAAAGAGCAGCACGTTGTTGTGAACTTAAACGAAGAGTCGATGACATCGTGGGGTGACCAGATTACCACACGGACCACAGTGCGGGGTAATTGTTTGTTTAACCTCTCCGTTGTTCGTAGTAAATTTCACCATTCATTAAAATGGAATTTTCATTTGTATTTTTTGAACAGAGGCGACTTCTTGATATGGGTCAGCGCTCCTGTTTACGTTAACGGCTGTTTACGGTAGCGGCAAGAATATAGGTCAACATTGTGCCCGAGCCAGTGTTTTCTCAAGCAGAACATATCAGCGTGCTAACCATGATTCGACGTTTTACCCCTAGTGTTTATGAGATGTCGGCAAGACCTATGGAGATTTTTGTTTGCGTTTGATTTTTGTTTTGTTTGTTTATTAGGACAGTAGATGTTAATGTATTCTATTGCATAGATCATTATAGGTTGTTATATTATGATCATCATCTTTACGCATCATTTGATGTCTATTGTTTTTTTTATATGTATGACTGTTTTAATTATAAATTAGTTCATTTCGATGCTATTTTTATACTATTGTGTTTTGGATAATATGTAGTGTGTTAGATGGTAGTGACGTGTTGTTTACTATTCATGAATGCAATGAGCAGATTTATATTTAACCTTACTGGTTACAAACTTATGCCTATTTTTTATACTCTGGTGTAGAACTTGCAGTTTTTTTTTTTTGGTTTTGTTTTACAGATGTGTTGGGTAGAATAGTTTTGTACATGATGAGTTTGCCAGCCCTATGCACATACTCATTAGTTGGAATGTTACAATAGTTATTTTTAATATATCAGGTGGAGATAGATATAAATTTATTAACTGAATAACACTGTAGCTAAGCTGAACGTGATTGTCAGCCGGAAATATTTAAAAGTTTAAATTGAACTGTATAGAGAAAATTAACAGCGGTTGCTGATATTGTTATTTGATTGAGAAATCTAGAGATCTGATTTAAGCACTTGCTTAACATACATTACGTTGTTTTCATGTATTTGCAAACTTGTATTTTGGTAATAGTGTGTTTTTCTATGTGTTTCTCGGTGACGTTTTTAAAAAAAAAAAAACTTACACGTGTTGTTTAGTATTTGCTTAGATGCAGGAATTGTTATATGTCTCTCATTTTGCTAAAGCTAGTTTTTTGTTAATTTGTTAATTATAGATTTGAATTAATTTAATTAAAATACTATTTTTATGTAACTTAGCATTACGAAATATTTTTGTACTGTATTTTTTGGAAAATATTTTTTTTTTCCCAGACATTGTAATTTTTTATTTTTGTTTTTGTGTATGCCTAGCGTTTGACTATGTGCTATGTTTGATATGTAGAGTAATGTTAGTTCTTTAAAGAAAGTTTTTTGTTTGTTTTTTGGATGTTATGTTGTATTAGCGCTTGATTATGCGTTGGTCTTATAGCAATGCTATCACTTTTTTGTGTGGTGTCGATAATTTATTGTTGATTATGTATAACTTGTATAACTTGTTTAAATTACTGATTATGTTTGGTTTAGTTATAAACTATTTTTGTAGTATTAGTATAGGAATACTTTGTTATTTTGTTTTGTGCTTTTCGATCGTGTTTGTATTTATTTTGAAATACGTTGTTGATCTAAATAGTTATTAGTATATATTTTTACCAACGTTCTCTATATTCATACCTTTTGCTTTCTATCTGTCTTTGTTGATTATTCTTCATTCCATCCCTTCTTTTCTATTGTCTTTTCAGTATGGTTTCATATTTTGTTTACATTTCGTGCTTTATTTACGTTTCACTTCATTTTCCTTGTATACTTCTTCTTTCGCTTCTTAAACTTTCATTCTATGTATTGTTACTTTAATGGTATAACTTAATATAGTGTAGCTACTTGTGATATTTGTAATTATTTTACATATAACAAATTGTTTGAATGTAATATTATTGTTTTTCCTCATATTCTAATTTCATACTTACTTTTATTACGGATCATTTTTTCGTTTGCTTGATCTTGTCTTTTCTTGTACTATCGGTTGTTTCCTATTTAGTTGTGCTGTATTCACTTAACTTGGTTTTGTAATGCATTATTTTTGGTATGCTTAGTTGATTACATTGGATACTTCATTTTTACATTTCACTTAATGCTTATATTTTGTAGATGTCTTATTTTAACTTAACTTAAAGTAATTCTTATACGCATATGTTAGAGTTTCATTGTCCTCTTAATCTTTTTTGGTTTTGGGGAATGTATTTGTCAAAAAATTGATAGAATCAATTTTTTTTCTCTGGGGGTGAGGTAAGATGTAACGAACAGTTTTAGTGTAAGGGGAAGTAAACTGGAGTATGTTAGTAGTTGAAATAGATTTTGAGTTATAGCACTTAGTTGCTTGTTAGCTATCGAATTATTTAGAGAGTATCTCGTGATAGTTTCGAGAGACAGATTACAGACAGCGTGAAAAGCGCTGATATAGTTATTCTGTATTGTTTTGAGTTGGGTGAGAGAAGCTCGCTGCTAGCCCGCAATTGTTTGTGTTGTGTGAACAGTGAAAAAGTCTCGTGTCTGCTTTTGAGCGGGACGAGTGTGTTATCTAGGGAGAGTGTTCCGGGCGTTTTGACCGGGTAGGAAGACAGTGTTTTTTTGGGAAGTGTGAAATGCCTGTACAGTGCTGAATTTAAAATGTCGACGGATTTTTCGCTGTGGGTACAGCGTAGTATAAACCTGCAGTTTTAATTATTGTGGAAGTGTTTATAACTGTAGTGTACAGTACTTTAGGCCATGAATCATGATAGCTCCTGTGAGAGGATTGTTATTGAGGATTCTTTATAGCGCTGAGTTTAATAAGAGTACTTTAGGCCATGAATCATGATAGCTCCTGTGAGAGGATTGTTATTGAGGATTCTTTATAGCGCTGAGTTTAATAAGAGTACTTTAGGCCATGAATCATGATAGCTCCTGTGAGAGGATTGTTATTGAGGATTCTTTATAGCGCTGAGTTTACTAAGAGTACTTTAGGCCATGAATCATGATAGCTCCTGTGAGAGGATTGTTATTGAGGATTCTTTATAGCGCTGAGTTTAATAAGAGTACTTTAGGCCATGAATCATGATAGCTCCTGTGAGAGGATTGTTATTGAGGATTCTTTATAGCGCTGAGTTTAATAAGAGTACTTTAGGCCATGAATCATGATATCATTGTAGCTGCCGAGTGCGCAGTTCTTATGTGGTAATTTATATCTTGTGTTGTGCTGTGAACGGTATTCTATGTGTATTTCATCAATGTGTTGTGACGTGAATAAACCCATATGAAATGTCACCAGTCGTTTACAACCATCCATGACTCTTGTGTACGTACCTGTGGTGTAAACGACTAAACCAACACACGCACTTAATATTACAAGTGTGACAGGGAACTTAACACGTATTTAGAAATAGCCCCGGAGTGGGCGTGGTCTATTTGTATCGAGAACCTGTGCATCGCTTACCAGTAGACTTCTACAGTGTTTGCCTGTGTGGCGTATATGTAGGTATCAACTGTAGACATTACCAGATCCACAACACAACAGTAACGTTAGCAGATAATCAATAGACACCCTTACCGTATTCACCAAACAATACGTTATCAGTGTCGCCATATCAGTGATTGGCGATATCACATGACTTTCCATGGGCGTATCTTTAGGGGGGTGTAACACCTGGCTATAACGGAAACGAAGAAAAAAGGACAAGGAGTCATGGATCTCAATGGCAACACGTTGCTCTACAGTGGTGTACCCATATCTGAAAGAGCTAAAGGGGGCGTGGGTTGCATTGTGGCCCAAAATCAAAAAGATAGTATCAAGGGATGGAACTTTGTCTCGGAGCGCATTATGGTTGTAAAACTAAAAGAAGGAGAAACCATAGTCAACCTGGTCATAGTGTATGGGCCAAATGAGGATGAGAGAGCAGAGGTCAAGGAGGAATTCTTCGAGCTGCTTCAAAGGACAGTGGATGACTGCCTAGATGAAGTTATTATGCTCGGAGATTTTAATGCCAGAGTTGGAAATGACCATGCTAGATGGGGTGGAGTTATCGGAAGATATGGAGAAGATACTCTCAATGACAATGGAAAGCGACTCCTTAGATTCTGCAGTGAGCAGAATCTGATCATTACAAACACAAAGTTCCCCCATAAGCGCATACATACATACACTAGATGTGAACCAACCAAGAATGAGAAGTCAGTGATCGACTATGCCATTGTTCGGAGATGCTCATTCAGATATGTCCGAGATGCAAGAGTCTGGAGGGGGCCAGAGATTGGAAGTGATCACTACCTGCTAACAATCAAACGAACAACTGAAAGAGTTGCTCAGCCTAGGAACTGCCCAACATCACGCAAGAAACCAAGTAAACGAGCAGGAGAAATGAGCATTAGGACCTACAAGCTGAGAGAGCCAGAAATTAAGACCAGATATCAGGGGCTTATTGCTACAGCAGTGAGCAACACAGAAGAACGACCTGATGACTTGGAAACCCTCTGGAATAAATTCAAGGATATCATAAAGACAGCTGCTGCAGAAGCATGCGGTGAAGTCCGACTTGGGAACCAGAGAAAGAGGACACCTTGGTGGACAGAGGAAGTCAAAGAGAAAATAAGAGAGAAGAAAATGGCATGGAAACAATACTTAGGAGCTAAAAACACAACAGGACAAATGGAAAAATATAGAGAATATGTGACACTCAGAACAGAAGCAAAGAACAAAGTGCTAGCAGCAAAACAGAAGTCCTGGGAAGAATTTGGAGAAAAGCTAGAAAAAGATGCACAAGAAAACCAGAAATTGTTCTATAAGACCCTAAAGAACTTGAGGAAAGAAAAACAATGCCCTCTCAAATTTATAAAGGACAAGCAAGGCAAATTGCTTACTGCCCCGAAGGAAGTAATGGAAAGATGGAAAGAATATTTCTCAGAACTCCTGGATGGTGAGCATGATGAAGCATCAGAAATGATAACCACTGACACAGAAGAGGAAACCAATGATGGTGAAGATGACATAAAGATGGAAGAACTGAGGGCAGCACTAGAGAAAATCAAGATGGGCAAAGCAGCAGGGCATGATGGTATAACACCAGAAATGGTTAAGTACATGGGAGCATCAGGCGACCTATTACTCTTAAGGGTCCTACAGGCAGCATGGTGCAACAAGACCATACCAAAGGATTGGGAGATTGCCATCATAACACCAATTTTCAAAAAGGGTGACAATCGACAATGTGGAAACCATAGAGGCATATCTCTTCTCAGTGTCCCTGGTAAAATCTACTCTAGAATCCTAGAGCAGAGACTCCGACGCCTAGCTGAGCCACAATTGGATGAGGTCCAGTGCGGATTCCGAGCAAACCGAAGTACTCAAGACTTAATCTTCACACTCAGACAGCTGAGTGAAAAGGCCCTTGAGTATAAGAGTGAGATCCATATTTGTTTCATAGATCTGGAAAAGGCGTTTGACAGGGTCCCCTGGAGCAAACTTTGGGACTGTTTGGCAAGGAAGAATATTCCAGCACCTCTGATTCATGCTATACAGAGCTTCTACAAGTCTTGCAGAAATTATGTGAGGACAGCAAACCATAAGTCAGAAGAGTTCAGGACCACCACTGGTGTAAGACAAGGTGATATCCTATCACCTTACCTCTTCATACTCCTTATGGACGATGTCATCAAGGCATGTAAGGAGAGAACAAGAAAGTATTCAGTGGGGTACTGGAAGATGAGACAGGTCTATATTTCGGAGCTGGCATTTGCTGATGATGTTGCCCTGATTGCTAAATCAGAGGCACATCTCCAATCCAACCTGCAAGTCTGGAAGGAAGAGCTGGAGAAGAGAGGGATGGTCATAAGCAGCTCTAAAACAAAATCCATGGTGATATCACGAGAAGAAAGAAAACATCAGATTAAGTTGGGAGAACAGGTCCTGGAGCAGGTCGACCACTTTAAATATCTCGGAGCTATTATAGACCGAAAGGGAGGCATCAAAGAAGAGTTGGCCACTCGAAAAGCAGCGGCTGGGAGACTTTTTCAGGTCATAAATCGTGGATTCCTCAGCAAGAAAGAGGTTGGTAAGAAAACGAAGATGGCTGTATACCGCTCCACCTATGTCCCAGTCTTGACATATGGATGCGAGTCGTGGGCAATCACTACAACCCACAAAAGCCAGATCCAAACCTCAGAAATGAGGTATCTGAGGAAAGTGGTTGAAGTAACAAGAAGAGACATGGTCCGCAACCAGACGATCCATCAAGGCCTAAAATCCCATCCGCTGCAGACCCAAATAGAACAGTCCCAACTAAGATGGTTTGGCCATGTCTGCAGAATGGGAGAAGATCGGCTACCACGACAAGCATGGGAAACAAAGAGCCAGGGATCCAGACCTCCAGGACGACCCAGAGTCCGCTGGGAGGACAACATTAGACAATCTTTGAAGGACCGAGGACTAGAATGGAACCAGGCCAGGAAGAAGACAGCTGATAGAATGGTCTGGCGCTCTCTCTTCCAAACCTCTACACCTCACGGTAGAAGAGGAAAAAGCTAATACATTATATAAAATTTAACACTTGACTTACTTAAGATAAATCTTTAGAGTGTTATGTGTTTGTGATTGTCATAGTGTTGTAAAGTGTTGTGAATCTTAACTCAGGTGGTTATCTGTCTGTTGGTTGTTGTGAACTTACACTTCATCACTATCATAACCCTAGACATTAAACGAAGTCATCATACAATTCAAGAATAAGTCTGATTGAGGTCGAAATGTGGTAGCAAGCAAGGTTCTCTGTAACACACCAACCTTATTAGATACAGAGACCTTCACAGCTGATCTCATTCAGTACACTAAGTCCCCTATAAATATATTTATATAATCCCAACTCACCACAGCGGGTATGCTTATAATGAAGATCGGTACCGCTCAAACCAATCTGAGGCACAGGTAACTAACAGTAAAATTTCCCAGACCAAAACAAACAAAAGAAAAGACCGCTGGACGCTCTTGTGATCAGGTCTGCGAAGAATATAAGAACATTTATGGAAACATGCTACTATTCTACATAGCTATATTTATGCACACAGACGGGGACAAGACGATCTCTTATCCACTCCGTCAGTCCTGATTAAATTTAAAAGGCTCAGGTGTCTTTAGTTTACCCTATCGCGCATCGCTTAGCGAGTGTAGGTTGGATTGAGTTATGCAACTCCCCCCCCCTGCTCGCGGTTAAAGAGTAGCGTACAATGTCAATTATCACAAACTATCGCCCGTCGTTAAGTAGCTATTAATTTCTGATAGTTTAGTCGTATGATATTAAATATAGGCACTTATACTAAATACACACAATGAAATAAAACGTGAGTTCTTTTCTGTGACTATCAGTCGCGCCTAGCATATAAACCAGTCAGCTAAAACCGTCTCTTCTTGTGTGAGAAAGCGTGTGGTGAAAATTAACATTATAACTGAACATCTGGTATGAAATAGCTACGCGTTATTTTATTTCACTAGTATTAACAGCTAGAAAATCTGTGAATTCTAATGGTAAAAGCTAACACTTTTAATTGGTAAAAGCTAACACTTTTAAACACATAAGCACTAATTTCTAATACCAGAAATCAGAATGAGAAATCCCCACGAATTGCTAATAACACATTTAGCAAAATGGTTCCAGAACTGCGTGCTTAGACTATCCAAATATTCTGAGTGACAACTGATAGCAGGTTTAAGAAAACACAGTTTATATATAATTATATTTCTCTGATCTATAGATGATGTTTTTCTCGCGTTACTATGTGTAACAAGGAATCAGAAACAAAGTTACAAGACAAAGGCGTTACGGCCGGCATTCCCTCGAGCGCTTTCTACCGACATCAAAAGACTTATAGTTCCCTAACGGGTTTTCTCTGTACGGATGCCCGCTTCTGAAGATCAAAGAGCCTAGGGGTTTCTGACTTCCCCTGAGTACGAACTTCAAAGGGTCTGTGTTTTTCACGTGCGGTCTGTCAGGTATCGTATGATTGACAGATAAACTGGCGTGAGAAGACAAGATAAACAAACCCGATTCGCTACCTGTTATGACGAGCAAATCACGAAAGTATGTAAACACTTCGTTTGCTTGTGTTCAAAGAAAAGAGGCGTGACGAAAAAGTACGCATGTGTAAGTAAACACAGGCAGAAAAAAGAAATAAAGAATGAAATCTTTAATGAATAATATTAACGGTAATAATACGACTTCAAGAACCCGAAGGAACCTATCAACAACAAGTTCCCAACAGTATAAAGACACATTTAAAGTTGATTTAATCATTTTGAATGTGTTGTATCCGTATGTCTCAGACAATTTCTTAAATACACTTAAACAGAGCTATACAATAATAATAAGATGAATTCGATGAATTAACTCAGCTGGGGGCTTGAACGAGCTAACGAATTATAAGGTGTTGCTGTCATTTTTGACGGAGTCATCTGTCAAGTTATTTGCTTATGTTTTTATCATAAGAATAATTGTGTCTTTACCTGCGATGTCAGGTTGATTAGGGGTTGTCTTCCCTTGTTTATTCATTCATTGTGTTTGACCTTTAGGGTCAAAGGTAGACAGTTCTGGCGGATGCCCATAGGCAGGGTTTTTTAAGCGGGAGTTGAGTTAGACTTCCGGCAAGCCGTGAAGTGTCCTGGAATTTCTGAAGGGACCAAGGGTCCATTGTGTTTTTCGGGGAGAATCTTCGAAGTGACTGCGATGGCAGTTTTCCCCAGTGAATCTCTGTGCGTTGGAATGACAGCAGAGTTCCTTGTTAGGTTCTGTGGACTCGGTTACAGGTAATACCGACTTTTTCCATTATTACGCTTTCGGTGGCAGAACATGTTTGAAGATTACCTAGTCTGTGAACTGCAACTCACCGGTCCTCCATTACAGAACATATATGTTGTGCTCAAGGTAGCCATCCAAGACTATTAGTCTTCATACCATCCAGAAATCCAGTGACGAAGATATATTGTGGGAGCCGCAGATTGGCGGCATATTTATGTCCACATAAGCATTATTGCAGGGTTGATGGTAGCCTGCTTATCAGCAGTACACAGCCGACGTCAGAACGAGGCCTGTGTTTTCGGCTATTATACTACAGCCTGATAATGTGCAATTGGCGGGGAATGCCAAGTTGTACCTATGTGTCAAGGTGATTAAGGTATCTGACGCGTTTAGTCAGAGAGATCAGGCGGCATTTTGAACTGTCATTGAATAACATTATTATTGACCATGCACGAATATTGGAATGTTTACCAGCCCTTTTGAACGCCTGATGTATTATTATCGATTTCCGGTCAGCATGACCTTGTTTACAATGACTATTCCTGTTGATGCTACTATGTGTGTTATCGTCAATAAATGTTTTGAAACGTGCCTGCAGTGTTCAAGCATCCTTGACTACTGCATGTGAGTGTAGGGGTTGCAGTGTCTACATACATACGAGCCTAAACACATTCGCGCCTTCATTCGCACCCACACTCAGTTCATTATACGCCAGCACTACACATCTAACAACATGTATACTGTCTTGGGCCAGTGATCACCTCAACAAGAGAAAAAGACAGTTACATTTCTGGTGGACCAGTTACGTGGGCTCTTCTGATACATTTATGATGTCGCCAGTGTGGCCCAGAAATTTACATTTCTGGTAGGCCAGCTGATGGGGCTATATAGATCATTGTACACAGCACGCCAGCCTTAAACAGACACCCCACCAGGCTACTTACACTTCTGGATGATGGGGCTATTTTCGTGAGAAGGACAAGTACACCTTACATTTGTGGGTTTAAGCTGGACAGAGCGAGAAATTAACATTTCCGTGGACTTATGCTACATTTATTATGCCTCCAGTGTTGTCCAGAAATTTACATTTCTACATGTGCTACATGTCATGAGGAACAAAGTGGACAACTGAGAATAACACACATACTCTATGCTTTCAAGTTTTGTCTACACAGGACAGAAATAGGTCATCAACTGTTGACCCAGAGAAACAGTGCGAGCATTTATGTTATAATGCTACATAAACCACAACAGGACAAGTACTGAAGTTAACATCTTGGCATTTGCTACGTGGACCACAACTGCAAGTCGAGTCCCTTTTTGTAAACGGTACCGCTGGTCGTTTACACGTTTCAGTCAACAACAGACTATTCTACGCCCGAGCATTCAAGCTACATTGTTCGAGGTCAAGTTCCTGTTTGTAAACAGTACACGAAATTGTAAACATTCGAGGTGCAAGACTCAAGATACGAGAAGGTCATAGTAACTTTTGTTCGTGAATACCACTTTATGCTACAGTGGATTTGACATTCAGTGCGCGCTTGACATTTTGTTTCTGTGTTCGCAAGGAGCAAGTTAGTTACTGTAATATCATGTGTGACTAAGCTTTATTTTGCAACACATTGAATTGATTGCTATTTATGTTAATTGTACTATTGTTGTGTATTTTTCTTGTGTTCTTTTGCGGGCTGGTTGGGTAAATGTGACTCCTTTAGATAAATGCCACGTAATAGAGGTTATCTATTGAGAGCGTGTCGTTAGGGATTGCAATTTTCTTAATTGAAATTTGCTAGCGACTTTTGTTGCTTTTTTTTTTAGCTGTGACGATATGAGTTAGTGTTGTTTTCGTTATTTTTCCGTTCTTTGATTTTCGATTAGTTTTGTTTGTATCTGTTCTTCTCTCATTCCTTCCGTTTATTTCTTTACACCTTTTCGTTTATAACAGTGTTGCCATTTGTCTTGTTTATTTTTCGCGGTCATCATTACACATTTGTGTAACATTTTCTTTACTTTTTGCTGTATTGTTTATTTGACTTCCGCGAACGTATTCTCAGACTTGTCTCCCATTGAAGTGGGATAAGGTAATTGTTGAATTTTTCAGGTTACTGATCTCATTAGACAGAATGTCTACATTGGATTTCTTCATCCAGCAAGGGTTAACCCTTGGTAAGTCTGGTAAAGAATTGGAAGAATATTCATCTGCTCTATTCGCCATTGCATTAAAGTCAGAAGAAAAGAAACAAAAAGAGGAAATTAAATTGAAAGCAGAAGCTGAACAAAGGAGAGCAGAAGCTGAACTAAAGAAGCTAGATGCTGAGAATAGAAGATTAGAACTTGAAGAGAAAAGGTATCAAAGAGAAGCTGCTGCTGAGGAGAGAAAAGCTCAAGCTGCTGCTGAGGAGAGAAAAGCTCAAGCTGCTGCTGAGGAGAGAAAAGCTCAAGCTGCTGCTGAGGAGAGAAAAGCTGCTGCTGATGAAAGAAAATTCCAGATGGAAATGGAAGACAAAAAACTTCAAGCTGCTGCAGAGGAGAAAAAAATTCAAGCTGCTGCTGAGGCTGAAATTAGAAAAATGGAACATGAGGAAAAAAAACAGAAAATGGAACTTGATGAAAGACTCGCAACTTTGGAGTTAGAGAAATTGAAATTGGCTAGTACAGGTGCTCAGCAAACAACTTCGAGTACGACAAAGGAGTTTGTTAATAGGATTAAATTGCCTCATTTCAATCCTTTAAAGGATGACGTAGCAGATTATCTAGATAGATTCCAATTTTTATGCGATACGCATAACATAAAAAAGGAAAAATATGTTGAACAACTGATGGAATTTTTTACAGGTGACACAGTGACTACTCTTATGACAATAGACGAACATGACAGGACTAATTATGATGTTGTCAGAGCAGCATTGCTAAAAAAATACCAACTAAAAGAAGAAGACCATCGTCTTCGTTTTAGGACAATGTTGCCAGAAAATGGAGTAGATTTCTCTGATTTTGTTACAAAAATACGTCGTACATTTACACGATGGGTTGAGTTGTCTCAGACTGAGAAAACATATGAAGGTCTAATGGACTTATTATTGCGAGATAAGGTTTTGTCATCTGTTAATGATTCTTTTCTTGCATTCCTTCATGAGCGTAAGCCTAAAAACTTGAAAGATATGGAGGAATACTGTTGTCAGTATGCCACCGCGCATCCCCATGCTACAGTTAGCAATTCCAAAGTGAAAGAAGGGTTGCCAGCTGCTTCGGCAACACCATATGGCCCTAATTTCAAAAAAAAAATTCAGGGTGCTCAACAAAACTGGAATAGGGGAAGTAATCAGAATTACACTCAGAAGCGGAGTAATCCAACACATGATGGTTCTTCGTCTATGAATTGGAGACAAGATGGTAGTTCTCGTAATTTTAGTGGTAATAATTTGAGACACTTTCGCAAAGGCTATCTAAATAATAACTATTCGAACTTTCGAGGTAATCATTCTCGACGTCAAGATTATGACGATGGTGAATTTAGAAACCGGGATTCAAACCGGAATGATGATTACAATAGGCAATATGATAACAATTACAGGGGAAATGATAGTCGAAATAATTACAGGGGAAATGATAATCGAGACAGACCTAGATTTAACAAAAAAAGACCTTTCCAACAGGCAAACTCTGCACAACAAGAGTTTGATGGAGCCTGTAATACAGTAAATGATAGTGGTAACTCTAGGGCTATCACTGGTTGTGCTTTCGATTTTGGGAGAGCAACTGAATGCCTCCAATGCTTAACATTGTTCGACTCATCGACTGTATCTACTCTAAGTTGTGGTCACCCTCTTCCTGCTCTACCTGCTACAGTTGCGCATGATGGGAGAGGATCTCTCATTTTACATAAAGGTCTAATAAATGATAGGCTAGTCTCAGTACTTTTCGATTCGGGATGTACTACCGTCGGGGTTAGGGAGTCTCTGATAGATCCTTGCTGTGCCACTGGAAAAACAATCAAATGTGTTACATTTGGTGGTACTATGGAAAGTTATCCTACTGCTATTATTAGGATTGACACTCCCTTCTTCACAGGAGATGTCCATGCATGTCTTCTTCCTAATCCTATTGCAGATCTTATAATCGGTCGTATTCATGGGGTTAGGGAATGCACACCGCAACAAATTTCTATTTGGGAGGAAAAAAACATCCATGCACTTAATGCTCATGGTAACATTAAGCAATATGGGAACAAAAATTTTTGTGGAAAATATAGTTTCCCACGGAATAACAATACTGCCTCTAATGGGAGTTGGCGTCAGGCCAACAAAGGTAAATCAAGTTTGGATCACGGTGATGACTTTGATAAGTATCATGTTAAGATTCCTCAGGGAAACCGTGCATCGAATTCCCAGATTCCTGATAAGTGGGTAAAAGAAAACCAAACTGTTAGTACCCATCGTACTCAGCTCAGTCAGTACGATGTACCTGTTAAGCATATTGCTACAGGGAAAAATAGAAGCAACTTTATTAAGAGGAATAACCGTGATTGTGGACATTGCCAAACGCGTCCATCACGTGATGGTTCTTCTTTAAAGAATTAGAGGGAATTTAATTGTCCTCAACATGTTGATCCCAGTGACTATAGGAACTTTAATAAAAGTTACCAACCTGATAATAGTTTTTCTTGGAAACAACAAAATCCATGTATGTCTTACTTCCCTCAAGAGAGAACAGACTTCTCATTTCATGGAAAGGTCCATACACTATAGTCTCCAAAATTTCCGATGTCGACTATATCGTCGATGTGGATGGAAAGCATAAAACCTTCCATATAAATATGCTAACAGAGTTTATTGAACGTCCAGACTATTTGCAGCCTATTTTCCAGGCGACGGACGACTCTCCAGTCCAACATGGTCACATCTCATCCCTGTCCGTTATACAGGATGATGAAACTATTTTTTCTGACGTTAACTTACCTCTTCCTGCGATTCCACTGAATTCAACGGAATCGTGGAGGGACGTTACAATCTCTTCGAACTTGTCTTTTGAGGAGCAACGTCAAGTATCCTCTACGCTACAATCATATCAGGATGTCCTTACCGACATTCCTGGACACACAGATGTCATAGAACATGACATCATACTTACTGATCGTAATCCGATCAGAGTAAGACCATACCCAATACCTATTCATTTTCAAGCACAAGTCGAGAAAGAATTGGATGAAATGATTCAACTGCAAATAATTGAACCATCCACTTCAGCTTATTCTTCGTCGATAGTTATTGTTCGAAAGAAAGACAATAACACACGTCTTTGCGTTGACTATCGCAAATTAAATCAAGTTACGAAGTTCGATGCTGAACCTATGCCATTATTAGATGATCTACTTATTAGACTTTCTAAAGCTAAATTCTTTACCAAACTAGACTTGTCGAAAGGTTATTGGCAAGTCCCACTGACGGAACACGCCAAACCTCTCACTGCTTTTTCGACACCTAGGGGTCTGTTTCAATGGAATTTTATGCCTTTCGGGCTTATGAACGCCCCAGCGACTTTCGTGCGCATGATGCGACGAATTCTATCAGATCGTGCAGATGTCATCGCATATTTAGACGACATCTGTCTTTTCAGCGATACTTGGGAAGAACACTATTTGGGTCTAAAGGAATTGCTATCTACTCTACGTGAGCATAGTTTGACTGCAAAACCCTCTAAAGCTTTTGTTGGGTTTAGTGAAATTTCCTTCCTAGGTCATCGAGTTGGTCATGGTCTGTTGAAGACAGAGGACCAAAACATTTCGAAGATATTAAATATCTCGGTTCCGAAGACAAAAAAGCAAGTGCGTAGTCTCTTGGGATTGATACAATTCTATGGAAGGTTCATTGAGAATCTGTCCTCCATTATGGCCCCACTTTCATCGTTATTGAAAAAAGGTTCTCCTAATATGGTGCGTTGGTCCCAGGAATGCCAATCTTCATTGGATCAGGTTAAGAATTTGTTCTCATCTCATCCTATCTTAAGACTACCAACGATTGATAAGACTTTTGTTCTTCGTAGTGATGCCTCTTCCACTGGGATTGGAGCGGCACTAATGCAGGAATATTCAGGAACTCTGCATCCTGTAATGTATATTTCTAGGAAGCTAAATGCGGCAGAAAGGAATTACTCGGTTTTAGACCGTGAATTGTTGGCTATGGTTTGGTCCATTCTTAAGCTACAAAGATTCCTTCTGGGCGCGCATTTCTTTATGGAAACCGACCAAAAAGCTCTTACGGCCATGCAAAGTAAGGATTTGAAGAGCTCGAGATCTACTCGTTATGCTATTGCTCTTCAGCCTTTCCATTTCACGGTGCGAGCTATCCGTGGTTCGGATAATGTGATGGTGGACATATTGTCCAGATGCCCACATGATTCCATTTAAATCTTGTGTCCTAGATCTCCTGATACACTTTCAGACTTTTGTCTGTCCTTAATATCCTAATATGTTGTAATACAAATGTATTTGGATGATGTTTAGATAATTTAACAAATTTCATTTTGTCCATCCATCAGTGATATGTTGCTAATATAGCATTGTAATTCATGACATTTGTATATTGCTATAATTATAGTATTTAGTAATGTTTGATATATGATTGGTATTGCCAGCAACTTAGGTTTCTTTAATGGTACTCTCTTAGTTTGTTTGGCTTAAAGGAAATATTTTCTCCTACGTTGGGAGATGATTTGTACCCTCTTCAGACGCTTTGTTTATGCGTCTATTGTACCTGATATTAGGTTCGTTTTTTCAAGAGCACATAAGTGATACTTGTGCAATCTTGCTCATGGACATATTAAAAAAAAAAAATTTCATTTTTTTTACAGGGGGGGGGGGGGGGGGTGTAGTAATATGTTGCTGTCATTTTTGACGAAGTCATCTGTCAAGTTATTTGCTTATGTTTTTATCATAAGAATAATTGTGTCTTTAGCTGCGATGTCAGGTTGATTAGGGGTTGTCTTCCCTTGTTTATTCATTCATTGTGTTTGACCTTTAGGGTCAAAGGTAGACAGTTCTGGCGGATGCCCATAGGCAGGGTTTTTTAAGCGGGAGTTGAGTTAGACTTCCGGCAAGCCGTGAAGTGTCCTGGAATTTCTAAAGGGACCAAGGGTCCATTGTGTTTTTCGGGGAGAATCTTCGAAGTGACTGCGATGGCAGTTTTCCCCAGTGAATCTCTGTGCGTTGGAATGACAGCAGAGTTCCTTGTTAGGTTCTGTGGACTCGGTTACAGGTAATACCGACTTTTTCCATTATTACGCTTTCGGTGGCAGAACATGTTAGAAGATTACCTAGTCTGTGAACTGCAACTCACCGGTCCTCCATTACAGAACATATATGTTGTGCTCAAGGTAGCCATCCAAGACTATTAGTCTTCATACCATCCAGAAATCCAGTGACGAAGATATATTGTGGGAGCCGCAGATTGGCGGCATATTTATGTCCACATAAGCATTATTGCAGGGTTGATGGTAACCTGCTTATCAGCAGTACACAGCCGACGTCAGAACGAGGCCTGTGTTTTCGGCTATTATACTACAGTCTGATAATGTGCAATTGGCGGGGAATGCCAAGTTGTACCTATGTGTCAAGGTGATTAAGGTATCTGACGCGTTTAGTCAGAGAGATCAGGCGGCATTTTGAACTGTCATTGAATAACATTATTATTGACCATGCACGAATATTGGAATGTTTACCAGCCCTTTTGAACGCCTGATGTATTATTATCGATTTCCGGTCAGCATGACCTTGTTTACAATGACTGTTCCTGTTGATGCTACTATGTGTGTTATCGTCAATAAATGTTTTGAAACGTGCCTGCAGTGTTCAAGCATCCTTGACTACTGCATGTGAGTGTAGGGGTTGCAGTGTCTACATACATACGAGCCTAAACACATTCGCGCCTTCATTCGCACCCACACTCAGTTCATTATACGCCAGCACTACACATCTAACACCATGTATACTGTCTTGGGCCAGTGATCACCTCAACAAGAGAAAAAGACAGTTACATAAGGTAACCCTATCCTTCACAAAAGTTGACGGCAGATACTAGAGTTAACCTGCTCAGCCAATGCAGCATTGTTCTCGTTTTTTTTTTTTAATGTCTTGTGGATACTCCCTAGAGGTATAAGTATCATTATCTTTCTTCCTACAACTCTGCTAAGAGTAATTTTGTGCCAAGCTAGACATCTTTGAAGACCCACATCAGTTACTCTTGAGTTTTGGCCACTGTTGGACCACTAGTGCAGAGCTAAGGGGAGGCAAACCGTGACAGCAATACACCATTTTCACTGAAAAGATGAGAAAATATACTGAAGAGTTACGTCAATCCATTATTGCACGGAAGAGATTGCTGGACAATAAAGAAAAAAAAGCAAGAATCACAGGTGGCAACAGAGTTGTAGTTTTTCAGCAGAATGTTAACAATCCCATACGCAGCTAAGACAGTTAACGAAAAATGCTCTAAAGAAGACGACGAACAAAGAAACATAATAACAAATATAAAAGAAGACAATCAATCTTTATTGGTCATGTCATCAGAAGAGAGACATTCAGAAATGTCTTGACCGCGGGAAAAATGGAGGATATAGAGAAGCAGAGGGAGACTCGGGAGACAATGGATAACTTGTCAGTATGGCATAGGAATATTTCAACAACGGATAAAGATGGATGGTCAAGATATATAGGGGATATGATCGCCGGGCACGGCATATGACTTGATGTGATTTTAAAATGAGACAGTGAGCTGACAGTAAACGTTCTCTTCCAGCGACAGTATCGTTTATTAAAACTGACAAGTAGTATATAATATTTGATGAGGCTCCCACGTAAACAATGCGGAATAATGAACGACAGTTTTTTGGCAAAGTGTCCTGTCCAATGAATGGCTTGCGTGATTACTTGCCCTGTGTAAAGATTACTTAATCACGTAAATTATGGAAATCATACGGGTAATTTTAGATGTTCCATCAATATTTGTGTATGCGTGTATTTGTTCATGTGTGCTGTGCGAGTGAGTAATTAAATGACAGCGTTGCGTGGTCACAGACAGGGACAGGCCTTCTAAAAACAAAAAAATAAATCAAAGTAATGAAATTTGCTGAACACTACAAAAGAATTATGATGACGTTGAGACATCAGAACGGTGGCGCCCTCACTCTCGCGCACAATTTCTCAGCTCCCACGCACGGGTCTGTCATTTTACTGATCGGCACGCACACAACTTCATCCAGCTCCGTTATATTCACCGGACAAGACAGCTCAGATAATCCAGGAGCGATTTATTTTTCCTAGCTCAGTAACAGTTTCATTTTACCGCAGCCATCAAAGAAAGTTAACCTTATCTCTCTATCTCAGATTCCTTTGAATTCTTAGACTTATATTTCAGCTCTGAAAACTTCAGTCATATTATACCCTTAACAAGACAGCTTAACAACTTGTTTCTTTCAGAAATATAATCTTATCAAAAAAATTACGAATCCAGGAATCGATTGGACGAGGATTTATTTTGCTAAAGTTGGCTTGGATAAGATTAATATATGTTTGTTGTATAGTGATCACACAACTACGTATTAAGTAAACTGTTTCATCCGGCCACTATAAACTTTGGACAACATCAGAACTCACGATTAATTTTCTCAAGACGCCATGAGCCAGATACACTTTTATTCAGCCACAGTTTTTGTAGCTTTGTCAGCTTTGCTGTCATTGGCCAGTGGAGAGAGTGATAGGAACCATTTCTTCAATGTGCCTAAAGTACCACAGCTAGTTACAATGCTGATGTTTGATTCGAATTTACCAGGTAATATCAACTTTTTTTTCAACATCAATATCATCATCACCCTTATGATTATTCCATTCCCACATTTGATTCGACTTTTTTCCAGACATGATGAACTTTCTTCTACATCATTATTGTGATAGAGCTTATTATCATTATTTCATTACATCCGCCGTCCTTATAATTATCACCATCGTCAGCAGGAGAGGCATCACAATCCTTATCAACAAAGACAGACTTCACCAATATACATATTACGTATATTTCTATCACTCACAGGCACGCACATACACGTGACGACAGGTAAACACACAGACGTGGGAAAACTATAACAATGATATATATATATTATCTAGAACGAGCTGACCAAACACTATTATTAAGTTCAAGAGCGATTTTAATATCAGGAAAAAATCGGCTCACAACATCAAAGAAAGTACATCAAGGAGAATACATATACACATAGTCATAAAAATTCAAGGAAATGTTGCAAGGATGATAGCCCCCTTATAGTGTTAACTCTAGGTTTAGCCCAGCCCCGTTAAGAGAACAGATGATGGCGCCAGAGTCACAGATACATAGGGTTTGATTCTAAGAGTTTTCGTTGTTTTATCTCGTAATTATATGCACAGAGTTTGAAAAAAAAAATCTGATTTAACCTAAGACAAAAACACAAGAACTCTAGCCTTAGCAACAAATTATGCAGATTGAAAAAAAAAAATTAGGACAGCAACAGGGTGTCAAAGATATAATAGTGAAAATATCACTCAAACCAGCGTACACTCATTCATTCCGCCATGGCCTCTCATACATGTACTCACGACTTGGCTCGCTGCCTCTTGGAACACACTGATTTTAGATCTTCACACAGACTCAAAAAAAAATGCAGTCTTCTGCCAAGAAGTCCCCAGTTCCAAAAGACGTATTTAACTTGGAGTCTCCGGGAACGACTACTTGGGTGTGCAAATTTGTTCAAATGTCTGATTAAGTCACCTAAAATTATTCCAGGCGCGGGAGTTAGCAGAGCACAGTGTCAATAGCGTAGGTTTCTAGAAATGATGAATGTCAGGTCGGTGCCTTCCCTCAGTATAGGATTCACTTTAGTCACACCACAGATTTGTCCACAAAAAAATATATATATATATATATATATATAGTCGGGAAATGTTAGTTAATACTTGAAGTATTTCGCGCCACCAGGCAGAAAAATTACGTAGAGTTTTTCTAGAAGAAATTAAGATCTGGCTCCAAGGTCCAGTATTTATCATTACAGTCTTTGAAAACCCGTTATTGGGATATAGTATTTCTGGCTAACTCGGGTTGCATATGCACTGTTAGACCAGTGGTACTTAAGAAACCCACGTGGTTCAAAATAAGGACTGTCTATTTCTTCACAAGTATGGAAACTACTACTAGGTGCTGGTAAAGTTAGGGTCACCCCAAAACTTTCACTGTGTGGAGGAAAAATAACACATATAATATAATAAACAGAATCTGTACTGGTTATAACTTACATTTAAACTTGCAAGCAGAGAGCTTTGCTTATCATTTAAACTTCCCGTGACGTAAGTTATATTTAAAAATCAGCAATCCTCATGAATTAGGAACACGTGCGTATTCCGTCACCATTCATGAGGCTCGATTCTAGAGTTTATACGTTAGTTTAGAAAAATACACTCGACTGAGTATTAGCGGTTAAATTAAATTCATAAATAGCTACAATTGCCGTTATAAGCTAGAAATTTTAATTTTATTCTGCTTTCCACTGAATGCTTCCCTAGAAAATATAATAGCCTACCACTTTATTTCTCTTCTGCGCTAAAGAAATAGATTAAAATGAATTAAGCGATTTAACACTTTAACACTCACAAAATCTATATATCTATCATATTAATTACCTCAACCACAGAATTACAGGTAGTCGCACAACTTAAGAATAAAAATGCTGAAAATATTTCTGGAAGTCTAGAAGTTCGACAAATTGCCGAAACAAACTGAGATCTTCGCTAACAGCTATTCTGTTTACGAGCAACCTATCTACTGTGAGTCTATGAGCGAGAATGAAATTAAAGTTTCAAACTTGGCCAATATCTTTAAAATCGGACACAGGATCCTAATCTTATTTCGCCAAGCGAAATAGTCTCCCCTGTCCGTATAACACCTTCGTCCGCTTATCGCGTGACGTAACAGCCATCAGTGGCCGAGGGCTTGCATGAGTTGCAAATCTCAGACCACCGTCTGCAGTGCGGAGTGGATTTTCACGCTAAGCCGGGTTTTTTTTTTCTGACGAAAAACCTCATGCGTTTACTGAAATGCAGACTCTCTGTCTACTTTCCATGTCCCTCGGGTGAATTTTCACGCCCCAGGCCAGAGACCCTCAGACGAATGTCTAGCGAATGCTGTAAATTCACGCCTATCGTCCGACCAGCGCGACTGACATGTACGCAATACCACCCAGGTGCGATTCTCAGTTTTAGAGAAAGGAAAACAGGTAAAGTTTGCGAATTATATGAAAATAATATTCGCAAAACGAATGGATGAAAAATATACAGGAAAAAAGGAAATACAGAGATAATAAAAGAGAGAATTCGGGTGAAAGAATAGGAAGAAGATGTAGGAAATTAAATGAATATAAACCCTACGTGACAGAGCCTCCCCCCTTTAAGATATGGAAGCACTCCATGTCTACGTTATGGAGTTTAATTTCCTATAACCGTAGCTTCGGGGTGTCTGTCTTCTTCCCTCTCCTCTTCCCCCTCCATCTCTGTCCAATTCCTACTCAAGTCCACTCCTCAAAGTTTCCTTCCCCTGGAATGTCTCATATGCGCGCTTGAAAGAGCGTCGCCGCTTCTGACATTTTTGAAAGATTTCCTGTGATAGCGGTGGAATATCCCTGCCACTATCGTCATCTTCGTCAGTTTTGGCGATCGTCAGGAGATGGTCGGAGGTTGGCACTGGTTTTTCCAAGTATCTCTTTAAGAGATTTAAATGGAAAACCTTCTCCTTTCCTTCAATAGAGATCTGGTAGTTAGCCTTAGAAATCTTTTTCAGGACGGTAAACGGCCCTTGCCATCCGATCTTCAGTTGGTTGTTCTCGGTAGGGAGCAACACCAAAACTTTCTCTCCTGCTTCCAGTTCTCTCTCTTCCGCGACTTTCCTGTATCGGTTAGCGTGCTTGGTGCGTGCTCGCTTAAAGTTAGTCGTTGCTAGGTCCCACCCTAGTTTCAACCGTTCCTTTAAAACCGACACATATTTACTGGCTGAGACAACTGTCTCATCAGCCTTCTCGTCTGTCAGAGACTGAAGTAAGGCTTCAAGCGGGCCCTTAATGGGTCTGCCGAATAAGAGTGTAGCTGGCGGAAATCCTGTGGAAGTATGAGGAGATTCTCTGTAGCCAAATAATGCTGCAGGAATACAGAGATCCCAATCTTCAGGTTTCACTTGTGCCAGCTTACTTAGCATCATGGTGAGGTTTCCATTAGCACGTTCCACGAGCCCATTTCCGGCCGGAGTATATGGCTTAGTGTGGATGTGCTGGGTCCTCAAGATCTTAACGATCTCATCCATCAACAGGTTTCGGTATGGAGATCCATTATCCGTCAACACTTGCTGAGGGAATCCCAACCGAGTGAAAATCTGCACGAGGGCTTCTGCGACATGCTTGGCATCTGCGCATGTTAGCGGGATAGCTTCTGCCCATAAAGTGCATGTATCGACTAAGGTCAGGATGAACCTGTTCCTTCTTTTAGTCCTTTCGAAAGGCCCTAAAATGTCGATCACAACCCGTTCGAATGGTGTTCCCATTATTGGCATTTCACCCATGTGGACTGGGGGTGCCCGTTGCTTGGGTGGCACACGTTGGCACTGGGCACAGGATTTGACATATCTGATAATATCAGTATTTACTCCTGGCCACCAATAATGAGTGGTTATACGTTGGTTTGTGGCGTTCTGTCCCATATGTCCGCTAAAGGGAAGAGAGTGCCCCATTTCTAGGATTTGGCTTCTGTACTGTTTCGGTACTAGGAGCTGGTTGTAACCTTGGTCAGGCTTGCCCGTTCTCCGATAAAGTACGCCATCCTCAGAAAAAATGTCCCCGTGCTGTTTTGGGTTCCTTAGCCATGGGCAGTTTCCTAAAGCAGGGTGCCAAGTAGGGTCCTTGTATTGCGCTTCTTTAAGTTCCATAGGTAACAAATTTGGCGCAGGCTCCCGTTCCTTCTTGGTTTGCCCTCTTATAGTTACTGCTGCCACAATCGGCTCTTCCGGTTTCCCAATACACACGTATCTCCCGCCAAGTATGACTGGGTAGATGGGATCATCCATAACAGCTGCTTTGATCACACCTCTGACAAAGTCAGAGTGTATCTCCACCAATGCGATGGGAAGCGCTGTAGGTGCATCACTCTTACGAACTCCACAAAGTTTGACGGTCTCTCCTGTCTCTTGACCGGGTTTAACCAGCTTTCTGGCAACAATGCAATCATAAGAAAGCCCCGTGTCAAATAAGCAAGAAGTTTGAGAACCGTTCAAAGTAACAGTACCTCGCGTTGAGGGTCTATCCCCAACAGGTTGGGAATCACTGTCAATAATTCCGCCTTGCGAGACTGTCAATAAGCATCCGATGCGTTTCGGCTCGGTGTGCTCGGTCTGATCATATGTCCCGTGCTCAGGGGTTCTCCCTTTGCCACCTTGTCCTTTCTGGCTGCGCTGCCATGTAGGGCGGTCGGGTTGATCAGGCTGTTTGGGGTGGTTGGGGTACTTGTTCTTGTAGAACTTGGATTTTTCAGGAGGGGGGTTTTGAGGTCCAGTTTCTCTGTGGTTGTTTTGGTTAGAAGCCTGAGAAGATTGCTCTAGGTTATGTTTTCGAAAATGCTCCTCTGTCGGTTTCCGCTTTGTGGCCGGTAGTTCAGCCAGCGCATTGTGATAACGCTCAGACTTTTCCAAAATGTCTTCAAGTTTTTCTGCCCCCTGCTCAGCGAGAAATCTCCGGGTATCAGCAGACAAAGTGTTCTTTATTTGTTCAGTTAGAACAAGTTCCTCAAGACCTTCATAGGTAGAGGGGAGCTGCGAAAGCTCAAGGCACTTTGTTAGATATCCCTTAAGACGAGATGAGAACTGGTGAAAAGTTTCAGAATTCTCTTTCCGGCTGTTGCGAAACAGTTGCAAAAACTTGCGAGCGTTCATTTCAAAGCGCTCCAGTAACGCTTTCTTCAACACATCGTAGTCGTCTTGTTGGCTACTTTCCAGCTTAGAATAAACATCATAAGCAGAACCTTTTAGGGCCTGGGAAAGTTTCATATTCCAACGCGACCTCTCTAACCCGTACAGAGTTGCAATTTTCTCAAATTTTTCTAACCATGTGTCAATCTTCTCATTTGGACAAGGAAAAGATTCAAGAGTGAAAGACATAGCATTTAGTTGAAGAGATTGAGTGTTAGCAGGGTCAGTTAAGGAAGAATGAGGAGAAGACTCTCCATTGCTGGAGGTAGAGGCAGCCCCACGCCTTTGGAATTCCAGAGTTTTAAGAGCTAACTCATGCTGTCTCTCTTCTCTCTCTCCTTCTCATGCTGTCTCTCCTTCTCTCTTTCCTCATGCTGTCTCTCCTTCTCTCGTTCCTCATGCTGTCTCTCCTTCTCTCGTTCGTTCGCCCTGCGAATTTCCATTTCTTCATCCATCTTCTTCTGCTGTAAAGCTTCAGCTGCTTTCCTCTCCGCATCATATCTCTCCAGTTCGTCTCTGACAAAAGCTTTCGCTTCCTCTCCTTCCAGTCCCTCCTCTCTCGCTTCGTCCCTGAGAAGTTGTCTAAGCTTTGCCCTCTCGGCCATATTATGTCAGTGACTGAGACTAGTGGAGAAAGAAAATAGGAAAAAGGATACACTGGTTCCTACCACTTACGAGAAAAAAAAACTAAAAAAATCAAAAGATGATATATTTAACCCTGGGATACCTCCTCCAAAATAAAATCTAACTATCGCTGCTATTATCGGCAATAAAGCACTTAATGCAAAACACGACTACGCCAACTAAATGGTAGTTAAGATTACAACTGAAAAATAAGTTGCTACAGTGGAAAAGCAAAAGAATATTGCAAAAATTAAAGAGAAAAATAATCCCTTAATTTTTAAAAAAAAATCCACTATAAGTTCGCCCCTGAAGTCAGATCGGGTAAGGGAGGGAATTAATCTGGACAAAAAGTCCGAAACACACTCCTTAACTTAGTTCAAACGCCGTTCTGCCTCAGTACCCAGTGAATGTTATACACTCACCACTTTACCAGCATTTAGTATTACAATCAGCAGTTAACATATATCCCGACAAAATCAACCTGTAACCAAAATGTATATTATTCAAAGATGCTGTGGAAAAAAAAAACTTATTAGTTTGTGTGGTCAGCACGCCCGTAAACAGATCGCTAGTCTAGGGGGTAATATTTTTTTTTTAAAAGATACACAGTCACAAGACATCACACACTCTTACTCTATATCAGAATACAGAATCTTAAGTTCAAAATCCAGATAGACGAGTCCACATTTGTCGTACTCGTCTTCCTATTCTAAGTTCAAAAATCCTACGGACGAGAACCCATTTGTCGTATCGCCTTAGGATTTTGGGTTCAATTCCCGGTAACGAGCGACCATTTGTCGTAGATTTTCGATAGGAGAATTAAGACTAGGTTTGGTCCCTTCTGAATAGGTTTGAATAGGTGATAGACTCAGTGAGAGTTAGTGAAAGGTAATAGAATTTCCACACACGTGAGATGATAGATTTTGATATAGTGGCTGTCTCTGAAAGCGAAAAGAATTCTTCTCTCTCTCACCTATCTTCTACAACAGTTGTTACAGCGTCAGACAGACTACACCAATATACATATTACGTATATTTCTATCACTCACAGGCACGCACATACACGTGACGACAGGTAAACACACAGACGTGGGAAAACTATAACAATGATATATATATTATCTAGAACGAGCTGACCAAACACTATTATTAAGTTCAAGAGCGATTTTAATATCAGGAAAAAATCGGCTCACAACATCAAAGAAAGTACATCAAGGAGAATACATATACACATAGTCATAAAAATTCAAGGAAATGTTGCAAGGATGATAGCCCCCTTATAGTGTTAACTCTAGGTTTAGCCCAGCCCCGTTAAGAGAACAGATGATGGCGCCAGAGTCACAGATACATAGGGTTTGATTCTAAGAGTTTTCGTTGTTTTATCTCGTAATTATATGCACAGAGTTTGAAAAAAAAAAATCTGATTTAACCTAAGACAAAAAACACAAGAACTCTAGCCTTAGCAACAAATTATGCAGATTGAAAAAAAAAAATTAGGACAGCAACAGGGTGTCAAAGATATAATAGTGAAAATATCACTCAAACCAGCGTACACTCATTCATTCCGCCATGGCCTCTCATACATGTACTCACGACTTTGCTCGCTGCCTCTTGGAACACACTGATTTTAGATCTTCACACAGACTCAAAAAAAATGCAGTCTTCTGCCAAGAAGTCCCCAGTTCCAAAAGACGTATTTAACTTGGAGTCTCCGGGAACGACTACTTGGGTGTGCAAATTTGTTCAAATGTCTGATTAAGTCACCTAAAATTATTCCAGGCGCGGGAGTTAGCAGAGCACAGTGTCAATAGCGTAGGTTTCTAGAAATGATGAATGTCAGGTCGGTGCCTTCCCTCAGTATAGGATTCACTTTAGTCACACCACAGATTTGTCCACAAAAAATATATATATATATATAGTCGGGAAATGTTAGTTAATACTTGAAGTATTTCGCGCCACCAGGCAGAAAAATTACGTAGAGTTTTTCTAGAAGAAATTAAGATCTGGCTCCAAGGTCCAGTATTTATCATTACAGTCTTTGAAAACCCGTTATTGGGATATAGTATTTCTGGCTAACTCGGGTTGCATATGCACTGTTAGACCAGTGGTACTTAAGAAACCCACGTGGTTCAAAATAAGGACTGTCTATTTCTTCACAAGTATGGAAACTACTACTAGGTGCTGGTAAAGTTAGGGTCACCCCAAAACTTTCACTGTGTGGAGGAAAAATAACACATATAATATAATAAACAGAATCTGTACTGGTTATAACTTACATTTAAACTTGCAAGCAGAGAGCTTTGCTTATCATTTAAACTTCCCGTGACGTAAGTTATATTTAAAAATCAGCAATCCTCATGAATTAGGAACACGTGCGTATTCCGTCACCATTCATGAGGCTCGATTCTAGAGTTTATACGTTAGTTTAGAAAAATACACTCGACTGAGTATTAGCGGTTAAATTAAATTCATAAATAGCTACAATTGCCGTTATAAGCTAGAAATTTTAATTTTATTCTGCTTTCCACTGAATGCTTCCCTAGAAAATATAATAGCCTACCACTTTATTTCTCTTCTGCGCTAAAGAAATAGATTAAAATGAATGCTAACAGCTATTCTGTTTACGAGCAACCTATCTACTGTGAGTCTATGAGCGAGAATGAAATTAAAGTTTCAAACTTGGCCAATATCTTTAAAATCGGACACAGGATCCTAATCTTATTTCGCCAAGCGAAATAGTCTCCCCTGTCCGTATAACACCTTCGTCCGCTTATCGCGTGACGTAACAGCCATCAGTGGCCGAGGGCTTGCATGAGTTGCAAATCTCAGACCACCGTCTGCAGTGCGGAGTGGATTTTCACGCTAAGCCGGGTTTTTTTTTCTGACGAAAAACCTCATGCGTTTACTGAAATGCAGACACTCTGTCTACTTTCCATGTCCCTCGCGTGAATTTTCACGCCCCAGGCCAGAGACCCTCAGACGAATGTCTAGCGAATGCTGTAAATTCACGCCTATCGTCCGACCAGCACGACTGACATGTACGCAATACCACCCAGGTGCGATTCTCAGTTTTAGAGAAAGGAAAACAGGTAAAGTTTGCGAATTATATGAAAATAATATTCGCAAAACGAATGGATGAAAAATATACAGGAAAAAAGGAAATACAGAGATAATAAAAGAGAGAATTCGGGTGAAAGAATAGGAAGAAGATGTAGGAAATTAAATGAATATAAACCCTACGTGACAAGAATCACCAGCATCATTAATATCATTACTGCTATCATCGTTACTGCTTCATTATCATAATCTCCACCGTAAATGCCTACTTACTTACTTAGTCGTTCTTCTTCTACCCTGGGTTGTAGAGGTTTGCCAGAGAAAGCGCCATACTATCCTATCAGCTGTCTTCTTCCTGGCCTGGTTCCAGTCTAGTCCTTGAAACTTCAGCGATTGTCTAATGTTGTCCTCCCAGCAAATTCTGGGTCGTCCTGGAAGTCGTAAATACCATCACCATTAACATCTTCCGTGTCATCATTATAAAATGAATAATAAAATTAAAATAAAATTAAATGAATAATAAAATTAAAACATGACATTTTCTGGTCTGACCTTTCAACTTGTGACGCAGTGGGTTCAACGCACAGGCATGAGAGGAAGTTAAGCCACGTTGACAGAGGTGGGGGTATCCTCACGGTTATCACTAGGGGCGCCAGCTAGCCACAAGGCGAAAAGAGTGCAGTTTCGCAAGTCTACCCCTGCTGGTTTCTATGGAATTTCATGCAAGACTGATGCCATACATCCTCGTTGTGCGCCATGGATAACGGCCCCTCTCGGGGTCTGAACTAAACTGAGAGGATCTTGGAGCCAGTGGATCCCTAAAGGTGTGGAGTGCAGAACTCACCGACGAGTAGTATATGCTCTGACACCCATTAACCCACTCCCAAATCATGGGTTAAATGATATCTGAGTCATCAGTGAATGACCCTAAGTCTAAGGTGGACCAATGTGCCGAGAGACTGAATGGCTGCTGCGTAAGAAGTCGCAAACATTGGCTGTCTGGAGGGCGAGCGGGGCGGTACCAGGCAGATGGACTCTGTAAGGACATCTCTTGCCTCTTATCTGGTATGCTGGCTCTACCAGGGTGACCGAATATTTCCACCATTTATTGCAAATACACCATGAGTATTTTAACTATCCAGAATCATCGCGGGAGCTACGGAGATCGTGCTCTGTCGTCGATACCTGCAGCAAATGAAATGAGGAAATACAAATGCAGAAGGAGAGGTAGGGGAGAGAAGAGGAGAGAGAGAAAAAGAAGGGCAGGAAAGAGAAAGTTCAGAAAGAAAGCAGATCGCCTCTCGATGAAATATGTGCGTATAGGATACTGGAATTGTCGAAGTGCCAATCAACGGGCAGCCATTATACAAACAATCATCTACAATTTCGATATCCTCATGATCCAGGAGACAAATTTAAAAGCTAATAGTGTTATCAATTGCCTAGGCTACATATGTTACTCCAATTCATGTGGGCCTGGTAGACGAGGGCAAGCTATATATGTAAAACATGAGCTCCCTCATAAGTGGCTGAATACAAGTTCCCAAACTAGTGAGGATGTGGAATTGCAGGGGATTGCTGTGAATATAGGCGGTCAGTTTTTTTTTTTTTTTTTTCATTTGCGTCTGATATTTTGCTGTAATACCCTGTTCAACCAAAACCCGTTGAGGGGTTAAAACGGTTATATTGGGGTATATAGGGTGTTATCGTCTTCGCTGGTATCACGTTCCTAGTCCTGGAGATGACTGGTCCTGAAAAGGACCACTAGCTGCCTGTTTGTTCCCTACTCGTTGTTGTCTGTTTCGGCTGTGTGTTGTTCATGACTGTCTTTATTATATTTGGTAAGAGATCCTTTAGGGTTTCGTTGATTATTTTGTCTTCCGCTTCTCTTCTTCTTTTTTCTCTTTCTTGATTGCTTTTTGGTAGGCGTTCCTCTACGGTTTTGGTGGTTATTTTGTCTTTAGTGTCTTTGCTTCTTTCTCGTCCTTGATTGTGTTTTGTTACAATATCCTCGATGATCCTTCTCTCTGTTTCAATTCTCTTGAGGATTTCTTCGTTCTCTTCCTTTAGCTCTGCGAGTTTAGCGATGTCGACTTCTATTTGGTGTTGAATGGTTTTCATGTCCTGTAACATTGCCTGGGCGCTCTGTAATCATCTTACAGAAGTTAGTAGTTGGAATTTTCTGGCGGAATTGTCTGAACGTTCCAACATAAGGTGCTTAATTGCTGGCGATTTCAATGCTAGATCCAAGAAGTAGGGAGACATCACGGAAAATAGGCAGGGTATAGCTCTGAGCCACGCATTACATGAACCTTACCATCTTGAATGATGGACGCCCAACTAGACTGGCAACTAAACCTGGGGATACAAATGGTGTGATATATCTGGCATTCATCTCTAGTGCTGCCACCACCATGGCACGTTGGGATGTATTAAGTGCACAGGAAAGTGATCACCTACCTTGCGTCATACTCATTGCAAAGGGTAGGACCAATAGGGAAACATAAACAGGCCTTCAAGTATCCTACAGGCCGACTCGACTGTAACAACCCTTTACACACATTGCCTCAAAATGCCAAATAAAAATAAATAAGGATGGGACTGGTGAAAGACCCCCTCTCCCCCCCCCCCTCACCCCACCCCAGATTAATACTGATTGACCAAATAACCCTCCAGGGAAAATTAAAAACATACTAGTTTAGACAACATCATATTTTGGAAAATAAAACCATACTGAACTGTAACTACAAAAAGAAAAATACCTACTAGAGATAAGATAGTATAAAATAAATACAAACAAAAACATTTTACAATAGCTGAAACACGTCCTGATATAACCAACAGCTCATTGTATATGTTAGGTGGTTGAAAGGGGCGTGTTACAAAGAAAAGTAGCAAACACCTTAATTAAAACAAATGCCAAACAAAAGACAGCGAGAACACTTATCACCCAATCTCCCTGGTGGACTAAGACAGTGGAGGAAGCATGGATAGAAAAGGAAAGAGCAACAAAGGAATGGCGTAAAGCACAAATCAGAAGAATGATGAATGAGGGAGAGGTTGAAGAGATGAAGGAGGAAAAGCAAAGAGCCGTTAATAGATTCAAGAGCTTGGCAAGGGAGGCCAAGGATAAAGTGTGGGAGGACTTTGTGACACAGGTGGGCACGGAAAAAACCCTACAGAAATTCTGGTCCTTACATCAAAGAATGAAAAGGAAAAGTGCAAGTCAACCTATCCCTAATATCAAAAGCTCCACAGGACTAAGCCTGCAGACGGACGAAGAGAAGGGAAGAGCCTTATTCAATCGATATGTGGAGCAAACGGATAAAGGTGACAAAAGTGCCCGCCTGAAAATAAAGGACAATGTTCTGGAAAATATCTTAAGGGGCCAGATATACTTTGATCTCATTTCTGAAGAGGACGTGGTGTACACATTGAAAACCAGCAGAAACACTGCTCCGGGTCATGATGGTGTACAATACTATCACATTAAACAGCTCGACGACACATCCTTTATAAATATGGTGAGCGATTTCATACCAGCATACAGAATGCTGAGGTGCCGTAAGACTGACTACAAAGTTACCTTCGGCCACTTCCTAAACCTGGCAAAGACCCCACACTGCTCAGCAGCTATCGAATTATCACACTACAGAATGTCTATGGTAAATTACTTGACAAGATAGTTGCATGACAAGTAATGAGCCACTTCGAAAATGCACACATCCTTCCTGATACCCTGGGTAGCTTTAGGCCTATGAAAACAACATGGGGTAACGCTGGAACGTTTGCATACATTGTGTACGAGGGATTCCAGGGTAAAAGAGAAACGGTGGCTGTCGCAATTAACCTAGAGGATGCTTATAACAGCGTGGACTT
This sequence comes from Oreohelix idahoensis, assembly GCA_024509875.1. Taxonomy (NCBI): domain Eukaryota; kingdom Metazoa; phylum Mollusca; class Gastropoda; order Stylommatophora; family Oreohelicidae; genus Oreohelix; species Oreohelix idahoensis. Next base: position 122,802 of record JAMPIV010007135.1, on the reverse strand, counting down.
TGCAACCCTAATAGACTGTTTAATGGCATGTGGTGTAAACCCTTGGAGAACACGGTGGATATCAGCTGCCTTAATGGAGAGATCAGTTGTATTTCGCTTAGTAACATGGACTTCGGAAGCAATACGCATTTGCTCAAGACTACCCCAGGGTTCTCCACTATCACCAGTGCTGTTTAACATCTACACAGCAAAAGTAGCAACCTCTCAACCAACAGGACTAGGACGAACATTAATTTTCGCAGATGACATACTCATGTACAGAACTGGTTCAGACAGACAGGAAATGGTCCAAGGCATACAGGAGACACTACAGGCGGTTTCTAAATGGTGTGAGGAAAGCGGATCAAAGATCAATCTCAACAAGGCCTGTGTGATAAAGAAAGCAGACCTCCCAGACATCACTTTCGATGGGCAGAAAATTGAAAGGCAAGACAAGCTGAAGTATCTGGAAGTAACGTTTGATCGTGGGCTATCGTTCAAGTATCATGTCGAACTGATCATACAGAAGTGCAAGCGAGGACTTGCAGCCTTAAAAACATTGGCTGCTGCGCGCTTGGAACAGAGACTACTGTTTCTCCTGTATCATCAGCTCGTGATTTCAGTAATCGAGTATGGGTTAGGAATACTCACGCTGTCAGTGTCACAATGTGAACGACTGGGACGCATTCAAAATGAAGGGATGCGACTAGTTTTGGACTGTACGCGTGATACCCCCGTTGTGACAATGAGATTTATTACACATAATGGAGGGAAACCCGAGGCCTGTAAACAGTAAATTAATATGAAACAAATATAAAGGTATGTTATCAGTGTCGTAGATTTTTGATAGGAGAATTAAGACTTGGGTTGGTCCCTTCTGAATAGGTTAGAATAGGTGATAGACACAGTGAGAGTTAGAAAAAACAAGAAATAGAATTTCCACAAGTGAGATGATAGACTGTGATATAGAGGCTGTCTCTGAAAAATCGAGGAAATCTTCTCTCTTTCACCTATCCTCTACGACAGCTTTTAAGGCGTCAGACAGTCTAAACACAGATATATATATTACATATATTTCTATCTACTCACGGGCACGCACATACACGTGACGACAGTTAAACACACAGACGTGGGAAATCTATAACAATGAATATATATATATATATACTAGAACGAGCTGACCAACGCACTGATTTAGTTCAAGAGAGATTTTAATTATCATCTAAAAAATCTTCTCACAACACCTAAAAAAATACATCAAGGAAAACATACAAATAGTCATTAAATTCAAAAGAATGCTACAAGGATGATAGCCCCGTTATGATCTTAACTCTAGGTTGAGCCCACAGCCCCGTTAGGATGACAGATGATGGCCCAAAGAGTTATAGATGCATATGGTTAGGGTCTAATATTGTCCCCTTTCTTGAAGGTAAGAACTGACTTATGACAGCAGTATCTATTCTAAAGGAACAATTAAATTAAGCAGCAAGTCTTTCATAAGGAAAAATTACAAAGTGAGTGCATTAAACAACGAACATCCTTCCGTCACTTTCACTCGGTTCTTTCATCAGGGTACCCTGGCTTTCATGCTTACCTAAAAAAACTTGATGTTGTTCACCGTCTGGCGCAACCTTAGGACACTTCTCTACAGTGAATCTGGATTCTTTGGATAAAGCGAATCCCAGCTCTGCAAATACAGGGTTCTTCCACTGTCTTCGGGGAGCGTTCACTTTACCAGTTTAAATTTTAGATTTACTGTTAATGTCACTTGAATCAGTTTTGGGTAAGCGATTTTAAACGGGCACACAGAGTCTAAAACACGAGGATTCCCTTACTTTGGAAAAAGTTGACCAGTGGACAACTGCTCTCAACAGATAGTCTTGGTTCACTATCCACTCTTTCGATAATGTCGGAAATGTTAATGTTATTTCTTGAAATTTTATTCTCGCCGCCAGGCAGCATGTATATTTAAATTTGAGAAGAAATATGAGCTGGCTCAGAATCCCAGTATAAACAATAGTCTTTAGCAACCGTTAGTGGGATTGGTATTACTGTTTATCTCTGATGGCACATGCACTGTCAGACCAGTGTTACTTGAAAAACCCCACGTGGTTAAAGATAGGAAATGTCTATGCTTCTCACAAGTATGTCTCTTTACTAAACGCCGGCAAGTTGGGTTCACTCCAGTATTCACTGAATGAAGAAAAACAACATATAATATACTATACAGAATATGTACTCGTTATAACTTACATTTAAACGGCAAGCCTACAGCTTGACTTATATTTAAAGCTTCCCGTGAAATAAGTTATATTAAAAAAAAATCCCTCATCCTGAATTAGGAATATCTGCGTATTTCCGTCACCACTCATGATGCATCTAGCATTTATAAGTTTGTTTAGAAAAATATACTCGACTGAGTAGTTAGCAGTTAAATTAAATTCATTATGGCTACATGTTTGTTAAGCTAGAAATATAATTTATTCTGCTTTCCACTGTATGCGTCACTAGAAAATAATACAGACTTATAAATTAATCGCTCTGCACCAAATCTAACTAGGGAAATAAATAAGCAATTTAACACTTCAAACACTTCGCAAAATACTAGATATACTAGATATAATATTTTACCTCAAACAGAACTACGTATCACAACGAAACTAAGAGACATCACTTATAAGTTTAAGTGTTCTAGAACGAAGTGACCACGTCTACTGAAAAATGGAGAATGAGTGAAGTTAGTTTCAAACTCGGGCCAATATCTTAAAATTAGACACAAGCCCCAACTTATTTCGCAAACGAAATAATCTCCCCTCGTACGTGTAAAACACCTACGTCAGCTTAACGCATGTCGTAACTGCCATCAGTGACCGAGAGTACGCGTGTCAGTTGCAACTCTCAGACAACCGTCTGCCGTGCCGAAAGTAATCTCACCCTTCGCCGGGCTATCCCGACGAAACTCTCGCGGTTTTCTGCAAAATGTAGACAATCCGTCTGCCGGCCATGTCTGACGGAGCGAATTCTCACACCCCAGGCCCAGAAATCTGGTCAGGCAGCGCTCTGACCGGGAAAACTGCAGACGAATGTCTGGCGAGAACCGTATATTCACAGCTATCGTTCGACCGGCAGAGACTGACATCTACGTAATACCATCACTAGTGCGATTCTCAGTTTTGAGAAAAGAAACAGGTAAACGTTAAGGATGGGGAAGAAAATATGTTTCGCAAACGAATGGATGCAAAAAAAAAAAAATACAGGAAAAAGGTAAACTGCGATAATAAAATTAGAGAATATGGGTGAAGGAAAAAGAAGAGGATATAGGCAATTTATGATCCAAACTCCTGTGACAATCAGGCACTCGCAGGAAATAAAGAAGTAGAACACCAGACAACAGAAAAACAACAGACATGAGTGGCTTACCCAGGATTTGAACACTGGACCTTTCGTGCGACAACCCCGCCTAGCCATGCAAGCGAATCACACTATCCGCCCTGCTATCTACGCATCATCATAAAATGATGTTTCAATGGCTGGTCAACAGTGCGAACCACAATACACGACACCAGAAGTCCGCCATGGGCAGTTCAGCCTATTAATGACGCAATCACTTCTGTTGTATTTCTATCAAGCAGTATAGGCCGAATCCAACAAGACAAGGACCTTAATACTGTGTCCAGTAAATGATAGACTAGAACAGTGAGAACAGGATAGTGGGTAGGTTTGGTATTGTATAAACATTTATTACACATAAGGGAGGGAAACCCGAGGCCTGTAAACAGTAAATTAATATGAAACAAATATAAAGGTATGTTATCAGGCACTCGCAGGAAATAAAGGCGGGGTTGTCGCACGGAAGGTCCAGTGTTCAAATCCTGGGTAAGCCACTCATGTCTGTTGTTTTTCTGTTGTCTGGTGTTCTACTTCTTTATTTCCTGCGAGTGCCTGATAACATACCTTTATATTTGTTTCATATTAATTTACTGTTTACAGGCCTCGGGTTTCCCTCCCTTATGTGTAATAAATGTTTATACAATACCAAACCTACCCACTATCCTGTTCTCACTGTTCTAGTCTACTATCATTTACTGGACACAGTATTAAGGTCCTTGTCTTGTTGGATTCGGCCTATGCTGCTTGATAGAAATACAACAGAAGTGATTGCGTCATTAATAGGCTGAACTGCCCATGGCGGACGTCTGGTGTCGTGTATTGTGGTTCGCACTGTTGACCTGCCATTGAAACATCATTTTATGATGATGCGTAGATGGCAGGGCGGATAGTGTGATTCGCTTGCATGGCTAAGCGGGGTTGTCGCACGGAAGGTCCAGTGTTCAAATCCTGGGTAAGCCACTCATGTCTGTTGTTTTTCTGTTGTCTGGTGTTCTACTTCTTTATTTCCTGCGAGTGCCTGATAACATACCTTTATATTTGTTTCATATTAATTGACAATGAGATACGTGCTCAGATTGCTGTCGATTAGATCCAGATATGCGATGGCCCAGGCAATAGCCTATTTACGGGTAACCACCGATAAAAGACACCCCTTACATGAGAACGTAGCTGACATTAAAGGAGCAAGAATAAAGAGAGGTATGCCATGGATGGCACAGGCAGAGGCTACGATTGGTCAGGTGACCAGGGTTGAAAAATTACCTTAAGAGGAAGAGTGAAGTAAGTCATGGGAGAACTGGATAAACTACCAGCAGGTCATCATTAGCCTTGGCAGAGAGTGCAGATCTTGGGGCAATGGAAAAGCAGAGCTGGAGATTAATCAGATTATAAGTGATAATGCTGGGGATGATGACGCCATTGTGTACACAGATGGGTCTGTAGTGCGTGGTGAGAAATCGGGATGGGGCTTCGCTGCGAGAATAAAGGGCAGGGTCGTTGCTGAACAGAGTGGAGCCTACAATGACAACAACTTCCAGCATGAGAATGGGCGTAGAGGCAGTTACTGCAGCACTGAGGTGGCTGTCTAAAACTCCATTAACCAGGGCAGTTATATTGTCAGACTTTCATGCAGGGGTACGTGGCAATGAGACAGCTGACAGACTGGCCTCGAGAGCACCCATAGTGGGGACACTGGGCATTTATAAGGGAGAGATACTAAGGGCAATTAATGATCGCCTGCTAGATAACGACACTGCAATGGATGGGTCAACAAGGTTGAGACTGTTGAAGTTTGGCATCAAACGTGGGACTGGCAGAGATGGACGTGAGAGAGGATGCATCCGTCGTATGTACAACCAGCGTGCTACATGTACAATTAGCATTCATACTCTTCAACATTTGCTGAGGGAGACTGAGCACCTATGGGTTTGCCCGGAGTGCAGTTAGGTCGATTCTGATTAACAAAAACAATAATAACAATCATTAATTCAGGATCATGTTTAGCATTATCAGTATTATTAACACCAGAGTTTTTATCATCGTCATTATTGTTATAATCTCCAATATCGGCTACTCTGCTGCATCATCATTTCCATTTCGTATCCTCTATGAGGCATGGAGCCACAACTACTGCTGGTCTTCATTCAGAAATCTGCACCAAAACATTCGTGTCCTCTTGTAGCAGTGGTTGCTGTAGCGATCATTGTTACTGGAAGAGGTTGCCGGCCCCATACGCAACCTCATATTAGTATCCTAACATGACATGCCTGGGGAAGAAGTAGTCATGTTATTTCACTGTCCCCCTCACAGACCTCAAGGAACTACATAGAGGACTCTGGTATATCAACAACAGAGAACAACTAAGATCATTAAGGTAATGTCTTAATAGAGTCGTGTAAAAACATGAATACAACCAGTCATAAAATTATTTGAACTTTTATCTCACGTGTATCTTTATACGAAAAAAAAAGAACTAAATGAACAAGTCAGTGCCACGAAAAATTTAGTTTGTATTAATTTCGAACAATGTAGTTTTATGTGTCTTGTTCTTTAATCATCATCTTCATAATCATCATCATCCTCATAATCATCATCATCGTCATCATAATCATCATAATTACTCTTCATTTTCCCTAGAGTATAACAATATCACATCAAGTCTTACTGTCCGGCCCCATCAGTTTAAGATTCTTCTCTGTCTTATAAATTCCTTTCACGTTTGTCTTCCGTTCTCTTCTCGATCTATTTTGTGTTTTTCCTCTATTTCTTTTTCCCTGGCGATATCAGAACAAGCCCTGTGAAGTAAAGATGTCAGCTGTGTCCCTATCCAGCGACATTGTCTTTTTATTGTCCCATTTGATTCTGGTTCTTTTACGTGAATTCCACATTTTAAATTTGGTCGTATCATTTCAATCCTTTTATTTTGCACAAACACATATTTAAGAAAATCTCTAACTTCTTGGTGGCCATTTTTGTTGTTTTCCATGTTTCAGAGATACCTATAGCACGTTTCACTAGCTTTGCCCTCAAACAAATGTAATTATCTGATTAACCGTCCAACGTATTAATGCCATTTTTTGCATACGATGTTATATTGGGTTAGACCCAACAAATATATACTTTATATCTGTGCATCTTGTCCAGTTCCCATAAACGGATGAAATCCTTTGATCTTTGTCGGCATACTAATTATTGTGTATCGAGAAAAGAAATGTTACCACTTCAGTCACAGATTTTGTGAATTGAATAGGCATAGGCGTGTCTACTATTACAATAAGGTGGCCATCACGTTTGCATATGAATACCTGTTGAAGATGATTTCTTAAATGATCTGCATGGGAGATACTCGTGACATTGTTTGTCATTGACATTTTATGCGCTACCAAACTGGACCTTCATTGATCTAATTATTTCAATAGGTATCACCTCTTTGCGGTTCATAAATATCATAATGGAACGTTGCTCCTCTAATGTGCTTGTAAATAACGGTAAGGTCATCTATAAAGAAATTAAACTTTATCCGAATCATAACCAGATGTCTCTGAGAAATTGATAATCAATCTCGGCTGAATGAAGGACAAACCATCATTCTTCCAATATTCCCCTTCCTCTTGTAACACATGGTTCTCACATTTCTTCCAATAATCCCTGGCTATATTGGAGATGGCGGCTTTTGTAAGTATTTCAACATCTTTTAATTTGAACGTTCTATTTTCTGTTGCTACCTGTTCCTTAATTTTAGCCCAGACTAATTCTATTGGGTTTAAGTGAGAATGGTAAGGAGGCAATCTTAAACATCTGTGACCATGTTCATGGATTGCCTTGTCTATGAGAAATATCTTTGTATGCTGTGTCTTTATTACAATTCCAATTAATTCAGGCCTTAGGGACATTTCGTTGAATGGAATGTCGTTTTTGGTCAGCCAAATCTTTATTACATCTTTAGTACTTGATGAATTAGGAACTTTATCTTCTGGTGCCACAACGTTGTGATATGAAGCATTGTCCATTATCAAACACGACGATCTATCCAAGGAAGGAAGTACGTTATTCACAATCCAATCTTGAAATATCTTGCCATTCATCTCTGTATGATAATCTCTATTATCTGTGGATTTTGAAACACATGTGAGTTCACTATTATTTAGAAGCCCATGAACGCTGCTTCCTGCATGTGCAATTATTAGTCGCTGTCCTTTGCTGCTTGGTACTAGTCTCTTAGTTGTCCCATCAGATGATTGCCATTCTCGTTCATTACTGTGGTGCGCATTGATCCAAGTTTCATCTAAATACACAAAATCACAACAATCTCTTCTCATTTCTCTGACCTCGCGTAAATATTTCCTTCTCATTGCAACTATATGAGGCTTCTCACAAATAAGGTTTCTACCACCAACATATTTTCTAAAATTGAATCCCAAACTCCTAATAGTCCTCCATGGCGTAGATTTGGAAATATCAATGTCGTTATTCTTTCTTAACCAAACTTTCAATTTCCTTAAAGTCACTGCCTCATTATTGAGAAACATATTGCAAATTTCTCTGCGGATCAATTCTCTGTCAAAATTATCCACCACTCTTGGCCTTTTTTTTCGTGTGTAAAACACTGGAATTACAAATTTCAGATGTCGCTATCCAGCGGTGCAATGATCGTTTGCTTATCCCCAAGGCATGAATAGTCCTCTTTTGTGGGTTTGAAATAGAATGATATAATGATATAGTTTTCCTCGAGTAGCTTCATTGCAGAAATACTTATCAATCCTATTTGTGATTTGCTGTAATGTCATAACATGTACTCGCAGACTCATTTTTCCTACTTAGCCACACAATACTTTTTGTAGACACGCCACTGATTGACAATGTATGCGTAAAACCGGAAATAAACTGTTTTATGTTCAAGAAGTGCAATTTCACGCAAAAATCATGCCAATTGTTTGATAAACCAAAAATGTGCAAATGAGGTCGTATAATTTACTGTAGACATTTCAATATGTGTGTGTGTGATGTGTGCTGGCAAGTAGGATTTTATAATATATCGCAAAGAAACAAAAATTGAAGCAAATGGCCGCATTTTAATGAAAAATTTAATTCATAGGGTCTATACCATTTCAAATTCACACACAAAATTTCACTTATATGCGTTATATATTCGCTGAGATATAGCATTTTGAAGTTGGGCAAAGCTAGTGAAACGTGTTATAATAAGATTGTCTTACTAATTCATTACCCCCCGCTGTCATAATTTGTATCACTAAACAAGCAGAAATCGTCGCATCTGAAGTCACTTCACCGATAGTCATAAAGTAAAGACAGTTAAACAAGTACAGGGTGTCCATAAAAGATTGTACCCTTTTCAAAAAATGTATTCTCGGCCCAATGATGTGGTACGAGGATGCTTTATAAGCAAAATTAAGATATTAAGATAATTTCTGCAAGTTTTTAAGCATACCTTTCAAAGACTCAATATGTGCACCCTTCGTGACGCGAGGCATTTCCAACTCACGACTCGCCCTTCGAACCGACTTCATGGGGCTGTGCTGGAAGGCTTGCCGAACTCTATCCACTGCCTCCTCCGAACATGACGGGCGACCGGTGCTTTTGCTTTTCCACAGGCAACCTTCCTCTAGGAATTTAGTATACCAACGCTTAATGGAATTCTTATCAGGTGGATCAACCCCAAACTGTCGCCGAAAATTGCGTTGAACTGCGATAACATGCGTTGTTTCGCAAATTCTACCACACAAAACGCCTTCTGTTGTTTGGTCGGCGCCATTTTGCAAAAACAGTGCGCATGCGCATGGCGGATATTTCAAGTGAAACATTCGCAGTTGATTTGCAACCAGTAATTACATGTCTCTCCACACACTGGTCAAGTAGGTGAAAAAAATGAAATAGGTACATTCTTTTATGGACACCCTGTATGGGAGCCGCGGTAGCATAGTGGTTAGTGCACTGGCTTCCTAGCTCAGTGGTCTATGGTTCGATCCCCAGATGAGGTGGGATTATTTTTTAGGCCGCAAACGGCTCCTGGGTCGACCCAGCCCCAACTGGGTACCAGAGCAACTTCAGGAAGGTTAAGGCGGCCGGCGTGATGTTGACCACGTCACCCCTAGTGGGCCGATGGTCAAGAAAATATGGGCCTAACACCATATTCCCAATATGCCTCAATGGGCGTGTAACGGGATCCTTTACCTTTACCTATATTGACTTGACTTTGACCCACTGTCACTGAGCGTCAAGCTCTTGGTGATAATAGCCCCTTCAGTCATAACTGACTATGGGAATGCGCCCCTGAGGTGACAGCCCTCAGCTGCTTATTTTCATGGTGCTCCTTTCGACGTTTTCTCCTCACCTCTGCTTCTTAAGTGAGCCTCTCTTCGCCCAATCTGAGGTGGCGCCGTAAATAGCATCGCCACTTAGTGCGATCGGCAGCTTCATCCTCCCATGTTGCTGGATCCATGTCCAGTGCCCTCATATCTCTCTTGCACACATCTTTGAACCTCAGCTGTGGTCGCCCAACTGTTCTCTTGCCATCTGCTAATTGTCCGTAGAAGATATCTTTTGGGATGCGACCATCTTCCATGCGGCGAACATGGTCAAGCCAGCAAAGTCTGCGCTATCTAAGAAGCGTATACATACTTTGAAGGCCAGCACGTGACAACACCTCGACATATAGGAGTGTGCTGGTGACGCAGGCATTATATACCGCAGCTTTGGTCTTCATTGTGAGTTTAGAGTTTCCCCAAACACGCGATGTGAAGCGGGCAAAGGTAGCTGCAGCTTTGCCAATGCGGCTGTCAATTTCTGTATCCAGTGAGAGTTTGTCATTGATGGTAGACCCTAGGTATGTGAAGTGGTGCACCACTGCCAATTCATAGTTATCGATAGTGATAACTGGTGCAGTACCCACATCCTGACTCAGCACATTCGTTTTCTTTAGACTTATTGTGAGGCCAAAGTCCTTGCATACTTTAGTGAAGCGATTCATCAAGATCTGAAGCTCCTGTTGGCTTTGAGTGACGACTGCAGCATCACCAGCAAACAACAAGTCTCTTATAGTGACCCTTCTGATTTTTGTTTTTGCCTTCAGCCTTGAAAGATTAAACAGACGGCCATCTGACCTAGTGTGAAGGCATATTCCTTCAGCTGCATCTCTGAATGCATGTTTCAAGAGTAAGGCAAAGAAGATTCCGAAGAGGGTCGGAGCCAGAACACAGCCTTGTTTAACGCCACTTCGTATATCAAAGAGCTGTGACGTGCTTCCAGCATATTGGACTGTTCCCTTCATGCCGTCATGGAATGACTTAATCATTTCCAGCATTTTAGAAGGGCAGCCTATTTTCAGGAGGATTTTAAAGAGTCCATCCCTACTAACCAGATCGAATGCTTTTGTGAGGTCTATAAAGGCGATATATAATGGTCTTTTCTGCTCTCGTGATTTTTCCTGAAGCTGGCGGAGAGAGAAGATCATGTCTGTTGTTGATCTGCCAGCTTGGAATCCACACTGTGACTCTGGATACATGCGCTCAGCTAACTTGTGTAGTCGCATTAAGATGACTTTGGCAAAAACCTTACCAACAATACTAAGAAGAGAGATGCCTCTGTAGTTATTGCAATCACTTCTGTCTCCTTTATTTTTATACAGTGTTACAATCTTGGCATCTCGCATGTCTTGAGGAATAGTTGTCTCTTCCCAGCACCGGCACAGCATCCTATGCAGGGGATGTAATAGCGTGCTCTTACAGCATTTGATTAAATCAGGAGGAATCCCATCACTGCCTGGTGCTTTGCCAGAGGCCAAGCTATCAATGGCCTTGCTGAGTTCCTCTAATGTTGGTTCGGCATCCAGCTCCTCCATAGTTGGCAGACTGTTGACACCATCAAGGGCTGCAGGCGTAACGGTATTGTCTCTAGCGTAAAGCTCAGAGTAGTGCTCGACCCACCTCTCCATCTGCTTACCCTTATCGGTTAGCTTCTCTCCGCTGATAGTTTTTAGCGGTGCCGTCTTACTTTTATGGGGGCCAAGTGCTTTCTTTAGACCGTCATACATTTGTCTAATGTTGCCTGTTTGCGCTGCTATCTGGATGGTCTCACTGAGCTGGAGCCAGTAGTCATTTGCACAGCGTCGAGCAGTTTGTTGAACTTTGCTTCTCGTAGCCCTCAGGATCTGTGGGGTTCTGGCACTCGGTGAACGTTTGTATTCATTCATAGCACTGCGCTTAGCTTCAATGACAGGTGCCATCACATCTGATGAAGCATCAAACCAGTCATTTGACTTTGCTGTTTTCTTACCAAAGGTGGCAAGTGCAGTACTTTGAATGGTGTTCCGTAGATGCTCCCAGTTCTCTGTAATAGTATCACCATGCTGAGGGCTATTGAGCACTTTCTCGAAGGTCGCAGTGAATTGAGCGATCATGAAAGGGTCTGACATCTTGCTGGTATCAATGCGTGGTTTCCCTTCATGTCTGACACGATAGAGTTTTCTTGGTTGTGCTCTGATTTTGCAGCAAACCATGGAGTGATCTGTATCACAGTCTGCACTATGGTACGAGCGCGTGGAGAGCACAGACCTGAGGAGTGGCCTTCTGACGAGAATCAGGTCAAGTTGGTGCCAGTGCTTGGATCGTGGGTGTCTCCATGACACCTTATGCTGGGGTTTTGTCTGAAAGTAGGTGTTGGTCACGCAGAGGTCATGGTGGACGCACAACTCTAAGAGCCGTTGTCCATTTTCATTCATCTTGCCAATACCAAACCTGCCCAGACATGAAGGCCATGAAACATTATCGGCACCCACTCTAGCGTTAAAGTCACCAAGGAGAACAAGCTGTTCTTGCCTAGGTATGCTTTTGATAATTGCTGTTAGATTCTCGTAGAACTCATCTTTAGCTTCTGAGGCAGAGTACAGAGTAGGAGCATACACACTGACAAGGGTGATGGGACCTGTGCTAGTTTGCAGGCGGAGCGTTAACAGGCGTTCTGATCCATTCTCGCCTGGTTCAACCATTTTAGTTAGCGATTTTTTGACCGCAAAACCTACTCCGTGTTCTCTAGCTTTATTAAGATCTTTCCCTTGCCAATAAAATGTGTAGTCCTTCTCGCTCACCGTTCGAGAGCCCTCCAGGCGCGTTTCCTGAAGTGCAGCTACATCCACCTGAAGTCGTTTAAGCTCATCATTAATTATGGCTGTCTTCCTTACATCGTTTACATCCTGTAGGTTTCGGATAGTCCAGTCAACATAGTCCGGACGTTCCAGCATCCCAATCTGAGAGTTTGCTTATTTCTATTTTTTCTATAATTGCTTGGTGCAAAATTTTCTGTCCACAGTTCGGGTTTGACTCTAATCCCCATGCACCCAATGGGGAAAGCAGACAGTGGCGGGACAACACCTTATTGACTGGGGGCTGCCCAGCTTGAAGCGGGCGGTAGCTGTCCAGTGAGATCCTAGAACCTCTCCCACTGTCGGAAGTAGCCCCTGGCGCCATGCCCTACGCCAATTGGGCAAAATGCTTATAACCGGTAACTGCTACTTCCCGTGTTTTGCCGACACCTATAGGGTGAAGCTGGAGTGTCCTCTCCAGGGCGCGAGCTTGGGCACAGTTATATGGAGATCAAGCTGTTGCCCATGCAGCATGTTCCCCCTCTCCACACAGCCGGTGGATCCAAAGGAACGGCAGTAGCCGATACAGTTTGGTACCAGCCATGTCGCAGGAGTTGCCAGAATAATGTCGAATCGACATTAGACTGCCTTAGGGACTCCGACTCCGGATTTATCCTCAGGGTTTACTCCCGAAGCCAATTCCATAAATGGATATTCCCGCAAGGCAGCGGTGGTTTGAATTCAGAGTTCCTTCTCTTAGATAAGCTACCAACCAAGGATCACGAGCCCTATCTGCCCGAAGCTGCTGGTTTTAAGGCGCCAGTCGCTCGCCTTTGCCCCTTCTCCCGTCAGTGGAAACAGTTCCGCCGGGAGCTCTTGGTGACCAAACAAGTATTAAAACGGTCCCAATTGTTCACTTAAATCTTATTAATAAATGCAAACCGAAACAAAATAAAGTGAAATAAATATTTAAAAGTCTGAGTCACTTGTTAATCTTTTTGTATTACTAGAGCAACGGTAGCGGTTGATGCATGAGAATTATGGAGGTACATTATAGAAATGTGAGTGAATGAGAAAACCGCATTAAATCGAAGCTGAAAACTTAGAATAAGAAATTCTGAGGTAAAAATTCACGCATATATTTGAAAGTAGTATATTTGTTGCTCTTCATTGGACCGACATCTTTCATTTCAAATAGTAGGATCATGAGTAAAGGTGTTTGTGAGATACTTGCTGTTAATCTAAATTAGTTCGAGATTTGGAATCGTCAATTTTAATTAGAAAAGAGAGGGCCCTTATTGAATAAACAGAATCGTCTTAGAACTTATTGACCCGATGTGCAAATGAAATTGATTAAGTTAAACTGGCTTGAAACTAATGCTGGCAAAGTTGTTCTCTTATGTCATTGATAGTAAATTAAATTCTAAGGACATACATACGCACACATAGAAGCGTTAGACTGTGACCCAGTTATTGACATTAAAAAATTCTTGTTACATGCCGCGAAATTAATTGCCTCTAAAATACACAAGAATGTAATAAAACATGTCACTCATCGTTCATCGTCGTTTTCTGTTGTTCTTCTTATGGAGCAGTGGCTGTCGGCAACACAGGAGCTTTTGGAATCTATTTTAGTAACACTGAGCCCTCTGAAGATATACCATATATATATATATATATATATATATATATATATATATATATATATATATATATATATATATATATATATATATATATATATATATATATATATATATATATATATATATATATATATATATATATATATATATATATATATAATGTGTGTGAGTGAGTAATTTGAAACACAACGATTTTAAATGCAGGCGGGACGGGTCTAGTCCGAAATTTCCCTAGTTTAAAAATTATTTCTCCCCTCCCCCCCCCCCTCCCCCCCTCCCCCGCAATCGCCTAAAGACCTACAAATTCATTTAGCGGGATCTTCCGGTAGATCGGGATCGACTGGTTGCCGACCCCTGTTATAGAGCATGGAACTACCACGGCAGCTTTCCCTTTACAGGAAGTGGTGGTTTCTGTGTCAATATGTTTTACATTATGAGTTTACCATTCCCATGTACAACCGCATATTAATTGCCGTGTACGACATGCCTGATGTTGCATTAGCCCTATTATTTCTTTGAATACTCAGGGACTGTCGTAGATTTTTGATAGGGAAATTAAGACTTGGGTTGGTCCCTTCTGAATAGGTTAGAATGAGTGATAGCCTCAGTGAGATGTGATAATAGAAAATAGAGTTCCACGAGTGAGATGGTAGAAATTTATAGAGGCTGTCCCGGAAATCGAGAATCTCTCTCTCTTTCCGCCTATCTTCTACAACAGATCCAAAGGAGTCAGACAGTCTATAAAAAATAGGTATATTAATATATATATCTATCCACTCACGTGCCTGCACATACAAGTGACGACAGTTAGACACTGTGGTAAGTTGGGATTATATAAATATTTATAGGGGACTTAGTGTACTGACTGAGATCAGCTGTGAAGGTATCTGTATCTAATAGGTGTAGTGTTTTACAGATGACCTTACTTTGCTACCACATTTAGACCTCAGTCAAACTTATTCTGGAATATTGTGATAACTACGTTGAATGTCTAGGGTTATGATAATGATGAAGTGTAAGTTCACAACAACAACAGACAGATAAATACTTTATTTAAGATTCACAACACTTTACACCACTATGACAAGCACATACATATAACACTCTAGAAGACTAGCTTTAAGTCAAGTGTTAAATTTTAAATTATGTATTAATTTCTTTCAAGAATAGATATCCTGATCCAACTACAGAGTGAATCAGGAATCACAATCACATGGAACTACAATGTCTATGTACAAAATTTATACAAAGGATCTTTGTCCTGACATAGAATATTATTACAATATGTGTGTAGTGTTATGCTCTGGTATTAAGAGGTAATACTGGCTTTTGAAGCTATGTTGTTGTTTGTCATCACGACTTCATGTGTTTGTTAATGGTGGAAATGATCTTGAAGGGTTCACAGTTCTTTTTATTTGTAAACAATAACTGCCCCTCTTGCTTTAGTATTATAGTCAATTTTTAAAGGGGTTTATACAAAGTTGAGCTGCTCTAGCTGACACAGTCTTAACTTAGGTGTCTGCGGCAGGAAAACTGTCTCCTCTGCTCGCTTGCTTCTCAGTTATCTTGAACTACACCACTGGTCGATATCTTGGACAGGGAGTCTGCTGCCAGCCTTCTGGATCCAGCAAAACTCAGACCAGGTGCTGCTCTAATACTTCAGTACCACGGTCCCTGAAATAAGAAGGTTGTACCTCCTTCTTCAGAACTAGTATATAATATCTATTTCCACACTGAAGTACAGGACATTACAAACGCAGAGTTCAGCGCTGTATGCCAACTACTAACTTCTCATGTTACAATATACCAGTATTCCTCTCCCTAATGGTTACAACGCCTCTGCAATTCCAGCTGTACTTCCTTCTATACAATAAGATAGGTGTCATGTTACTAAATGGCAATCCCACATATGCCACTGCAGTTATACTCCTCTCTGACAAACTTTTACATGGTGGAGCAATATCTAGGCTTTTCCTTCTGTTTGCTACTGAACCACACACATACAGACACAATTTATCAATTCATATTCAATTTTCATATAATATATATATACATATATGTGAAATATGTCTAGCTTACCACAATTCAAGGAAATATACACTAGTACGTTGACTGGCGATGACTTCTGGCACAATTTTGATCTGCCTTATCCAGGCTTTTATTTAGAAAAATATAAGCTTGCTCTCAACGCACTGTCTTCTCATAAAGTTTATTTTCAAAACTGGCCCTGAACTGACGCTTCTATTTGACTATATCGAATGCTCTAACCAATGAGACCATGTTTACAAAAGCCTTTGAAAAAACTTTACCCATCCTACCGTAACCATTAACAACCAACTAGTAATTGCAGTCCAACTAATCCGGTTTCGCCTTACATATTTCTACAGCCAATCAAATCGTATCTAACGTGTTGGCCTAATTCCCCTAAAGAAGTGTTGTTCAAAACAGCCACTATGAGCAAATATGATCTTGTGCTGTCAGACAACCTCACTACAGTATTTTGGCTATAATTTATTAAGTACTAGACCATTTGCGTAACACATAACATATTCTTTGTCAGCAAGTCTTAAGGTACAAGAATATATAAGTTTAATGGGGTTAAGTGGCTTCGTTCAAAATATGTATTATTCTAGGATAGTCGTGTATTTGTTTTTTTTATTTTCCTCGAACCGCCACCTGTCCTGCCTTTTCGACTGTTCTGTCAGTATAAAGTCAGGATTTCAGACGTAATACAGTATTGTGTCATGTTTCCGAATAAGCATTAAACATGTTTTTTAAAACCTTACCTCGTATCGTTAGTGTTTTTTATCACTGTCTATTTGAAAAAAATCAAGCCTGCATGCCTTTTGCGTGGGGTGGCATTAATTTTAAATCGCGAAGCGACGTGGTAGCATTGCATGCGTTCCTCCGTGCATCTCTCTCTCTCTCTCTCTTCTAAGTCCGTCTGTCTTTTAGGTTAACGTAGTGTAATAATGACATTAATTCTAGTATTATATCTAGGTCATTAAGCAGTTTGCGTATCTCAAGGTTTTCTAAGAAACACAGTACCAGTTTTATTTTTAGACACGCGTGTAGTTTATGCAGTAGGCTTTTACTATCAAACGTGGAAGCGCTACATTTATTATGGCGTTCTACAACGCAGGGGTACGCTATTGGGAAAAGCACTGGTCTTTTACCATTCTTCTTTCCTTCTATTAAATTACTTCGTTAGGCTTTACATTTATTTTCTCATTTATATATGTGGATTAGAATTTTTTCACGACAGACACACAGACGTGGGAACAACTATAACAATGATTATATAGATATTATGGGAACGAACTGACCACCACACTGAAATAAATGTAGGTATAGTTTAGTTATCATAGTAAACTTACATCACAACATATAAAATACATCAAAAGCATATACAAATAGTCATAAGAATCAAGGAATGCTACAATAGTGATAGACCCGTTTGTATGGTCCTCCCCTGGATATATAGCTCACAGTCCCGTTAGAAGAAAGTGATAACCCCAAAGAGTTACAGATACATATGATTGAGTCTATGGTTTCCCCCTTTTAAGGTATGGACAGACTTGATACTCTGCTTTATTCTAGGGGTAAATATTGTTAGCAATAACTTGCATAAAGGAAGTTACAACGTGGGTGACTCAAACAAAGAACATCCTTCAGTCTACTTTCATTCGGTTCTTTCATCAGGGCCCTGATATACTTACAATCGTGCTGTGGTTCACCGTCTGGCGCATACTTTGGGACACTCACACACTTTTTATCTGTTACTGTCGTTAAATGAAGCGGATCCCAGCTCTGCAGATTTGTTTGTTTGTTTCATCAAAATGGATCCGGGGAGCGTCTACTTCATGCGATAGTTATTTCAGACTAAAGTTAGTGTCACTTGACTCACGAGGTAAGAGTTAGGCTTAAACGAGCACACAATGTCAGAACACGAGGTTTCCCTTAATTAGGAAGATGACCGGTGGACAACTTCTCTCAACAAATAATCTTGGTTCACCACACACTTGTCAACAATGTCGGAAAGTTAATGTTTTTGATTTCTGTAATTTTTCTCGCCACAAGGCAGCATGTACATTAGAGTTAGTGTAGAAATATGCACTGGCTCAAAGGCCCAGTAAAAGCATTTATTAGGTATGTCTCTGTACAAAACGCCGGCAAAGTTTGGGTTACCCCAGTATTCACTGAGTAAAGAAAAAACACATATGAAATATGTTAAATATTATGTATCCAATATAACTTACGTTTTTAAAATGCAAGCGTACAGCTTGACTTATCATTTAAAACTTCCCGTGCAATAAGTATATATATTTAAAAAAATCATCAATCCTCATGAATTAGGAATACATACGTATTCCGTCAACACTCATGAGGCATCTAGCATTAAAATTTTTAGGCCACAAAACGGCTCCTGGGTTGACCCAGCCCCAAATGGGTACCAGAGCTACTCTGGGAAGGTTAAGGCGGCCGGCGTGATGCCGACCACACTTCCTTTACCTTTTTTTAATATTTATTTGAAGTCTAGAATTCGGTACATTTCCGAACAAACTAGGACTTCGCTATACAGCTTATTCTATTCACGAACAACCTGTCTACTGCGAATTTTGAGGACTGAATGAAAATAAAGTTTAACATTCTGGTTATATCTATTACCAGACAAAGGGTCCCACTTTATTTCGCCAAACGAAATAATCTCTCCTTTCCGTCTAAAACACCTTACATCAACTAGAAGACTACCATGAACTGACACTCGTGCGTTTTCACACCTCACGCTGACCAGGCCAACAGTGAGTGCCTTGTCAGCTGGGATTTCCAGACAAATGTCTCAAACTGCACCGAGGAGATGTCGGCTATCGCGCCTCACTGAGCGCTCAGCCGATACAACTCGTTGTGGCAGGTGAAAATGCAGACAAATTTGTCGCCTATAGGTCTGGCGAAAGCGAATATTCACAGTGTATTTCGTCTGGTGCAGGGAATGCTGTAGACATATGTCTTCTCCTATGTCTGGCCAGACGAATATATTCACAGTTTCGTCCACTGACACCTAATGCAATAGAATGCATTTTAACGCTCTCTCTCTCTGACACGTTATGTCATAAATGCGTTTACCAGTATGAGAAAGAAAACGGTAAAGTTGAGAATGGGGAAGAAAATATTTTTCGCAAACGAATGGATGCGAAAATTACAGGAAAAAGGTAAAGAGTGATAATAAAATAGAGGATACGGGCGAAAGAAAAAGAAGAGGATATAGGCAATTTATGATCAATAAACTCTCTGTGACAGGGACCCACAGCAACTACACTGGACAATACCAAATATACATGATTCACTGTAATCTGTATCCGCACAACTAGTAACCTGTGATCGTTATTTTGAATCTACAAAATCTTCTAGAAGTCTGGAGCAAACTTTATTCAGTTTAGCCCAAGAATATTTGATTCTGCCCCGTGAAGTTCCCGGGGGTCCGTAAGGAGACAAAGAAAGAAACTTTCTATTCCTTCCTCAGCCTTGTCTAACAGGCGACCAATGTGACAACTTGTGAAACTTCATCATGTAAATTAGATTGCTACAGATGCTACAGAAATCACTGCTACAGGATTACGTGGGCGCTATGACGGAAGTTTCCGGCAAGGCGCCAGCTGTAGTCGT
The DNA here is from genome assembly GCA_024509875.1 of Oreohelix idahoensis. Classification (NCBI taxonomy): domain Eukaryota; kingdom Metazoa; phylum Mollusca; class Gastropoda; order Stylommatophora; family Oreohelicidae; genus Oreohelix; species Oreohelix idahoensis. The sequence goes on along the minus strand of JAMPIV010007135.1, from coordinate 103,026 downwards.
GGTTACATGCTCCAGAAACAGCAAATAGAAAATGAATGAATAAGGGTAATAGAGGTAGAGAAAGACAAAATAGTGCCGGACAAATAGAGTTAGCATTAGTTCGCTGTAGGCCTATGCTCTGTGGGGAGTTGAACGAAGAAAGAAGATGGTGTAATTATTGGTGCCATTGCTTTCCATTATACCAGTGCATATAGTGTTTCCTTTGACAGCATCAGAGCTACACTTTCACTTTGATGTGATCTTTTCCTGCTTGTGTCCTACTGGTAGCACTTGTAGCGGAAGGTTTTATATGTGTGAGATGATAGTGCTAGAGTAGAAATAGTATTCTCTCCAGAATGTGTGAGGTCCCAGTGACAGAGAAGTACACTGGTATCACTCGATAGTCACGGCTGTGAAAGTATCTGGACTGAAGATATTCAGAGAACAGTCAGACCTTACTGCGCCACCTCCGCTATGTGACCACCTGTGATATTAATAAAAATTCAACCAAACTCAGTATCAACTATATTGAATGAACAAAGCTGGTGAATACAATTTATATCCTCTTTATTTACATCTATCTAATTGTGGTGATTGTGTGTGACTGGTGATACAAAAGTTATATTTATACAAAAAAACCAAATTGGCGAAAACCCTTACAGTTTTTACAAGTTACACTAAAATGTCACTTCTTTAGACTCTTCCAATTAGTTAGGTAATAGACTTCTTCACTGTCTTATTCACTTTATAACTTTCACTAGTTCATCACGCAAATTGTCATCATAAAACTCTGCTTGACAGTTATCACTTCTTGGTTGCACGATTGTCACAAATATCACTCATCTGTTAGGTTAATCAGTGTTCATATGAGATGTACAGCTTCAGTAGGTCTTGCTTCTACCAATCCAGACACTGCCGGGGCGATTCGCATTGATCATCGAGCAATTCTTGATCATTGACCTCTGACTTTTGGTTGACAAGTATGAACCCTCGCAGGATCTAATTAAGATCAGTAAAGACTGGCTTTAGTGGAGTAACAGAACTGCCTGGCTGCAAATAACAAGATATTGGCCGTGACACGTTTCTCTCTCTCCAGCCGTTGTCCCTCTGTCTTGCCTCGCTGTACAAGTGAAGTTGAAATCATTTACGTCCGCCCTTATATATGCAGCTACCGGACGTACAGGAAACAAGGCTCGCAACTCCAGCAAACTTCCCAAAAAAAGTTGTAACTTCGGGGGGTTTGTGCTAGAGGTGTTTCAAACCTTGGTCTCGAGCATTTCACCTAACCCAGTTCAAGCCTTTGGAGTTATATATTTCCGTTCTCCATGAGTTGACCTTTATATCCATATGTTGTTTTCCCATATCTGTCGTGTTAACGATTTTATATTGAATTATAAATAGGAAAAACACAGCATTTCTCAATGCACGGACACTATTCTTGCGAAATTCTTCACAACTACTTACTCCCTTCTGATTTCCTTGTACCTATACATAAATGAAGATATTCCCGTCAAAAGGAGACCATACTCATCCTTGTCTGTCATTCCGTTCTCCTTCCCGATGTCTAATTCTAACCATGATTTCGGACGATTTATTCTTCCTTATACACTCGCCGAAGTCATTCTATCTGACCGTGGGAAACCCCTTCTCTGATTGGCTGCCCTAGATACACACAGGAAAATACCCCTGCATTTCTTTGTTCAGGTCAGCACACTGGTATCCCACTTTTCGGTCTTCAAACATTTAACTAGGCAATGCGTAACATGCGACAGAGCCTCCCTCTCTTTTAAGCTGTAGATTTCTACAGCTAACAACTGTAAGCTTTGCCGTAGTTAATGTTCTTCTTACTCTCGTTCTATCTCAGTTGGGTGTCGAGTAAGAAAATCTGCTCCTACATTTTGTTTTCATGGATATAGATTTATCCTTCGCTATCTCTCTTTTCCCAGTTCGACTTTTCATCCAGGCCCTTACCGCTGGTGAAATGGGGTCGGTAGGTTTCCCTTGAAGTTTACCGCCCTCTTTTCGTTGATAGTTGGTTGCAGTTTTTCCCTCGCAAATTCGTAGGTGTTTGATTTTGGCTACGTGATTTGTTCTTTTTTTCTTCCAGTGCATGGTTTTCAGACTGCAATTCAACCTGTGTGGGATGTTTCCTTTCCCCTCCAGTGCAAATCTCGGGAGTACCCATGATGGCTGGTTTGCTTGTAGACTTTTGAAGACTCTTCCGCCGACTTTCTGAATCTACATGAGTGCACTCTGGACAGGAATTTACATACCAATTGATGTCTTCCGTAATACCTGGCCAGTAGTACTGGGTGGCTATTCTTTGTTTTGTGGCACCATTACCCAGGTGTTCACTCAAAGTTATGTGCCCCCAGCCTATAACCTTATTTCTATAGGTGGATGGTACAACAATTTGACCATGACTTTTCGTCCCTCTGCCAGCTTTCCTGTGCAAGAGTCCATGTTCCATATAGAAATTTCCTTTCCTTGGAGTGTTATGTGGTTTTGACAGTTTGCCAAAACAAGGCTTCAATGTGCTGTCAGCTACTTGAGCCCGTTTCATTTCAGTAGAATGAAATTTTAATTTGGTGTCCCTCTCTATGTTCCTGGAGTCAGACCTGGTCTGGATTTCTGCCATAACCATAGGTTTCACCGGGTTTCCCAAGAAAACATATCTACGCCCCAACATCAGGGGGTAAAAGGGATCATCTAACACTGCTGCATTTACCTCCCCTTCCACATAGCGACAACTGACATGAATCTTTGCTATGGGTAAAGTGAGGGGTAATGCTCCTTTTAGTGGCCCTTGAATATCTACTGTTTCTGTGGTGATTTGTTCAGGGCGCACCAGAGATGCACACACGACTGCGTCATAGGACAAACCTGTGTCATACATTCCTGTGACTTGTTTGCCATTCACAGTCACTATCTCCTGTGTAGGTGGGTGATGGAAGCTATTTTGACTCACTGTCAGTTCCTTCCTATCCGAAGTCCTCACCTGTAGACATGCAGCATGATGAAGAGGTTTTTTCCTTCCACAATTATCAGTGTTGTGGTTGTTCATTTTGCAGAACTTACACCATTTTTCTTCCCTTCGTGAGGGTTTATTGTTATATCCTGGAGGGTTCTTGTCTTTGTAGTTATATCTTTGGTTGTTCTTGGTTGTATTGTCCTTTTGTTCAAACTCGTTTTGGTTTTGTGGTGACTTGAAACTATCTCCCTGCTTCCTCTTATTTCCTTGAGTCAGGGGGTGAGCCAGTTTGTGACTTTCTGCATAGATGATTATTTCATCTAATCTCTCTCTTTTATGTTCTACCAGGAATGTCTTCGTCTCAGGAGACATGGACTCCAGGAGTTGTTCTATCAACATCATCTCCTTGATCCCTTCAAAATCCTGATTGAAGTTTCCTAACTGACACCACCTCAGCAAGTAACTTTCCAACCTTGCTGAGAACTGCTGATATGTTTCTCCTGTCTGGAGCATAGCAGTTCTGAATCGCCTTCTATAAGCTTCTGCGTTTTGTTCGTAACGCAACAACAATGCTTGTTTCAAGGCTTCATAGTTTTCCTGATCTTCTTTTTGCATCTTCAAGTAGACATTATAAGATACTCCTCTCAATCCCTGTGACAACTTCAAATTCCACTTTTCTTTTTCTAGGCCATAAGTAGTGGCCAATCGTTCATATCTATCAAGGTAATCCTCTATTCCCTCTTCTTTCTCCACAAATGGGTCCAAGTGGAAGTTCATAGCTCCATTGGAGGTGCTTTGGCTGGCGCTGGTATCCGAATGAGATGACCTACTACCATTAGTAGTAGCCACTGCCTGTATTTCAAGCTCTTTTAATCTCAGTTCATGGTCTCTATCAGCTTGTAGCTTCCTTTCCTCAGCTGTTAATCTTCTTTCTTCAGCCTCCAATTTCTTGGCTTGAGCCTCAACTTCCAACAGCAGCCTCTTTTCTTCAGCTTCCATTCTTTTGGCTTCTCTCTCAGCTTCTAGTCTTTTGGCTTCTCTCTCAGCTTCTGCTTGCAGCTTCCTTTCCTCTCTATCCATATGTTTGTCCACTTCAGTTGTGACATACTGGACGAGAGCATCACCTGTCAAGTCCAGCTCTTTTCCCATTTGCATGATCGCAGTTCTGAACTTCACTAAGTCAGCCATTATATTAAGTTAAGTAGGGTATGAAAACTTACCTAAACTTACTTAAAATAATTATCAAATGGACAACACAATTAATCGTGCAACCTTGTGATAGTCAATATTTACTAAGTACTCTAAGGTACTGTTACTGAGAAAAAAATCTTGTTCTAGAATTTCCCCAAAAAAATTTTTTTTTTTTTTTTTCTATTGGTGGCCCAAGATAGACTAAAGATAGATGTATTAGATAGAGGATGGCTCAGGATATACGAGAATATCCCGCGATCGAGCCCCCACTGTAGCGGAAGGTTTTATATGTGTGAGATGATAGTGCTAGAGTAGAAATAGTATTCTCTCCAGAATGTGTGAGGTCCCAGTGACAGAGAAGTACACTGGTATCACTCGATAGTCACGGCTGTGAAAGTATCTGGACTGAAGATATTCAGAGAACAGTCAGACCTTACTGCGCCACCTCCGCTATGTGACCACCTGTGATATTAATAAAAATTCAACCAAACTCAGTATCAACTATATTGAATGAACAAAGCTGGTGAATACAATTTATATCCTCTTTATTTACATCTATCTAATTGTGGTGATTGTGTGTGACTGGTGATACAAAAGTTATATTTATACAAAAAAACCAAATTGGCGAAAACCCTTACAGTTTTTACAAGTTACACTAAAATGTCACTTCTTTAGACTCTTCCAATTAGTTAGGTAATAGACTTCTTCACTGTCTTATTCACTTTATAACTTTCACTAGTTCATCACGCAAATTGTCATCATAAAACTCTGCTTGACAGTTATCACTTCTTGGTTGCACGATTGTCACAAATATCACTCATCTGTTAGGTTAATCAGTGTTCATATGAGATGTACAGCTTCAGTAGGTCTTGCTTCTACCAATCCAGACACTGCCGGGGCGATTCGCATTGATCATCGAGCAATTCTTGATCATTGACCTCTGACTTTTGGTTGACAAGTATGAACCCTCGCAGGATCTAATTAAGATCAGTAAAGACTGGCTTTAGTGGAGTAACAGAACTGCCTGGCTGCAAATAACAAGATATTGGCCGTGACACGTTTCTCTCTCTCCAGCCGTTGTCCCTCTGTCTTGCCTCGCTGTACAAGTGAAGTTGAAATCATTTACGTCCGCCCTTATATATGCAGCTACCGGACGTACAGGAAACAAGGCTCGCAACTCCAGCAAACTTCCCAAAAAAAGTTGTAACTTCGGGGGGTTTGTGCTAGAGGTGTTTCAAACCTTGGTCTCGAGCATTTCACCTAACCCAGTTCAAGCCTTTGGAGTTATATATTTCCGTTCTCCATGAGTTGACCTTTATATCCATATGTTGTTTTCCCATATCTGTCGTGTTAACGATTTTATATTGAATTATAAATAGGAAAAACACAGCATTTCTCAATGCACGGACACTATTCTTGCGAAATTCTTCACAACTACTTACTCCCTTCTGATTTCCTTGTACCTATACATAAATGAAGATATTCCCGTCAAAAGGAGACCATACTCATCCTTGTCTGTCATTCCGTTCTCCTTCCCGATGTCTAATTCTAACCATGATTTCGGACGATTTATTCTTCCTTATACACTCGCCGAAGTCATTCTATCTGACCGTGGGAAACCCCTTCTCTGATTGGCTGCCCTAGATACACACAGGAAAATACCCCTGCATTTCTTTGTTCAGGTCAGCACACTGGTATCCCACTTTTCGGTCTTCAAACATTTAACTAGGCAATGCGTAACATGCGACAGCACTATTGCCCCTATGTTCAATTTCTTCATTTCTATTCCCTTCCATCTGTTTCTCCGAATGTCATTTTTAAAGTTTTCATTTCTGCTGCCACCTGTTCAGTTTTCTGTTTGTTTAGTCTTTGAACATTCCAGGTGCCCATTCTGGAGATTATCGCAGCCGTCGTTTAATATAGATCAAGGGCCATAATATCTAGAGGAAACAAAAACAACAGTCATAGAAAGCTAAAATATTAAACACCATCAAGATTAGCTGCGTTGCCACCTCTCGCTCCGAACTTTATCAATGTTACCACTCTCCTAATCCAGCATAAGTTGATTTATGTAGATTAATCGGGAATCTTTTTTCCTGACCAGACAATAGAGCAACTTTTTAAAGACGGCTAGTAATACCACGCATGAGGCGAGCCCTCTCCAGGACACATAAAAATTGATGATGATGAGTTATGGAAATCTGTATGCTGCCCTCCCCAAGAATATCCACCAATAAGTTATCTCATTATACTCCGTTAGACTAAACTTCTCTTGGTGGGTGTTTTGAGCCACAGTAATGAATTTTTAAGTTTTTAATATTTTAAAAAAAAATTGCATTGGGTACGAGAGAGGGAGTGGGCGAGAAAGCGTACCATTAGGGTTTGGAGAAATAGGAAAGCGATTAAGGTTTTCAATCGTGAATTAGCTGTTAATTGGAATAAGATAACTGCATTTACGTATACAGAGAGTAAGAGAGAGAGATAGATAGATAGATAGATAGATAGATAGATAGATAGATAGATAGATAGATAGATAGATAGATAGATAGATAGATAGATAGATAGATAGATAGATAGATAGATAGATAGAAAGAGAGACAATGATAGATAGCGATAGATAGATAGATAGATAGATAGATAGATAGATAGATAGATAGATAGATAGATAGATAGATAGATAGATAGATAGATAGATAGATAGATAGAACGAACGAACGAACGAACGAACGAACGAACTTTATTTTCAAAGGTAGATAGATAGATAGATAGATAGATAGATAGATAGATAGATAGATAGATAGATAGATAGACAATGATAGAGAGCGAAAGATAGAGAGAGTGAGTGATTGAGTGAGAAAGAAAGTGAGTCCACCATGAGTGAGTGCGTGATTGAATGAATGATTGAGTAAACGAATAAGAAAGAGACACATATAACAAGAAGATGTGAAAACGGCACAGAGAATCTAAGCTCAACACAAAAATAAAAATCTTTAACTCAAACGTCAAGTCTCAGTTGTAATTTATAGCTCTCAAACATGGAAAACAGCAAAATGGACAACCTAAAAGATTTCAAACATTCGTAAATGGGTGCTTGTGCAAAATAGAAGGATGGAAAAAGTCTAAGATTACAGATATAGAACTGATGGAAGGAACCTGACAAACACCAATGGCTCAAGATGGGAGAACAGAAGGCTGACGTTGGAATAGACACACTGAGAAATCCAGTTGGGAGCTTTACAAGGCAGTCCGTGGTCTGGAATCACCAGGGTAAGACATATAGAAAGAGATTAGAACACAGACGGAGATAAGAACTGGAGACAGATATACAAGGGATACAGAAGATGCGACAAGATCTTGAACGGATGGCACAGGTCAGGAGGGGATTGGGGAATATTTGTTGAAGGGATGTGCCCTACAGGGAGCTACGAGGTAATGATTGTGACATAGTCCAGGCTGAGAGTTAGTGAGTGAATGAGTGAGCGAGTGAATGAGTGGGTGAGTGAGTGAGTAGGTGAGTAAGTGGATGAGTGAGTGGATGAGTGAGTGAGTGAGTGGATGAGTGAGCGAGTGAGTGAGAGGGTGAGTGAGTGAGAGAGTGAGTGAGTAAATGAGTTAGTGAGTGAGTGAATGATTGAATGAGTGACAGTGTGAGTGATTGAGTGATTGAGTGATTGAGTGATTGAGTGATTGAGTGATTCATTAAAAAAGTGAGTAAGTAAGTGAGTGAGTGGGTGAGTGAGTGGGTGAGTGAGTGAGTGGGTGAGTGAGTGGGTGGGTGAGTGAGTGAGTGAGTGAGTGGGTGAGTGAGTGAGTGAGTGAGTGAGTGAGTGAGTGAGTGAGTGAGTGAGTGAGTGAGTGAGTGAGTGAGTGAGTGAGTGAGTGAGTGAGTGAGGGAGTGAGTAAGAGAAAACATAAAATTAAGATAAGAAAACGGCACTGAAAAAATTCGATAGGGTAAAAAAAATACAAATACTTACTACCTCTAATTAGGACAAAGGAAAAAGAGAATAGCCCACGTTACGGCCACAAAACCTTCGTCGGGGATAAAAGAAACAAACACAGAAGAGACAGAAAGAAAGACTACGTTAAATACACAAAAATGAATAAAAATGATACGACCCGAAAGTGGAAATACCCGACCTAAATCCAGAATGGACAAAATGGCCACTCGACAGGATAATGTAGGAACTACTTGACCCCATGAGCTTAAGGTTCGAGAAATAGGCAGCAATCAAGGCTTAAGTGGTGAATTTGTTGTTGATTGGAATAAGATAGACACACAGACGTACAGAATGAATGATACAGGGAGGGAACTAAGTACAAGAGGATAAGAAAGAAGCATTAAGGATTAAGGGACGTCTATAAACTCTCTGAGCTTACTTTAGGGTACCGTATATTAAACCCCTTATGAACAAGGGACTGGGGAGATGAAAAAACCAATTAAAATTAACACGTATACATCTAATGCTACCTCTGGCATGTCGTAAAACACGAGCAATATAAGATTGTCCGTGGGGGCTTGCATCTTTATCATGTAACACAAATTGCTACATAAGCTACTGCTTTTTTTCTACGTGTATACTACTTTTCATCTTAGTGCGCCCCTTTCAACAATTTACCAGATATATAGAACTGTTGGTCATATCAGGACGCGTTTCATTTAGTGTGATATTTTTTTTTAATTGTGTATAGGCCATTCTCTGTATTGTATTATTCATCTCGATGGTGTACTTACATTGTACTTATAGTTCAGGCTGTTGTGTCTTGGCTGTGTCTATACTGGCATTCATCAGCCACCACTATAGGAAGACAAGGTCTTTAACATTGGCTTTTTGTAAAAAGAGGTCAGCTGTAGGGGCACTCTTTGTCCCGTGGAGAGTTACAAAGAAATGGAATGAACACTCTTAAGTCCTGATTTCATAGTTGCATTTTATGAGGCACATACACCTGTAAACTCACACACAGACATAAACCATAGGCAAACACACCGACATATACACAGACAGACACATAGACACAGACAAGCAAACTCACAAACAACAAACAGATACATACATACACATACATATACATATACAGACACGCACAGACAGACACAGACATAGGCAAACTCACATAAAATATAAAACGTAGTCACACGCACAAAGACACATATACACACAGGCGCATACACAGACACACACAGACAAATCAAACACACAGACACACACATAAGCACCCACATTAAACACACAGACACATACAGACAAACATGCAGACACATACAGAGACAGACACATAGACACAAGCAGTCACACAGACACATACAGAGACAGTTACTCAGAAACATCTCTCCCCTGTCATTATTATGTGGAATATTTTATGCACCATTATTTACTCTCTATGCTGAACCTAGTGGGGGAAAGTCTCTAACACTCCACTCCCCTACGGAAGTATCGGCTAGGGGACTGTCTTTATCTTGTTTACCATCCCAGACGTGTTCACGTTCCGCCAGGTAATTAGACCGGCCAGCCGATTATACGTTATCACATAAGCCGGCTGACCCCTTTGAACGTGACCGTCCAACATTTGACCCCAGATGGCTAGCGACTATCCCTATGTTTGCACAAGACGGGAGATAATGAGGTAATTGCTTCCGATGTACGTTCTGTATCGAGATTACAGATAAATCTATCTGGAAACTCAAGATTTGCAGACGATATCATCGGGGCAGTATCAGTGCACACCATTTGTTTGTGAAGATAGCTCAAGATGCCGACGGAAGTCTGACGCAACGATATGAAGAGGTCACGCGTGGATATTAAATTTAATATTTTGAAACACGTGAGGGTATTTTTTCAATTTGAAACACCCCCTACCCACGTAACGCACTAAGATGATTCGATTGGATTGGTTGATTTGAGAGACCGGAATATACAATGTATCTCACTGAAAAAATAGGCGGAAACATAGCTGGAATTTGAATTGAGGATTGTGAGATATAATCTAGTGAAATCAAAGTCAGTACACACACTGCAGTGCAAACATCAGACTAGCGACTCCTAAAAGCCAGAAAGAAAAAGGAGACAGTGGACTTAGAAATTCCACAATTATAAGTGACAAATCGAGTATTGGGCAACTTTGGCATTTACAAGTAAACCCGCATTTTTAATACAAGACTATAAACTTAAAAAGACCAGGACTTCAATTACCAAGACTGGAACATAGGAATTTGATCAAACGTCATAGAGGAATTAAACATTGGTTCTCCTAGGCCAGTGATTTCGCAGAACACCCGCCGTCAGAGGAATTAACTTTAATTTCCAGACCTAAGGGATTTGGAAGCTTCTAATACAGAGCTGTGTCCAGTCTAAATCTGTGCAAGGAGATTGTGTATTCCCAAAACTTTGGGGTAAGTGTAAACAATTTATTTACTAATGTAAATTTTACAGGTTTTTTGCTAAGTGGTTATATATGAGGCTGGCAACCTCAACATATGAAAACAGTATATGCATGAACCACTATTGCAAGAGCTGGTAAGTGTTTCTGACTAGTCGTGCGGAAACCCGACAGCAGAGGTGACCCCAGGACTCCGACTGGATCAGTAATGAGTGGTGATTACATCTTGTGTGCCCCAGGTGTAGCATACCATTTTAGAGATGTATGTAACTCGTTAATGTTAGTTCAGGCACAAATCATATTCTCACTGTCCAGACACATTTCACCCGTTAATCCTCAGAGTAATAGTGGTGAATTTTAACCATCTTCTCGGAGTTACGTTGCCCGTGCTTGTTACGACTTAGAGGTGACGAATACAAATATGACAGTCGATCTTGTAAAGTACATCGTGCTATGTAACGCAAATGATAATGGGCAGTCATTCAGGACACATCTTATAGGTACAACATGAGCCGGCAAGTGGCAGGTCCACAGCAAACATGGAAAAAAGTTTATTCTCATGAAAACTGGCTCCAACAAGTAATAATATATGGGACATGGAAGAATGTATCAACAATGTAGTTCTTCATAATCAGTCTTCTGCCCATAAATCTCAATCATAGACATCTTATAATAAGTGGCAATGAAATATAATACAATCCTCTCCTCTCCTTAATTCTGGCCGTTGTGTCTATAGGTTCGTGTAGACCACGAGGACCCAAGCAAAGCGGCAGAAATATTCATAACAAAATCTTATGTGCATTATTCGACAAATAACTCCTTAGATATAGTAATAACGTCTGGGTAAGTTAATGTACAATTCTACATAATATCAAGTAAGTGGCGGCCTCCGAAATAACAATGCCACTGAACATCAGAATACAAGTCTCCACAATCTTAGGGAGCTTGGAAAAAAGTACGTCTACTCTGGACGACTGAAAAAACACGAAAGGCCAAGACCGTTAGAATGCAAAAGCGCGTGATATATTACGCCATTAGTGACCGGTGACGTAGCAAGTTATGCGGCGTTCAACATGAGTGAAAAATCGAACACAAAAACTGACTTTACTACAGACAGATATCTCCTCAAATCAATGGATATATGCCTGCGTATAGCAACATATTATAACATATTAATTTTATCCTTAGCAGTGCTCGAGAATTTAATTCTTCTGAGAGTTTAACATTGGTGGGCGGACAACGGGAACGTGAGCCTGTTAGAGTGCTCCAAACAAATGCACTTAGCAGAAGGCATTTGTTTTTCTATTTTTCTAAAGTTCGTGGTTACAAGCCGTCACACGATTTTTGGTACTAACGCCGCTAGTGTGAGAGCAAAGCATCCACCCTAACCGCCTACAGTGGAAGAGAGCGTGGAGAAGGATTTCGTTATCACAGAATTGATGAACCACAGCTGCAGGACTCAGCTAGAGTTAAGTGTCTTGTAAAATAGGCGAAAGCAACGGACTTATGATAAATCCTCACCTACGTCTCCGTGACGAAATTGTTTATTTAAATTTCACCAATCTTTCCATATTTATTTTAACTGTTAAAGACTAATTTATTATTAAAATTGTTACATGTTGTTTTAAAACTAAACAATCATTAGTCGCTTCAGTTTTATTTGTATGAAAGCAAACGTATGAGCCAGAATATATATATATATATATATATATATATATATATATATATATATATATATATATATATATATATATATATATATATATATATATATATATATGTCAGAACCTCTAACCGGGTGAGGGAAGATGCTAGCTGGCTACCCCTCACTCGTAGGATTATACCACTGCCGTGCGGATTTACTATAAAACTGAATCGTATATGCTAGAGGATGACCACACGCACACTGGCTGACACAATGAAATAACACAGCTTAACAGCTACAATTCCTTTTATTAAATCACAACACCACTTGGCCAAAACACGACCATGGGGGGATACATAATGAATGAATACATATTCACTACTAGCTAAACCTTAGTACAACTTCAGGCAAAATGGCGCTGAACTACTCCAATGTGAGTCCCACTCACATATGCGGCGAAAACAAGGCTAAGTCAGAAAGACGACTAATAAATACCAAAAATCGATCGTACTTACAAACTGCCGGTCACAAAAATACATCCAAGAGACTTACTAACTCTCAACTATTGGCACAAGACAAGGCACTAGTGGCGAAACGCTGTCTCTCTAAAACACTCCATCCCAGGGTAGACAGAAATAAGCTAGTAGCGAAAGTCCATCCAGGATGACAGATGAGCCAACAACCCCTTGCAACTCCGTTGGCGTCTAAATTTTCCTCCGGTCACATGACCTCAGTCGTTCGTCAACTTTCGTCTGCCAAACGGCGGCTTCCGAATCACTTGCTCAATCTTCGAACAAACAATGACCCGTACAGCGAAATAGTGCCGTGACATCTACCCCCCCCCCTCCCTTAAGAAAGAAAGAGTTTTCTTCGATCCGGAGGATGGTGGGCCCTGACCTCATCAAAGGTTCGAAGACCTATCTGCCGCATCACAGAATACCTTCATCTGACCTGACCATGCCATTCTTGCCCCATACCAATCTGTAACAATTGTTCAGCACAATGCAACATTGTTTGTGACTTCTTGAAATATCTTGTGAATTCTCCCTTAAGGTAGAATTGTCATTAACCTTCTATCTACATCTCAGCTAAGAGTAATCTTGCGCGCAGGTAGATACCTTGGAAGCCAATATTAGATACGTCTTGAGTTTTGGCCATTGTTGGACCACTACTGCAAAACAGGGGAGGCATTCCGTGACAGAGCGCAAAACACATACACAGAGACCCACAGACTTGACACATACACAAACAGACTAGCAGACACATGCCCACGCACAGACAGAAAGTTTATGAGAGAACAGATGAAAGAGTAGATGGATGATTAAAAAAAAGACACACAAATTCAGACCCGTTATTAAATTCCTTGAGCTGACCTTAGGGTGGGAAAAACATTGCAATATGAAAGACTTTAACTAAAGGATTTGTTAGTTAATTGGAATAAAACAAACAACACACGCACATACAAACAGACACACAGACAAAGACATCACACACTGGCGCACACAAAGACGCAGAATGTAGATATATACACAGACACATTTACGCACATCGACACAAGCACACACATATAGACGCACATAAACTTGAAAAGACACATACACACATGTAAAACACACAGACCCACACACGTACAGACCCACATTCGTAGACAGACACAGACACCCAAACGCAGACGGATACACAGACATTCAAATTGTTGATACTTTAATATCCGAGACCAAATATCCGAAGTAATTATGACAACCCTTAGATACGCGATGTCTGTAGACAAAGGGGGTTTCCAAACGTAAGTCTCGCAAGTACGATCAAGTATGTTGTGCGGTTTTATTTATTTACTTTTTTCATGCAATGACTACATCATCAACACTATCATTTACATTTAGGCTACCCATGAAACGTAGTGCCAACACTGCCGCAGGTCCTTCTTGCACGAAATCTGAAACAAAACATTCTTGCGGCAGCGATTTCCTCTATCAATTGGTTAGACATTAGTCGCCTCTTAGGCCATGTCCGAGGGAGCAATAGATATATTCTTATGAGGTACTGCACGGGATAATGGTCATGAACTCTGAAATCATGGAATCAGGAGTAGGAATAAGTATCCAGCAAAAGCTGGGACTCAGGAAAGGGATCAATAAAAATATTGGGATCCAGCATAAATGGGATCCAGCAAACAAACTGGTATTCAACAACTAAAGCGATTTCATGGGCTTTCCCGTTGTCCTGGATCTCTTTAATATTTCCTGCGAAATACAAAGCAATTATACCCTATTAGTAACACCTATAAGTTTATTTTATTTACATACTACCTTACATACAATACCACAAAGAAACAAACTTTATTTCCACCCCCCTCCCCCCAAATACGGTTGACCCAAATTGGGCGGGCACTGGTCATTGACTCCGCCCTTTATCGATTAAATCTGCGCGCACCAAGTTTACTGTACTGCGCAAAATCTAGGAAATGCCACGAAGGGGTCAAGGATTGTAAATATATACATATATTGCTTTAGGGATATCCCCGCCCATGCGCTTCAACACTTAATTTCCCGGAACGAACCTAGAAAATTATTATACATGCACACAGGTGTTAGCTCAGTGTCGCGTAGCGTTAGAAGGATAAGAATTTATTAGAAGAAATAATAGATATGAATGTGGAAAATTTGGCTCAAGAATTCCTGTTGGGTTTTCCCACTTCTGAAGGGTGACGAAGAGGGTAAATTCTCCTAACTAGACAAGGTTTGGAAAAGGTTGTAAGGAGATATTTGGTCTCTCGCTACCATAGTCCCCTTCTCAGTCATCTATTATTGTTATCCTTTAAATTATATTATATTATATTTTACGAGCCCCCCCCCCCCCCTCCCTTATAAAGGAAGATAAACATCAGACAATATGTAACATCTAATAGAA
Organism: Oreohelix idahoensis; assembly: GCA_024509875.1. Lineage (NCBI taxonomy): Eukaryota > Metazoa > Mollusca > Gastropoda > Stylommatophora > Oreohelicidae > Oreohelix > Oreohelix idahoensis. The sequence continues at coordinate 87,952 of JAMPIV010007135.1, read as the reverse complement.
GGAACAAAGCATGGGGTACAGTATATACACCCAATTGGTTTATTACAATAAACTGAATAGATGGTGGATGATAGTATTGTCGATGGAATTAGTGTCTGCTGTATGTACTATGTGTCTCACAATCCAAGTGTTTTTCATCATGGATGACAAAAATATATGGCATTGATCTGGTGAGTTCCCTTTCTATAGGAACTTAGCTTTTCAGCCCCCGGCTGATAGTGAAGCGTGGTTAGTTCTCCGGTCTCTTGACGTTGCCCCAGGTAGGTCTTGAATGGTTCGGATTTGCCTTCTCTGTGCTTGTTAAAGTACTGTCCGCCCGTTCGTTTATTCCCGTGTATTAAAAGAGTTTGTCTGCATTTGATATATGTATACCATCATTATTCCCATATGTGTCTATATGAATGTTAGAACATTGGTATACAACAAAAGTGTCACGCGAATGTTTTGTTCGTGGGTGTGCCAAAAACTGCACTGTATCGTCCCTGTATTATTTATGCAGTGTTCTCTCACAAGGGATCACGAATTAGTAATGTCTCAGATATGCCCAACAGCTCAACTATAACCCGGTAACCAATGCTGTTCCGGTAAATTAACAACACAGTTTAATGAAAACTCATGATCCATGAGACATGATGAACCGTCCTTAGTTAATGTCATTCTGTCTATTCGTAACATAGTGTTATACTCCTTGACGGTAATACATTGTTGCTTATTAGTCCCAATACTTCTATACATCTCTATGTATTGATTATATCCGTGCCCTTCTCCCGTACCTTCTGTTCAAACTCATTTAACTTCATTAACATGAATTCCCCCAAAAGTCAGTACACATTAGCGACAGAGCAGGCAGGATCTTTAAGACTCCGATTTTTACGGTGTATAGACCTGCCAGTCTAAAAAATGCATAAGCATCACATTATACATTATTAATAGTACTCATCCTGGTATACATTCCCATTCATGGCACGAATCAATATAACCCTTTTCTATGGGTTTTCAAGCAAACCAGCACACACAAGGCTGTTCGCGTCTTGTTTATTTCTTGGGTCCATTTTTGTTCTCCACGTCATTGTTTCAACACACAAAAACTCCTACGTCATCCTTTTTTACTGCGCGCATGAATAATGCACCTAAGTGTACTATTCACATATCATCAAATATTTTCCCCAAACTCAACTCAGCGCTATTTGATGCGCAACACCAGAAATGTTGTAAAAAACCATACGCAACAATTACCTCCTACCACCGTTAAGAAAAAAGACACGTAGTTTCTTTTTTCTTCAAAAATGTACCACTTAAGGTAATTTAAAAAAAACCATACCAACATAATACTATCCTACGTCTCAGTAAGTCTACGTCAGCTAATGTCTCATAATATAATCAGTCAGTCGTCGATGAGATGAAAAGGTGATAAACAAGTCATAATAATCTACTGCCTTATGAATAAAATCCATGTAGGAAGTAATAATATTACTAAATTAAAACAAATTACGCGGAATCAACACCGCCCTCTATTACCTCTAGTATCAATAATACTAGAACCAAAACTTATATAATAGGGTTATATCTAATAGGATTACCTACCCATCGGAAAATGATTGCAATAATGTGTACCTCCACAATACAGAGTACACTGCAAATCTCATACATATTTATTCCTGATCAAGCCCCAAAAAAATAGCAAATACATGCATAAATTGGTCCCAAATTACCTATTTCAATGCCCCTAGGAACCTCTATAATATACACGCAAAAATTTATCGCTAAAGACTATCATTGCCGTACAGTCATATTATAGTACACTGTATGTGCACCTTACACCATACACACCAAATTGTGTTCCGGATAAAACTAATAAAAATTCAATGTCCCAATTATATCACCACTACTGTTGACCATGAACTAACTGTCATTAAAAACTTGTGTACTGTCTTCCTGAGGGCACCTCGACAGTACGTCTGCAACCACATTGTCGGACCCTCGAATTGCTTGAATAGTATAATTATACGGCTGCATCAGAATCGAATAACGGGCTGCTCGGGCGCATTTATGGTTCTTCGTCTTTAAATACGCTAAAGCCTTCTGATCTGATTGTATTACGAAAGATACACCTAACAGATACTTCTCTAATTTGGTTACTGCCCATACCACTGCGAGAAGTTCCTTTTCCAACACCGAATAATTCATTTCCGCCTTGTTTAACTTTCTCGAAATGTACGTGATCGGATGCAGATGTCCATCAAATTGTTGAAGCAACACAGCACCAACGCCCTTGGACGAAGCGTCTGTTCGAAGAGTATAAAGATTATTAAGCCTGGGTAGTTTTAAAATCGGTGGGGATGAAAACAAATCTTTAATTTTAAGAAAAGCAGCATTGCATTCTGGAGTCCACCTAATTACATTAGGAGCCCCTTTCCTAAGTAGAGTGGACAGATCTGATGTAATTGAAGATAAGTTAGGAATAAATTTACCATAATATTGCACTAGTCCTAACACACTCCTGACTTGTTTTTTTTGTCCTAGGAATGGAAAGATTTAGAATCTTGGAAACATTCTGCTCCAAAGTTTGAAGATTCCCATGACCAATCCTATGACCTAGAAAAGTAATCTCAGAGAATCCAATATACACCTTAGATGGTCTAGCAGATAACCCAGCAGATCTGAGCGTGGATAATAGAGAGTGTAAACCGTGAAAGTGTTCTTCCCAAGTGTTGCTAAACAAACAAATATCATCTATGTACGAGATTATATCTTGTCTATGCGAGAAGAGAATTCTCATCATTCTAGTGAACGTAGCAGGTGCGTTCATCAGTCCAAAACACATAAAATTGAACTGGAACAACCCTCTGGGAGTAGCAAAAGCCGTAAAATGTTTACATCTTTCCGCCAACGGGACCTGCCAATAACCTTTTGACAGATCGAACTTACTGAAATATACTGCATCTGCTAATTTTGGTAAAAGATCATCCAATAATGGTAACGGTTCGGCGTCAAAAATTGTGACCTGATTTAATTTTCTAAAATCAATGCAGAGCCGAATGTTATTGTCTTTTTTTTTCTTATTACAACCATGGGAAAAGCAAAATTACTTTGAGAAGAACTGATTATACCTAATTGCAGCATGTCATCTATTTCTTTGTTTACTTTGTCTTGAAAGTGTAATGGTATCGGGTATGGACGCACTCTAATAGCCTTTTCATCATTTAAAATGATGTCATGTGTGATGACATTTGTTTTGCCTGGTATATCTGTAAGTACATCATGAAACGAATGTAATAATTCGGATACATGTGTTTTGTTCTCAAGTGTAAGATTCGGACAGATTGTCACGTCCTCCCAAGTTTCGGTAGATTGAACTGGTAGACTAGGAAACGTCATTGATACAGCTGGGAAAGAAGATTCTTCTTCCTGAATCACTGATAAAGACGCCCAGCTCGTTGGATGTGAACCCTCCTTACCAACAGCGTGAAAGACTGCCTGAAGATGTTCAGGTCTTGAGTGAAACTCTTTCAACATGTTAATGTGAAAAATCTTTCTTTGTCCCTTAACATCAAGGACATAATCGACATCTGAAATACGTGACAGAATCTTGAATGGACCACACCAAGTTATCAGTAGTCGATTCTGTTTGCTCGGTAAAAGCACGAACGCTTCGTCGCCTGGTACAAGAAGACGAAGACGTCTTGAGTGATTCTGTAACATACGAGCTTTTTCTTTAGCTCTCTCCGATGCATCTGTTGCCAGCTGGCATGCATCCATGATTTTTTTCCTAAGATTTACAACATACTCGTAAGACGATTGAGTTTCTTGCGATAAGGAAGAATCAATCAACAAGTCTTTGATCAAGGACAATGGACCTCTAGGCTGAGCACCAAATACAAGTTGAAATGGACTGAAACCTGTATGCTCATTCGGTATTTCACGATATGCAAAAAGTACCGCTGGTAAAACTCGGTCCCACTCTTTAGGAAAATCGATTGTAATCTTTCCTAACATCTGTTTTATTGATCGATTTAGACGCTCCACCATCCCGTTTGAGGCGGCGTGATATACGGAACTCAGTGATCTGTCTATATGAAACATTGCCATAACCTCACTCATTGCACCTGACACAAACTGAGAACCTCTGTCCGACAACAGTTTTCTCGGAAATCCGATTCTAGTAAAGATATGAAACAAAGCATCAGCTACATCCTGCGTAGTAATGTTCTTGAGTGGTATGGCCTCTGGCCAACGCGTGCACAAATCTATGCAAGTTAATACATATCTATGTCCTCTCGATGACATTATAGGAAGTGGGCCAATAATGTCCACGGCCATCTTCTCAAATGGACGCACCGGAATATCGGCCGCTTGAATTGGAGCCAAATGACGTGCCCCTCTAGACTTCACCTCCTGACAAGTAACACAAGAACGGCAAAACATCGCAATGTCTTTCGACATTCCTGGCCAGAAAAAAGATGCCAGAATTCTAGATCTAGTACGAGAGTATCCCATGTGACCTGCACAACGGGAATCGTGAGCATGACTCAATATATAGGATCTCATTACCTTAGGCACCATGATCTGAGTAGTAATATGACAAGATTTACTATCTCTGAATCTTCGCACTAATATGTCATTTACGATAGTATACCATTGTTTGTGAGAAGTATGACCATTTGTATCATCCTGTTGGACTAAACTAAAAAATTTCTTTAATGAAACATCACTGTTTTGTAAAGTAGAAAAAACGTCCTTGTTGATGTTACTGTGTAACACATCATCATTAACTAGTGGCACAACATTATGTTGAGACTGCTCCTGTGCTCGAGTAACCACAACATTAGCACTGTGTACGTGTTCTCGTTCCCAATCATTTATTTGCTCAAGAGTACACTCTTTAAAACCGTGAATGCGACCAAGAACTAAATCGCAAACTGGATTCGGCAACAAACATACTTTTATTTGTCCCGTAAAAAATGGCGTCGCGATATGAACCACCGCAGTTTGAAATTTCTCAATTCTACCACCAAACGTAATGCACTTAACCCATGTGCCTGTACAACAAGAAGAATCAACCAAACATTGTCGCACACCTACCGTCGTGCAACCTGAATCCTTTAATAAAGTTACTGGTATGCCATTAAGTAAGCCCTTGTGAAACTCTAAAGACCCGGTTCCTTCATGAGCTGACATTGCAGGTAACGCCGGCAATGGGTGTCCACATCTCAGTCTGGATACCACTTCAGGCTGAAATAGATTCTTGCACTCAAAACATTCTTCCGCATTACCAAAGTCAAATGAACAGCAAGCATTTGCTTGACTAACAGCGTTGTTATTATTATTTGTAATATCATTTTCTGCTCTCTGTACCGAATTTCCATGATGAGCAGACCGATGCGAACTATTTGAACGAAATGCACTGCCATTATCTTGATTATTGCCATAAAAATTTCTCCTGTAATTCTAAGAATAACTAGATCTATTATTAATATTACCATGTTGATTATTTAGTTGCCCATTTCCTCTCTCTCTGTGTCCAAAATAATCGTGATGACCATTATCAGGTCGTTTATTTCTCCATCTTCGGAAATCTGGTGATTTATTTCTATTTCCAACTTCAAAATGAGAAAAATTTCTTTGGTAATTATTATTTCGATCTGAACTGGCACTTCTATAACGAAACCTATCTCTGTCACCACCATTCGATCTAAATTTTCCCTGTCTGTTATTTACAGTAGCAACACCCGCTGACTGTAACGATTCATGTAGTTTAGTGTTTCTGACATTCAAGTTCGGATGAGCAACCGAAAACTGGCGCCCTAGGGTCTCAACTTCCGATAACGATTTAGGATTCCGCTCCTGTAAAAATGCCAAAAACTTATCACTTACTGAGGATAATACCTTATCCCGTAATATTAAATCTGCCAGATCTTCAAAATTCCGTTGTACTTTTTCAAGTTCGATCCAACGATTAAAAGTTAAACGAATATCCGAAATGAATTGTGAGAACTCTTTTCCTGTTTCCGGCAACAACTCTTTAAAACGCCTTCTATAACCTTCAGCTGTAAGCTGATATTTTTTTAATAGCGTAGCTCTAGCTTCCTCATAGTTTTGATTATCGCCTTCTAACGAAGCGACTGCACTTAACGCCTCTCCTGATAAAAAATTCATTAGTTTGCTACACCACTTACTTTTATCAATTTTATATTCTGTGCATACCAATTGGAATCTTGACAAGAAGAACGTAATATCGTCGACCCCTGGTTTAAACATGGGCAAATGGATTTTAATGTCACCTTTTTGACCATCATTCTGAGTGTGTGATTGACTAGTAGCATTTCCATTTTGCAACTTCTGTCTTTCAATTTCTAACTGCAACATTCTCTCTTCATGCGCTCGTTTTTCTCCCTCAAGTGTAAATTCATATTGTCTCCTTTTCTCATTTTCTTCCATCTCCAAGAGTTTAATTCTCTCTTCGTTTTGCCTCCTTTTTTCATTATCTTCCATTTCCAACCGTTTCATACGTTCCTGGTTGGCTAATTCTCTATCTTTTAATTCTAACTGACGTTTCTCTCTTTCCTGCGCCTCTTTATATTCTGTTTGAGCAAACTCTTGTAATTTGTCTCCTGATAAACCAAGAATTTTACCCTGTTTAATGAAGTATTCCGCCGTCGACATTTCAAATTCTGAATTCTAATATTTACCTCATCAAATAAACTGTAGTATTCCAATTAGTATCCTATATTCGTCACCTTATCGATACTCATTACTGGAGATCGATCATCTTTTATTTAATAAAATATGCAGCTATAAATCAATCAACTAAGAAATTATACAAGATAATAGTACTACTGAAAACATAATGGTCCATGAAGAGAATCAATTACATAGAAATATACACGTTAGCAATGACAATCACCGAACCTCAACAATTAAAGAAGAGATCATATCGTAAAGAACCACGGAGTCAACACAAAAATCTACAACATTTCAGCAGCCCCAAAGAAATTGGCTATAAGCCTTTGCGATTCATCGACCTGAAATCAACCTAGGAAAACACCTCAGGACACCTATGATGAAGAACCAGCATCTTACGAGTTAAAATGACAAAGAAAGGTGCTCACTAATAATAACCAGGGTACTGACACCACAATAACAATGTCTACTTATCTGAGGGAATCCCAATACTCCTCGTACATATTTCGATCCAACACAGGTTATGAAATTCATACAGCTGAATTCAAGGTTAGCAATTCTCCAAAACGAACAGTAATTTGCTCTGGTTGAAAGTATCTGTTACCGAATGACGTCACTCAATGTAACCTCCGCAGGTACACAGCAGGACTTGAAAATGGAAATCGAAAACTGTAGCATAACTCCCCCCGGCACAATTATGATACTTCTCTGGAGACTTGAATATGTACATCACACGAACGTTGACCTTCTAAGTCAAGGTTACGACTTTGACATAACGATCGATTGATTGAGCCTGCAACAAGTGTCATTGTTCCAATATGCGTGGCAATTAATTGAGCTCCAAATATCTGAATTTATAGAACGGGAAGGTACATTTTAATGGCCACCATGTTAAAGTACTGTCCGCCCGTTCGTTTATTCCCGTGTATTAAAAGAGTTTGTCTGCATTTGATATATGTATACCATCATTATTCCCATATGTGTCTATATGAATGTTAGAACATTGGTATACAACAAAAGTGTCACGCGAATGTTTTGTTCGTGGGTGTGCCAAAAACTGCACTGTATCGTCCCTGTATTATTTATGCAGTGTTCTCTCACAAGGGATCACGAATTAGTAATGTCTCAGATATGCCCAACAGCTCAACTATAACCCGGTAAGAAGCCAATGCTGTTCCGGTAAATTAACAACACAGTTTAATGAAAACTCATGATCCATGAGACATGATGAACCGTCCTTAGTTAATGTCATTCTGTCTATTCGTAACATAGTGTTATACTCCTTGACGGTAATACATTGTTGCTTATTAGTCCCAATACTTCTATACATCTCTATGTATTGATTATATCCGTGCCCTTCTCCCGTACCTTCTGTTCAAACTCATTTAACTTCATTAACATGAATTCCCCCAAAAGTCAGTACACATTAGCGACAGAGCAGGCAGGATCTTTAAGACTCCGATTTTTACGGTGTATAGACCTGCCAGTCTAAAAAAATGCATAAGCATCACATTATACATTATTAATAGTACTCATCCTGGTATACATTCCCATTCATGGCACGAATCAATATAACCCTTTTCTATGGGTTTTCAAGCAAACCAGCACACACAAGGCTGTTCGCGTCTTGTTTATTTCTGGGGTCCATTTTTGTTCTCCACGTCATTGTTTCAACACACAAAAACTCCTACGTCATCCTTTTTTACTGCGCGCATGAATAATGCACCTAAGTGTACTATTCACATATCATCAAATATTTTCCCCAAACTCAACTCAGCGCTATTTGATGCGCAACACCAGAAATGTTGTAAAAAACCATACGCAACAGTGCTCGACTCCGTATTCTGCTCTGAGATTGGACTGTCGTGCAAGGCTCCACCATAGACTGAAGACAAATACGACGGCTTCATTAATTTTCTGGCTTTAGAAAGCAGTCTTTCCCTAAGCTGTCCGTCTGCCAGTCATCTCAGATTTTAGTCTCTAACATCATATGTCTAGAGCCTAATCTTGAATTCAAGTTTCTCCTTTCTGTCCTTTATTATATTCCTCTGCCCCAGTGGCAGTATTATAATTATTTAGACTGATTTATCGTCAACTTAACCCGATGAATTATTATAAATGTCAGTTAAACCCACCAAATTTATCATAGAAATGTCGGCAACAGGATTCTAGTTCTGGGCCTCTAGCCTAATCGTCATGTCAATTATGATGAATTTAACAAATAATTGGACATCAGTGTTTTAGAATTGTCTGACAACATTATCACACACTTTATGTCTGGTCGCATCGTCATATAATTTATAATGAATATATGTCACGGTCTGTCACATTATCGTTAATATTAATTTCCGCTAGTCTAAACGTCGGGTCAAAAATAATCAAATAATATGGAAATTAATAGCTATATATATTCCCGTTATACATTATTATGAACATGTTGTACATATCCCGTGGGATCATAAAATACACCCGATCACATGTGGTTGGATGTGATCGTAAAACAAAAATATGAATAAAGTAAACGCAGTTATACCAATTTTGCGTCGATTTTGCAAGGTACTACACATTTCATCACAATACTATTTTCTAACGAGATTTTCACTTACCTACTCAGATGGACCAGCAATTTAGACACGTGGCTTCAGTGCGTTTAATGCATGAATTCGCAGCTTGTCTAGATTAGGTCTAGCTTTCTTGATTACCTGCGCGTAAGTGAAAAATGGCTGGATTTGCCGTACTTTTAGCGGGTCATTTCCGCTTGGACACGTGATCCGTAGCGTGCCTCATGTGACCTTAGCATCAATAAGACGCTCCAATCAATAACGTTAAAAGTCACGTGGGGGGGGGGGGGTCCGAAAGTGGCATAAACTGGTTTTATCTACCGAGGTCAGTGGTCAACAATGACGTCGTATCTAAAAATAGCATTAAACTTGAGGAGAAAATCACCGAACGCTAGGAGATTATCCGCAAGTGACAATTCCCGGGACTTTGCGATCATGCATTGAGGATGATAAAAAATGATGTCACGTAAATAATAAAAAAAAATGAAGAGAAGATTGGGCAAGTCGTCACACTCAGTTAGTAATAATCATTCGTATTACCCAAAAATACAGAAAACATTACATATGCCCTTCAAAGTTTATAACACAAATTTGGCTGATACAATAATCATTAAAATATATATATATATATATATATATATATATATATATATATATATATATATATATATATATATATATATATATATATATATATATATATATATATATATCATCATCATCATCTCAACCCATAACCCGTCATGGGTCGTAGGGGTGCCATGGTGGAAGCATCAGCAGACAGGGTCCTCCACTGCTCTCTATTCTCAGCAATGCGTACAAGTGTGGAGAAACCGTGTCCTGCCCATTCTTTGATGTTATCAGCCCAGGATTTTCTTTGCCTTCCTCTTCTCCGTTTACCTTCGACTGTTCCCTGGAGGATCGTTTTCGAAAGGGAGTCATGACGAGTTACATGCCCAAACCAGGCAAGCTTTCGACGTTTCACTATTGACAAAAGTGGTTCTTGATGGCCTGCATAGGTGTTTATCTTCTCTCTAACATAGACATTTGTTTTGTGCTCTTTATAGCAAATGCGCAAAATTCTTCTATAACATTTATGCTCGAAAGCCTGAATCCTTCGCTCCGTATCTGCAGTGAGTGTCCAGCCCTCACACCCATACAAGAGAATAGAAAATACAAGTGATTTGTATAATTTGATCTTCACAGGAAAACTGATGTTACTTTTCCAGATCACATTCAACCTTGTCATGGCAGCTGAGGCCATCTCAAGTCTTGTCTTGATTTCTTTATTTGATCTTCCATCACTACATATAGTGGACCCGAGATATTTAAAGGTGTTAACTTCTTCTAACGTTTGCCCATTTAACGTAATGTTGGTCGGAACATGTTTCTTATGGCTATTCACCAATATCTTGCTTTTTTATATATTAATTTCCATCCCATATGTTCTTGTTACTTTCTCCGGGCTAGAGGTAAGGTCTTGAAGTTCTGATTCTGTTCCAGCTATCAGATCAATATCATCAGCAAAACGTAGATTACACAGAGGTCGGCCTCCAATCGATATGGTTGATTAATAATCGTAGAGAGCCTCCTGCATAATATGTTCTAGATAAATGTTAAAGAGCACTGGTGACAGGATACATCCCTGGCGAACTCCTACAGTTGTTTTGAAAAATTCTCCAATGTCATTGCTTGCAAAAACAGCACTGCTTGCGTCCTTGTATAGTGCTTCAATGATATCTATGATGTTGGTATCAAAATTGAATTTTCTCATTATTTGCCATAAACCTTCATGCCAGACTCGATCGAAGGCTTTTGTGAAATCGATGAAGTTATGGTATAAATCATGTTGATGCTGGAGATGTTTTTCGATCAGTAATCTAATATTGAAGATTTGTTCTGAGGTACTTCTTTTTGGTCTAAAGCCAGCCTGTTCCTCTGACAAGATTTCTTCTGATTTCTGTTTTATTCTGTTCAAAAGTATCATTAACATCACCTTACTTGGATGACTAATAAGGCTAATGGTTCTGTAGTTCTTGCACATTTTTAGATTTCCTTTCTTTGGAAGCGGTATTACTAATGACTGCGTCCATTCTTTTGGCCATTTTTTTGTACTCCATATCTTCTGGCAAATTGTTGTCATGATTTTTACTATATCTGGTCCTCCATATATATATATATATATATATATATATATATATATATATATATATATATATATATATATATATATATATATATATATATATATATATATATATATATATATATATATATATATATATATATAATTTAGAAAAGGTACTAGTAATTAAACAATTAGCAGCAACTTAAAGTAATATAAACACACCCACACACACCGTCCTTGATAAACACTAATTCGTTAACACCTTAGTGATTTTGGTTGGTGGCAAACTTAATAATATTAAATTACACCGTCATGAACATTTACTTTAAGGAAATTAATTAACCTTAAGAAAATGAACTAGGGTTATTTATAAGTTTAGATAAAAAACTCTGGGCGGCTATTTGCTAACATAGTGTGCTTATCAATACGTCAAGAATATTTCTTATAACAATGCATCTGGTATTAGGCTACTGCACCAATTCCACTCTGCTTGTTAAAGGTTTCTCTGGAGACAACAAGCCCCTAGTGATTTGTGAGTATAGTATATATAGCCAGAGTTTCCTACAAATCGCGTCATGTAATGTGAACACCTGCACAGAGATCGGTGAACTTCCCCTTTGACAAACGCGTAAGGGGACCAGGAGTGTTCTCCCCTGCTGTGCAAGATGAAAGCGATCTCGTATAAATGGGTCCCAGTGAAGAAGCGGACACACGTCGGCCGACATCCGGTCTCAAAGGGTTTTCATAACGACCAGCGTTCGGTTACTTGAAAGGCAGTGCGACTTAGCTGTGTCCACTTTCCCCTTAATCACAGACACGAAGTTTCTTGCCGCACCCAGGAAGACACGAGACTAAAATATATCTCTAGACATCTGACATGAAACGTGCAAGAGGGTGGTATTCAGCCTGTCTAAATTAAGAATGACATGGTGTCATAGGTAGGAATTGATTGTGAATGGAGTATGTTTGAGTTCAGACAAATTGTGAATACGAAGATGTGAAATAGATGAGAATAGAGTCACTAATGAAATTGTGAGAAGAGATAGGACTTCTGAAGACTGGTTGGGCCACGTCTTCAGCCTCCTGCGACGTGCTTTTCTAAGTCAGTCTGCTTCTCTCCCTTCTATGCTCTTAAATAACATCAAGGCAGTAAGGGACAACGTTACGAAATACAGTGACAGTTATAAGAGAAGAGATCTCTGACCACAATAGGAAATTTTGTGTTTTTATTAAACAGACACACAAACAAACAAAAAAAAAACAACCACAAAAATTGGAAAATCAGTATGCCTTCAAAATGTCTGAAGGCTAAAAAGAGCAGTCAATTCACCAAACAAAAATATTGGCCAACACACACTTTACCACACGATTAGGCTCAATCGCACACACTGAAATTCACTCAATCCACCCAAACAGTCCGTGAGTCCTTAATCAATCCAGCTGTCGTAACTTACCGGGCGGCCCCAGTTCCTGTGAAGAAACGGCCTAGCCTGTCTTTTGTTATAATTAATCCTGGGTTGCAAGCACTTATGCACGTAGGTGCCTAACACTGTTCTGTGAATGCATTAATCCAATGGATAAGGCGATAAGCTATCGTAGAAATGAGTGTAAATTTATTCCAGCGCTCACTCACTTTCTAATGAGTTAACTCCAGCAGACCTGCGAAATTCCTTTTAGCCGGTCGCTAGAGACCTTGGCTCACAAATTAGAACAACGAATATAAGTGAGGGCTTGCTAGGAGCGCCTCAAATGGGTGATAAGTAACCTGAAAATCCCACAAGTGCTGAGACTGGTAAGCATTGGCTTCTTCTTCTTGGCTGTAAGCGAATATAATCCACGGTGATAGGGTGTAAAGGGGTTGCACCGATGTTGCCCAGAAGAATGAATGGCAACTGTAACGGCCCATACGTACTGTGATGGGCGATATGAAATTACTCCACACAAGAAAACAAACATCCGTTAGAATGGTCGGTTGACAAGCCGTGTTGTCGGAGTAACTTGGGGCTGCGAACATGGGGCAAAATAAATATAATCCAAAGGTACTTTCTGCTATCTGCCCAAATCTTATCCTGACGACTCGTTTTGGGCTCGTAATAGAGCACAGACAGCTTCAATCTTGACCAGTGCTGGAAAATACAGACAAATCAAGAAAATATACATACCTACGCCACCATAGAACACCCAAGACTAAACATTTACAACCACAATTGACTGCACAGTCTTTTCTCTCTATCACGAAAACGAATACACTCCATGTCTAAATATACGCAACGCAATCCCCTGATACAAAAATATACAACGCACACCTCTTTCCCCCTCTCTCTCTGGGGCTGGGCGGCGCTAAAGCGCTGGTCCATAACACAAGTAGCCAGTCATGTGTGAAACGCCTTACTTGCGTTCGCTTCGCACACACGCAATCTGACTCAGGCCAACAGCGGGGACAATTTTAGCCACCCTAAACAAGACACATATTATTAAATTAACTGGCTTGGCCAACACCCTTGTAACAATTAGTAGCGAAACTCTATACAGAACTAAATTATACACACGTGAAAAAGAAAACACATTGGTCAAATAAAATGATATACATGTCTCTTCTGTCTTATAACATTCTATAAATAAGTAAATAAATAAATTATATATATATATATATATATATATATATATATATATATATATATATATATATATATATATATATATATATATATATATATCTGTCCGATAAAACATCTCTGTCTTGCACAAATATATATATCTCTCTCTTGTCTGATAGAATATTTCTCTGTCTTTTTTTCATCTTCTATCGGGCCGTGTTTCTTTAGCAGAGTTAAAATTGGTAGCGGGCTTAATACATTATGTCTCCCAGATCCCACAAAAATTACTTGTCCATAAGAATTAAATATCTAAGATGAAATTAAAATAACCCGGGATTAGAATATTTATATATCTCTATATCTATACATATATGTATAAAATAAGCTAACACCCCAAAAATCGACTATAAGGAAATGTATCATGGGCTTACCAAATCAAGGAATTATCTCCGCACAAATACAGTTACAAAACGGCTCTTAACCGTAGTACAGACTGGCAGCAAAATCCTAGACAGAGCAACTAGTACCAAGTGTTAGAGACCAGCCCTATTATAGTAAGAAAAATGTTAGATGTTCGGTTCGCATTCGCAGACCGTTCAAGACGAAAAGAGAACAAAAGCCGTAATACCACGCAAGAGCATCTGTTGTTGCCCCTAGCCGAAGGAAAGTGGTGTAATGTTACCCTACTCGCCCGTTTCTGCGAGCGACTTATGCTCGGCTGGCAAACCGAAAGACGGCAAGAATAAAAGACAGAGAGTTTCCACCGGTGCTCGGGGTACCCTGTACTCACAGAACTGAGATAGTTGCCGCTTCTCCCAGGAATCTACATAAAAGATTCTTTTGCAAAGTGCCGCTTTGTATGTGCAAGGAGGTGGACCTAGCTGGGTTCTAGCAAGATTGACAGAATCAGAGAGATAATTAGAGCTGTTAAGATAAAAAAAATGACAGAACCGTGGGCGTAGACAAAATTAGAAAGAAACAGCGCAGACCACTCGGAGAAAAAAGGCAAACATTTCTATCAATCCGTCACACATCGCTACACGCTCGCAGGTGCTAGTATGAAGAAAAAGGGAATAGATCAAATAAAATATACGAGATAGGTGGTACTACCAGGTAGAAAGTGGCAGATAATCTAATTTGATTCACGACAACAACGCTCCATTAAACAGAACTATACCCGACGCTCCCCAATGCAAAGCGAAATACAACGCTTCACCAAACACAACTATACCCGATACTCCACTCAATACAACTATATACAACGCTACGCCCAATACAACTAAACACGATGCTCTACCAAATACAACCGTTCACGACGCTCTACCTAATACGGCTATATACAACGCTCCACCAAACACAGTTGTAAAGGATGTTCCACTAAACACGACGCTCAAAAAAAAAAAAAAAAAAAAAACATAGCTGTATGCAACGCTCCACCAAACACAAATAAACACGACGATCCACAAAACACAGATATATACAACTCTCCACCAAACACATTTGTTTAGGGTGCTCTACCAAACACAGCTAAACACGTCGTTGCACATAACATAACTAAACTAAATAACAGCGCTCCACCAAATAATTCTACGCTGCGCTCCACAAAACACAGCTATATACAACTATCCATCAAACACAATTTTATAGGCACTGCACAAAAAACAACATACCCAGGACCTTTGAAATTATCGAAAGTTTTCCTTTTTGTCCTGAGCCACTGCTGTAATTTTTGGCTTCTTTGAGTTCTTTCGTTGTTCAAGACGTGTTCTTGATGTTATGAGAAGAGACGCGCTGAAAAACATCGTGAATGAGAAAAATTGGGGGGGGGGGGGGGGGGGGGGGGGGGGGGGGGGGGTGTGGAGACGCAGAGAAATAAAAAGAGAAAGGATAATAGATAGCTTGACACCAAATCAAGCGAAGAGATGAACAATGGAACTTTAAAAATCAAGATCATTGAAGAGACGTGATCGCCTAGACAGCAAGGCACAGCACCTGACTTGGCTTCACGTGGTCTAGTACGCCTCTCACTGTAGCAGACGAAGTGTTTTTGTTAACTTCAATTTCTACATATTTGTTATCACCATCAGTGCATTTCAGGCTCCTATGAAACAGTCATTCACCCAACTCATGCCAAGACTTCCTGATCTCCATTGTGGTATCCGGTCAATGTGTTTCCTCGTCTTCATTATCTCTCGTCTCCATTTTTTGTTTCCGTGTATTTGTTTAAGTGCCCCTCTATTTCTCTTATTCCGAGGGTTCCAGAGCAAGAACTACCTTGTAATGTTATCATTGTGTTTCCTTAATGTGTATCCTGTCTAACCACATCGTCTTGCTCCACATGTGGTAGCCTAGTTCTCTCCATCAGTCGTTGTGCATTAGTCATCTTGTCATACCATTTCAATCCTATTCAGTATAAGTACCCATTTATGATAGTCTACAATTTCGTGATTGCCGTTTTTGTTTGTTCTCTATGTTTCACAAAAGTACTTCCTTGAAATCTGAGTTGAAGATTATTATTTTTATGCCGGACTTTGTAAACCTGCATATAAAACATCACAGAATATTTCCCACAACACGGTGCAGCTTCCCACACTTCAAGTGGGAGAATTCAGGAAAGTGAAAGTGATTTTTTTAACGAGTCACGTCACCGAATCTCTGATCTGCAATGTCGCAAGATTTAAGTCTCCAGGGGCATATTCTATGGGGCTGCACAAAGGGGAGATGAACAGGAGCAATCCTTCATATTGTTTAAAAGGTGACCAAACATCTTCCAAAGCATGTACATAATCTAAAGTTTTTATATCAGCATGATAAAAAAAAAATAATAAAAATAAAAAACAAACCCGCCCAGCATATTATTAGGTTTATAAAAATGTTGGAGGGAATGAGAAACGACGTCTGAACACCCCCCCCCCCACCCTCCCCCCCCCCCAACTCTAAATAAGCCATTGCTTTAGAGCAGTAGAGACGAAATAATGAATATTAGCTTTTGTAAGAATACATACCCCCGGGATTTATTTAGCCTTCTCCTGTGTTAAAGCCATCGAAATCTTTGGCTGCAAGCGAAACCATTCTCCGTGTCTCTCTCATTTATTTCCTCTCACTAGTTCTCTGTTACTCTCTGTTATCGATTATCTCATGTCAGTTCACCGTTATTATCTCTGTTATTGATAACCTCTTGCTAGTTATGTGTTATCCTCTGTTACTGATTACCTCATGCCAGTTCTCTGTTATTCTCTGTTATTGATTACCCGTTGCTAGTTCTCTGTTATTGTCTGTTATTGATAACTTCCTAGTTCACTGTTACTCTCTGGTATTTATTATCTCTTGTTAACTCTCTTTCCAAATGCACTGGTAAAAAATATACTATATGTATATTATACCTGCATTCGTTTCTGTGTCTGGAATATTTCATATTTTTGTCCAGGGCAAAGTCTTTTTCCCCCTTGTCCTCGCTAAAGCTCTCTGCGGAGCATATATCTCTTAACTGAATATCTCTAGCCTCGTCTGCCCTGGGAAATTTCTCTGCGTTTCGTACATCCTGCTCATTTTCTTCCTCTTCAATTCTATTCTTCCTGTGTTTCACGTTTATCTCTCTCTTTTCTAATTCTATGGAAAGAAGTCGGAGTACGGGGGTTCGAGAACAGCAACTGCCGTGATATAGCATAGGACTTCCTTAGTGTGTGTCATGCTAACATTTAACCTATATTCCTCACATCTTGCTCCAGTAGTATGTGTCTGATTGGATCCTTTACTCGTTTCTGGTTGGTGATCCCATTATGCAATTTTAATCCACCTTTTAATTTTATCCAATTACCTATTTATGAGCCCCGTCTTCCCCCCCCCCCCTCCCCCTTCCCCCCTTCCAGACTTCAGAGGAGACAAAGAAAGAATATAACTATTGTTCCCTTAGGCCAGGGGTCTGGAACCCGCGGCTCTTTGAACCATCTCGTGCGGCTCTCGGCTCTCTACTTCTTAACTCTTAGTGAATGAGGGATGCCATGTGATTTTTTTTTCATGCGGTTCTTCAGTTTGTTAAAATGGAGACAAAATTAAATATTTGGCTCTTTGTCACGGAAAGTGTCCCGACCCCTGCCTTAGGCAGACTGTACGGGGCGCTTATATGAAGTTACGAATGGGGCTAGCAACCGTATCACATAATGCAAATTTCAAACAAAAACAACGCAGCAATAGTATGTGAATGCTTTAGTGCAGACACATCTTGCAAGGAGACAAGCTAGTGTGGCTCCGTCGTCGATAAACGAAGATTACATTATCGTTGCTTTTATCAGCTACCGATTCGGTTATTTATATTTCAACAACGCCTCCTCTTCTCACTATTAACATCATCATACTTATTAACATTAAGATTTAGAGACCCAAATTAGAAAAAAAAGGTGGGTCTGGAAATCCTTTGAGTTTTAACATTTTCTATTATTAGAAGACGTTGTTCTTTACTTCAAAATTATTTCCTGCTATATCCGAAGAATATCTGGCCTGAGGTAATGGAAGTGGGCCAGTGTCGTGAGCTTACAAGTTCGAGAAGGAAAAGGTCAGATGTTGTTTCTGTACGTCCAGATATTTGTGAAATCCAGTCACTTGCTGTTACCACGAGGCGTAAGCGTGCATGTTCTTTCACTGATCATGATTTTTGATGCTACCCGTCAGTTCTGTCGTTGATACCATGTCATGATGTAGTGCCAAGCTATCGCTGGTCTTTTCTGTCTTCCCCTGCTTCGTGTTCTTTCTAATTTTCCTAGAGATCACGATGTTTTTCACGGCCCCTTTTCTCATCACATATGCATTTAAGATTGCTCGCTTTCTGCTTACATTGTTTTCCATTTCCTTACTCTTTTGTAAGTATTCTTTGTTAGTTAGCTGTCATCGCGTTTCTTAACACTCTTCTGAGAAACCGCACCTCTGTATCCTCCAATAACCTGTGTATTTTTTTTCGCCTTAATATCCAAAACTCACTTCCATACAATAACATTGATTCGATGCAAAATTTCAGTATCCTTTTTTTTTAGTGTTCAGTGAAAAGAATTTGTTGCATATGATGTTCCTCAATTTATGGAATGCTTCTTTTAGCTCGGCGTATTTTGTTCTCAATCTCATGTAGGTATTATGCTCAAGTATTTGAGGTGGTATGATGTTCCGTTTATCCTTACTCTGCATTCCGTTACCTTTACTTTTCCGATACAATGTTTTCTGGCTTCTCTTTCTTGCTCTGCGCTTTCTTTTATTAATATTTATAACATTTTCTATACATTTTTGTTCTGTTAATACTTGGCGATCAGAATAGCGCACATTATTTAAATTGTAACCCTCGACTTCTAGTCCAGTTTATATTTAGTTGGCTTCATCTTGTTTTCATTTGTATCGAAAATAGGTCAGGTGGAAGAACACATCCCTGCCTCACTCCTTGATATACTGGCTTGTAAATGCCCTATGTATTCTCCACTGTTGCTAACGTTTCTTGTCTCCTGTACATGTTTTTGATTATCTGTTTACCTTGTAAAATGCACTGGCGGAAACTTTTAAACACATATATATATATATATATATATATATTTGTGTATATCTAAGGTTATTCCAATTAGTGCTTTATTATGTACACATCACTGTGTGCCCTCTTTTCGCTTAACAAAATCCCTACTGTTCACCTGTGATCTTCATTTTATCTGAGATCTTATTGTCTTCATGATAATTCTTAATATTTTGGTCACGTGAATCATAAAGCCATTGTGCAAATAATAAAGGTGTCTACTGTAAAACTGGAGATAAAGCAAAAAACAACAAATAAACAAAAAAACAAAACAAAAACAAAATCAGGCGACATATATCCGCTCATGTCGCGGGAATGACAGAACTCCCTTTTCTTTGGAGGTTCGCCTAATTTTCTAAATGGATTCTCTTTCTTATTATGGATTAAATGTCCAGCATCATTATATTTAATTTCTGCTATTCGGTGTTTTCGATTTCATGTGCCTTTTTGGAATTCATTCCTGGCTTTTTCGTATTGTTTTTTTGCTCCTGTTTCTTCTTCTTCTTCTTGGTACACTCTCAGACGTCAACTTGAATATGATCAAAAAAAGCAGTGGTCAGCTTGAGGCTATTTCTATCTCTATGGAGCTTTTCCACAATGGTGCTGGTGATGGCCATGCGTGCATTCTCTGTTCCTCATATGTCAGGCATCTTTGAAGCAGATGTTCAGCAGCCATTTTATAGGTGTCAATATCTTTTGCCCTTTCTCTCTGTATCTTGACTCCACAGTGAAGGGAAAGGTGGCCACAGATAGCATAGGGATGAGCCCCATTCTGCTTACTTTTTTTATTCGTGATGTCATCTTTTTTTCTGTTTGATGTTTGTTGTTTATTTCGGATATGTTTTTTTATTCGTATTTGCATTTCCCTACGTTACTATTTGCTGTCGTCACTTCCGACTTCGAATTTGCCATTATTCCCATCTAGATCTCAACACAGGATTATCGTGTATAGGGGTTCTTAACATTTTTACGACTACAGAATCCCATTAGATTGCCAAATATGTCCCCATACCCCCTTTGCCAGATTGTCGAAATCATCTTAATCACCAGTATGACTTCAAATACTTTTTATATGGATAACTAGGAACAGAACAGCTAAAACAAAATCATAAGGATATTATCATATTTATTTATATAAAAACGGCAAATCCCAATTACGCAAGCTAGCTACAACTAGTGAGATTTATACTGTTGTTTTTGTGCAATCAAAACATGGAATCGAGGTTCAGTTACTGACAATGTTACTCGCATGTCATCTGACCCATCAAGTAGATTTCTCAACTTTGATTTCAGGTTCAATAATGCAGAGAATCTTGCTTCACAGAGATAAGTAGCTATGTGGCCGGGGCAGGTGTTCCTTAGGACTGGAACGGCACCATATTACCATCATGTGGCAGTGCCGGTATATGCAGTATTTTCAGTTTACTTTACAGAGAGCAGATGTTTAACTGGCCTAATCACCAGAGATTTAGATTTCTCTCTTAAATTTGTGTTACCAGGTTCGATTTTCTTCTCTTAGGTGTTGATGTAGCGAATTTAATTGAAATGGATAGATTTCTTAGCTAAATCTCAAAACTGTAGCAATTCACCTTTTCAACAGCGTTCGATTTCATGCAAAACTTTTAATATCTTTCAGCATGAAACTTAAAATTTCAACAAAGTCTGGAATTCAGAACATTTTTACAATAATAAGCATAATAAAGTTCTATCATCTCATCAGATGCTTTCATCGATGCAAAAATCCCTTTTTGCATCTTTGTCTCATAGGCCTACTCAATTGTCAAATATGGCGAACCTTCTCATTCCACCGTGTTCCTTCCTTTAAGTTACTGTCTTATTTTAGGTTCGACGACATTTACCCATCTCTTCAGATTTGTCCTTGATTTCTTTATCATCATAAGCATTCCTTGAGTTAAATGCTTTCCAACACAGGAATATTTTCTACTCTACATGGTTTGAGGTGTAAGACTATTTTTTTTGCAAATTGACTCAAATCCTCGAACCTAGTTTTGCTGCGACTAGGGTTGGGAGCTCTATTCCAAATACATATTGAATGATTGTCACTATTTACGCCAGTAAGAAATATAAAACCACTCAATGTCCTGAAATACACATTTTATAATAAATGTTGAAGTTTGATTTCCTCAAACTAAGAAATATGTAGAGCTGGATCAGATACGACCTCTTGAGTTGCGCTCTTTCATTCTACTGCCAAATGGCGTCGTTGTTCCACTTTCCCCGGGGTAAATCTGAGCTATCCGATTGGTCAGGGGAAATCACCCAATTATTAGAAATGGCGTGTAGAAGCGACTCTACCCTAAATATGTGACACTATTTATTATTTTCTGTTTCTCATAAAATATAAAATTATGGGGTGGTCTGTGCTTCCTCTGTCTTGTAAGAATATAGTCTGTTTCCAAAGGAACAACTATGTACACGGCCACATATAGATCCCGGGGCTCCGCAAATGTATCCCGTAGGGAGACATTTGAGTACTATCAATAAAAAAAATCCATCCCCAAAAATTTCTAAGTTCAAAAAAATTTTTCAGAAAAATTTAAAGTTCAAAAATTTTTCTAAGTCCAAAAATATTTCCAAAAAATTTAATTTAATTCCTATACTGGGGTCCTATGTCTATATGAGGTCGTCTGCTATGTAAAAAAAACTAGTAGTGGACATCAACTTCACAAAGTGTAACTTATTCATCACATCATAATATTTTTCACCAAATTTACAAATTGGCAACACTGCCCAACAAAATCTGCAAAACAATCATAAGGTCATCACTAAAAAAAATGTGACGAGTGGCAACACTGGGGAATGAACAATAAACTATCTTATTTGCAGAACTTGGCTGGATTATCATAATCTATTACATTTCATTCAAAAATATAGTTGATTACATTCTCTTGGATGTGGTAGGGGTGTTATCTCTTTTCTGTACTGTTATTTGCTCCATATTAAAAGCCTGCAAGTACTAAAAAAAATCTTTTTTTTTTTCTTTTTTTTTTCTGGCGTACTTATTTATTCTATTTCCCAAGTACTCTGCAATATTCCAAGAAATGTCCAAAATCTCTAATTCCTATGGTAATGGTAATCCACTTTCATAGAATAGCCAATGTTTTCATGGGTACTCATCATCTTCTTCTTCTTTTTTTTTTCTAGTGAATGAGCCACTTGCTCATTATTACATGTAGAAAACATCTCTAGACATAATATGCATATTTATCAGACGATAATACAACCAGCATCATTTTTATAAGTAATCATTTTTCACAATAAAAGCATTAAAACCTCATGGCTTATCCTTATTTATTTATCTGAATGTTTCCTTGTTATTGACATTTTCCAAATGGTAAGTGTATAAACTCGTTCTAAGTCCGTCACTGTAGAAAATGTTCTATATTACATTTTTTTTCTTCTTCAAAATATGTGATGTTTGTCTCCAATATCCGTGCGTCTGGTGGTGATCCTGTCCATTAGTCAGTTATTTCTAATCATTCCTTCTTTTCTGTCAACACAGTATTTTTTTTCTGTGAACTCTGTCCTAGAAATATTATTTTATATATATATATATATTTTTTTTATTCAAAGATCTTCTTTGACTTGCCATACATCAATTTTCAAACATCTAATTATTCAGCAACCAACAGACGAATGTGTTACTATCATATTATGAAATATAAGGGAAAAGAAAAATATAGTTTCCAAATCATCATGAATTTTCTACATTGGGTTCCGTATTACTTTATTTTCTCTTTTGAGACAACTGCTTATACTCTTGACAATATGTATCCATGTTGTCACTCTCGAGGCATCCTTGTATACAATTTATATTTGTCTCCTTTTTTTTTTTTCATAACACCAATGTATCATTTATGGTGTTCCAATATCATTGTATCTATTCTTGTCCTCCTGTTATCTTGAGAATTCATCCTTATTAACTCCCTATGTACCTTATCTAGCAATACGTTTATGCAAAACACATCAAACAATTATTTATGGAACTATCAACTGAGATGTAAGAACTTTTGACAATATGAGATGAAAAAAAAATTTTGGGGTCATCACTCAAAAAAAAATGTGACATAGAAAGGAAGAAAATAATCAATTGATCGTGAGGAATCTACAATATTCTCGTAAGACAAAGTTCCTGGCACTCTGACTACTATTTATCCATATTATTTCTGGTTATCCTTGCATACAGTGTACCATTTCCATTTTCTTTATAAGTCCAATTCCTCGCTCATGGTGCTCCAATATTTAAAATGTGGATCCTTCCTATTCCTCTTATTCTGTACTGGAAATATATCCTTATTAATTGTCCATGTACTATATCTGCGAATATTTATCATCAATATATCAACTAATCATTTATAGAACCATTAACATAAATGTCTAGACTTTACCAAAACATGAACAAAAACATGTCTTTTTACATATGTGCAAAATTTCGACACCAACTCTGCCTTCGGTGGTCGAGGGTTAGTCAGAGTTATGTGGTGCCTGTAACATCCGCTGACTACAGCCAGATGGGTGACTTATGGTACTTATAATTCAAAAATCTCATCCGTCAGTTATCTTAAGTGTGGGGCGGGGGTCTATTTCCTGGTGTCCTTGACAAAGTTTGTTGCATTTCCAATCTAGGTATTCTCTTTTTTTTTTTTTGTCATAATATCTCCATGATATATCTGTGACAGGTCTGTCCTTGGGATAACGTTATTTTCTTATCCAATATCCTCGGGGTGAGCAAGATCTCAGTATGTCCAATTTCATCAATCATTTATTTATTTTCTCTCCTGTAATTCTGGGTATGTTATGAGTATTTTAAATTGTCAATTTATTCCAACTATCTTACAACATTCTGTAATTCGTGATAAGGAATAGTCATTTGTTATACAACAATGTTCATATTACAAAGGCAATAAGCAAAAATCAAAGAGATATCTTCTCCAAAATGCGGATGCATCTCTATTCCCTTTACCTCTGGGCGTAGCAATTATTCAGTCATTATTTTTTTTTCTCCATTATTTAATCTCCATTTTGTGTCCTTAGTACCTGTGGTTCCATGGGATTATCATAATTCATTTGTGTCTCTTGTCTACTGATAATCCTTCAATAATGACTTCAAATATGGTCCTCATATGTGCAACAATCATCTGCTCTGATTTGTTCCATGGTATTCATCAAATATTCTATTATATCCTTGTCTTATCTCATAACCACGAAAGGCTAAGATTATTCCTCCTCCAGTGTTAATGTGGGGGATTTTGTGCATAAACATTACAACAAAATCTCAGCTGTGACAACATAAAGTTTCACCTTAATATAAAATGTCATCTTCATCATACATAACCTGTTGCTTCTTCATCTCATGTGTCATTAGTGGTTATCATGCGGTAATGGGGTATTTCATTTGCTAGGTCAGCATGTGCAAATGCTATTTCTTTAACATGGGCAAAGGCATCATCAACAAATAGGTGCAATTTGTTCAATCTGGGGTTAGCATATACTAATGCTCTCAAGGGATTGTTCATTTGCAGAAAATCAGCATGCGCAAATGTCATTGGGGTACTTGTGATATCAACAAAATATTGTTGGAGTATCAGGGATCAAGCTGGTGGGGGTATGAGTGGCATAGGGTGATTTATTTATTTTCTTCTTCATCTGCTAACCTCAGGGCAGTCAATGTTTTACAATATTGTCTTATCATCATCAAAATGTGTGTGGGTGGCATATAAACATATAGCATCTTATATAAAAAAAAAACATTCTAATTGTTTTGTTTTTTTTTTGTCTTTTCTGTTTTCTTGGAATTCCTTTTTTTCTTTTCTTGTTTTACATTTCATTTTCTTTTTTTCCATTTCTTTTTTTTTTCTCGTGATTTCTTTTCTGTTTGTATCACAAGTACTAAAGAATGATAAAAATCAATTCACTAAACACTAGATATTCTAATAGTAAATCCTAACCAATAGGGCTGCAAGTAATAGTTTAGGTTAGAATAGAAGGAATGTTGTAGCAGTGTCTGTTGTCAATAAGTGGCGAGGAAAGGGTACATCAAGGATCTCCTGATTACAACATGATTGTAATTCCAAGGAATGAATATGATTGGGATTTTAAAAAATCACAAGTCTAGAATGTCGTCTCAATATAGTGGAAAGGAAAAAATAGTAAGTTAAAGATGTTGTAACAGTGGAGTGAAGAAAATCTTACTATAGAGAGTCAAGGTTGGGATATGGAATCTCTTTAGGAGAATGTTTAAAATTCTTGACAGTACTAATATACATCTGGGTCTAAAATAATAATGTACATTTGAAAATAAATAATCCTGTGGAGAAAAATAGCATAACCTACAATACTAGTTTTGGGTATGAATTATGTGCTGTTAAGAGATGTCATAGTAGGAACAGTATGATTGATCAAGGTGGCAGATATCAAGGAGTTTAGCATAATATAGATCAAAGAAATATTAGTATGAGGTAAGAAAAAAAAACTACTGGTGTAAAGTGTCTGCATGAAAATGCTGGTGCCATATTATCACCATGTGGCCGGGGCAGGTGTTCCTTAGGACTGGAACGGCACCATATTACCATCATGTGGCAGTGCCGGTATATGCAGTATTTTCAGTTTACTTTACAGAGAGCAGATGTTTAACTGGCCTAATCACCAGAGATTTAGATTTCTCTCTTAAATTTGTGTTACCAGGTTCGATTTTCTTCTCTTAGGTGTTGATGTAGCGAATTTAATTGAAATGGATAGATTTCTTAGCTAAATCTCAAAACTGTAGCAATTCACCTTTTCAACAGCGTTCGATTTCATGCAAAACTTTTAATATCTTTCAGCATGAAACTTAAAATTTCAACAAAGTCTGGAATTCAGAACATTTTTACAATAATAAGCATAATAAAGTTCTATCATCTCATCAGATGCTTTCATCGATGCAAAAATCCCTTTTTGCATCTTTGTCTCATAGGCCTACTCAATTGTCAAATATGGCGAACCTTCTCATTCCACCGTGTTCCTTCCTTTAAGTTACTGTCTTATTTTAGGTTCGACGACATTTACCCATCTCTTCAGATTTGTCCTTGATTTCTTTATCATCATAAGCATTCCTTGAGTTAAATGCTTTCCAACACAGGAATATTTTCTACTCTACATGGTTTGAGGTGTAAGACTATTTTTTTTGCAAATTGACTCAAATCCTCGAACCTAGTTCTGCTGCGACTAGGGTTGGGAGCTCTATTCCAAATACATATTGAATGATTGTCACTACTTACGCCAGTAAGAAATATAAAACCACTCAATGTCCTGAAATACACATTTTATAATAAATGTTGAAGTTTGATTTCCTCAAACTAAGAAATATGTAGAGCTGGACCAGATACGACCTCTTGAGTTGCGCTCTTTCATTCTACTGCCAAATGGCGTCGTTGTTCCACTTTCCCCGGGGTAAATCTGAGCTATCCGATTGGTCAGGGGAAATCACCCAATTATTAGAAATGGCGTGTAGAAGCGACTCTACCCTAAATATGTGACACTATTTATTATTTTCTGTTTCTCATAAAATATAAAATTATGGGGTGGTCTGTGCTTCCTCTGTCTTGTAAGAATATAGTCTGTTTCCAAAGGAACAACTATGTACACGGCCACAGCTATGAAGGGAACCAAAACATTCATTGCCCTCATCACCATGCTTACGTAAGCTGCGATCTGCTCACATCAACACTACTTATCCAGCCCAGCCTTTTCGAAATTAGCTTTCTGTCGTGGGTCTTCTTTGAAATCAATTAGATCATCCTTTGCTGAATCTTTGTCACTCATCGTAGATACATCAAACAAGAAAGGGTTTATGATCCAAACAGATTCCATGCTTAGATCATTAATATCTGAGAAGTAACCCTTAGAATTTGTACTTAGGACTTTCAAATGTTTCTTGATATATTTTCGCAGCCACTGTTTTACCATCTCCACTAAAGATATCGTCAAGGATTGGAAAGTTCGCCAGGTTTCCGCTTTCAACACAACGACTCCAAATAGTTAATTTCCTCGTAAATGCCACAAGCTTTACCCTGGGTTGAATAATATCCACATCCCTTCCCTGCATCGACATGTTCAAATCAATTAGAAGACTGAAAGTATCAGCCAAATATCCCAGGCTAACAATAAAATGTTCATCTTCGAAATGATTTGCAAGAGGGGATTGTTGATGCTTGATGAATTTAAAAAATTCATCCCGAAGTTCCACTACACGTACAAAAACACGGCCACTACTTACCCAATGTACCTCTGTGTGGTACAGCAAAACACTATGTTCCGCTCCAATCTTATCACAGAATGTTTGAAATAGCCGATGATTTCATGCACGTTATAGCGAAAGGTTTTTGTAGTGTGATGGTGGTAGAGAATTTCCCTATAACTACGGGAGACTAAGGTGTTGAAGATTGTTTGACCTCTAGGCTCCAGTTAGCAGGATCAAAGGTCCTCAAGTCTTT
Organism: Oreohelix idahoensis; assembly: GCA_024509875.1. Taxonomy (NCBI): domain Eukaryota; kingdom Metazoa; phylum Mollusca; class Gastropoda; order Stylommatophora; family Oreohelicidae; genus Oreohelix; species Oreohelix idahoensis. Next base: position 59,948 of record JAMPIV010007135.1, on the reverse strand, counting down.
AGTTGGTACTTGATCACGAACTCGATCAGACACTCAATCATGAGCTCGATCAGGAACGATCATAAAACCTGGAACAAAAGGTAATAGGTGGCTATGGTGTTCCAACATGCTCACCCACTACTGATGTTCATGAGGCGACCATGTCTTCAGTGTTTGTATATAAATGAGTGATTCATGGTAGTATGTTACAGAGATAGCATGATAAGATAGTGTCTACTGTGCAGAAGATAACAAAATACATGAATAAATCACATGTTATGATACATGGGTATGATATAACCTTTTTATTATGTCTGATACAATCAAATCGTAAACAAAATCTGAAATAAAATTATATTAGTCACACATATATCTTTAATAAACCTACATACCCTCTAGGATTAATAAGCGCACGGTGAGGCTGTATTTGCTGAAGTATATCTGCCCTGCATGCAGCGTGAAATAACTTTTCTTGCAGATACTGTCTTCCCTTCTCTCACTTTGGCGTCTGGATTTTGTGTGTGTGATTTTAAACGAGCCGCTCTGTCCTTATATTTGGGCGACTCTCCTGTACGAGAAAGCACCGTCTTGAGTCCGCTTAGAATTTTGTTAAATCTCTTGGTTTGGGGCGATCTATGCTTCTTCTGTACTTGTTTTCTCTTCTATTCACTACACACTTATATCTTTCCTTCCTTCCTATGTATTCTTTCATTTTCCCAATAGGAAGCGTTCATTCTATCCAAGTTTTATCGAAATCCGTTGAGTTATGAATTCATAATAAATTTTTAAAGATCATGAGCTAACTATTAGCAGATGTGATGACTATGAAAAATATTAATTATTTTTAAAACAACTTACATTAGAATAATATCGTTTTGGAAATCCCTTATTCTCTACCTCCTTATATGAACTATTACAGTTTTAATATCTTTCCACCAAGCTTGCGCTTGTAGCTTTAGATTTTCTTTTCTGCCAATGCAAATTTTAAGGTCGGCCATGTTTCATATATTCGCTCCTTCCTACACTATCCCAATGCTGTACGGCTTAGGCGAAACGCAAATATTTACGCCCAACGTCAACTTCAAAGCAAGACCAACCGAGCTGTCCCTTCATCCTTGTATCGCTCTGTGTCGCATTACACATTTTTTCACAAACAAAGCAAGTGGTACCAAATTTTGCTACACACGTCCACGAATAAAGGTGACTGTTTGCACAACTATTCCCATCACTTCTTTAAGTTTCTTTGGTATTATCTTGGACGCCAAAGCTTGGCGATGTAGAGCACAGTGAGCGATTAACACATATGGAGTTTTTTCCTTCATCAGAGCAATGAATTCAGAGTTCTTGCCAACCATGGCTGGAGCTCCATCCGTACAAATAGACCCAATCAAATCCCATACTAACTCACGGCGATCAAATAACAATTGGATCATGATGATAGGAAACTCTTTACAGAGCGATACAACAGGAAGCAATCTGATCATCAGAAGGAGTCCCCCCGTCCGACAAGTGTTTCGGCCCTATATACTCCTTTACACTCTAAGGGGGGCGGGCCCACTTGGGTCATGACTCCCAAGCGTCTCAGCTTCCTGTTGTCTTGCATCGAAAATGAACCCATTTCACTTATGGTAGCAACTTTAAATTCCACAACTCCGCCAGCCGTGGAGGCAATTGTGAAAGTAACAAGGAGAAGACAAATTATTCCGTTCGTTCCGTCGCAAACACTGAGACACCAGCGCGAAGTCAACGAGTCGCCACTGCGCGTTATTTTAATTTGTCTTCTGCATTTTTGTGGTGGGTTACCTTCCCTTGCCTCCCTCACTCCGAACACTTTGCGACAGTGCAGATATATTATGTCGCCGAAGATTTCCAGCTTCTTCTCCAAAGTTATCTGCTTCAGGTTGTTATCCAACTCTTTTGCCAAGGCTTCGTCCAGCTGTTCCCAAAGCCCTTTTGCACTGGCGGGTGGAAACTTGATTGCATCTCTCTTCCCGTCCAAGAAGTGTGTGAGATCATCATCAGGCAGATCAACTTGAATGTACTCAGCACTGTGGATTGACTCCTGGCTGCGTTCTTCTAACGTCTTATCCGTCGAGACAGAGCGCTGTTGATCTCCCCCTGATGACCTCCCACACCCCTTTTTCGTTCTGTGGATTTTCATTCCTCTCTGAGTAGAGAATTCCCTACCACAGGCACATGGAAACTCCAGCCGTTGTTCAGAGCTCGAAGTCCGTGTAACGGGTCTGGTCGATTCCAATGAGGCGCCTGTGGATTCATCATTCTCCCCCCCTTTCGGTGAATCCTGGGGGCATCTATCGTTTTGGGGTTCTATAGCAATTGAATACAGCTTACGGGGTGCTAACCCGGTCAGCCGGTTTCTAGTCTTTCCCAGTGTCATCTGTCTTTCCAGAAGTCAATCGGTCTTTTCCCGATTGTCACTGGTTTGACCATGTAACTATGATAGGAAACTCTTTACAGAGCGATACAACAGGAAGCAATCTGATCATCAGAAGGAGTCCCCCCGTCCGACAAGTGTTTCGGCCCTATATACTCCTTTACACTCTAAGGGGGGCGGGCCCACTTGGGTCATGACTCCCAAGCGTCTCAGCTTCCTGTTGTCTTGCATCGAAAATGAACCCATTTCACTTATGGTAGCAACTTTAAATTCCACAACTCCGCCAGCCGTGGAGGCAATTGTGAAAGTAACAAGGAGAAGACAAATTATTCCGTTCGTTCCGTCGCAAACACTGAGACACCAGCGCGAAGTCAACGAGTCGCCACTGCGCGTTATTTTAATTTGTCTTCTGCATTTTTGTGGTGGGTTACCTTCCCTTGCCTCCCTCACTCCGAACACTTTGCGACAGTGCAGATATATTATGTCGCCGAAGATTTCCAGCTTCTTCTCCAAAGTTATCTGCTTCAGGTTGTTATCCAACTCTTTTGCCAAGGCTTCGTCCAGCTGTTCCCAAAGCCCTTTTGCACTGGCGGGTGGAAACTTGATTGCATCTCTCTTCCCGTCCAAGAAGTGTGTGAGATCATCATCAGGCAGATCAACTTGAATGTACTCAGCACTGTGGATTGACTCCTGGCTGCGTTCTTCTAACGTCTTATCCGTCGAGACAGAGCGCTGTTGATCTCCCCCTGATGACCTCCCACACCCCTTTTTCGTTCTGTGGATTTTCATTCCTCTCTGAGTAGAGAATTCCCTACCACAGGCACATGGAAACTCCAGCCGTTGTTCAGAGCTCGAAGTCCGTGTAACGGGTCTGGTCGATTCCAATGAGGCGCCTGTGGATTCATCATTCTCCCCCCCTTTCGGTGAATCCTGGGGGCATCTATCGTTTGGGGTTCTATAGCAATTGAATACAGCTTACGGGGTGCTAACCCGGTCAGCCGGTTTCTAGTCTTTCCCAGTGTCATCTGTCTTTCCAGAAGTCAATCGGTCTTTTCCCGATTGTCACTGGTTTGACCATGTAACTATGATAGGAAACTCTTTACAGAGCGATACAACAGGAAGCAATCTGATCATCAGAAGGAGTCCCCCCGTCCGACAAGTGTTTCGGCCCTATATACTCCTTTACACTCTAAGGGGGGCGGGCCCACTTGGGTCATGACTCCCAAGCGTCTCAGCTTCCTGTTGTCTTGCATCGAAAATGAACCCATTTCACTTATGGTAGCAACTTTAAATTCCACAACTCCGCCAGCCGTGGAGGCAATTGTGAAAGTAACAAGGAGAAGACAAATTATTCCGTTCGTTCCGTCGCAAACACTGAGACACCAGCGCGAAGTCAACGAGTCGCCACTGCGCGTTATTTTAATTTGTCTTCTGCATTTTTGTGGTGGGTTACCTTCCCTTGCCTCCCTCACTCCGAACACTTTGCGACAGTGCAGATATATTATGTCGCCGAAGATTTCCAGCTTCTTCTCCAAAGTTATCTGCTTCAGGTTGTTATCCAACTCTTTTGCCAAGGCTTCGTCCAGCTGTTCCCAAAGCCCTTTTGCACTGGCGGGTGGAAACTTGATTGCATCTCTCTTCCCGTCCAAGAAGTGTGTGAGATCATCATCAGGCAGATCAACTTGAATGTACTCAGCACTGTGGATTGACTCCTGGCTGCGTTCTTCTAACGTCTTATCCGTCGAGACAGAGCGCTGTTGATCTCCCCCTGATGACCTCCCACACCCCTTTTTCGTTCTGTGGATTTTCATTCCTCTCTGAGTAGAGAATTCCCTACCACAGGCACATGGAAACTCCAGCCGTTGTTCAGAGCTCGAAGTCCGTGTAACGGGTCTGGTCGATTCCAATGAGGCGCCTGTGGATTCATCATTCTCCCCCCCTTTCGGTGAATCCTGGGGGCATCTATCGTTTTGGGGTTCTATAGCAATTGAATACAGCTTACGGGGTGCTAACCCGGTCAGCCGGTTTCTAGTCTTTCCCAGTGTCATCTGTCTTTCCAGAAGTCAATCGGTCTTTTCCCGATTGTCACTGGTTTGACCATGTAACTATGATAGGAAACTCTTTACAGAGCGATACAACAGGAAGCAATCTGATCATCAGAAGGAGTCCCCCCGTCCGACAAGTGTTTCGGCCCTATATACTCCTTTACACTCTAAGGGGGGCGGGCCCACTTGGGTCATGACTCCCAAGCGTCTCAGCTTCCTGTTGTCTTGCATCGAAAATGAACCCATTTCACTTATGGTAGCAACTTTAAATTCCACAACTCCGCCAGCCGTGGAGGCAATTGTGAAAGTAACAAGGAGAAGACAAATTATTCCGTTCGTTCCGTCGCAAACACTGAGACACCAGCGCGAAGTCAACGAGTCGCCACTGCGCGTTATTTTAATTTGTCTTCTGCATTTTTGTGGTGGGTTACCTTCCCTTGCCTCCCTCACTCCGAACACGCCTGAAGACATCAGCTGCTTTTGTTGTTGTTTCAAGTCGATCATACTGACTATGGTTTGAAACGTCAGTTGATTCATCGAGCAGCATGCTGATTTTTGCAGGACTGTTTTTAATCTCGCTGACAACTTGGGTTATTATGTCCTCACTCATGTCTTTAGTTCTTTGGTGTACAGTGTCGTTGGACAAGGACACATGAATCAATCGCATCACGGCAGCCTGTTCCAGCACGGTTTTAGCCTTCTCCAGCGCACGGGGCTTCACTAGGCGTTCTCCGATTGTGTGGGGCTTCTTTTCATTGGCAATCATGTACGAAACTTTGTGGGAAGCTTCCTGAAGAGGTTTCCCAGGAGGAGCAAACCCATATGATGAAAGAGTTCCTTCCTGATCATAACGAATTCTCCTCAACTTGAAAGCATCAGTCGAGATTCCAACATGATTACTGGGCTTGGTTTTGAGATGTTCTCTCAGTCCTGTTGCCTTCAAATTTCTATTGCTCATTATCAAATTGCAAATCAAGCATTGGGTTCTTTCAGTTCCATTTTGTTCTGTCACACAGTTGTAGCTAAAACCAGCATATTCGCCATTTCACTTCCGTTTTTTGACAGACGATACGTCACATCTTTCTGTGAAAAAATAATAAACAAAAGTAAAACGCAAAATGGAAATGTAAATTTCAAATGAAAAATAATTTAAAAAAAAAATGAAGTAGTATCTGAAAAATAGACACTCACTTGTAACAAAAAGAAAGGTGTACGTAAGGGTTGGACGGAGGGAGCAATCTAGCTCCGACCACGTCAACATATCAACTGGCAATACTTGAAAGTGAGAAGACGTCCGTGTTGAGTGATATGGTCCCTGATTGGTTAGGGGCCTCGCCGACTCAATCCGCTTTGATAATGATGATAGCTAATAATCTAAGCTAACAACAATTTTATTTTTAATTGTTCAGAGTTCGAGTCCCATACCCCATCATTTGGTTCCCATGGATACCCCCGGTTACGAATCCCCGGTTTTTATTATCTCGCTGTTTTGTTAATTCATTTTCCTTTAGGCTTTTTTGTTTTCATTTTTATTTGTTAAATTCTTAGTGTTTATATTTTTTTATATCTTAGTTTTGTATTTTCGCTTGCTTATTTACTGATACTTTTTGCCCTCCTGTTACTTGTTTCTTCTTATATATATATATATATATATATATATATATATATATATATATATATATATATATATATATATATATATATATATATATATATATATATATATATATATATATATATATATATGGGTGTCACCCGTGTGCCATCGGGGCCCGAAAGGGCAGCAAAGAATAGTAACACTGTTCCCTGCCATGCAAGTCGTAGAAAGCGACTAAGGAGGGTTGGGCATGGGGCCGGTTACCCCATCCTGTAAAAAATTTAAACCACAGAAAACTTCAACAAACATGGACAAGTCAATTAAGGAAAATAAAACACAGCCATCCAAGACGGGGAAGGTCCTCTCGCAGGGAGGCGTATGATGCAACACAGAGAAAGCCGAAAGGAGTGCGTGTTGCTGACTAACCTTCTTTCTTCTAGGAGAACTTCCAGATTTGGCACCTGGAATGTTCGGACATTAAACGAACAAGGCAAAGTGGCACAAGTAGCAGCAGAAATGGGGGAATATATAATTGAGGTTCTGGGACTGTGTAAAACAAAGTGGAAGGGGGTAGACAAGAAGAAACTCATCACATGTGAATTGGTGCTGTCCTCAGGACATGAAGACAAAAATTCACACCATAGTGAAGGGGTAGCTCTTATGTTATCTAAAGAAGCACAGAAAGCACTCATTGAATGGGAAGCCGTTGGACCCAGAATAATAACAGCTACTTTTAAAACAGCTAAAAAGAAAATACATGTAAATGTCATACAAAGTTATGCATCAACTAATGACAAAGAAGAGTCTGTGAAAGAAGCATTTTATACTAGACAACAGGAAATTATGGAAAAAGTAAAAAGAAGAGACATCACAATTTTGATGGGTGACATGAATGCAAAGATAGGTACAGTCAACACCGGCTTTGAAGAAGTAATGGGAAAACATGGGCTAGGAATAATGAATGAAAATGGGGAACTATTCTCAAACTTCTGTGCTTCAAATCAACTGGCTATAGGAGGAAGCATGTTTCCACATAAGATAATACACAAGGCAACATGGATATTACCAGACCATAGAACAGAAAATCAGATTGATCATATATGCATAAACAAGAAGTTTAGATCATCATTGCAGGATGTAAAGGTATATAGAGGAGCAGATGTGGCATCGGATCACCACCTTCTGATAGCCAAAGTAAAAATGAAACTCAAGAGATATGCAACAATGCAAAATTATATACAACAATTTAATGTAGGACATCTAAGAAATCAAGAAACAAGAGACAAATTAGCGGTCACAATATCCAACAAATTCCAAGTGCTCCAACAGCTGGAAAATGTAGAGAATACATAAGATTATTGGCAGCAAATCAAAACGGTATGGAATGAGACATGTGAAGAAATACTGGGGAAAGGGGAACGACAACAAAAAGAATGGATAACAATAGAAATCATCAATAAGATAAAAGACAGAAAAACAAGAAAGCAGATTTAAACACAAGCAAAACCAGAAGTTCCAAAGCCAAGGCTCAAGAAGTGTACACAGAAGCAAACAAAGAAGTAAAAAGAAGTATCAAAAGAGACTAGAGGTAGTATATAGAGTTGGCAAGAGAGGCAGTAGATGCTGCAGCCAAAGGAAATATGAGAGAACTGTATAACAGCACAAAGAAGCTAACAGGGAAATACAAGCAAACAAGTTGCCTCATAAAAGATAAGAATGGAAAACTGTTCAGCAATATACAAGAGCAAATGAAGAGGTGGACAGAATATTTTGAGGACCTTCTCAATAGACCAGCTCCACAAAACCCCCAGGACATCCAGCCAGCAGAAGGAGAGCTACAAATTAACGGTGAAAGACCAGCGAAGGAAGAAATAAAGAAAGCCATAAAGCTTCTAAGAGATGGAAAAGCGTCTGGACCTGATGCAGTCCAGCGGACGCCTTCAAAGCAGATATCGACACGGCTACAGAGATGTTATATAAATTACTTGGTAAAGTCTGGGAAAAGGAAGAGATACCAGCAGAATGGAAGGAAGGATATTGATAAGGGTGGAATTAGGATGCCGTCAAATTACCACCTCTATCGACACCAGGTATTACAATGCAAGATGTGGGTGTCTTATCTGGTTTAGATTGTTGCGGTGTGTGTGTTGCAGTAGAACAGTTCAGGGTACACCACAGGCAACATGACGTGTAGAGTCATAAAAATGGTAACTTCGCTTTAGGTTTATACCATTTATTGCACGCCACAAAACAGTCATGATACTTATGTTATCATCAGCATAGTATAACGAATGCAGCATTCAAACTCATGTTAACTGACAGTCATGTAGGAGTCAATACTCAATAGTTGTATGGAAAACAAATATCATAGCGAAGCTTGATAAATAATACATATAACTTCTGCAACCGTGGTCCGCTGCAGATCCTTAATGTTCATAGACAATAATAATTATTCCTTCCTGATGCTAGCAGATCAGATGTATACAATACGTCCGTTTACTGTCTGCACGTGAGTAGCATACATGGATTACAGGTCAGCTCGACCTTTATAACCTTCCTAAGTCTAACCATCTGACTTGGACGTGATCTCTGATATAACGAATCCTGGAACACAGACAATAGTCTTGTTGGTCTAGAGCGACCCATAGATATATAACTAGTTCAGGTATAAAGATACCGATGACTTAATCCTAGTCAAAGTACCTCTCCATTTTGAATCACACAGGCGAGCAAAAAGGCGACAAAATGACGAACCTCTAGATGATAGCCTAAAGTTCGATACAAGAGGAACTACCTTATTTCGGAAAATCAACCATGAACATATGCCTCCAGGCAGGCTTGAATAATACGGGGAAATAGTCTAGTTAGCTAACTAACTCACAAAGACAATGTATTTCCCTCAGAGAATCACAAGACGCAGTCGCGTCCGCTCGCTAATCAGTCCATTTCTCAACTGCCCGACCTGGGCGGAACAACAAACGACAACCAAGTCGAGACATGCGCAGAGTGACAATCTCTGAGTCGCTGTTCACAATAAGACGATTCTAAGAACATTCGAGATAAAAGTCTTACACAGTCGCGCCTTTTATGGACATGAACAGAAGCGTTAAGAAAGGTTTCAAACATCTACAACAGTTGACTGATACTACCAAATAAGGAGATATGGTCACGCTTCGTTCAAGACATTATAGACCGAACGTGTCTCTATACAAGAGGAGGTAAACTCATAAAAAATAGCAGTATCGATATATCGGGTTCTGTCCCTTTGACCATAAAATATATATAACATGCATTTCAGTCAAATAATGATCATACATACGAAAAACGATCATACAAAGACTTTGGAAAAAAGTAATTATTTGTGCGTAACATTACCGCACCCTCCCGGGAAAAAAAAAATGAAACATTTTTTTTTTTTAAATCCTGGAGCCGGAAAAATCTAGGCTCCTAACGCACGTATGATGCGCGGATATACCTAACAAAATAGCTCAACACTTGGAGCAAAACTGAGATCATATCCCAGGTCCTTAGAGAAAAATTTATCTAAGTATACGCGTATATATTCCAGGAAGGTGCCACCAACACAAACCACAATGCTGGCAACATCATAATAAAAGTCAAATTATTCTCATACCAATATATGAAATCAAATATATTATTATGATATCATACAATGTGTTGCAAATAGCGGTGTAATATATTAATATACCGCACTATTTTATTACATTATGTAATGCATCAGTAACTAATAAGTAATACATGTGTTGATCTTCGTTGACATAAAACATTCAATAGAAGAAGATGTGGACATCATCCGCTCCCAATCTAGGACAGGACTTGATATACTCAAAGTTCCACAATGGACACAATCTCGCATCTTCAATGATGTGCTGCGAAAATATCAATAACACAAATCTTAAAGACAACTGGTAAATCTCTCAATACAATCCTGAAAATAATTTATTTAAATGTGGCCGAGTGATCTTTTGGCCCGTATATCACTAACTAAGCCTTCTTAGATAATTACATGGAACAATGTTATAAATTCCCCCTCAAAAAAGTGAGAAAAAAAAATCTACTAACATGTCATTATAACATTGGACTGTATATCAGGAAATATATATATGACAGAAGAATCATGTGGAATCGTGTGGGCATCTGGACAGAATGTCCGCCATTACATTATCCGAACCACGGATAGCTCGAACCGAGAAATGAAATGGTTGAAGAGCTATGGCATAACGAGTGGACCTCGAGCTCTTCAAGTTTTTGCTCTGAATAGCAGTAAGCGCTTTCTGGTCGGTTTCCACAATGAAATGTGCGCCTAGAAGAAATCTTTGTAACTTCAGAATAGACCATACCATAGCCAATAACTCACGGTCTAAAACCGAGTAATTCTTTTCTGCAGCATTTAATTTCCTAGAGATATACATCACCGGATGCAGAGTATCAGAATACTCCTGCATTAGTGCTGCCCCAATCCCAGTTGACGAGGCGTCACTTCGAAGAACAAAAGTCTTCTCAATAGTAGGTAACCTAAGAATAGGTGGAGATGAAAATAGGTCTTTAACCTGGTCCAATGAGGATTGACATTCTTTTGACCAGCGGATCAAATTAGGCGACCCTTTCTTCAATAAAGTAGAAAGCGGTGCCATAATGGAGGACAGATTCGGAATGAATCGTCCGTAGAATTGGATCAAACCTAATAGACTCCTTACTTGTTTCTTTGTCTTAGGGACCGAAATGTTAAGTATTTTTGAAACATTGTGGTCCTCTGTCTTTAAAAGACCATGACCAACACGATGACCTAGGAAAGAAATCTCACTAAATCCTATAAAGGCTTTAGAGGGTTTTGCAGTCAAGTTATACTCGCGAAGAGTAGACAGTAATTCGTATAAACCCAAATAGTGATCTTCCCAGGAATCACTGAATAGACAGATATCATCTAGATATGCTATGACATCTGTACGATATGCGAGAATTCGGCGCATCATGCGTACGAATGTAGCAGGGGCGTTCATAAGACCAAAAGGCATGAAATTCCATTGGAATAAACCCCTAGGTGTAGAAAAAGCTGTAAAAGGTTTGGCACGTTCAGTTAGCGGGACTTGCCAATAACCTTTAGACAAATCTAGTTTGGTAAAGAATCTAGAATTAGAAAGTTTATTGAGTAGCTCTTCTAATGAAGGCATAGGTTCAGCGTCGAACTTCGTAACTTGGTTCAATTTGCGATAATCTACGCAAATGCGAATGTTATTATCCTTCTTTCGAACAATAACCATAGACGAAGAGTATGCTGAAGTGGATGGTTCAATGATTTCCAAACGTATCATTTCATCCAATTCTTTTTCGACTTGAGACTGGAAATGGATAGGTATTGGATAGGGTCTGACTCTGATAGGATTATGATCAGTCAGCACAATGTCATGTTCAATGACATGTGTGTGTCCCGGGATGTCTGTAAGAACATCCTGAAATGTTTGCAACATCGAAGAAACTTGTCGATGTTCCTCAGCGGAAAGATTTGGAGAAACGGTCACGTTTTTCCAAGATTCCGTAGAATAAAGTGGGACCATAGAAAGAGGAAGATTGACATCAGAAAAAGTAGTTTCCTCATCCTGTATAACTGACAGCGATGAGTATTGACCATGAGGTACTTGAGAATTGTCCGTTGCCTGGAAAATAGGCTGCAAATAGTCTGGTCTTTCATGAAATTCCGTGAGCATATTTATGTGGAAAGTTTTATGCTTTCCATCAATATCGACAACATAGTCGACATCAGAAATTTTGGAGACTATTGCATATGGACCTTTCCATGCAATTAGAAGTCTGTTCTCCCTTGAAGGAAGTAGGACGAGAGCTTTGTCACCTGGACAAAGTTGTCGTAGACATCTATTCTTATTCGCAAACTGCCTTGCCTTTTCTTTAGCAAATTCGGAAGACGAAGTTGCTAGTCTGCATGCCTCAATGATTTTTTTTCCTAAGAGCAATGACGTACTCATAAGAAGACTGAGTCTCATCGCTAATATTATCGGCAGATTAGATCGTGAAGTAAAGACATAGGGCCGCGCGGTTGCGCGCCAAAGACAAGTTCAAAAGGGGAAAACCCCGTATGTTCATTGGGGACCTCTCTATACGCAAAGAGAGCCGCGGGTAAGACCCTGTCCCAATCCTGAGGATGATCCTCAGTTATTTTACCCAGTAAAGTTTTTAGAGTCCTATTTAAACGTTCGACCAACCCATTAGACATTGGGTGATAGATACTGCTGAGAGACCTTTTTATATGTAGCATAGACATTACCTGTGACATAGTGTCTGATATAAGTTGAGTGCCATGGTCTGACAATATTTCTCCGGGAAAACCCAAGCGAGAAAATATCAGCCAAAGAGCGTCTGCGATATCAGCAGTTGAGATGCTCTTGAGAGGTATTGCCTCTGGCCAACGTGTGCACATATCGACACATGTAAGAATAAATTGATGCCCTCTAGCCGACTTAATTCTAAAAGGACCGATAATATCTATTGCCATTTTTTGAAAAGGGCGAATTGGAATGTCAGCAGCCTGAATAGGCGCAGCATGTCGTGGTCCTTTAGATTTGACCTCCTGACATACTTTGCAAGAGCGACAGTACATTCGTATGTCCTTGCTTACAAATGGCCAAAAGAAAGCCGCAAGAACTCTCGACTTTGTACGGGAAAAACCCATATGTCCAGCACATTGCGAGTCATGAGCATGTTGCAATATTTGCACCCTCATGCTCTTAGGCACAAGAATTTGTGAATGAGTGGATGTAGTCGAGTCTTGTACCATACGTACAAGTACGCCGTTCTTCATAGAAATCCAAGATTTTCTATTAGTATTTTGATTAGGATCACCTTTTTTTGCTAGAATGAAGAATTTTTGTAACGACGGATCTTCTTCTTGCAATTTGATAAATGAGTCACGTGTAATAGTCAAGTGACTATTTTGTTCATTTACTTCATCATTATTAGTTAATGAAGTTTGAGGTGGATCCAGAGCATGTGCTCTTGTGACCACCGTATTGGTAGCTTCAATGTTTTGCTCTTCCCAAACAGCAATCTGCTGTGGGGTACATTCCCTAACTCCGTGAATACGACCAATAATAAGGTCCGCAATAGGTTTTGGAAGTAGACACGCGTGGACCTCTCCCGTGAAGAAAGGAGTAGCAATATGTATTATGGCAGTAGGATATTTTTCCAACGTGCCACCAAATGTGACACATTTGATGACCTTTCCTGTAGCACAGAATGGATCTACAAGAGATTGCCTAACCCCGACAGTAGCACATCCAGAATCAAACAACACCGAGACTGGATTACTATTTACAAGCCCCTTATGTAATATAAGAGAACCTCTCCCATCATGAGCAACATTAGCAGGAAGAGCGGGCAAAGGATGACCACAGCTTAGAGTACTAATGGTTTTCGGATCAAATAAAGTACTGCATTGGATACATTTATTTGCCCTACCAAAGTCAAAAGATGAGCATCCGATAGTATTATGGTTTTTATCATTATTAACCTGTTTATCTGCTCCCTGAGATTCTTGTTGAACAGAGTTTGTCTGTTGATATCTTTTTCTCTTCTGTTGCAATCTACCGCGACCATTATTGCCTCTGCAATTATCATTAAAGTCCCTACTGTAATTTTTATCCTGGTTTGCGTTCCAGTTTCCATAACTGTCATTACCATCTCTATGCTGTTGAGAACCTCTATTATCTTGGTATTGAGGTCTCTGCAAATAATATTTTCCTCTATACCGATTACCTTTATGAAAATTTCTAAAGTTACCGGGAATAGAATACCGTGTAATATTAGGTTGTCTCCAGTTCTGGGAAGAAGAATCTCCCTGAAATTGATTACCATGGTTCTGGGCATAATTACGGTTACTCTTTTTATTGAAATTTTGCTGGCTACCCTGAAATTTACGCATAAAATTCGGGCCATAAGGTGCTGCCGAAGCAACTGGCAGACCTTCTTTTACCTTAGAGTTGCTAATGGTTATGTGAGGATGTGCAGTAACATACTGGCTACAATATTCTTCCATTTCTTTTATATTTTTAGGCTTACGCTCATGAAGAAAAGAAAGAAAAGCTTCATTAACAGAAGACATAACCTTGTCTCTAAGAAGTAAGTCCATGAGGGCTTCAAATGTACTTTCTGTCTTAGAAAGCTCAACCCATCGTAAAAAAGTAAGACGTATGCCTGAGATGAATTCTGAGAATTCAACTCCAGTTTCTGGTAACATGTTTTTAAATTTAAGACGATATCCGTCTTCGTTAAGTTGGTACTTCTTTAACAATGCCGCCCTGACAACCTCATAGTTGTTCTTGTCAGGCACATCTACCATACCCAACAAAGTCAAAGCATCACCTCTAAGTATCTTGGACAGATGATAAACATATAATGTTTTATCTATATTATGCACCTTACATGCACTTTCAAATCTATCTAGATAAAATGTTATATCATCAATTGAAGCATTGAATGCTGGTAAATTAAGCTTGAAATCAACAGCACTAGACTTATTAGCAGATGATACCTTATTAGCATCATTAGCATTACTAGATAACTTCAACTTTTCTAACTCCAAAGCTAAGAGTTTTTCTTCATGTTCCATTTTTGCTTTTCTCTCATCAGCTTCTCTTTGTAACCTTCTTTCTTCAGCCTCAGCCTGTTTTTCTAATCTTTTATTTTCAGCCTCTATTTCAAGTCTCTTATTTTCAGCTTCTTTTTCAAGTCTCTTATTTTCAACCTCAGCCTGAAGTCTCTTCTCCTCAGATTCTGCTTCTCTTTTTTGTTTTTCCATTTCCATTTGTAATCTCTTTTCATCTACCTGCATCTGCAGTTTTAAATTTTCAGCATCTATTCTCTTTTGTTCAGTTAGTTCTTTCATTTTCTTTTCCTCCGACTTCAATGCCTTGGCATATTGAACAGTCGCAAATTCTTCTAATTTATCACCTGTCTTCCCAAGGGCTTTACCCTGCTCAATAAAGTACTCAAATGTAGACATGATGTCTAAAATGTGAGTACAGAACCTGAAATAATTAATTATCTTATTTCAATCTTAATAGCAACAAGACTTAATAAAGTGCTTGTATAATTACTATGTTTACTCCAATCTCTGTGGGAAACAAGACTTGACACCAATTTGTATTATCAGTTGTACAATAATATCACAAGTCACCTCTTAATTATCAGTGCACTACCCAAATCAGTGCATAACCTTGGGAGCCGCGCTAGCGTAGTGGTTACAACACCGCTCTGGCGACCGGGTGATTCAGGATCAAACCCGGGCGACGGCATTTGAGGATTTTTCGTCGACCGGGAATTGGACTGGATTAACTCGAGACCTGGCGAGGACATTTGAAGGAGTGTTGTCGACCAGGGATAGGCGGCTCCTGAGCCGACCCAGCTGCAATGGGTACCTCCGAAATCGGAGAGTATTTGCCTGAATGGCGAGGGACACCTGTCTCTGTACAAGTAAAAAGGGATACTCACGTAAAATCAATGTCAGGTTAGACATAGTAATAACCTGAGATTTCGCCTCGAGTATTAGCGGGCGTACGAAAAAAAAAAAAAAAAAAAAAAAAAAAAAAAAAAAAAGTGCATAACCATCAGTTATTTATCATAACTGCACTACAATAGTGCATAAGGAAAAACCACCAGCTAGTTATGATAAGTGCACTATAGATCAATAGTGCATGAGCATATATGTAACAATAGTGAAAGCTAACTATGCAAGAACTATGCAAACAATAACAAGACAATGTAAACAATAACAAAGTACCAACAATGTAAACAAAACAAAGATCAAAGTCAATGTAAACAATAACAAAGATCAGAGTCAATGTAAACAATAACAAAGATCAACGTCAATGTAAACAATAACAAAGATCAGAGTCAATGTAAACAATAACAAAGATCAAACAATACGAAAACATTCGCATAAGTCAAATAAATAAACAGCGAAACTAAAAAGAATATGATGACAGAATGCGAAGATATGACAAACAAATGACGCTACAGTATATACACAACAATTTACGTGAAGAACTGAATAATAGAAAAGAGGAGACCTACAAATACAAACAATTGAAATCGAAACTAAAAAAACAGAAAGAAAGAGAGAAACAAAAAAAAAAAAAATACAAAAAACGAAAATAAAGCACAACTCGTCACAACTAAACAGATATAGCAACGATTGTCGCTAGCAAATTTCACAGTAGGAAATTCGCACAGTCCCTAACGAAAACGCTAACAGTAGAACCTCTGTGACGTGGTATCATCTACTGAAAGACACCGCCCAACCGAGAAAACCCGCAGAAATATAAACATATAAATACAAATCCAAATAACATATAACATGTAAACATATAAAGAGTGCGAAAAATGTGATAGACAGAAGGCTCAGTTAGAACATAAGGGCACAGTTCACAAACAAAACAGGCCACTTAACTTCTATGTATCCACAACGTCAGCACAGTTCAGAACAGGATGTGATCAGCATTCTTAGGACAATGATCCAACGTTGATCCATATCTGTTCTCGTAAACTGCCATGACGAAGGAAATGAGCTTCTAACAGGAAACAGCTTCTGACAGGAAACAGCTTCTGAACTTGACCTTCTGAATCTGCAACAGTAATTCTGAGACCGGAACAGTTGTTACGGCACTTGTCCTTCTTCTCAACAGATCAGGAAATCCATTCGCTCGGTACCTGTCCTTCTATTTGTAGACAAACTTCAATACCGCCGAGCAGCGCCGGGTAGTTTCAAAATATCAACAACTGTCAGTACTGCTGCGTCTTTCAAAAAATTTCATCAAAGGTGATGAATAGCAACTGCAATGTTGTCTTGTAGTCTGCTGATGATGTCTGGGTTTGTTGACCCCCTTGAGAGTTGGTACCAGAATAAACCAACTATTGGCCACCATGAATTGATAAGGGTGGAATTAGGATGCCGTCAAATTACCACCTCTATCGACACCAGGTATTACAATGCAAGATGTGGGTGTCTTATCTGGTTTAGATTGTTGCGGTGTGTGTGTTGCAGTAGAACAGTTCAGGGTACACCACAGGCAACATGACGTGTAGAGTCATAAAAATGGTAACTTCGCTTTAGGTTTATACCATTTATTGCACGCCACAAAACAGTCATGATACTTATGTTATCATCAGCATAGTATAACGAATGCAGCATTCAAACTCATGTTAACTGACAGTCATGTAGGAGTCAATACTCAATAGTTGTATGGAAAACAAATATCATAGCGAAGCTTGATAAATAATACATATAACTTCTGCAACCGTGGTCCGCTGCAGATCCTTAATGTTCATAGACAATAATAATTATTCCTTCCTGATGCTAGCAGATCAGATGTATACAATACGTCCGTTTACTGTCTGCACGTGAGTAGCATACATGGATTACAGGTCAGCTCGACCTTTATAACCTTCCTAAGTCTAACCATCTGACTTGGACGTGATCTCTGATATAACGAATCCTGGAACACAGACAATAGTCTTGTTGGTCTAGAGCGACCCATAGATATATAACTAGTTCAGGTATAAAGATACCGATGACTTAATCCTAGTCAAAGTACCTCTCCATTTTGAATCACACAGGCGAGCAAAAAAGGCGACAAAATGACGAACCTCTAGATGATAGCCTAAAGTTCGATACAAGAGGAACTACCTTATTTCGGAAAATCAACCATGAACATATGCCTCCAGGCAGGCTTGAATAATACGGGGAAATAGTCTAGTTAGCTAACTAACTCACAAAGACAATGTATTTCCCTCAGAGAATCACAAGACGCAGTCGCGTCCGCTCGCTAATCAGTCCATTTCTCAACTGCCCGACCTGGGCGGAACAACAAACGACAACCAAGTCGAGACATGCGCAGAGTGACAATCTCTGAGTCGCTGTTCACAATAAGACGATTCTAAGAACATTCGAGATAAAAGTCTTACACAGTCGCGCCTTTTATGGACATGAACAGAAGCGTTAAGAAAGGTTTCAAACATCTACAACAGTTGACTGATACTACCAAATAAGGAGATATGGTCACGCTTCGTTCAAGACATTATAGACCGAACGTGTCTCTATACAAGAGGAGGTAAACTCATAAAAAATAGCAGTATCGATATATCGGGTTCTGTCCCTTTGACCATAAAATATATATAACATGCATTTCAGTCAAATAATGATCATACATACGAAAAACGATCATACAAAGACTTTGGAAAAAAGTAATTATTTGTGCGTAACAGATATCTGGTTAAGTTGCCTAAGAAAGGAAATTTACAAGAGTGCACAAATTATAGAAGAATAATGTTACTATCAGTGCCAGGAAAAGTATTAAACATAATCATCTTTGAGAGATTAAAAGTGTCCATAGACAAGAAACTGAGAGATGAACAAGCAGGTTTTCGACTAAACAGATACTGTACAGACCAGATAGCCACGTTGAGATTAATATTTGAACAAAGCCTGGTATGGAATTCACCACTATACATCGGATTTGTGGACTACGAAAAGGCATTTGACAGTGTAGACAGATAATCACTTTGGAAATTGATGAGGCATGATGGAGTTCCCCTGAAGATCATTAATTTAATAAAGAAAACATATGAAGACATGACATGCAGAGTTCTTCATGAAGGACAGCTTACAGAACCGTTTGGGATAAGAACAGGAGTGCGACAGGGATGCTTCTTGTCTCCATTTCTTTTCTTACTAGCAATAGACTGGGTTATGAGAACATCGACAACACACAACAGAAATGGAATCCAGTGGACTCTGACAAAGCAGTTGGATGATCTGGATTTTGCTGATGACTTGGCTCTTCTGTCCTATAACCGTAATCAGATGCAGGACAAATTGAAAACACTCGATGAGAGGTCACAGCTATTGGGTCTGAAAATACACAGGGAAAAGACAAAAATAATGAGAATAAATGCAGGTAATGATAACAGGGTTGAACTTGAAGAAACACCAATACAAGATGTAGAATCGTGCACATATCTTGGCAGCAACATAGACAAAGTTGGAGGGACAGACAGTGATATCAAAATAAGAATACAAAAAGCAAGAGGAGCTTTCATTGCATTGGGAAATATATGGAGATCAAGAGAAATCGGATCCAACACGAAAAAAAGAATCTTCAACTCAAATGTGAAGTCAGTCCTATTGATTGACTCTGAGACATGGAGAACAACAAAGACAACAATCAAAAAGCTACAGACTTTCATAGATGGGTGCTTGCGTAGAATAGAGGGATTAAAAGGGTATGACAAGGTTACCAACGTGGAACTGATGACAAGAACTAGACAAGTGCCAGTGGAACAAGAGATGAGAAGAAGACGATGGCGATGGATAGGACATACACTGAGGAAACCTGTTGATAGCATTACAAGGCAGTCCTTGTTCTGGAACCCCCAGGGCAAGAGATGCAGAGGTAGACCAAAAAGCACATGGAGAAGAGAGCTGGAAACAGAGGTGAAAATGATAAGGATAACGTGGAAAGAACTTGAGATGATGGCACGTGACAGGAGGACTTGGCATGTGTTTGTTGAAGGCCTATGCTCCTTTGGGAGTGGATGGTTATGAATGTGTGTGTGTGTGTGTGTGTGTGCGTGCGCGCGCGCGCGCGCGCGTGTGTGTGTGTGTGTGTGTGTGTGTGTGTGTGTGTGGTTCATATGTTCAACATCTTTTCCACGCGTAACGTGCAGTGTCTTATGTGTTTTTATCTTAAACTGTCTAATTTCTTGTATTTGTCTCCTGTGTGTTACTGTGGCTGAGGAAGGGTAAACCCCGAAACGCCCCGTGTTTTGATTGTACCTTTATATTGTGAAACTGACCCAATACGCCTTTTTATAAATTTTAGTTTGATTCATAAAGCCATTGGTTTTGTGATCTTCACATTTGGCTAATAATGTCTTTGTTAAGATAGTAGGCTGTCTGGTGTGTAATTGACTGTCATAAACAGACATCGTATAATGAAGTGTTACAAGTACCCAAATCGTCAACTGAAGCCCTGTCTACTACAGAGAAGCTACACAAAACACCGTTGACACCACCACCCGATGCCGAGATGAAAGAAGCACTATTTGAGGCGGCTCGAGTGTCAGACATCGAGATACGCCGGAATCCTACAAAGAACAGCCAAGTCCTCCGAGGTGAACAAGAGAAGCAAAATCACAAGCAGACAGAAGAGGACAGGGCACCGAGCCCGAAGACAAATACTCAACCAGTGGTAGCAGATGGGAGATGCCGCCCAGGCGAACTAAGGAAAAGTATTCACAAAGAACAGGATCAAGAGCGCAAAATAAAAATTACGCAGTTGTCGGAAGGAGAAGCCACACTCAGGGCACTCCCGGACGACAAAGTAATCAATGTCCTGGAGAAAGTAGTAGGCAAAAGAGGCATAATTAGTATCAGAAGGCACCAACAGGGAGTGACACTTGCCCTGAATGATACAGAAAAAAACTAAATTGCTGATGACTGCTCTGGCATCCGGGCCTAAAGAATTTCAGCTACCACACCGGATCAAAATCCAAGCAGAAATCTACACTGAAACCAAGAGAGTAGTCATCAAAGGGATAGACACCAACTTGTCAGACACAGAGGCCCTCAGCTACATCCAGGCCGAAAACCCTCGGTACAGATTCACACACGCAGAAAGGCTTAAATCCTGGAACAAAGAAGACACCAGACTGATAATAGTGACTCTACAGGGGAAAACAGTCCCAGAAAACATCACTATCCAGAATAGACCTCGAAGAGCACATGCCTTCATCCCGCCAGTGATACAATGTTCAAAGTGCCAGGGATTTTCTCACACAAGGAACACGTGCAGAAAAGAGACGGTCTGTAGATACTGTGCGGGCAGCCACGAATACAAAGACTGCCCAAAGGCCAAAAAAGACCAAGACTACAAAGCACCAAATAACAATAGAAAATGTACCAACTGCCTCGGAAAGCACGGAGCACGATACCGAGGATGTCCCGAATACCAACAAACAAGGCAAATAATTACAGTTGCCATTGGAAAGAGAGTATCATACCATGAGGCAAAAAAAACACACTGAAGGCAAGTACTCTAGGTGATAGGCGCCAAGACAGCCTAACGGAACAAGTCAGACGGCTCACGACTGAAGTGAGAGAATTGAAACAACAACTGCGAAAGGAGAGAGAAAACCGCCAGCCACACAAAAACAGAACCTCAACTGACAGATGTGAAGAAATACATGACAGCTCGGAAAGCGCGAAACAACAACAAGTCATAAACGACATGAAAATAATACACCAAGACATGAAAAGAATTCAGCAACAGATAGAAGAAGATGTAAGGAAACTGATAGAACTGAAAGATGGAAACGAACAACTACTGAAAAGAATAGAGGCAGAAAGAATGACCATTGAAGAAATTACATCAAACACAAAAGACACTAAAACGAACGACCAATCAAACGAAAAAGTCATCGAGGAAACGTGGGAAGAGCTACTCCCAACAATGATAGAAAAAGCGCTTTCCCAGACACTGGAGAAAAGGAAGACACAAGAAGCAGAAACGAGGAGGGCAAAAACTCACAAAACCTAACAAGCCAGATAGGAAAACAACAAATGTACACCATGAACACGCCACGACACCCCGAATGGACAAGAGCAAAGAGGTATCCTGACAGGCAGCTAGTGGTCCTTTTTAGGACCAGTCCTTTTCAGGACTAACAACAGGCTAGCACCGAAGATAGTAAACACCCTATATACCCCAATTATAACCAACTTTCAGGTTGAACAGGGTATTACAGCAACATAGTAGACGAAATCAACAACAACAACAACAAGTGTGCAGTCTTGCCCATTAGCTCCCAAACTATTTTGTGAGCAGTTTTTGAATAATCAAAAGTAGCGATTTTCCCTTTTTTCGGTACTGCTTGTTCAGTGAAATGAGGAATTGATGACAAGAACCAGACAAGTGCCAGTGGAACAAGAGTTGAGAAGACGCTGGCGATGGATAGGACACACATTGAGGAAACCTGTGGATAGCATTACAAGGCAGTCCTTGTTCTGGAATCCACAGGGAAAGAGAGGCGGAGGTAGACCAAAAAACACATGGAGAAGGGAACGTGAAACAGAGATGAAAATGATGAGGAAAACATGGAAAGAACCTGAGCGAATGGCACAGGACAGGAAGACTTGGCATGTGTTTGTTGAAGGCCTATGCTCCTCTGGGAGCTATTGATGATTGAATGTTGCATTTGCCCTATGTTTTTTTTTCTTTCTATTTTGCATTCTGCTTTATCATTTTTAAATCTTTCTTCTTTTGTTCATTAATGCAATATTTCTTCTGTCATCTATTCCTTTTTTGCCGTGTCTAGTGTTTTCTGTATTATTTCTTCATTTGTCTGCTGAAGTGAGTATTTAGGCATTTCATCGTTCTTTCCCTTCCTATTTTTACATGTTCTAGTTCTACATCTTCTGTCAGTTATCTAACATTCCATGTTGCTACTTCTTCTTCTTTGATCCTTAGCCGCCGACGGTCAAAGCAGTTAGTGGCCATAACGCCTGGTAGCGTCTTGTATGGCAGCAACAAATTGATTCCACTTTGTTCGGTCTGCGGCCATCCTTCGTACAGTGCCCCTGCTCTGGTTCATTCCTTGCATTTCGGCTTCCACAGTTCTCTGCCAGGTTGTTTTTGGTCGGCCTCTTTTTCGCTTTTCTTCGGGGGTCCATAGCATAGCTGTTCTTGTAATGGTATCAGGTTCCCTTCTGAGGACGTGGCCAACCCAACTCCAGCGTCTGCCAGCTATGATCGTGGGCATGTCCTCCTGGTTACTCCGAATAAGTAGTTCTTGGTTGCTGATGGTGTTTGGCCAAAAAATTCGGAGAATTTTCCTTAGGCAGATTGTGTGGA
This sequence comes from Oreohelix idahoensis, assembly GCA_024509875.1. Taxonomy (NCBI): domain Eukaryota; kingdom Metazoa; phylum Mollusca; class Gastropoda; order Stylommatophora; family Oreohelicidae; genus Oreohelix; species Oreohelix idahoensis. The sequence continues at coordinate 36,992 of JAMPIV010007135.1, read as the reverse complement.
AGGAGGACAGTTTCGACATTTCCTTCTCTGTTACTCTCCAGCATTCCGCACCATAGAGAAGCACAGAAAGTACACAGCTCTCATACAGTCTTAATTTGGTGTTTGTGCTGTACTGGGAAGACTTCCAAATGTTGTTGAGACTAGCAAAGGCTGTTCTCGCCTTATTCATTCTGTTATTAATGTCCTTGCTTGTTCCGCCGTCAGGTGTAACTATGCATCCTAGGTAAGTAAATGTGTCTGTCTGTTAGAACAGACAGTTGGAACAGATGTTGCTACTGTACCGTTTTAAATTTTGCCTACAGTGGCGGGATAACGGTCTAGTACGACCTGTGGCTCACGATTTTCAATCCCGGACGAGGACTTCCAGCTGGGATATCTATTATCGTCGGTCACCAGCATCAACTGTACTGACTGAAATATTTGTAGAAAAAATGATGAAGTATTTTAGCTTTGGTTTCCAAACCAATATTCCAGTCGCTGTAATCCATAAACTGAATTATTACCATCATACGAGGAACCCCTAAAGGTCCTGCAACATTTCTATTACTCCCTTTAACAAAATATAATATAGATATGACCCTTAACGTTGTGTTGCAATATCGCTTACGTTTATGACATTGATTTGAGTCATTACTCCTGAGCTCTACCAATGATCATTGGCCTTCAACAAATTTATGTCAGGTACTTCTGTCCTGTAACATCTGCTCAAGATCTTTCTCTTTTTTTTATTCCTTTCGTGTCAAACTCCAGTTCTCTTCTCCATGTGTTCTATGGTCTTCCTCTACCTCTCTTACATAGGGGCCTCCAAAGTATGGACTGCCTGGTAATGCTATCAACAGGTTTTCTCAGTGTGTGTTCTATACATCTCCAGCTTTTTCTTTTCTTATCTCTTGTTCCACAGGCACTTGTCTGGTTCTTGTCATCAGTTCTATATTAATGATCTTGTCATCAGTTCTATATTAATGATCTTGTCATCAGTTCTATATTAATGATCTTGTCATACCTCTTCAATCCTTCTGTTATACGCAAGCGTCAAATTATGAGAGTCTGTAGCTTTTTGCTGTTGTTTGTGTTGTTATCTATGTTTCGAAGACATACAATAGGACAGACTTGACATTTGATTTGAAGATTCTTCTTTATTTTGGCTTGATTTCTATATATTTCTCAACGCAGTGAAAGCTCTTTTTGCCTTTTATATTTGTATTTTGATATTACGACAGTTTGATCACATTCAGAAAAGGTTAGGGAATCTTTAGTTTAAATTTTAACACACATACCCGCACACAAATAGACACGCACGTACGCACACGCGCGTACACATACACACACGCGCACACTCACACTTCTTCTTTGATCCTTAGCCACCGACCGTCAAAGCAGTCAGTGGCCATCACGCCTAGTGGCGTCTTGTAGGGCAACAACAAATTTATTCCACTTTGTTCGGTCGGTGGCCATCCTTCGTACAGTGCCCCAACTCTGGTTCATTCTTTGTATCTCAGCCTTCACAGTCCTCCGCCAAGTTGTTTTTGGTCGGCCTCTCTTTCGTTTTCCTTCACGGGTCCATAGCATAGCTGTTCTTGTGATGGCATCGGGGTCTCTTCTGAGGACATGGCCAACCCAGCTCCAGCGTCTGCCAGCTATGATGGTGTGCATGTCCTCTTGCTTGCTCCGAGTAAATAGATCTTGGTTGGTGATGGTATTCGGCCAAAAGATTCCGTGAATTTTTTTTAGGCATGTTGTGTGAAAATAGGACAATTTCGACATTTCCTTCTCTGTAACTCTCCAGCATTCCGCACCATAGAGAAGCAAAGAAAGCACACAGCTCTGATATAATCTTAATATTGTGCTTGTGCTGTACTGAGAGGACTTCCAGATGTTGTTTAGACTAAAAAGGGTTGTTCTTGCTTTGTTCATTCTGTTGTTGATGTCTTTGCTTGCTCCGCCGTCTGGTGTTACTATGCATCCTAGGTATGTGAAGGTGTCAGTCTGTTCCAGTTGCTGATTCCTTACTGATATGGGCTCAGGGTTGCTCACATTGAGCGTCATGGCCTCTGTCTTCTTTAGATTGATGTTCAAGCCCACCTGCTTTCTCTACTTATTAAGTCTATCCGTTTTTCCCTGGATGTGTTGATGTGAATGTGCTAGTAGTGCAATGTCATCTGCATATTCCAGATCTTCCAATGTAGAAAATGTAGTCCATCTTATTTCTCTTGGACTGCCCTCTGTTGTCTGGCGCATCACCCAGTCTATGACTGTTAAAAATAGAGTGGTTGATAAGGGGCATCCCTGTCGTACTCCTGTCTTCACCTCAAAGGTTAGGTTGCTCTGCCCAACGTTACACGTAAAGTTGGCATAGAAGCTTTTTATGATTGACACTATGCAGCTTGGAATTCCATAAGCCCTCAGTATTTTCCATAAACTGTCCCTATGTATACTGTCAAAAGGCTTTTCAAAATCAACGAAATTAATGTACAGCTGTCTTTGCCATTCTGAGCATTGCTCTATAATAATCCTGAGGGTAAATATATGATCTACACATCTTCTGTTCTTTCTGAATCCTGCTTGTTCTTTCCTCAGTTTGTGGTCTACTGCTTTTGAAATTCTCTGTATAATTATCCTGCCTAGTATTTTGCTGGGAACTGAGAAAAGAGTTATTCCTCTCCAATTATTGCAGTCTGCAAGATCTTCCTTCTTTAGCAATTTGACAATTATTCCTTTGTTCCACTCCGTTGGTGTTGTCCCTGTTTTCCAGACTTGTGCAAATAGTGGTTCTAATAGTTCTGCTGCTAGCTCAGGGTCTGTCTTAAATAGCTCTGCATTTAAGTTATCATGGCCAGGAGCTTTTCCATTCTTTCACCATTTGATTGCTGTGATGATTTCTTCTTTTCTTGGAATGTTTGTATTAACATCTAGATCGTTTTCAGCCTCAGGAACATTCAATTGTGTCTCTGGTGGTTCCTTGTTCAGAGTTTCTCTGAAATGCTCTGCCCATCTTGTTTCCTGTCCCTCTGCTGTCGTGATGAGATTTCCTTGCTTATCTCTTACTAATGTAGTATTGTTTGCACCTCGTTTTCCACTGACGATTTTAGTTATTTTGTATACTGTGCTTTGTTCATTTCTCAGTGCTGCCTCTTCTGCCTGTCTTGCAAGATCGTCTAGGAAATTCATGTTGTTGGCTCGGGTTTGGCATTTAACTGCCTTGTCCAGCTGACTGTACTGTGAGCTATATAGTTGCTTTAATCTGGGGGACTTCGCTTCTGTTTTCTTTCTTTTCATTTCCTTTCTCATCGTTATGGTGTTTAATGTTTCTGGTGTTATCCGGTCTGGCTTCTTCCTTTCCTGGAATCCCAAGCATGATTTTCTGCTTTCCTTATATATTGTTGAAATGGTGTTGATTTTCTGGTCTATATCATCAGTCAATGTCTTTTCTTGACTTTTGGCACATTGATATCTCTTCTTTAAATCAGCCGCAAACGCTTTTCTGGTAAGGGGGTCCTTCGATTTGCTGATGTCAAACCTTTTCTGTGTAGTTACAGTTGGTTCAACCGTTCTGAGTTTCACTTTCAGTTTTGCTACTACTAAATGGTGATCACTTCCCACATCTGCACCTCTTCTTACTTTCACATCTTGTAATGCATGTCTCCATCTACCATTAATCATAATGTGGTCTATCTGGTTTCTGTCCCGACCATTTGGTGATTCCCATGTTAATTTGTGAATTTCTTTGTATGGGAAAAGTGGTCCTCCAATGACCAGGTTGTTAATGCTACAGAAACTTATTAATTTATCCCCATTTTCGTTTGCTGTTCCGCTGCCGCATTTCCCCATTACTTTTTCATTATATGCATTGTGTGTTCCAACTTTCGCATTGAGGTCTCCCATTACTACGATAAGATCATATCTAGGTGTGTCTTTCATTTCTTTCTGCTGTTATTGATATAATTCATCCTTGACCTCTTCATCGATGTCATTCGTTGGTGCGTAGCATTGTATTATTGTAGTGTTGGTGAATCTCCCTCTCAATCTTGTTCTTATCAGTCTGTTGTTGATGGGTTTCCATTCCAGTAATGTCTTTTCTATTCCTTTCTGTAGAATAATGGCTACACCTTCATTGTGCTATCCATCCTCTCTTCCAGAGTAAAGTACTGTTTCTCCTGTTGCTGTTTTAACTTTTCCTGCCCCTATCCATCTGCTCTCGCTTATCCCTACAATGTGTAATCTTTAGTTTCTCATTTCTGCTGTGACCTGTTTTAGTTTACTCGTCTCGTTCATTGTCCTGACATTCCAAAATCCTATTCTTGACACACACATACACACACGCTTTAAGACACTGCTCAAAATGTATAGAAATTAATTTCTTAAGCTGATCCTTTAATGTGTATCAAGTTCGTTTTTCTTACACTTCTAATATCACTACTGCTACTACTTCTACTACTACTACTACTGCTACTACTACTACTGCTGCTGCTGCTGCTGCTACTACTACTATTACTATTGCTACTACTACTGATCCTTTAATGTGAATTAATTTCTTTCTTCTTACTCTTCTAATATCACTACTACTACTACTACTACTATTACTACTATTACTACTACGACTACTACTGCTATTGCTACTACTACTACGACTACGATTACTACTACTTTTTTATTTTAAAGGTGATGGCAGGAGAGCGAGCTGGTATCATATAACTTCATAGCCTCCGCTCGTCCACAATCTTGGTCTACCCTATTCAACCTAATTTTCGGTTATAATTAGGGTATTTTATGTCATTTCATTTTCAGTTTTGTGTTATGTTCAAGCTCCTATTGTACTTTGCAATTGATTGCTATTGGTGGTGTCAATTTATATTAGAATTTGTTGTTTTCAAGTCGTGTTTTTTTTTTAATTCATTGTTTTCCTGTATATTATGAGTTGTCAGTAGTTTTTTTTTTTGTTGTAAATTGGTGGTTCTTTATTTTGTAAATGGTGTATTAGTTTTTGTTTATTAATTATTATTGTTTTGATTTGTTTTTCGTAAATAGTATTACTATTTTTATTATTATTACTACTACAACAACTACAACTACTAATACTACTACAACTAATACCACTTCTAAAACAACACCTACTACTACTATTATTGCTGCTGCTGTTGCTACTACTATTACCACTGACAGGTGTACTATTACAATTACCGTCGTTACCACTACAACTATTACTTCTGCTGCTGTTACTGATAGTTCTTCTACTGCTAGTATGTCTACTGCCTTCATTCTTCTTGTTCTTCTTTCTTTCCATCTTCCCTACTTCATTCTATTCTTCTCTATCTTCTTCTTCTCATTAAAGTGTTTCATCTACCTCTACTGTCTAGTACTGCTAATACTACTACTTCTCCTATTCCTACAATGCTGCACCACTTCTACTAATACTATTTCTATCCAAACTACGATGTAGTTTGTACAATGTACAAACTAGCAGTAATGTTAGTTTTTCTACTACTACTGATGGACACGGATCGAGTCCTGGGAATGATTATGACTTCTACTTCTTTTCAAATGTCTACTTTCCTTTTTCTTTCTTTCTTTGTTTCTTTCTTCTCTCTTTCCTGCTTACTAGTATCTATCATTTACCTAGTTTAGTTATTTACTGATGACTCACGGGTTTGTCTTTGTTTTGTTTTTTTTTTTTTTGATTTTTTGTTTGTTTGTTCAGAGACACAACACGTGATTCGATCGAATTATTAACAAACAGAAAGCATAGAAATCACCTCCTACAGATTTGTTCTTACACAAGCGCACTGGTACAAAACTATTAAAAATAAGTGAGTAATAACACTCAGTGATTATGGCAGTAAATAAATAACTATTATACACATAAAGGTCACGTGTTTCAGGCGCTCGTGAGAAATAAAGAAGCAGAAAACTAAACAACAGAAGTGAGTGGCTTACCGGAGAATCGAACCCAGGACCTTCCGAACGGCACCCCCGCCTAGCTACAGAAGCGAATCACACTATCCTCCCTGCCAGCTAGGTACCACATAAAATAGTGCTTCAAAGACAGTGGTTAATAGCGCGATTCGCAGCATGTAACACCGGATATGTTCCTATGGCGATCCAGCCTAATTAATGACGCAATCACTTCTGTTGTCCCTCTATTACAGGACCCCTGTTGAAGTAAATGCCTATAAAAATATTTTCTAGAAATTCCCTTTACATTATATGGTCGACGCTTCTGTACGGACCAAAGATTTAAAAAAAATTATTTGCGCTGTAGCCCTGCAACCTCTTCTAAAATTTCTTCTTCTGCGTTCTCTGCGTAAAAAAGTTTTAAAAAAATACATTTTAAAGGATATTTTATTTCTAATTTTTCTACCTTTTATAAAACTAGCCCTAGTCATCACAATCATGCACTATTAGATTTAAACTAGCAATAACCCGTCAACATTAACAGGTTATTAATTATAGTGTGTTGTTTCTGATACATGTATTACAGACGGTACAATCACTAATATGGTCATTTCATTGCAGGCGACCGTCATTAGATATTTGTAGTGAAAATGATATGAATGTATTAAATATGAAGACATGGAGTAACCTTACCTAAATGACATGCGGAGCAGTGATAATGATCTAATGGTCCGTAAATTGACTAAATAACTAACATTTCTTTTATGACAAAATATCTCGTAATTGTTCGTTCATCTTTTAAAATCTTGCCCTAGTCGACTTACTGCCTCTGAGAAGCCATGGTCGACTTACTGCCTCTGAGAACAACGTTTGAAGTTTGACGAAACTCCAGTTCATGTACTGTTTATCAATCGTGTTTTTGGCTTCTTTCCATAATCAAACTGTTCACGCAAACCTTCATTTGCGCACTTCTTCTATTTTCGGGAGAGTACATATAAGGGGAAACAATACAATTATTGTCTAACTTTCAACCACAGTTGCACCCCCTTAGCTGTGGTTGAAAGTTAATGTACTCTCTCGAAATAGAAAAAAGTGCGCAAATGACGGTGTGCAAAATGTGACTGACCGACCGACCGACCCAAGTACTTACGGCGGGTTTTATGGTATTGAGTTAGTGTCTATTTTTTTAGCTTGTATTGTACTCTTTTTAACGTCAAAAAGTCAGAAAATGTCCTCTTTTTGTTAAAAAAAAAAAACGATATAGTCACCCTAAAAATAATGATTCGGGGACAATGGACATTAGCCTGACAGCTCAACGTAAGTACGGAATTTCGGACCGAGGAACGACTCCGACTAATTATAGACACAATCACTACTGTAGTTTTTCTATTCACCAGTATAGGCCAGATAACACAAGACAAAAACGATAATACTGTGTCTAGTAAAAGATAGAAGAATGAGAAAAGTAAAGAATAGATTATATGTTTACATGGTATGAACAATCTATGTTTATTTCGGCGAACATGGCAAAGGTTCTATGAAGAAATATTCGGTTGTGAATGTACGTAAAATTTAATTTGTGTGTTATTTTAGTGCTTATACTAACAACAATAGAAGTGGATCCCTTAAAGCACTTTCGTTTCCTTTTCATATATCAGTTTTAGAAATCAAACCCATGATAGTCAATCGCTGACATTACAAAGGATAACACAAGCTACTGTTATGTTTAAAATGCGGCCCATATCCATTTATTAATCATAATTGTATTACAACTTATTATTATTAAAATAATATTAATCATAATTTTCGCATTTACAACCTGCCGTTCTTTCAGCTTCAAACACATTTTTCTGAGCTTCTCTTGCGAAAAGATGTTCAATGAAGCTTTATGTTTCTGTATTCTTGGATTAAAACTGTTTCTCATCATCATTAAACCATACTTGTCCGCTAAAAGCTAAAATACACTCTTTCCGAAAGAAATTAAAAAATTACAAATAAAAATATTTTAATTCCGTGAAAATTAACCATTTTCAAAAAGCAATTTTCCACGCTAATGTATTTTCACGAACCAGTTGCATTAAGATGTTTTAATCATAATTCGGGCATAAAACCAGATTTCCGTATTTGCTTTGATAAAGGACATGACAGGTCAACGAGCATCTGAAATTGTTTATGCATTTCACGAAATATTTTCCTTGTTATTGTAGCCTTTTATAATTTTACTAATAGCCAATGTCATTTTAGCGTCAGATAAATTCATTGTTTCACTGATATCTCGAAAGGACCACCAGGCGAAAAAAGACTATCACCTAGGGGCGCATTCCCATAATCAGTTATGACTGAAGGGGTGTTACTACTACATTGATATCAGCAGAAACAATGAATTAAAATGTTACCATTATTACAGTTTATGACCTGAAACATTCATTAATCATGCGTTTACATTGTCGCTCCTTATGGAGCATAGAGCCACCATTGTAGCTGTGACGGTATTGCTTCCTCTGCTTTGCAGTAGTGGTCCAACAGTGGCCATAACTCAATAGTATCTAATATGGGCTTCAAAGGTGTCTACCTTCGCACAAGATTACTCTTGGCAGAGATGTAAATAGAAGAAACAAAACTCGTCTTTCTCCAGGGAGTCTTCACAAGATATTCAGATAAGCGAAAACAATGCTGCTTTTGCAGAGCACGTTAATTCTAGAATCTGCCGACAACTTTATGAAGGAATTAAGCACTTATTAATTTCAACTCGCTCAAGCCCCCACCCCTGATTTACTCAGTAGAATTCTTACTATTCTGGTATAGCTCTGTTTAGAGTGTGTGCAGTAAATTGACTGAGACAAACATGCAGTACATATAAAAGGATTAAATCGAAGTTAAATTTGTAACATTACAAATAACAAAATTTAATAATCACGTAAGGTTTTAAAAAGTTTAAAGAATTGAATAATATTTTAGGAAAAGGTTTTCATCACCGTTGTGATGAGATTTAACTGAATAAAGGAGGTCACTTTTGGCAGCAATATTTTTGCACTTAGCTGCCAATGGTGGTTTCTTCTCCCGCTGGGTTGGTTCTTGGTAGACTGTCTCGCTGTTGACGCTCGTCGCTGGGCAATGTTAAAGGTGTCGCACGTTCCCAGAACGTCAAGGAGTAACGGCAAAGTTGGTCTTTCGACTTAAAGCGCAGGCCACTGTTCCTTTATTGTTCCAGAGATAGTATCCGTCAGCTGGTACCATACTAACGTAGTCGTTCCCCTTCTACCGTGAGGTGTACAGGTTTGGAAGAGAGAGCGCCAAACTATCCTATCGGCTGTCTTCCTCCTGGCCTGGTTCCATTCTAGTCCTCGGTCCTTCAGAGATTGTCTAATGTTGTCCTCCCAGCGGACTCTGGGGGTCTGGATCCCTGGCTCTTTGTTTCCCATGCTTGTCGTGGTAGCTGATCTTCTCCCATTCTGCAGACATGGCCAAACAATCTTAGTTGGGACTGTTCTTCTTGGGTCTGCAGGCGGTGGGATTTTAGGCCTTGACGTATCGTCTGGTTGCGAACCATGTCTCTTCTTGTTACTTCAACCACCTTCCTCAGATTCCTCATTTCTGAGGTTTGGATCTGGCTTTTTTTGGGTTGTAGTCATTGCCCATGACTTGTTTCCATATGTCAAGACTGGGACATAGGTGGAACGGTATACATCCATCTTCGTTTTCTTACCAACCTCTCTCTTGCTGAGGAATCCTCGATTTTTGGTCTGAAGAAAACTCCCAGTTGCTGCTTTTCGAGTGGCCAACTCTTCTTTGATGCCTCCCTTTCGGTGTATAATAGCTCTGAGGTATTTAAAGTGGTTGACCTGCTCCAGGACCTGTTCTCTCAGCTTAATCTGATGTCTTCTTTCTTCTCGTGATATCACCATGGATTTTGTTTTAGAGCTGCTTATGACCATCCCTCTCTTCTCCAGCTCTTCCTTCCAGACTTGCTGGTTGGATTGGAGATGTGCCTCTGATTTAGCAACCAGGGCAACATCATCAGCAAATGCCAGCTCTGAAATACAGACCTGTCTCATCTTCCAGTACCCCACTGAATACTTTCTTGTTCTCTCCTTACATGCCTTGGTGACATCGTCCATGAGGAGTATGAAAAGATAAGGTGACAGGATTCACCTTGTCTTACACCAGTGGTGGTCCTGAACTCTTCTGACAAATGGTTTGCTGTCCTCACACAATTTCTGCAAGACTTGTAGAAGCTCTGTATAGCATGAATCAGAGGTGCTGGAATGTTCTTCCTTGCCAAACAGTCCCAAACAGCCTTTCCCAGATCTATGAAACAAAGATGGATCTCACTCTTATACTCAAGGGTCTTTTCACTCAGCTGTCTGAGTGTGAAGATTAGGTCTTGAGTACTTCGGTTTACTCGGAATCCGCACTGGATCTCATCCAATTGTGGCTCAGCTAGGCGTTGGAGTCTCTGCTTTATTCTAGAGTAGATATTTCCAGAGACACTGAGAAGGGATATGCCTCTATGGTTTCCACATTGTCGATTGTCACCCTTCTTGAGAATTGGTGTTATGATGGCAATCTCCCAATCCTTTGGTATGGTCTTGTTGCTCCACGCTGCCTGTAGGACCCTTAAGAGTAATAGGTCACCTGATACTCCAATGTACTTAACCACTTCTGGTGTTATACGAGTACCATCATGCCCTGCTGCTTTGCCCATCTTGATTTTCTCCAGTGCTGCCTTATGTTCTTCCATCTTTAATATCCACCAAAAGATAGATATAAGTGAATGGAAGCAGACATCATCATCATCATCAGTTGATAAGATCTCTATGGTGTTGTTTGCTCCACTGTAGTGTATGGAATGTCAACTTGACCTACGCAGTGGTGTGTAGACATGGATTGAGTGTACAATGTGCGAATGATGATAAGGGTTCGTGTTGTTGACAAATGTTCTTTTCTCACACTCATGTATGACTGGAAGTCATCGACACCAACGACTGTGTACCTTTTCTAAAGTTTAATTGGACGTACACACTCGACAGCACAGATAGTGACAAATCACAGGTTGGCATAATACATCATAGTACAGTGGATAACTGGTCTTGCAATGTTATGTTACATGGGCACTCATGTAGATTAATATTATAATGGGCTGTCAGTAGCCAAGCCCTCAGCATCGCCCATACATATAAATCATCTGACTTCACTGACTGAGCACGTCAGCTTATAAACAATATTTCAGATGGCTTCTAAACCTAATCTCGTCTAGCGACGATTCTTCAACATAATGTTCAGCACATATTTTTTCCATATAATAATATTGAACCGCTGATAAAGGGTTCTCATGTGTAGCAGTGATCTCTGGACTAAACAAGCGATAATACGGGCATCCCCTTTTCTCTTCTTGAAAGTCACTACATGTTTGGATCCAAGATGGCTTCACTCGTGAGCTGTCACTCACGTTTGCATACAGATAATGAATCTGTCCTAAAGTTAGTCATTCATAAAACATTTCATTGCTCTGTAGATTTGATCATGAACAATTGACTGCAATCTACAGGATATAGTGCTGCTAGGAATCGAAGTCGTTTTCATCGAGTCAAATATATTCTCTTAGACATTCAAATCGTAACTATCGAAAATGGTGGCTTCGATCGAGAGTTCATAAGAGTGTCTTTGATTACCTTGGTATAGGAATTATGAAACTGCCATTCCTTGGCAATATGACTAAACACTGGGGTAAAGCATACACGATAGGTTTAGACAACTATCACCTTCCCCACAAATACTGAGATCACTTTTTCCCCGGCGACAGGCCGACATGGAAAACACACAGTCCCTATCAGGACGAAGCCAAATCACACCACACTCTAGCGACACATCCGCCGAATAGCCTTCGACCTCTCTAGAGACAACAGAACATATAGTTCGACTTAGATATGTAAAGATATACAGATATAAGACAGACTCGTCCTACTCAGACAAACAATACACATAAATTCAGGCCATAGATATTCTGAAGCAAGAACAATCTATTATTACCCAAACAACGAATAAATCGCAGTAAAATGGATTTATCCGCGGAGTTTGATCGAAAGAGCCGACACAACTTTCAAGGGAAGTAACACAATAATGACTTTCCCTTAAGCACCATTTTGCTTTCAAAATATTTGCGAAGATAACAAGAATACCAATGTATAATATTGTAAGATATCAAAGACTGCACGTAACAGTCTTACCACACCTCCCGGGAAAAAAAAAATGGAACATTTTTTTTTCTCTTTTTGAAATACATCTAGGAGCAACGTACAATAGGCTCACAACGCATGAATAATGCGCAGATGAAAATATCAGGAATACCTATAACGCCTAATATGAGGCTAAGTCGACTTATGGAGCGACTGGTGAGAATGTGTCTCATAAACTGAGAGAAATTATTTCTCTACAAGTATATTTTTCCAGGAAGGTGTCATCAAAGTATAATACAATTCTGGCAATTACACAATGCCTAAAAAATTCAAATCATCATTTCGTATTAGATATCTTAAATTTATGATTTATGAAGAAAAAATCATCAAAGCACAGCGGTGAATAAACATCAATGAACCGCTATGTAGTGATACAATCATTATATTATTAAATTACAAATGTGTATCTATCATGATATAGAAAAGGAACTACTATAGAACTAGACATATCAAGAAGTCTAAGCCCTAATAGTTATGTGGAATCATGTGGGCATCTTGACAGAATGTCTGCCATCACATTATCTGATCCACGAATAGCTCGCACAGAGAAATGAAAAGGTTGAAGAGCAATTGCATATCGAGTAGACCTCGAGCTCTTCAAATTCTTACTCTGTATAGCAGTAAGAGCTTTTTGGTCGGTTTCTACTATGAAATGTGCGCCTAGAAGGAATCTCTGTAGTTTGAGGATCGACCAAACCATAGCTAATAGCTCACGGTCTAAAACCGAATAATTCCTTTCTGCCGCATTAAGTTTTCTGGAAATATACATTACAGGATGCAGAGTTCCAGAGTACTCTTGCATTAGTGCCGCTCCAATCCCAGTGGATGAAGCGTCACTACGAAGAACGAATGTCTTATCTTTAGTGGGTAGCACTAAAATAGGTGGTGTTGAAAACAATGTGTTAATCTTATCCAGAGAGCATTGGCATTCCTGAGACCAGTGGACCACATTAGGCGAACCTTTCTTTAGAAGTGTTGAGAGAGGTGCCATGATAGAGGATAGATTCTGAATGAATCTGCCATAAAATTGAATAAGACCTAACAGACTTCTCACCTGTTTTTTAGTCTTAGGGATTGAGATGTTAAGTATCTTACTAGTATTATGGTCAGGAAAATGAACATGCGTGATGCAATGATGATGGATGGTATCCGCACTGGTTTTGTGTATGTGGACAGTCAAACAATGTAAACAAAAATAACAGGGCAATCCACATAGGACGTATAAACTCACGTCAATGATAGCAATGGACGGTATACAGCATTACAATGATGAGTCAGATGCATGTTATATTTCATAGTGCTGTAAATGTAGTCAGGTGAAAAACTCCATCCTTTTCTATAACAGCCAGGAGATAACCAGATGTATGAGATCAGTTCACTCTCCTTAGTCTGACTTCAGCAAGACAGACACGTCTGCCGAAGTATAAATAATGTCCTCAAAAATATCCTCTAGATAACAAAGGTTTTTCAAACCTAGTTCAGGTAACCAAGTAGCAAGTAATAGTCCTTGGGACCTGCATCAACCGATGCAGCACAATACAGCGACATGTGAGCTGGGAAAACATCTCGTGACGACGACTTTCGAAGACAGGCTATGAATCGAAATCGTTCACGACCCAAAATCGATAGAGTTAATGAAAAAGTCAATTTACCTTGCTTTCATGAAACACACAGAAATATCACGCCTCCCGACATGTGGGAAACACTAGAGGTATTATCTCGAATAAACGAAATATCCATTAAGAGGACTACACATCCCTGACAGAACAAAAAATAGCGGAGATCCCCTCTTCAACGAGGCATCTCTTTCGCCATTCAAATCGCTCACTCCACTAGTGGTGGGCGGAAACCGATCGACCAAAAAGCAAGACCAGTCATGCGCAGTCCGGCGCGAAAAATGACCACAGCTCAAAAACTCAACTGCATTCAATACCAACGCGAGAAGACAAATGCTTACCGAGAAAAGTAACTATAAATTTCAAGCAGTTGTTGCCCTTGCGTTATAAAATAGATATTGTAATAAAATGATGTTGCGAGAATTTATCACGCAACATATCACCACCTCCTCCCGATAAAAAAAAAAAAAAATGTGGAACATATTTTTTTTTTTTTTTAAATATCAAAGAGCATGCGATAAGCGGCTCAAAACGCACGAATTATGCGCTGATAATTAATTAAATTGCCTAACATGAGGCTAAATATAGAGTGTCTGGTGAGGATATACCTCAACAGAAAAATAAATATGTCTCAAAAAATATTCACATCGGGGAGGTGTCACCAACACACATCACGTTAGCATGTAAACACAATATACGTATGCAAGTTACCATAATCATCATTAAACAGCATACTCTAATATTGTCTTTAAAAATGGATGTACAAATCTGATAGGAAAATTTAAATAGTACATTATTTGACATGTAATGACATAAGTACATAGTAAAGTTAAACTACATGACGATCCAGGACATATGCTCTGGTATTCCGAGGGTAAGTACACAATCTAGAACTCGTCATGCTTGATACTAGTAAGGTAAGTCCTCAGCTCAACAATGACATTCTGAGAAAGTACAAGCAATATAATGCTAATTAATAACTAATATGCTTCATAAGGTACAATACATTATTAATAATTGTGGCTGTTTAGTAAACTAACGGCCCTTATATTAACTACTCAGTCCTCCTCTATCATCTTAAAAAAACGAACAGAAGAAGATGACAACAAAGCACGATAGTGTGTACATATAAAGTGAGTACAGATGTGCTAATCTATTGTAGTAATATAGGTGTGTTATGACTCTGTAATATATAGGAATATAGGACAGAAGTATTAGTTAGAGTCATGTGGGCATCTAGACAAAATGTCAGCCATCACATTATCCGCACCACGGATAGCTCGTACCGTGAAGTGAAAAGGTTGAAGAGCTATAGCATATCGAGTGGATCTCGAACTCTTCAAATTCTTAGTCTGAATAGCTGTAAGAGCTTTCTGATCAGTCTCTAGAATGAAATGTGCGCCCAGGAGGAATCTTTGTAGCTTTAGAATTGACCAAACCATCGCTAACAACTCACGGTCTAAAACCGAGTAGTTCCTCTCTGCCGCATTTAGTTTTCTAGAAATGTACATAACAGGATGCAGAGTATTTGCATATTCTTGCATCAGTGCTGCTCCAATCCCAGTGGATGAAGCATCACTCCGAAGAACAAAAGTCCTATCAAGAGTAGGTAATCTTAAGATGGGAGGAGAAGAAAATATATTCTTGATTTGGTCTAATGAAGATTGGCATTCTTCAGACCAACGGACCAGATTAGGCGAACCTTTCTTCAACAATGTTGAGAGAGGTGCCATGATCGAAGATAAATTTGGAATAAATCTCCCATAAAATTGAATTAAACCTAAGAGACTCCTAACTTGTTTCTTCGTTTTAGGAACAGAGATGTTCAGTATTTTTGGAAGTATTGTGGTCTTCTGTCTTCAAGAGACCATGACCAACACGATGACCCAGGAAAGAGATTTCACCAAAACCAACAAAAGCTTTAGAAGGTTTCGCTGTCAAATTATTCTCACGTAGAGTGGACAGTAAGTCATATAACCCTAAATAGTGATCTTCCCAGGTATCACTGAAGAGACAGATGTCATCTAAGTATGCGATGACATCCGAACGATGTGACAGAATTCGACGCATCATGCGAACGAAAGTTGCAGGGGCGTTCATGAGACCAAAAGGCATAACATTCCATTGAAATAGACCCCTAGGTGTAGAAAAAGCAGTAAGAGGTTTGGCATGCTCTGCTAAAGGCACTTGCCAATAACCTTTAGACAAGTCAAGTTTAGTGAAGAATCTAGAATTAGAAAGTCTAATCAGTAGATCTTCTAACAAAGGCATCGGTTCAGCATCGAACTTTGTGACCTGATTCAATTTGCGATAATCAACACAAATTCGTATGTTCTTATCCTTCTTCCGGACAATAACCATGGAAGAAGAATATGGTGAAGTCGATGGTTCAATTATATTTAATTGAATCATTTCATCCAATTCCTTTTCCACTTGCGACTGAAAGTGTATAGGAATAGGATACGGCCTAACCCTAATTGGATTATTGTCGGTAAGAATTATGTCATGTTCTATGACATCTGTGTGTCCAGGAATGTCAGTGAGAACATCCTGAAATGTTTGTTACATCGACGAGACTTGTCGATGTTCGTCACCAGAAAGATTAGGAGAAACAGAAACGTTTTTCCAAGATTCCGTGGAATGTAATGGAACCACTGGAAGGGGAAGGTTGACATCAGAGAAGGTAGCTTCCTCATCCTGTATGACAGACAGGGATGAATAATGACCGTGAGGTGCAGGAGCATCATCCGTTGCCTGGAAAATAGGCAGCAAATAGTCCGGACGTTCGTGAAATTCCGAAAGCATGTTTATGTGGAAAGTTTTATGCTTTCCATCAATATCGACCACATAGTCAACATCGGAAATCCGAGAGACTATTGCATACGGACCTTTCCATGCAATAAGAAGTCTATTTTCCCTACTGGGGAGTAGGACGAATGCTTTGTCACCTGGACAAAGTTGTCGTAGACATCTATTCTTGTTAGCAAACTGTCTTGCCTTCTCTTTAGCAATTTCTGATGAAGCAGTTGCTAGCTTACATGCCTCAATGATCTTTTGTCTAAGAGCAATGACATACTCATATGAGGATTGAGTTTCATCGCTAATATCATCGGCAGTGATGAGATCGTGTAATAAAGACATAGGGCCGCGTGGACGCGCGCCAAAGACAAGTTCGAAGGGAGAAAATCCTGTGTGTTCATTAGGGACTTCTCTATAGGCAAAGAGAGCCGCGGGTAAAACCCTGTCCCAATCTTGAGGATGATCTTCAGTTATCTTACCAAGCAAAGTCTTGAGCGTTCTATTCAGACGCTCAACTAACCCATTAGACATAGGATGGTAGATACTACTGAGAGATCGTTCAATATGTAAGGTAGACATTACCTGTGACATAGTGTCAGATATGAGTTGAGTGCCATGGTCTGATAATATTTCTCTGGGGAACCCCAAGCGAGAAAATATCAACCAAAGAGCATCTGCGATATCTGTAGTAGATATGCTCTTAAGAGGAATAGCCTCTGGCCAACGTGTGCACATATCGACACATGTAAGGATAAACTGATGTCCTCTGGCCGACTTGACCTTAAAAGGGCCAATAATATCTATGGCCATTTTCTGAAACGGCCGAATAGGAATGTCAGCAGCCTGGATAGGCGCAGCATGTCGTGGTCCTCTAGATTTGACCTCCTGACATACCTTGCATGATCGGCAGTAAATACGAATGTCCTTATTGACAAAAGGCCAAAAGAAAGCCGCAAGGACTCTCGACTTCGTACGGGAAAAACCCATATGTCCAGCACATTGCGAGTCATGAGCATGTTGTAATATTTGCACTCTCATGCTCTTGGGAACAAGAATTTGCGAATGTGCCGACGTAGTCGAATCTTGTACCATACGTACAAGTACGCCGTTTCTCATTGCAATCCAAGATTTTCTATTTGTATCCTGATTCGGATCACCTTTCTTCGCAAGAACGAAGAATTTTTTTAAAGAAGGATCTTCTTCTTGCAATTTTATGAAAGAGTCACGAGTGATTACTAAGTGACTATCTTGGCTATCAACTTCATTATCACTATTCAGTGATGTTTCGGGTGTTTGTAGAGCTTGTGCTCTTGTAACTACTGCATTTGTAGCTTGCATGTTATTATCTTCCCAAGCAGCAATCTGCTGTGGGGTACACTCCCTAACTCCGTGAATACGACCAATAATAAGGTCCGCAATAGGATTAGGTAAGAGACAAGCATGCACATCTCCAGTAAAGAAAGGAGTGGCAATGCGAATTACAGCAGTAGGATATTTTTCTAGAGTGCCGCCAAATGTGACACATTTAATAACCCTTCCTGTAGCACAAGATGGATCTACAAGCGATTGTCTAACACCAATAGTGGTGCATCCGGAATCGAAAAGTAGTGAGACCGGAGTATCATTAACAAGACCCTTATGTAGAATTAAAGAACCCCTCCCGTCATGCGCAACAGCAGCAGGAAGAGCGGGAAGTGGGTGACCACAACTCAAAGTAGTTATGGTACCCGGTTCGAATAAAGTACTGCATTGGGGGCATTTGTTTGCTCTCTCAAAGTCAAAAGCAGAACCAGTGACAGCGTCAAAGTTTTTATTATCAACAACATGATTACAGGCTCCCTCAGTTTCCTGTTGTACAGCATTAGCCTGCTGATATCTCTTTTTTTTGTGTTGAGATCTACCCCGACTATTATTACCTCTGAAGTTATCAGAGTTATTATTATCTCTGCAGTTATTATTGTCTCTATTGTAATTGTTATCCTGGTTCGAATTCCAGTTTCCACGATTACTATCATGTTCACATTGATGCGAACATCTATTTGTTTGGTTCTGAGGTCTTCGGCAGGAATAACCTCTATTACCATATCCTCTTTTGAAATGCCTATAATTATTAGGGTGATAGTAACGACCACTATCAGGTTGTCTCCAATTCTTCGAAGAAGAATCACCATGAAATTGGTTTCCATGATTTTGACAGAAATTACCGCTGCTCTTTCTATCAAAATTTTGTTGGAATCTACGAGCAAAGTTTTGACCATACGGAGCTGCCGAAGCAACTGGTAAACCTTCTTTCACCTTAGAGTTACCCATGGTTATGTGTGGGTGTGCAGTTACGTATTGGCAACAGAAATCTTCCATTTCTTTTATTGTTTTAGGTTTACGTTCATGAAGGAAAGCAAGGAAAGACTCATTGACAGACGACATGACTTTGTCTCTAAGTATTAAGTCCATAAGTCCTTCATAAGTTTTTTCCGTCTTAGATAGTTCAACCCATCGTGAGAAAGTAATGCGTATTCTTGCAATAAACTCGGAGAATTCAACTCCATTTTCAGGTAACATGTTTTTAAATTGTAGACGATAGCCGTCTTCGTTAAGCTGATATTTCTTTAACAGAGCGGCCCTGACAACCTCATAATTGTTCTTGTCAGGTTCATCCACCATATTTAATATACTTAGAGCTTTACCTGTCAGTATCCCTGATAACTGATAAACATATTTTGCTTTGTCTATGTTATGAGCTGTACATGCTTGTTCAAATCTGTCCAGATAGAACATTATGTCATCACTGGAAGGACTAAAAGTTGGCAACTTAATCTTAAAAGTATCATTATTAGCCTTACCAGAAGATGAACCCTTGTTTGAATCATTACCATTACTCATGTTCATCAATTTCAATTTTTCCAACTCTAAAGCTAAGACCTTTTCTTCATGTTCCATTTTTGCTTTCTCTTTCCTCTCATCAGATTCTCTCTGTAATCTTCTCTCCTCAGCCTGAGCCTCTATTTGAAGTCTTTCAGCTTCTTTTTCAAGTCTTTTATTTTCAGCCTCTTTTTCAAGTCTTTTATTTTCAGCCTCTTTTTCAAGTCTTTTATTTTCAGCCTCTTTTTCAAGTCTTTTATTCTCAGCCTCTAGCTGGAGTTTTTATTTTCAGCCTCTAGCTCAGCTTCTGATTCCCTTTTTTGTTTTTCCATTTCCATTTGGAATCTTTTTTCATCCACCTGCATCTGCAGTTTCTTTTGTTCAGCTTCCATATGCAGTTTCTTTTGTTCAGCTTCCATTGCTTTATCATATCGAGCAGTTGCAAATTCTTCTAACTTATCACCAGTCTTCCCAAGCAATTTACCCTGCTCAATAAAGTGCTCAAATGTAGACATGTTGTCTAACATATGAGTCCAAAACCTGAAATAATTAACTAATTTATTTCAAACCTAAGTGTAACAAGTCTTAATTAAGCACTTGTATATTCACATCACCTTATATTATCCCAGTCTCTGTGGGAAACAAGTCTCCAATCAAAGAACTTGTATATGAAATATCACCAATCAATTCTTGATCATAAGTGCACTTCTCATTCAATAGTGCACGACACTATTCATCATTCATTTATCATCAGTGTAGTAGTAACAGTGCATTAGCATAGCCCATTAACTAATTACTATAACTGTAAACAATGACTATGTAAACACATGCAGAATGTAAACATTGAAAATGTAAACAATGCAAACAATGTAAACAATAACAATGTAACAATAACAAAGATCAGCAACAATACAAAAACGTTCGCAGAAATCAACTAAAAATAAAGCAGAAATTAATGAAATATCACAAAAAATGTGACGATATCTACGATAGAATTAAACAAAATACATGACACCACAGTGTATAAACAAAAATGTTGTATGAAACTAAATTATAGACAAGAGTAGGCTAACAAATACAAACAAATCAAAACAAAACTAAAGAATGCGAAATAATAACGAAAACAATATTAAAACATGTCATCACAGCTAACATAAATAGCAACAGAAGTCGCTTAGCAAATTCCAGTATCGGAAATTTGCAAACCCTACAGAAAACGCTCACAATAGACGACCTCTATGACGTGGCATAATCTAACGGAGACACCACCCAACCGAGAACCCGCTGAAATATAAACATATAAATATACAAATAACATATAGACATATAACATATAGAATGAGATGATACACAGAAGACTCAGCAGAAGTATAAGGGCACAGTTTACATACAAACAGGCCACTTAACTTATAGGCTTCCAATCGTCGAACAGCAGAAAAAACGGATGTCAATCAACGTCCTAAAGAGCGAAGCTCCAACGATGATGGCACATCTGAACTGCTTCCACTGCTAACACGATGGTACTTGAGCTTCTGACATACTGTGTGTTGAGTTGTTTCGGCACTTGACCTTCTAATCCAAAAGTAAGTTGATGGAAATCGGTACTTGGCCTTCTTCAGAAAACAACCCGTTTCAACCGGCACTTGACCTTCACAAAAACGACAGCACTGGAACCTTGACAGCAGCAACTTGCTTGACTTGCGTAAAAGATAACAGCAGTCCGAGTTATCCGGCAACATGTAACAACGCCGGGTACTGTCAAATTCTTGTTTCCGTCAAAAAATTGAAATTTTGACTTTTACCGGGCAACGCCGAGTACTTTGAAAATGGTGAAGATGTTGACTGTATTGAAGAATGTTAATTTCTTGAAGGATGTTGATGAATTCTTGTTGAAAATGAAGTGGGTAAGGGACCCCGTGTTTGCTGGTACCAGAATCAAACCAGCTTATGGCCACCAAATGATGCGTGATGCCATATGATGATGGATGGTATCCGCATGTCTGGTTTTGTGTAGTGTGCAGATGTGTTCAGTCAAAACAATGTTCATACAAAAATAACAGGGCAATCCACATAGGACGTCAGTAAACTCACGACGTATAAAGTCAATGATTCTTGAAACAGCCGTTGACGTTTTTCTTCATTATTTATTGTGGACGCCACAGTGACAAAATGGTTACGCGAATATGTAGACACATCAAACAGTCATTATCACAGCAACATTCAATACAGCAATAGACGGTAGACAGCATTACAATGATGAGTCAGATGCATGTTATATTTCATAGTGCTGTAAATGTAGTCAGGTGAAAAACTCCATCCTTTTCTATAACAGCCAGGAGATAACCAGATGTATGAGATCAGTTCACTCTCCTTAATCTGACTTCAGCAAGACAGACACGTCTGCCGAAGTATAAATAATGTCCTCAAAAATATCCTCTAGATAACAAAGGTTTTTCAAACCTAGTTCAGGTAACCAAGTAGCAAGTAATAGTCCTTGGGACCTGCATCAACCGATGCAGCACAATACAGCGACATGTGAGCTAGGAAAACATCTCGTGACGACGACTTTCGAAGACAGGCTATGAACCAGAAATCGTTCACGACCAAAAATCGATAGAGTTAATGAAAAAGTCAATTTACCTTGCTTTCATGAAATACACAGAAATATCACGCCTCCCGACATGTGGGAAACACTAGAGGTATTATCTCGAATAAACGAAATATCCATTAAGAGGACTACACATCCCTGACAGAACAAAAAATAGCGGAGATCCCCTCTTCAACGAGGCATCTCTTTCGCCATTCAAATCGCTCACTCCACTAGTGGTGGGCGGAAACCGATCGACCAAAAAAACAAGACAAGTCATGCGCAGTCCAGCGCAAAAAATGACCACAGCTCAAAAACTCAACTGCATTCAATACCAACGCGAGAAGACAAATGCTTACCGAGAAAAGTAACTATAAATTTCAAGCAGTTGTTGCCCTTGCGTTATAAAATAGATATTGTAATAAAATGATGTTGCGAGAATTTATCACGCAACATATCACCACCTCCTCCCGATAAAAAAAAAAAATGTGGAACATATTTTTTTTTTTAAATATCAAAGAGCATGCGATAAGCGGCTCAAAACGCACGAATTATGCGCTGATAATTAATTAAATTGCCTAACATGAGGCTAAATATAGAGTGTCTGGTGAGGATATACCTCAACAGAAAAATAAATATGTCTCAAAAAATATTCACATCGGGGAGGTGTCACCAACACACATCACGTTAGCATGTAAACACAATATACGTATGCAAGTTACCATAATCATCATTAAACAGCATACTCTAATATTGTCTTTAAAAATGGATGTACAAATCTGATAGGAAAATTTAAATAGTACATTATTTGACATGTAATGACATAAGTACATAGTAAAGTTAAACTACATGACGATCCAGGACATATGCTCTGGTATTCCGAGGGTAAGTACACAATCTAGAACTCGTCATGCTTGATACTAGTAAGGTAAGTCCTCAGCTCAACAATGACATTCTGAGAAAGTACAAGCAATATAATGCTAATTAATAACTAATATGCTTCATAAGGTACAATACATTATTAATAATTGTGGCTGTTTAGTAAACTAACGGCCCTTATATTAACTACTCAGTCCTCCTCTATCATCTTAAAAACGAACAGAAGAAGATGACAACAAAGCACGATAGTGTGTACATATAAAGTGAGTACAGATGTGCTAATCTATTGTAGTAATATAGGTGTGTTATGACTCTGTAATATATAGGAATATAGGACAGAAGTATTAGTTAGAGTCATGTGGGCATCTAGACAAAATGTCAGCCATCACATTATCCGCACCACGGATAGCTCGTACCGTGAAGTGAAAAGGTTGAAGAGCTATAGCATATCGAGTGGATCTCGAACTCTTCAAATTCTTAGTCTGAATAGCTGTAAGAGCTTTCTGATCAGTCTCTAGAATGAAATGTGCGCCCAGGAGGAATCTTTGTAGCTTTAGAATTGACCAAACCATCGCTAACAACTCACGGTCTAAAACCGAGTAGTTCCTCTCTGCCGCATTTAGTTTTCTAGAAATGTACATAACAGGATGCAGAGTATTTGCATATTCTTGCATCAGTGCTGCTCCAATCCCAGTGGATGAAGCATCACTCCGAAGAACAAAAGTCCTATCAAGAGTAGGTAATCTTAAGATGGGAGGAGAAGAAAATATATTCTTGATTTGGTCTAATGAAGATTGGCATTCTTCAGACCAACGGACCAGATTAGGCGAACCTTTCTTCAACAATGTTGAGAGAGGTGCCATGATCGAAGATAAATTTGGAATAAATCTCCCATAAAATTGAATTAAACCTAAGAGACTCCTAACTTGTTTCTTCGTTTTAGGAACAGAGATGTTCAGTATTTTTGAAGTATTGTGGTCTTCTGTCTTCAAGAGACCATGACCAACACGATGACCCAGGAAAGAGATTTCACCAAAACCAACAAAAGCTTTAGAAGGTTTCGCTGTCAAATTATTCTCACGTAGAGTGGACAGTAAGTCATATAACCCTAAATAGTGATCTTCCCAGGTATCACTGAAGAGACAGATGTCATCTAAGTATGCGATGACATCCGAACGATGTGACAGAATTCGACGCATCATGCGAACGAAAGTTGCAGGGGCGTTCATGAGACCAAAAGGCATAACATTCCATTGAAATAGACCCCTAGGTGTAGAAAAAGCAGTAAGAGGTTTGGCATGCTCTGCTAAAGGCACTTGCCAATAACCTTTAGACAAGTCAAGTTTAGTGAAGAATCTAGAATTAGAAAGTCTAATCAGTAGATCTTCTAACAAAGGCATCGGTTCAGCATCGAACTTTGTGACCTGATTCAATTTGCGATAATCAACACAAATTCGTATGTTCTTATCCTTCTTCCGGACAATAACCATGGAAGAAGAATATGGTGAAGTCGATGGTTCAATTATATTTAATTGAATCATTTCATCCAATTCCTTTTCCACTTACGACTGAAAGTGTATAGGAATAGGATACGGCCTAACCCTAATTGGATTATTGTCGGTAAGAATTATGTCATGTTCTATGACATCTGTGTGTCCAGGAATGTCAGTGAGAACATCCTGAAATGTTTGTAACATCGACAAGTCTCGTCGATGTTCGTCACCAGAAAGATTAGGAGAAACAGAAACGTTTTTCCAAGATTCCGTGGAATGTAATGGAACCACTGGAAGGGGAAGGTTGACATCAGAGAAGGTAGCTTCCTCATCCTGTATGACAGACAGGGATGAATAATGACCGTGAGGTGCAGGAGCATCATCCGTTGCCTGGAAAATAGGCAGCAAATAGTCCGGACGTTCGTGAAATTCCGAAAGCATGTTTATGTGGAAAGTTTTATGCTTTCCATCAATATCGACCACATAGTCAACATCGGAAATCCGAGAGACTATTGCATACGGACCTTTCCATGCAATAAGAAGTCTATTTTCCCTACTGGGGAGTAGGACGAATGCTTTGTCACCTGGACAAAGTTGTCGTAGACATCTATTCTTGTTAGCAAACTGTCTTGCCTTCTCTTTAGCAATTTCTGATGAAGCAGTTGCTAGCTTACATGCCTCAATGATCTTTTGTCTAAGAGCAATGACATACTCATATGAGGATTGAGTTTCATCGCTAATATCATCGGCAGTGATGAGATCGTGTAATAAAGACATAGGGCCGCGTGGACGCGCGCCAAAGACAAGTTCGAAGGGAGAAAATCCTGTGTGTTCATTAGGGACTTCTCTATAGGCAAAGAGAGCCGCGGGTAAAACCCTGTCCCAATCTTGAGGATGATCTTCAGTTATCTTACCAAGCAAAGTCTTGAGCGTTCTATTCAGACGCTCAACTAACCCATTAGACATAGGATGGTAGATACTACTGAGAGATCGTTCAATATGTAAGGTAGACATTACCTGTGACATAGTGTCAGATATGAGTTGAGTGCCATGGTCTGATAATATTTCTCTGGGGAACCCCAAGCGAGAAAATATCAACCAAAGAGCATCTGCGATATCTGTAGTAGATATGCTCTTAAGAGGAATAGCCTCTGGCCAACGTGTGCACATATCGACACATGTAAGGATAAACTGATGTCCTCTGGCCGACTTGACCTTAAAAGGGCCAATAATATCTATGGCCATTTTCTGAAACGGCCGAATAGGAATGTCAGCAGCCTGGATAGGCGCAGCATGTCGTGGTCCTCTAGATTTGACCTCCTGACATACCTTGCATGATCGGCAGTAAATACGAATGTCCTTATTGACAAAAGGCCAAAAGAAAGCCGCAAGGACTCTCGACTTCGTACGGGAAAAACCCATATGTCCAGCACATTGCGAGTCATGAGCATGTTGTAATATTTGCACTCTCATGCTCTTGGGAACAAGAATTTGCGAATGTGCCGACGTAGTCGAATCTTGTACCATACGTACAAGTACGCCGTTTCTCATTGCAATCCAAGATTTTCTATTTGTATCCTGATTCGGATCACCTTTCTTCGCAAGAACGAAGAATTTTTTTAAAGAAGGATCTTCTTCTTGCAATTTTATGAAAGAGTCACGAGTGATTACTAAGTGACTATCTTGGCTATCAACTTCATTATCACTATTCAGTGAAGTTTCGGGTGTTTGTAGAGCTTGTGCTCTTGTAACTACTGCATTTGTAGCTTGCATGTTATTATCTTCCCAAGCAGCAATCTGCTGTGGGGTACACTCCCTAACTCCGTGAATACGACCAATAATAAGGTCCGCAATAGGATTAGGTAAGAGACAAGCATGCACATCTCCAGTAAAGAAAGGAGTGGCAATGCGAATTACAGCAGTAGGATATTTTTCTAGAGTGCCGCCAAATGTGACACATTTAATAACCCTTCCTGTAGCACAAGATGGATCTACAAGCGATTGTCTAACACCAATAGTGGTGCATCCGGAATCGAAAAGTAGTGAGACCGGAGTATCATTAACAAGACCCTTATGTAGAATTAAAGAACCCCTCCCGTCATGCGCAACAGCAGCAGGAAGAGCGGGAAGTGGGTGACCA
The DNA here is from genome assembly GCA_024509875.1 of Oreohelix idahoensis. Lineage (NCBI taxonomy): Eukaryota > Metazoa > Mollusca > Gastropoda > Stylommatophora > Oreohelicidae > Oreohelix > Oreohelix idahoensis. Next base: position 10,494 of record JAMPIV010007135.1, on the reverse strand, counting down.
CAACTCAAAGTAGTTATGGTACCCGGTTCGAATAAAGTACTGCATTGGGGGCATTTGTTTGCTCTCTCAAAGTCAAAAGCAGAACCAGTGACAGCGTCAAAGTTTTTATTATCAACAACATGATTACAGGCTCCCTCAGTTTCCTGTTGTACAGCATTAGCCTGCTGATATCTCTTTTTTTTGTGTTGAGATCTACCCCGACTATTATTACCTCTGAAGTTATCAGAGTTATTATTATCTCTGCAGTTATTATTGTCTCTATTGTAATTGTTATCCTGGTTCGAATTCCAGTTTCCACGATTACTATCATGTTCACATTGATGCGAACATCTATTTGTTTGGTTCTGAGGTCTTCGGCAGGAATAACCTCTATTACCATATCCTCTTTTGAAATGCTTATAATTATTAGGGTGATAGTAACGACCACTATCAGGTTGTCTCCAATTCTTCGAAGAAGAATCACCATGAAATTGGTTTCCATGATTTTGACAGAAATTACCGCTGCTCTTTCTATCAAAATTTTGTTGGAATCTACGAGCAAAGTTTTGACCATACGGAGCTGCCGAAGCAACTGGTAAACCTTCTTTCACCTTAGAGTTACCCATGGTTATGTGTGGGTGTGCAGTTACGTATTGGCAACAGAAATCTTCCATTTCTTTTATTGTTTTAGGTTTACGTTCATGAAGGAAAGCAAGGAAAGACTCATTGACAGACGACATGACTTTGTCTCTAAGTATTAAGTCCATAAGTCCTTCATAAGTTTTTTCCGTCTTAGATAGTTCAACCCATCGTGAGAAAGTAATGCGTATTCTTGCAATAAACTCGGAGAATTCAACTCCATTTTCAGGTAACATGTTTTTAAATTGTAGACGATAGCCGTCTTCGTTAAGCTGATATTTCTTTAACAGAGCGGCCCTGACAACCTCATAATTGTTCTTGTCAGGTTCATCCACCATATTTAATATATACTTAGAGCTTTACCTGTCAGTATCCCTGATAACTGATAAACATATTTTGCTTTGTCTATGTTATGAGCTGTACATGCTTGTTCAAATCTGTCCAGATAGAACATTATGTCATCACTGGAAGGACTAAAAGTTGGCAACTTAATCTTAAAAGTATCATTATTAGCCTTACCAGAAGATGAACCCTTGTTTGAATCATTACCATTACTCATGTTCATCAATTTCAATTTTTCCAACTCTAAAGCTAAGACCTTTTCTTCATGTTCCATTTTTGCTTTCTCTTTCCTCTCATCAGATTCTCTCTGTAATCTTCTCTCCTCAGCCTGAGCCTCTATTTGAAGTCTTTCAGCTTCTTTTTCAAGTCTTTTATTTTCAGCCTCTTTTTCAAGTCTTTTATTTTCAGCCTCTTTTTCAAGTCTTTTATTTTCAGCCTCTTTTTCAAGTCTTTTATTTTCAGCCTCTAGCTGGAGTTTTCTTTCCTCAGCTTCTGATTCCCTTTTTTGTTTTTCCATTTCCATTTGGAATCTTTTTTCATCCACCTGCATCTGCAGTTTCTTTTGTTCAGCTTCCATATGCAGTTTCTTTTGTTCAGCTTCCATTGCTTTATCATATCGAGCAGTTGCAAATTCTTCTAACTTATCACCAGTCTTCCCAAGCAATTTACCCTGCTCAATAAAGTGCTCAAATGTAGACATGTTGTCTAACATATGAGTCCAAAACCTGAAATAATTAACTAATTTATTTCAAACCTAAGTGTAACAAGTCTTAATTAAGCACTTGTATATTCACATCACCTTATATTATCCCAGTCTCTGTGGGAAACAAGTCTCCAATCAAAGAACTTGTATATGAAATATCACCAATCAATTCTTGATCATAAGTGCACTTCTCATTCAATAGTGCACGACACTATTCATCATTCATTTATCATCAGTGTAGTAGTAACAGTGCATTAGCATAGCCCATTAACTAATTACTATAACTGTAAACAATGACTATGTAAACACATGCAGAATGTAAACATTGAAAATGTAAACAATGCAAACAATGTAAACAATAACAATGTAAACAATAACAAAGATCAGCAACAATACAAAAACGTTCGCAGAAATCAACTAAAAATAAAGCAGAAATTAATGAAATATCACAAAAAATGTGACGATATCTACGATAGAATTAAACAAAATACATGACACCACAGTGTATAAACAAAAATGTTGTATGAAACTAAATTATAGACAAGAGTAGGCTAACAAATACAAACAAATCAAAACAAAACTAAAGAATGCGAAATAATAACGAAAACAATATTAAAACATGTCATCACAGCTAACATAAATAGCAACAGAAGTCGCTTAGCAAATTCCAGTATCGGAAATTTGCAAACCCTACAGAAAACGCTCACAATAGACGACCTCTATGACGTGGCATAATCTAACGGAGACACCACCCAACCGAGAACCCGCTGAAATATAAACATATAAATATACAAATAACATATAGACATATAACATATAGAATGAGATGATACACAGAAGACTCAGCAGAAGTATAAGGGCACAGTTTACATACAAACAGGCCACTTAACTTATAGGCTTCCAATCGTCGAACAGCAGAAAAAACGGATGTCAATCAACGTCCTAAAGAGCGAAGCTCCAACGATGATGGCACATCTGAACTGCTTCCACTGCTAACACGATGGTACTTGAGCTTCTGACATACTGTGTGTTGAGTTGTTTCGGCACTTGACCTTCTAATCCAAAAGTAAGTTGATGGAAATCGGTACTTGGCCTTCTTCAGAAAACAACCCGTTTCAACCGGCACTTGACCTTCACAAAAACGACAGCACTGGAACCTTGACAGCAGCAACTTGCTTGACTTGCGTAAAAGATAACAGCAGTCCGAGTTATCCGGCAACATGTAACAACGCCGGGTACTGTCAAATTCTTGTTTCCGTCAAAAAATTGAAATTTTGACTTTTACCGGGCAACGCCGAGTACTTTGAAAATGGTGAAGATGTTGACTGTATTGAAGAATGTTAATTTCTTGAAGGATGCTGATGAATTCTTGTTGAAAATGAAGTGGGTAAGGGACCCCGTGTTTGCTGGTACCAGAATCAAACCAGCTTATGGCCACCAAATGATGCGTGATGCCATATGATGATGGATGGTATCCGCATGTCTGGTTTTGTGTAGTGTGCAGATGTGTTCAGTCAAACAATGTTCATACAAAAATAACAGGGCAATCCACATAGGACGTCAGTAAACTCACGACGTATAAAGTCAATGATTCTTGAAACAGCCGTTGACGTTTTTCTTCATTATTTATTGTGGACGCCACAGTGACAAAATGGTTACGCGAATATGTAGACACATCAAACAGTCATTATCACAGCAACATTCAATACAGCAATAGACGGTAGACAGCATTACAATGATGAGTCAGATGCATGTTATATTTCATAGTGCTGTAAATGTAGTCAGGTGAAAAACTCCATCCTTTTCTATAACAGCCAGGAGATAACCAGATGTATGAGATCAGTTCACTCTCCTTAGTCTGACTTCAGCAAGACAGACACGTCTGCCGAAGTATAAATAATGTCCTCAAAAATATCCTCTAGATAACAAAGGTTTTTCAAACCTAGTTCAGGTAACCAAGTAGCAAGTAATAGTCCTTGGGACCTGCATCAACCGATGCAGCACAATACAGCGACATGTGAGCTGGGAAAACATCTCGTGACGACGACTTTCGAAGACAGGCTATGAATCCAGAAATCGCTCACGACCAAAAATCGATAGAGTTAATGAAAAAGTCAATTTACCTTGCTTTCATGAAATACACAGAAATATCACGCCTCCCGACATGTGGGAAACACTAGAGGTATTATCTCGAATAAACGAAATATCCATTAAGAGGACTACACATCCCTGACAGAACAAAAAATAGCGGAGATCCCCTCTTCAACGAGGCATCTCTTTCGCCATTCAAATCGCTCACTCCACTAGTGGTGGGCGGAAACCGATCGACCAAAAAGCAAGACCAGTCATGCGCAGTCCGGCGCGAAAAATGACCACAGCTCAAAAACTCAACTGCATTCAATACCAACGCGAGAAGACAAATGCTTACCGAGAAAAGTAAAAAGGCATAAAATTCCATTGGAACAAACCTCTAGGTGTTGAAAAAGCCGTGAGAGGTTTGGCGCGTTCAGAAAAAGGAACTTGCCAATATCCTTTAGACAAATCAAGTTTAGTGAAAAAATGAGATTTGGAGAGTCGAGTAAGTAGCTCTTCCAGTAAAGGCATAGGTTCGGCATCGAACTTAGTTACTTGATTCAATTTTCGATAGTCAACGCAAAGACGTATGTTATTGTCTTTTTTACGCACAATAACCATCGGCGAAGAATATGCAGAGGTGGATGGTTCGATTATTTTCAAATCTATCATCTCATCCAACTCTTTCTCGACCTGTGCTTGAAAATGTATAGGTATAGGATAGGTCTAACCCTAATAGGAGTATGGTCAGTTAGAACAATGTCATGTTGAATGACATTCGTTTGTCCAGGGATGTCAGTGAGTACATCCTGAAATGTTTGCAACATAGTTGAAACTTGTCGCTGTTCTCCTAGAGACAAATCAGGAGAGACAGTAACGTTCTTCCATGATTCACTGGAATGAGGTGGGATCATTGGAAGAGGAAGATTTACATCTGAAAAACTTGTTTCCTCATCCTGTATCACGGACAGTGATGAGTAATGACCATGTTGTACTGGAGAATTGTCCGTTGCTTGGAAAATGGGTTGCAAATAATCCGGACGTTCATGGAATTCAGTAAGCATATTGATGTGGAAGGTTTTATGCTTCCCATCAATATCGACAATATAGTCGACATCGGAAATTTCGATATTATATCGTACGGACCTTTCCAAGAAATAAGTAATCTGTTTTCCCTACAAGGTAGTAATACAAATGCTTTGACACCAGGACAAAGTTGTCGTAAGCATCTCTTCTTATTGGCAAATTGCCTTGCCTTCTGTTTCGCAAATTCAGAAGAAGAAGTTGCTAATTTGCATGCTTCGATAATCTTTTGTCTCAACGCGATGACATATTCGTAGGATGACTTTGTGTCATCGTCAATATTGTCAGATGTTATGAGATCGTGAAGCAACGACATAGGGCCCCGCGGACGCGCGCCAAAGACGAGTTCAAAGGGAGAAAATCCCGTATGTTCATTGGGTATCTCTCTGTAAGCGAAGAGGGCCGCAGGTAAAACTCTGTCCCAGTCTTGAGGATGATCCTCAGTTATCTTCCCTAGTAAGTTTTTAAGTGTTCTATTAAGGCGTTCGACCATACCATTAGACATTGGATGGTAGATACTACTTAAAGATCTATCTATCTGCAGAGTAGTCATTACTTGAGACATGGTATCTGATATTAGTTGGGTGCCATGGTCTGACAATATCTCTCCGGGGAACCCCAGACGAGAAAATATAAGCCAAAGAGCATCTGCAATATCAGCAGTAGTAATGCTCTTCAGAGGAATAGCCTCTGGCCAACGTGTGCACATATCAACACACGTCAAGATAAACTGATGTCCTCTGGCAGACTTGATCTTAAATGGACCAATAATGTCTATGGCCATTTTTTGAAACGGCCGAATAGGAATGTCCGCCGCCTGAATGGGTGCAGCATGCCGTGGACCTTTGGATTTAACTTCCTGACATACTTTACAAGATCGACAATAAATACGTATGTCCTTGTTTACCAATGGCCAAAAGAAAGCCGCAAGGACTCTTGACTTAGTACGGGAAAAACCCATGTGTCCAGCACACTGAGAGTCGTGAGCGTGCTGCAAAATTTTAACTCTCAAATTCTTGGGAACCAGGATTTGAGAATGACTTGACGTAATGGAGTCTTGAACCATACGTACAAGTACGCCATTCTTCTTTGTAATCCACGATTTACGACTTGTGTCTTTATTCGGATCACCTTTTGTTGCAAGAATGAAGAATTTCTTCAGAGTGGGATCATCTTCTTGCTGTTTTATAAACGAGTCACGAGAAATTACCAAGGGATTATCTTGGTTATGCACTTCATTATCTTCAATAGATGAAGTTTGAGGCATATTAAGAGCCTGAGCTCTAGTGACTACAGCGTTAGCAATCTGCATGTTTTGCCTTTCCCACGTGGAAATTTGTTGCGGAGTGCATTCCTTGACTCCATGAATGCGACCGATGATGAGGTCAGCGATCGGATTCGGAAGAAGACATGCGTGTACATCTCCTGTAAAGAAAGGAGTAGCAATCCTAATGATAGCAGTAGAGTATTTCTCTAATGTGCCACCAAATGTTACACATTTGACTACTTGTCCAGTGGCACGGGAAGGATCTACGAGTGACTGCCTAACACCAATTGTGGTGCATCCAGAATCAAATAGCACAGAGACTGGATTGTTATTCACTAAACCCTTATGTAAGACAAGAGAACCTCTTCCATCATGCGCGACTGATGCTGGAAGAGCAGGAAGAGGATGGCCACAGCTTAAAGTAGACACTGTGGTTGGCTCAAATAACGTTTTGCATTGGGGGCACTGAGATGCTCTCCCAAAATCAAAAGCGGCACATGCCATATTACTAGCATCATTATTATCTTTACTCTGTTTATAGGCTTCATGGGACTCTTGTTGTGCAGAGTTTGCCTGAAAATGTGGTTTATGTCTTTTGTTTTGAGATCTACCTCGGTTATTATCACCTCTGTAGTTATTGTTACCTCTATTGTAACCCCTATTTGGGTTTGAGTCATAGTTCCCTTGGTTACCATTATCATATTCATTATAATGAGTATCTCTGTAATTATGATCTTGTTGACTCCAAGACGGATAACCCTGATAGTTTCTATAATTACTTCCTCTACGGAAATTCCTATAATTATGACCACCCCTGTGTCGAGAGCTATCAGGTCGTCTCCAGTTCTTTGAAGAAGAACCCTGAAATGATTGGTTACCTTGGTTTTGATAACTATTATGGTTACCTTTTTTATCAAATCTGTTTTGAGGTCCCTGAAATCTGTGTGAATAATTGGGATTGTATGGTGTTGCTGAAGCAACTGGCATACTCTCCTTAATCTTAGTGTTGCCAAAAGTCACGTCGGGGTGTGCAGTGACATATTGGGAACAATATTCTTCCATTTCTTTTAGAGATTTGGGTTTACGCTCATGTATAAATTCAAGGAAAGGTTTGTTCACACATGACATAATCTTATCTCTGAGCAACAAAATCCATAAGTCCTTCATACGTTTTTTCTGTTTTGGAAAGCTCAATCCAACGATCAACTGTGAGACGTGCCTTTGCAGTGAATTCTGAGAATTCTACACCCGTCTCAGGTACCATCGTTTTAAATAAAAGGCGATAGCCTTCCTCACTTAGCTGATATTTTTTTATCAAAGCCGCCCTAATGACATCATAATTATCCTTATCTGCTTCTCCTACAAGGCATAATCTAGTCAAAGATTCACCTTTCAAGTTTTCTGATAATTGATTAGCGTATTGTGATTTATCCACATTATGTGTACGACAAGAACGTTCAAATCTATCCAGCCAGAATGTAATATCGTCACTGGACTGATTGAACGGTGGAACCTTAACCTTGTAAGTAGAAGGTTTATCATTACCACTAGATGCCTGATTAACATTACTCATACTTGTCAATCTTAATTTCTCCAACTCAAATTCATGTTCTCTTATTGCTTTTTTTTTCTTCAGCCTCTCTGTCTAATCTTTTTTGTTCAGCTTCCCTGTCTAATCTTTTTTGTTCAGCTTCCCTGTCTAATCTTTTTTGTTCAGCTTCACTGTCTAATCTTTTTTGTTCAGCCGCAGCTTCTCTTTCCAATTTTTTTTGTTCAGCTTCACTGTCTAATCTTTTTTGTTCAGCCGCAGCTTCTCTTTCCAATTTTTTTTTGTTCAGCTTCAAATCTCCTTTCCTCTACCTGCATCTGCAATTTCTTTTGTTCAGCAGCAGCCTCAGCTTCTCTTTCTAATCTTTTCTCTTCCGCCATAGCTTTTCTTTCTTCTGCAGCTAATCTTTTCTCTTCTGCCATAGCTCTTCTCTCTTCTGCAGCTAATGCTTTGTCATATTGAGCAACTGCCCATTGTTCTAATTGTTGACCAGTCTTATCAAGGGCTTTCCCTTGTGTAATGAAGTATTCTAATGTAGCCATGATGTCTAACAATAATACTAATCACCTGAATCAATAATAATACCACAAGTTCTCAATGACTTGATTAATCAGTATACTATCCCAATATCTGTGGGTCACAAGCCTTTAATAAGGTCTTGTATAATAGTAATAATAATCAGGTACTGGTTTATACCATAATCCAAGTGCAGTGCACAGGCAATTGTGTCTTATGAAATATACCTATATAAAACATATGTCAACCAACAGAATACATAAAGTACAAATAGGACTGACAATACAAGAACGTTTGCAGAAATCAAAATAAATCAAATAGGGAAATCAATGAAAATAATCACTGAATCTGCAAAGAATAACAACACAAATGACGTCACAATATATGAATATAAATTGTGAATAGAACTGAAAGATAGAAAAGGTTAGACCAACAAATTACAAACAAATCAAAACAAAACTAAAGAACAAAGAAATATCACAAAAATAACAATAATTACAGACTTCACAGCTAACACAAAAGCAACAGTTGTCGCAGCAAATTTTCAATCAAGAAAATTGCACCTATAGAAAACGCCCACAACGGACCCTCTATGACGTGGGATATTCTGTTGTGAGGACGCCGCCCAACCTTAAACACAACCCGCTGACATAGAAACTAACATACTATACAAACAAATAACATGTAAACATAAATATATATAAATTATGTGTATGATAGTATGTGTTGCAAAATAGGCTCAGTTTTACAGTAATGGCAAAGTTATTTTTTTATGAAAATAAACAAACTGCCACTTTATTCAATTAAACATTCTGGCCTTAAATATTAAAGTTCATATACAGAAAACAAGAAGATCCATCGATGAAAATAGGACTTCTTAGTTCACTCATACTGTCTTCCTGTTAACATTGACAAGAATTGATCCAACTGTTCTGTGAAACTCTATAATGTCTAATGTAAAAAATGTCAACAACGCTGACCTACATACTGCATTCACCTGACAGGTCACGTGACGAAGTGTTGACAAAGAGCAAACCAATACTGCAAGTGTGTCGTATCAGCCACAGGAAACGGTCTGGTATCGGTAATCTGTTGACTTCTGAACTTCTGCGAGGTCAAACCCAGAAAGCTGGTCCACCAGTTGATAAAGTTGATAAAGTTGGATAACGTTGGATTTTTATTCCCGTTAATGATATCCACCAAAAGATAGATATAAGTGGATGGAAGCAGACATCATCATCATCATCAGTTGATAAGATCTCTATGGTGTTGTTTTGCTCCACTGTAGTGTATGGAATGTCAACTTGACCTACGCAGTGGTGTGTAGACATGGATTGAGTGTACAATGTGCGAATGATGATAAGGGTTCGTGTTGTTGACAAATGTTCTTTTCTCACACTCATGTATGACTGGAAGTCATCGACACCAACGACTGTGTACCTTTTCTAAAGTTTAATTGGACGTACACACTCGACAGCACAGATAGTGACAAATCACAGGTTGGCATAATACATCATAGTACAGTGGATAACTGGTCTTGCAATGTTATGTTACATGGGCACTCATGTAGATTAATATTATAATGGACTGTCAGTAGCCAAGCCCTCAGCATCGCCCATACATATAAATCATCTGACTTCACTGACTGAGCACGTCAGCTTATAAACAATATTTCAGATGGCTTCTAAACCTAATCTCGTCTAGCGACGATTCTTCAACATAATGTTCAGCACATATTTTTTCCATATAATAATATTGAACCGCTGATAAAGGGTTCTCATGTGTAGCAGTGATCTCTGGACTAAACAAGCGATAATACGGGCATCCCCTTTTCTCTTCTTGAAAGTCACTACATGTTTGGATCCAAGATGGCTTCACTCGTGAGCTGTCACTCACGTTTGCATACAGATAATGAATCTGTCCTAAAGTTAGTCATTCATAAAACATTTTATTGCTCTGTAGATTTGATCATGAACAATTGACTGCAATCTACAGGATATAGTGCTGCTAGGAATCGAAGTCGTTTTCATCGAGTCAAATATATTCTCTTAGACATTCAAATCGTAACTATCGAAAATGGTGGCTTCGATCGAGAGTTCATAAGAGTGTCTTTGATTACCTTGGTATAGGAATTATGAAACTGCCATTCCTTGGCAATACGACTAAACACTGGGGTAAAGCATACACGATAGGTTTAGACAACTATCACCTTCCCCACAAATACTGAGATCACTTTTTCCCCGGCGACAGGCCGACATGGAAAACACACAGTCCCTATCAGGACGAAGCCAAATCACACCACACTCTAGCGACACATCCGCCGAATAGCCTTCGACCTCTCTA